>CAKAOJ020000300.1:260000-915000 GCA_916701645.2 Sebastolobus alascanus
CTGAACGTCCCATAATGACTTCTTGGTAATAGATACTACAGAAAACTTCCTCATGTAGCTCCCCAACAGGTAACACCGTGTTGGCTCCTCCATGCTGACTGTAAAATATTTAGTTCTGACATTTCCAACAGCACTTGAACATGCTCTCCTTCCCCCTCCGTCCACAACATTTGGTATAACTTTGAGGACATCTAGTGGTCAACATTTGTAATTATGGCACTGCATGTACAGTATAAAGAACTCCGCAAGTCACCTTTGTGTATGACACATTTCATATTTATTTTAGTTTCCTGATCCTAGTTGACCAAATTAATTTATGTGATCAATTGTTGAAGCAGTATAACATATTCCACATTATAAGACATTTAATAAGACATTCCTGGAGTCCGTGATGAATTGTTATCATTTTCCACCTATGAGAAGTAGGCTAATATGAATAACTTTGTCTGTTTCTGTCTCAATGTTTCCTACATTTACCAGATTGACTTTGAACCACCACCAGACAGGGCCCTTGAAACATTGTTGAAGTTGAAGGTAAGTTAACTTCATATTTCAGTGGTACTATATGGGTTTGTTAGTATAGATAGTTAATTATAGTTAATGCATGGAGCTTTCAGTAAATGGTCATAAAATGCACTAATGGACTCTATGTATAGTATGCAAAACAAACTAGGAATGCAACAAACATCACTAATAGCTGTTTTTTTGAAAGACTCAAACTGCTTTTTGATGGACTTCTCCTTTACTGGTAATCATTCTTAAGCTTTTTCCAAAACTTCACTGAGATAAATTTCATCTGGACACTGACGGTGTTCATTATCTGATAAATGAGATGTGACATTCCGCTGCACATCTTTTCAGTAAGGATATTTCAAAGCTTCATGAGGATAATATCTTAGGATTCTTGGCACTGATAAAAAACATAACATTCAGCTCTAAGGAGGCACAATCCACGGCTGATAAAGCTGCTATACCGCTACCAGGCCCTGGATCAGAGAGGGAGTGGTGCTTGGGCCCCTGTTGGCCCCCCCATGTTCACCAACTTAGTTTAGTTATTCATTGATTAAATGCAAATTGATTTAAAATCAAATGAAATATTAAAGTTATTAAGATTAGATTTTGACACAGGGCTGAAAGATAAGCAACTGACACACAATTTACGCATACTTTTAATTTCGGTTTATGTTAATCAATGAATAAAATAACCACAAACTCGATTCCACAACCTATAGAGTCCCTGAAATCCTGGGGCCCCGGGGGCAGGCGTCTTTGCTCAGTAGGTAATCCAGCCGTTGCACGATCAATGCCACAAACAAACACTATCTCAACAAAGGTTCTCGCCTCTCAGGATACACAGACTGGCCTACTTTGTTGGTGAAGTTTGTTGGGTCAGTATATGAATACCTGCAGACTCTACTCAGGTTATAGAAAACAACTTCAATCTGTATTTTATCCTAAAAAGACAATAGAATTGAACATCAGTCACCAGTCAAGATAGTAAAGCACATTTTTCTTCATAGTAAAGATGCAAATAAATGAAACTAAAAATGATTTCATGTTGGGTTGCAATACAGAGGCACTTTCTGATATACTACCATTATGGATTAGCAAAATGCATTCATACCATACCATCATGAAGAAAACGTTAAGATGACCTATCCACAAAGTTATGATACATAAGAAATATGTACCAAAAGTGTTTATTCAAATGTAACATATAATTTAATGTAGCCATGCTTTAACTGCTTTTTATCCTCCTCCTGCAACAGCTATATCGTTTAGGCAGAGAATGCATCGTCCTCTAAAGAATGTATTTGTCATGTATATAATGGCTGTGTCATCAGGGAGGACAAGCTTATACAGGGATACTCTCCGAGGGACACTGAAAAATGATGCAAAGACTCGGCTACTTGTATGCGTGCCAAGTGATGACATTTTAGCCAACAAAAGCCGAGAGACTTGCCCTTTCATTTTGTCAAACACGCAAAATTATTTGTGTGCCACTCAAACTGCTGAAGAAGAGAGCTCAGTGTGACGGCACCCAGTCGAGATTGATTTCGCTCTAGATAAAAGAACCTCAGATCTTTTTTTCTGTTGAGAGAGATCATCATTAGTTTTATCATAGTTTGAACCAAATATTTTGAAAAAATAGGATGATTCACTGTCTTCTGAGACCTTATTCAAGTGGTATATCTGACCTACAAACATCATAATCTTATATACATAAGGACATGATTCATTAGTGAGCATATAAAATGTACATGTTTGACAGCAGTGAAAACAAAGAGCACAATGCACATACAGTTGAAAATGTACTAATATGATAAACAACAAATGCTATATTAGACTTCAGTTTGACTTGCCCAAGGTGGCATATTGTGATTTTGAAATCCAACAATGATTTAGTAGAACAAAAAAATCTATGAAATCAAGTAGACATGTGGCAGACACATCATCATAAATAGGCCTCAACATCCATAAAAGGAAAAGTAAACTCCTCGAGGTCAACACAACCAGCGAAGACTCAAGGTTACAAAGTGCTTTTTAGAAAAAAAAAAACAGCAAAAAAACAATAAATCAGCAAAAAAATAAAATACAAACAACAGAGGGATCATAAAAACAAGAAACATCTGGGGATAAAATACATTTTTTTAAAAGCAGAATAAAATGGGATGATAAAAGCCAGCATCATATTAATTATTCAAAAACGCTTTCCTAAAAGAAAGTTTTAAGAAGGGATTGGCCCTTTGGTCACCTTTGGTCACAAGCCGAGATCTGGGAGCAACCAGCAGAGCTGCATCCGCTGATCTGAGGGAACGCCCACCCTCCACGTAGGGGGTCAATAGATCCTTGATGTAATTTGGGGCCATTTAATGCTTTAAAAGTGATCATTAAAATCAATTCTGAACATAACGGGCAGTCAGTGTAAGTTGGCGAGCACAGGAGTGATGTGTTCGTATTTGTTAGTGCCTGTTAAAATCTGCGTTCTGCACCAGTTGGAGTTGGTGATTGAAGCTCTGGCTGATACCAACATAAAGTGCATTAAAAGTAATCTAGGCGAGAAAAAATAAAAGCATGTCACTCAGTTACCTACATACATTCTTTTGGTGCTTTTATGCCAAGATAATGTATAATTTCCATGAATATATAGATGTCCTATAACATGACCAGCCATTAACATACAGCCAATAGGAAGCTATGCATTCACAGACCCTTCAAGAAGCACTCAGGATTAACCAGACCATCACCTGAGTGCTGTGGTTCGACAATGGCAATCTGTCTTGTCTGTGCAAAGTGATGAAAAGTTCCAAAATAGTGTCTTTATGGTCGCCATGTTCTATGGACTACGATGCTCTCCAGCTGATAAGACCAACTGGATCTAACTATCAGGCATATAGAGGGATGAAATGGATAATTGAGGTGCCGGGGCACTCTAGATTGCTATCAGTCTTCAGTGAAGCAACGTACAATCTCCAGTTTTTTTGGGCCAAGATTGTGGTAATTACAGTTCATCTGGATGAAACGTCCTTAGAAATAAGAAGTTGTCATTCCCCAACCGCCAGTGCTCACTTTCCTACGCAGCTCTCCGAGTGAATATCAGAGCAATGAAGGAACACGACTAACATGTCTTGAGCTGCGGATAAGTCGCTCCTGTCCAGTTTTGCATTGGCCGCTTCTTCAAGAAACAGGAAGACCGTGGTGGAAGAGCCTTGAAAAATGGATTTGATCTTTAAATCTTAGTGACTGCCGAAGCCTTAAAGAACGGATGAAAACACCAAAGATGAAAGCCATCTTACTCAGGTAAGGGCATATTACATCTGATTATTTTATTTAATTTTATTTAACCTTTATTTAACCAGGAGTAAAAAACTCATTGAGATTAAAAATCTCTTTACCAAGAGTGTCCTGTCCAAGACAGGCAGCAGCACAGTTACACGGTTGCAGACATGAAACAAACATAACAATTGAAAACAAAGACAAATTACAGAATCATAAGGTATCAAAAAAACATTCATCAGCATTCAAAACATCTGCAGCCAGATGTGCTTGTTTCCAGGTCTTTTAAAAGCACTATAAAGACATTCAGTGAGACCAGCTCTCCAAATTTCAGGTCATTTTGTAGCTGATTCCAAGAAGAGGGAGCAGCATACTGGAACGCCCTTTTTCCCAGTTCAGTACGGACTTTGGGGACAATTAGTAGGATTAAGTCCTGTGAACGTACTTTTTTAAAGGATGTAGGTCCGCAGGTAAGATGGAAGCAGACCAAGAATAGCCTTATAAATAAGAACACGCCAGTGGTTCAGTCTACGGGTGGACAAGGCAGAGACCATCCTACCCGAGCATACAAAGAGCAGTGGTGCGTAAGGGCTTTAAAATTTGTAATAAATCTCAGTGCTCCATGGTAGACAGTATCCAGCGTGCATAGGCTCTGAGAAGATGCATGCATGTATATAACATCGCCGTAGTCCAACACAGACATAAAGGTGGCAGCGCCGAGCCTCTTTTTGGCCTCGAAGGAAAAGCAAAGACTTGTTTCTAAAATAAAAACCCAATTTCAACTTTTCACCAGCTGCTGAATGTGAGGCTTAAAAGGCGGAGAATTATCAGTCACAGTTCCAAGATACTTGTATTGAGATACAGACTCAATCTCAGAGCCCCGAAAAGTGGTGACAGGTCGGAGTTTCAGTGGCTTAGATTTTGCATTTGAGAACAGCATGAGTTTTGTTTTGTCAAGTTTTAAGCCACACTGGGTGCTTTGTACAGTATTAAAAGCAAGCTGTAGCTGACAGAGAGCCTGGTCTGGTGAAGACGCAGAGCAGTTAATCACAGTGCCGCGGATGATTTCAGGCAAAATACAAAGTCAAATACTTCAAGTTGTTTTCAAGACATCCATTGTGAAAGCTGAGGACAGATTGTTGTTGTTTTGAAGCTAGTGTGAAATAATCTCGGCGTGATGGAGAGGAAAAATACATGCGGTGGATTTTCAAACAGTCAGAGGAGAGAAACCAAACAAAGTGCCTCTTTTGTCTCCTAAAGTGAGAAGTTTGAAACTGCCACTGCAATGTAATTTCCATCTCATATTCCACATTCACAGGATCGCTGTGAGTCCTCTGTCTCGCTCACACTGTCACATATACCGCTGTCCATATGGAAGATGGGACAGCGAGGACTGGGCTAATCCCTTGAAACTGCATGAACTTTGCTTTCTTTGCTCTCTTTATGTGGTGGGAGTCCTGTGACCATGCAGGAATCAAAGTTTGGGGGATCAGGTAGGAGGCCGGCAGCAGCTCGCAGCCCCACCGAGCAGATTGCCTGCTGCTGTGCTGACTGAGGACTGCTGCACACAAAGCATGAAAAGTGTGGATTCCGGGGGCCAAGAGCCCGCGTGGTGGGCTCTGCAATCCCCGACCGGCCCGGGGAGAAAGGAAAGGCTCAGTCAGCAGGCCAGGGCCACTGGAGCGATGAAAAGATAATTCTCCCCCCCCCCACCGCCGCTGGACCTCATGCGGCGTCAAACCATTTGTGAGCGGTGACACAGCCAGATTGGGCCGAAAGGATATGAGTGGGAAACTTCAAAACCTGCTCATGTTTCTGCGAACGTGAAAGGATTTGTATAACACATTCAGATTTGATGGACTTTCCCATGTTCGCTCTGGACAGCCCTTTTTTTGTTGACATGTTCAAATAATGAATCTCTTATGTGTAGGATCCCTTTTCCCCCCCTGCTCCCGAGTCCTGTTTCTAGTCGTCGGGTAGGGATGCTGTGCGGACCATTCCACCGTCTGTCCCAAGCTTATGGAGAACCGCTGACCCGCTGGCTTCCAGGAACCAGGGTGAGTGGTCGTACTTGTACTTTTTTACCTCAAGCTGTCGGGAACGACACCGTCTGCTGTCAGAGACGCTAACTACAATTTTTTTTTACAATTACTCCTTTAATTTAGCTGTTTGCTCAGGACTGAAACTCTGCATCTGTGACTGACAAGGATTATGTGATAAGAGGTTTTCACAGTAGCCGTTATACTTGTAGCTATCAGCACATTATCCAGCATCACTTCTTATAACTTTGCAGCCAAAGCTGCAGGTGTTCAGAGATGATTCCATGTGATATTTGTCTGCTTTGATTCAGGTTGGTAAACTTATGAAAGTTTAAGGTTCTCTGAAGTCAAAACTGTTGCGAGATAACTGAAATCTTCTGGGAAAATCTCACACTATCAGCAAAAAGAATTAAATATTATTATGGATTTCACTTTTCTGTGTGACAGATGAAGTGCATGGACTTCTGGATTTCTTACATTAAGTGCAAATCCGTGCTCTGTTTCAGGTGCTGAAATGGAACATATATTTTTGATTCTTTTACTGTTTAGTAAGGCTTCATCAGCTGGAGCTCAATTCAATGGATACAACTGTGACGCCAACTTTCACAGCCGCTTCCCCGGTGAGGAACTCAACACTTTTCTTTTTTTAATTTCAGAATTTACTGGATGGATTTTACATGTGAATTTACATCTTTAAAGTGAAGTTCTCCTCAAACTGGCAACATATCCCAAAGAGGAGTTCCTGATTTATGATTTGAACAAAATTTAACATGCACTTCTTTCCTAAGTTAATTTTGATTTATTTCATCTATATAACAAAATATCTTGTGACTCATTTTATGTCTGTATGCATCTGTCTCTCTGTGTGTATGTATGTGTGTGTATGTGTGTGTCTCTTGCAGCGGAGAGGGATATCAGTGTGTACTGTGGGGTGCAGACCATCACCCTCAAGATCAATTTCTGCCCTGTCCTCTTTTCTGGCTACACAGACACTGACCTGGCACTCAACGGTCGCCATGGAGACGCCCACTGCCGCGGCTTCATCAATAACAACACCTTTCCCACCGTAGTAATCTTTAGCATCAGCCTGGCGACGTTGGAGTCATGTGGCAACGCCCTGGTGGTAAGGAAAGAAGGAATGTTATAGCATCACTGACACTGCACACTGTTGATGATGGAGTTGGATTTGGTGCTTTAGCTGTTATAGTTATGTTGTCAGAAATATTGTAGAAATGAGGCATGCATTGCAGACGCTTCCTGCAGAAAACTGTCATAAAATGACTCATAGTCTTAGATGACTCAACAAATCTTTATAACATTTTGTATACTGACCAATACAGGCAGAACAAATACAAACTTTAAAAACAGCAAAAAGCCTCCCAGCAGTTTGTAGAAAAAAAAAGATCAGATGTGTCTTTTATTTCAACATTATTGACATGTGTTTACTGTATGCCGCTGTTGGATCTCAGAGGAACCTGTCAGGGTGATGAGTGAACAAAACAATTCTTAAAACACTTTAAAGGGAGTTTAAAGTGAATCTCTGCTGAGCTGAGCTGTCTCTCTCCCCCCCCATGTTGTTGAGCTGGATGGAACGGGACAGATCCTGGAGGGTCCATTCTCAGATAAAAAAGGGATTGAGTTGGGGATTAGTGAGGTGCATGAGCATGCTCAGTGGTATGGCAGATGGTATCAGCCGCGTCCGGTGTGCCCACAGTAAGATAAAGATGGTCAGTTAGCGAGCCAGGAGGAGGAGTGTTACCGTATCCACAACTGAATTATGGATATCTGTAATGACAAACTCCATACACATTAATTGCAAAAGTAGAATTGTACTAGTCAAAATGTAATTAGGGATATCTAAAATTAAAGTTTTGCCGAGTCAAAATAGAATTAGTTAAATCTTGAATTAGAGTTTTGACTAGTCAAAATGACGTTGCAGATATTTCTGATGAATATCCTGTCTAGCTGTTAACACTGATGTTGTTCACTGCAGGTCTCCACGGCTCAAGGACCCAACGCCTACGGGAACTTGTCACTGGTGCAGATTGGAAACATATCAGGGTACATCGACACGCCGGATCCCCCGACTATCATCAGCTACCTGCCGGGTCTGCTGTACAAGTTCAGCTGCAGCTACCCGCTGGAATACCTGGTCAACAACACACAGCTGGCCTCGTAAGTCTCACTTCCACTTCTACATTGGTTTGAAAGTGATCTAGTGGGGGTGCTACAGAGAGTCAGCTATAGCCATACACTGAGTATGAGTACATCTAATTGTTGGTGCTATAAGCTTTGGAAATCTTACACTGGTCTGCCCAACAAGTGGGACAAGAAAAAGTCATGAAGGGACAGTTTTTGTAAGAATTTATGCTGTTCAGTTTTTGCTGTCTGTATCAGAGAGATGCTGATGGTCATTTCTGAGGCTGTAGTTCAAATTCAAACATTGTGCCATCCAACGTGGGTTGCACGGTGGTGCCTCACAGCAAGAGGGTCGCAGGTCAAACCCGGCTTGGGGCCCTTCTGTGTGGAGTTAGCTTGTTCTCCCCGTGTTAGCGTGGGTTCTCTACGGGTTCTCCGGCTTCCTCCCACAGTCCAAAGACATGCAGGTTAGGTTCATCGTTGCTTCACCCAATGTCAGCTGGGATCGGCTCCAGCCCCAACACCCCTCCGCGATCCTGAACAGGATAAGCGGTTACAGATACATACAGATAATGGATGGATGGAAGTTAGTTTGTCTCCAATGATGGACAAAATTCTTCGTATAATGCATTCAGAGACAAAATGCAGCCGAAAAAATTACCATAGATTTGAATCAACGTCTCTCTGACACAGGGTAAACAAAATTTGACCATTCTCAGCTTCACAAAGGTTTCGGGATATTATTTTATATTTCATCATATTTCACAAGTGTTTGTTATTGTTTCCACCTCCTGCATCTATACTGCATTTATAAAACCAGTCACTCGATCTGGTGGGAAAAAAAACAACTTGATTTTTCAGAGCCAACGTATACCTCAAGGCTAAATGAGCTAATATTGATATGAAAATAGAGATTTGTGCCTCCACACGGCTCTCAACATGGCTGAATGGCTGATGCGGCGGCTCGCAGCTAACAGTGCTAAAAGTAAATACAACGGCAAGAGCTGACAGTGTTGTTATTCTTTATTAATATTGTGACTATTCGCAAGTAAAGCAACATCTATGCTTACAGAATTATTTTGTAATTTTAGAAAAAAGATGCAAATGTCACTTAAAATATTGGAATCACCTTTCAAAATGCTCTTGGCAGCTTTGATGTTTTCTTTTATCTTTATTGAAGGTCAGCAGCTGCAATCTCAGTGAAGGAAAGCAACGGTACCTTCATCAGCACGTTGAATTTGCTGCTTTACAATGTAAGTTCACATCAGTCTACAAGAGTCTAAATATCTGTTATTTTTGCTGCACTGGAGACAAAGCTACAGTATATACAAATGATATAGTCAGCATGCATCAAAGAGCATACGAAGCTCTGCAGCTATATATGTGGAATTAATCTGCACCTTTTAGATCTGCAATTGCAACAGTTTCTCAGAGTGATGATCCATGTAGAAGATGGGGAGGATACCAACCCCTTTTATACAGCCCAAGTAGGCAGCAAACTACCTTTAATCCTGTAACTGGAGAAGATTTTACTCAATTTACCTTCATTCACGTCAAAGCTATACGCTAAATTCACTTGTCAGTTTGAAGCAAACACCAGTAAATGAGAGAGTATGGAAACCAGACGACAGCGGGGATTCATTAAGTGAAGTGAAACTGAAACCACTCCCAACAGGATTAAAGGAAATGTGACAAACGTGCTGAAATGCTGTTGTTGGTTCATGTACAGGACTCATCATACGTTCAGCAGCTGGCCATCCCCATGGCAGGACTGACCCTGAAGACGCGGGTGTTTGCAGCTGTAAAAGCTAGTAACCTGGATAGGAGGTATTCAGTCTTATTATTTTAATGGAAGTAATGCGATTAGTACAATGTAAGAACGCCACACCCATACTGACCGTGTAGAACACTACTCATGGCTTTAAAATGACACAACACAATGTGAAGAACAACATCCCTGACCTATATTTAGGTGATGTAGAAGCAGAGTGTGGACCTCGGGCACAACTTTACCTACTTCCAAGGTGCACGGAGAAGGAAAAAGTCTGCAGAGGTCAAACATCCAGCAGCACTTGATGTTCTCTGACTAAGACTAATGTCTTTAAATTCTTCAGGGGTTTTCACGACCAGCAGCAGCACTTTTCACAGTTCTGGGAAATCACTTGCATTTTGTTACTGCATCTAAAAATTACTTTTTGATTTGACCCTTTGGTTTTGAACATAATTCAGATTTGACTCTGTTAAGTCTTTGTATTGTGGTCATTGGATCTTGCTTGCGGGGCGTGGTGATGACTTTGTCTGAAGGGAGGACGTAAACATACGGGCTATACGGAGAGATGGCTCATTGTTTACCTTGTCACCTTATTCTTACCCCATTAGTCATACATTAACTCAGTCATTGCCAACACTAGAAATATGTTTATGTAATACTAATTTGCAGCACTCCTAGGTGGAGTTATACAGAGAAAACCTCAGTTTATTGTGTTAGTAATGTCATGGCTGGACTCCATCTCCTAATAACTTTTGGTCTTTGAAGTCTCAGTGAGTTATTTGTTCCATTTCATACAGTATATGTCCCATAGTTTTTTGTATCCATAATTTATAGGTGGGAGGAGTTGGGCTTTAACCCATTCAGTGTAATACATTTCACCGCCGTTGTAAACAGAATTATTTCCCTAGTAGCTCTGAATACATCCAGTATCTTTTCAGTTTTGGGCACGATCAGAGTATATGCACATAGTTGCCTACTTGTGCCATAGGGTTTTATCTTAGCTGTTATATGAGGTGTTCTAAAAAAAACTGGTTATAGTCTTCCACCTAAATTCTCTCCATGTATTTGAGCATGCAACGTGTTGTTAGGGTCAGCTGCCACTCAGCAGGCTGGTTGGGTTCATGATCTCCGAGGAGAAGCAGCTGTGGAGCCTAATTGTCCCTGATGAGGATCAGGTGGTTGAAGCCTATATCTACTCCTGGTGTCAGTGCTCAGACTCATTGTCTCTTTGTTAGAGGTAGTGAGAGTGCTGTCCTGTTTTTTCTCTATCTGTATAGGCGTGTGTGAATCCTCAGAAGTACCACGTGAACCTATCTCACCATTTAGGTTCTTCTTTTGTCTGGAGTGGGTTAAGTCTGTGTGGCCTTCGCTGGTTCCTTTGTTTCCTTTATGTTCTAGTCAGCTGCTCGGCAGCGCTGGTTTAGTTTTAGTTTTCACTCAAGATATATTGAGTGTAGGGAGCCTTCCTTTTAGGCCCGTTTTCATTTGGTGCTTCCCCTGGTTATCCTTAGGGATTAACATTTAGATTCCCCTGGTCCGTCCCTCTTCCCATTCCCCTGACAGGTGTGCCTCTGAGCATATTTCCTCCCAAGTGTCTATTGGTACTTTCTGCTCCATTCCGTCTCCTCATCTTTCTTTTATACATATTGAATTATAATATTGTTCATTTCAAAAGTTTATTTGCTGGACACAAGATGTCTCCTATTGAAAAGTGCATTCTGAGTGTACAGTATGTGCTCTGGCTTCAAGTTTCCACACTTGTGTAAGTTACATTTTGGACCACAATTGACTTCCGAACATCACAAACGTGCCGCTGGTACGTACATGTGTTAAACTGAGATTTAAGATGAGCTCAGAGAACCTTTCCTTCAGTCTTTTAGCGTCAAAATCCAAGTGAAGGAACAATAAGTAAAAGACATTATCGAGTGGAGGGGGACTTAAACTGTTGAAGAACATTATCCAGGCAGCAATTACATTTCCCTGCAAAACATAATTGGGAAAACAAATAAGAAGTATATAAATGTAATTTCTAGGAGACAGGGTTGTAATAGATAGATTCATAGACATGATCTCTTTTGCATTTTAATCCCTGAACTCTGGATTTAATAATCTTTAATGTTAAATAGATGGAACGTTCTAATGGACTACTGTTACACCACGCCCTCTGGAAACCCAAACGATGACCTCCGCTACGACCTTTTCTTTAGGTAACTCAAATTTGTAAACAGATGTATGATTTTTGTTATTTTTTTCTGTTGCTCTCCTTTCTAATAACACACTTTGTGGTTTTCCCTCCCTGAGCCAGCTGTGAAAAAGACCCCCAGACCGCCGTCTTTGAGAATGGGAAGAGCCAAATGGGCCGCTTTGCCTTCGAAGTATTCCGCTTTGTGAAGCACAAGAACCAGAAGATGTCCACCGTCTTCCTGCACTGCGTCACCAAACTGTGTCGAGCAGACGACTGTCCACTGCTCATGCCAGTGAGACTAACAAAGGACACTTTCACACCTAACATGACAAATTATTATAGGATCAAATGACTGATTTCCTGCATTTCCAGACGAGGCTCTATTGGGGCCTAATTGACAGCAGCTGAGAGCTAATTGTAATCTATAAAAGTAGCATGATATAAAGAAACAGGTTCCTTTCACCAGTCAGTATACTGGGCTGTTCCCTCAATCTTTCATTTATTTTTTTAATTAAATGTGACAAAATACAAATATTTTATGGAGTAGAACAAATATTGTATCATATCACCACAAGACATTCATATATTGCATTTCATATGACAATATACTAACTCAGAAAAGGACAAAAATACAGTTTGTAAAATGTAAAAAGGCATCATTAATGGATCATAATTACCATATATGTGTCTCCTAATTACATTATAATGAGAATTTTTCTTTGCCGTTTTGCATAGATCTGTGGCAGCAGGAAAAGGAGAGACGTCTCAGAGGGAAAGGAATCAAACGCTGCATCTGGGAACGCCGTCCTGACCGCCGGGCCGATCATCACTCGGAGTGGTACAGTCTGATAACACTCTTCCTCCTCCTCCTCCTCCTCCTCCTCCTCCTCCTCCTCCTCCTCCTCCTCCTTTTCTCAGTGTCTGTTTCCCACCAACCACCCTTTTCTGGAGTTTATCCAAACAGATCTGTTACTGTCTGAGGAGCCTTTTTATTCCTACCTGAAACATTATTTTAATACTTTCAAACTTTAAAAACTTTATTCTTCTTTGCTGTGATTTCTAGCAAACAGTCCACAAAGACTTGTTGACTGATAGTGAGAACTTATCCTAGTGACCTAGATAGTCAGAGAACGCCTGAAGGCATCCTGTTGACTCATGTACTTTACAAGAAATTAACAACACGCTATCGCGCAGTACAGTACCGTATTGTATTGCTGTTACCCATAAAAATGCCTTTCACTATTTTTTTTGTTTTTTTCACAGATGAAACGCCAACCAACAACTCTCAACTGGGTAAGCTTTCACATCCTGACACTTTTAAAGGGGTATTGCCGTTCACTGGGAGCCATTTAACATAGTAAAAGCCTTCAAATTGAAGGAAAATGTCTCTTCTACACTAGGTTACGATATTGTAACCCCAGTTCTATAAGCACAGGTGCAGCAGCCCTCTTCTGGACTCTATGGGTAATACTCTCCTCCAATCGCGTGCACGCATTCGCCAACTGAATTTTCAGAAACGTAGCCGGCCAATCAGGACGTGCCTACCTGAATATGTGCAGACCCCCCACAGTATATAAGGCAGCATCAAGTCCAGGGAATGCGCGAAGTCTCACACGACCCAATTGATGTTACACCTAAACAAGTTGGGCTTTGCGATCAATTGAAACATGTTGTGGAAGTCCCAGACATGTCGGAAAACCAAACGCCGTCCTGTATCACATACAGTGCCAATGCACTGACTGTATCTAGCAGCCACACGTTGCTACTGCGGTAGATGTGCTGTGATTTAATAGCAATAAATGGATCAAAAGGATGCCAAAATAATTAAGTAAGTCTGAATTCATGTTTTGCCAGGTCTGTCCGCAAAACGACAAGCAAACAACTTTTAAATTGCTTGTTTTCTGAATGGAGTTTGGATCGATCAGTGCCAGGCTTTGCTAACATTGTAGCCGCGCGAAAAGTTCACTTCACGCTTGGTGTGAACAGATCATAAGAAATTGGTAATATTTAATGATTTTTCAGAAGAACAAGAAAAACAAACCATTAAATAAATTGGACTGAGAAATCCACTGTTGCATCACCAATAGCTGTTTCTGTATGGAGTGATTTTGCATTCAAGGTGGTAGAGATTTGATGGTTTCTTTGTGTTTGTGCTGCTCCAGCTCACCTGAAAGCTCCAGTGTTTCAGATGAACACGGTGACGAGCGCGCTCATCTCGGGCGTGATCATCCTGGGCGTCATGAGTGTTTGCTTCTTCATCTTCTCCCTCACCCTCCTCAAAGGCAAAGCCGCTCCAGTCAGCACCCTGTCTGGAGTTCGAAACCCGGCCTTCAACTGAGCACCGTGAAGCCGACTCACATGCAGAAAACTCTTCTACAACCGACAACGCTGAGCGAGGGTGCAGACAACACGATGTGACAGGATGTTGGTGCATGTAGTCATTTTTACAGGAGAATAAAAGCTAAATGTTGATTTAGAAAACTGTTCTGTACAATGTGCATTAGTTTAGAAGTAAAGCTGGACTGTTTATATGTTGTTCTGTACTTTGTGTTTCTACCATGTGGCAGGCTAGGCCTCAACCTGCATGTGATTATCTGTCGTGCAGCTTTGACCCACATAGCGGGGACACTCATAACTTAATTCAATACCTCAGCTATACAGCTTTCAATTGCAGGGTGATCAATTACAAGACATACAGTACGTTATAATAGTGCATAATCTGTTGGTGAAACTCACACTTCCTGCTTAGAGGCTGAAATATAAAAGCACTGTACACGATTAAAAGTTAAAACTTTGATATAAGTGATTAAGTGAACTAACAGAGAGCCTCAGGCTTGGATGTTAAGCTTAAAGTTTTCTTCACATAAAAGTATATTTATATAATAATTGTAATAATTAGCCTATCTTTAATTTATTAATATTGCTACATATTAGATAGGTAGTTTTATGATTAATCAATCGACAGTTCTTCACTCACTCTTTAAATAGTTTACAGTATGCAACGTGGCAGCAATAAAACTGTTAAGTTTTACTTGTACATGTACCCGATGTAATTGTGTATAACTTTCCCAAACTGTGTTCTTAAAATACCACTGACGATCTATTCCTGAAATGTACAAATTGTGTACAATTGTGCATATTGCACTTTGACTTGTGATTAAAACTTGCTATATATGGTGTCATATTTCTAAAACATACAGTATGAATTTCCTCATGAACTCAATTGGAGAATTTTAGTCAACGACCAGAAGGACGATAATGAGGTCATTATTGCATCAATCTAGCAAATAACATCATGATCGATTATGATGAAATTGTTACCATGCTGCATTACTAATGCACAAAACCTGATGTAAAATCAATGAATCTCCCCTGATAGAGACCAGATACTTTATATAGATAACGTTGGAATTTATGACTTGAACAACTTGACACACCCAGTGTTGAGCTGCATCTCAAATTAATTTCCAGGTTCCCAGCTTTCAGATGATGTACACCACTTCTATGTGACATCTACTGTTTACCTGCTATCTCCCCCTAAAAACCCCCTGGACCCCCCTAAAAAAGACAAAAATGGGTCTATTGTGGGTCTCAGAGGGTTAAGAAGCACAACACTGGAGAGAAGGAATGATTCATATATGTGGAAGATTTCCCTTTTGAGAATGAAAATCACTCCTGCTTTATGTCAGGATGTAGGAATAACAGCTTCTGTAATGCTGAATTCATCCGTTTCCACAGGTGCACCACGCCATTCAGAACAACGCCCTTTGTTTGTTAAAGGTCTTTCTTACACAGTATGACCGGTTGGACAAGCAAACAATGGAGGACATCTTCCACCCTGACACCACAAACCAAGGTCAAGTCTTTACATATGGCCTCTCAGGTGTTTTGGTGTCACTGACAGAAAACAAAGAACTATGAGTCCATAGCAACTGTGTAACTATGGTGACATTGAGCAACAGCCAGTCCAACATTTCATTAAGGGTTAATAAACCTAAAATAATTAGAGAAACAAAAAAATCTCTGGGACGTGGAACTATCCCACAGGATCATCTTTGGGTTACGATAAAGGATATCGCTGTTATTGTTAATACAATGACTCTCACCTAAAAAGGGCATCCAATCCCCGTGGATTCAACACTTACTTCATCAAGTCTCATGTTGGTGTTTTAAAGGAATCTTTATTTTAAAGAAAAGGAGGCTAGGCCATTGTTTGTGGTCTGCCCATAAAGACTCACTGTGTAGGGTTTCACTAAACCCCCTCAAGGTATATGGTCCATGGAACTCCCTGTTCAAAAGGATTGTTCTCGAATACTAAAGTTAAGGTGGACACACCAAGCTTCACTGACCTTGTTTCTATCCAATCCCAAGAAGGTGTCATCGCTATATATAAGAATCTCCCAAACTCTATACATCCTTCAAAGCAAAGAGACAAGCAGAGAAAGAGGACAGTCGGACAGCTAAGGTGGGTGGTAACAACAATAACATCTACAGAAACTTCAGCTTCTTTTGATGCATCATCATCTTCTTTTGCTTTTACAGATTTGTTCATACCACGGAAGGCAAAAAATGAAGCTTCTTAGCTTCCTCTTCTTGGCATCCATGGTGGCCGAGAGCAGTCAGTTAACATGCGGAAGTGAACTTCGCCGTCCAGGTACAGCATGCCTGCTTCAGCTTTTTCTTCTCAGCTTTCTATGCAGGTCCTGAAAAGGCATTCATGTTCTCACCCATGGTTAATGTCAAGCTTATTATTTCATTTTGACCTCTAAAGGAATGCAATCCTGCAACACAGGTGTAAACTTACTGATGTACTGTTCCCCTCTTATAGAAATTACTGACATCGCAGTTGAATGTGGCACGTCCTCGATCGGCCTGGCTATCCAGATCTGCCCCGTCGTCTACACCGGCTACAACGAGTCTCTGCTCATCCTCAACCACATGTTCGACAAGCCTGAGTGTAAAGGAACCTTGGATGAATCCGTCACCCCGCCTGTTCTCAGGTTCACCTTCCCGCTCAACATGACCAACGCCTGCGGCAGCAACTTCCTGGTTAGTAGAGGTCGGACGAGAAGAGAAATAAAATAGGGGGAGAATCCATATGTTTACTCAAAGCATCCTCTTGTCTCCTTTCTGTGCTTGACTATGTTGCCTTCAGACCACAAGTGCAGCTGGCACGGGAATCTTTGCTGACTTCTCCAACATCCAGACGGTTAACGTCAGTGGCGTGGTGCGCTCACACGATCCGACCAAGGGGGTCGTCACCTACAACGCTGAGCTGAAATATTATTATTCCTGTGCGTACCCTTTGGAGTATCTCATCAACAACACCCAGGTGGACGTGTAAGATCTCTGCTTGTGTTCCTCCAATAACTTTTTTACGAGTTAAATAGAGTCATGAATGTATTTTTTCTTCTTTGAGTGCAGTTTGAAAGCTTGTTAAATTGTGACGTTGACCTAGTTTGGCTCAATCCCTGGTTATACAATCAAGACACAGCTCTTCAAAAAATAGACATCTATATTCTGCTCTGCTGGTGGAAATAATCTCCTGGTGTACAGTCACATGTTAGGATGTTTCATCAAACTCTTCCCCCGTTTCTGACGCCAAACCCTTTGTCCCATTTAGGTCAGCGTCCTCCATTGCAGTGAGGGACAACAATGGAAGCTTCATCAGTACTTTAAGCATGGAGCTATTCAGTGTAAGTTGAGAAAAAGATGTTTTATGATGAGGTGCTTTGTTGTTGCCATGTTCTGTCTAAAGTAAGTAGTGTGACTGGTTATGTCAACATTTAGTAGGTTGTTTTTAGGAAGTTGTTTTGTGGCATTCATGCAAATATTTCATTGTAGAATCTATAACAAAAAGTGCAAAAGTCAGACATGCATTTTATTCATCTTTACTATCACTACAGAAATTCAACTCACTTTCATTCAAATCGAATCACATCTGCAGTGAAACACAGCGAACACAACATCACACAGAACATCCACAATGTGGATCATAACCAGCATTTACAGATAACGAACTAAACATTTCTGTTGACAGGACGCCGACTACACCACTCCTCTGGTCATACCATCGCTGGGCTTAGAGCTGAGAACCGACGTCTATGTCCAGGTCCAAGCATCCAACTTGACTAATCAGTAAGAGCATCCACCTATTGACTGGTCTCATCACTCCATGAACAGACTAAATGAACACAGATTTTAAGTGTATTAAAAAGTATTTTAGCACTACCTCTGAAGCCCATTGTTCTCCCCCCCACCAGGTACCATGTCCTCATGGACCGATGCTACGCCTCCATCTCTCCTCAACCCAACAACTCCACTTTCTTCAACCTGTTTATCTCGTAAGTCCTCAGATCTCATTCTGAAGAGACAGTCCAAGTCCATATTAAGCCAACACTGTGATATCAAACAGGTGCTCTAAGGATCAGATGACCACCATGAGTGAGAACGGGGAGAGCCACCAAGCCCGCTTCTCCTTCCCGGCCTTCAGATTCGTCGAGCAGCAGAACGAGACGGTGTCCAGATACTACCTGCACTGCATCACCAGACTTTGTGAGATCAGCACCTGCAGTGACTTTAAGGTCAGTGAAGGATCAGTAATGAAAAAAGACACCAAGGGTCAAGGTTCAGTTATTAGTAACGTTCCTTCTTCCTTCATCTGCAGCAATGTAACAACAGGAGGAAAAGGGATGTTGAGTCCACTGGTGTTTCAGAATCCACCACCTTATCCTCGTCTAATCCCATCGTCACCAGGAATGAGAACTGTAAGTAAAGTTTGTTAACAATGTTGATCACGAGGCTTCAACAAAAAACGAAGCAGGAAATGGAAATATTATATGTTATGAGTGCATCACAATAACTCATTATCATAACATCACAAAGTAATCACATCAGAGATGCAAAGTGCAACCAAATACATGCAATTTGGACTCGAGTCGCACTGAAGTCGCACACACAGTGACTTGAGACTCGTCTTATTTTTAAATGATGAATCGAAGGAAATTCATATCAAAACAATTCTTTTACAAACTCTCACACACTTGAATAGGCTACTTCATCAGAAAGTAACCACAACTACAAGCCAAGTATTCCTTTCTGTCTGCCTATAAGGCAAGAATACTTCCTTATACTTTTCTTAAGTACATCTCGATCAAAAGATTAAGTACAAGTATAGGCCAAATATACTTAGACTTTTCTGTATACTTGTCAGTATGAGCCAAGTATACTTTTGTTAAGTATATCTCTGATAAGTACATAAAAAGTAAACTGAAGGTATCCTCTCTTATTTTAAGTTTACTAGTAGCACACTTGAATAAACTTCTTTTTGGTGAGGGGTACTAGCTCTCAACACGTGTATGTTGTGCAGCAGTTTAGTAGCTTATATCAGACTCTTTAACTACTGGTATGTCCAGTTTGAATATATGTGTCATAGCTCAGAAATGAGCATTAAAACTACTAATTGATTTTCTCCTTTCATCTCTTTCTTTCAGCGCTGACATCTAAAGAGGAAGGTACGATACTGTTTTATTCCTTGTAATGTTTTTTTCTTATTAATTCACCAAATTATGAAACCTGTATTCTAAGAGGAATATAAATGTTTCATCTATTCCTTCTAAGTAGTATCTCTACTAAATATCTGCCTGATTGTACAACGATGATGCTGCAGTATGTGAGTCGAGGTGTGATGAACATGTTTGTGTTGTTGTGAGCAGCAGTGTCCAGCAGCAGCAGCTCAGACTCCAGGATGGGTCTCGGGATAGCGGTGGGCGTCCTCACTCTGGCCGTCGTCGTGGTTCTAGCTGCAGCAGCCGTCCTCTACAGGAGGCTCAGACACTAAAAGGAGAGCAGACACCTGAATGCACCGCTCTGGACAAGATAACCTGTTGGATGAATTGATGTACGGCAACATTTACCACAATACCTGTGGTGTAGAACTATAAGCTCAGCTTAATATTGCTCTTAATGTGTTTTTTTTCTCCTGTAGCATGTACCTGTGTGGTCTAGTGGTCTTAGTTGTACTAGAAATGTACTGTATAGACTCATTTGGAAGAGATGTTGTAGTAGAAATGCTGCATGATATGATGAAAAGTGTTGTGCACTCATGCTCTTTGGATTTGAAAAGCATAACAGGGAAACTAGTTGTAGTGTAAAATGCTAAATATATAAATATAGTATAAAGTATATTTATAGAGTATAAATCTACGAAGAAAATGTAATTCATATTGTATTCTACTGAGTTTTATGAAAGCCAAGCTTGACAATGTTTATTTCAGGTCACATGTTGCAAGCAAAGTTTGACATTAAAGAATGTGAAGAGTTTTGAGAGTGAAGTCCTTGTTCAATATATTGTTTTTATAATTTTTTATTAGGTTTTTGCATTATGCTAATTCATTTTTTTTTTTTTACATTTAAATATCAATACGAAGCCTGGACAATTATCGTTTCTTTACATACATAGACAATCCATATGACAAAAAATAATACATGTAATGTGAACATTACATGTATGAACGCCAGATAGATAGAGCCAGAGCAATACAACCACCTTTCCACGCCAGATAGATAGAGCCAGAGCAACACGACCTCCTCTCCACGCCAGATAGATAGAGCCAGAGCAACACAACCACCTCTCCACGCCATATAGATAGAGCCAGAGCAACACAACCTCCTCTCCACGCCAGAGAGGTAGAGCCAGAGCAACACAACCACCTCTCCACGCCATATAGATAGAGCCAGAGCAACACGACCTCCTCTCCACACCAGTTGGTAGAGCCAGAGCAACACAACCTCCTCTCCACACCAGAGAGATAGAGCCAGAGCAACACGACCTCCTCTCCACACCAGATAGATAGAGCCAGAGCAACACGACCTCCTCTCCACACCAGATAGATAGAGCCAGAGCAACACGACCTCCTCTCCACACCAGATAGATAGAGCCAGAGCAACACGACCTCCTCTCCACACCAGATAGATAGAGCCAGAGCAACACGACCACCTCTTTATGCCGAATAGCTCATATTTGCTCTATTTCTACCCACTGCTGCTTTAAGTGGATTGTGGGGATCACGTCTAAAATCGAAGATCAGATCTTTGGTCTCGGATGTGTTCAGAAACCGATGTGATGCCTCCACCAGTTGATGAACTCATGTAGGGTTGAGCGATGTTCGTAGTCATGCTCCTCCAACAGGCTGACCAAGGCGGTGTCATCTGCAAAAACTTATAATATGGTGTCTGCTGCGGCAACTGTCCGTGAATAAAATATACAGCAGTGGAGGTAAAATGCACTTCTGATAAGGTGTTGCCTATCCTCACCCTGTGGGATCTCCCTGTGAGGACAATTAAAATCCATGTGATTAGTTTTGGTTGTTCTCTTTCAGTCAGTCAGCCAGGATCAGTGGGCGGATTGTAATAAAAGCCGACGAGAAATCTGCAAAAAAAGAACTCATGCGTGGGTTTTTACAGCCTTCCAGATGCATATAAAAGGTATAAAAGAGCCATTATGACATTGTCTGTTCCGCTCACAGAGCAATAAGCAAAATTGTAAGGGGGACCAGGAGCTGCTTAGAAGAGTTGATAATGATATGGAGGGTGCTTGAGAAAAACATATTATTTCTCTGTAGGCTCCTTTTCATAATGTTGTGAGACATTTATAATAATAACAATCTCAGCCTGTCAGTGGCAACAACAAACACTTTTAGTGGACGTAACGTTATATTAACGCTGCTCACTGCCCACGTGGCTTGTTTCATGGCTGCTGGTTGCAGTGTCATCCCTCAATACTGGACCAATATTAAAATAAAGAATCAAAGAAGCAACCACAGTTGATGCAACAGGTGATAATGACTTACATGTATCTATTCTCCACTCATCTGTGTTGGTCCATGACCCCATTAAATCCCACCTATTTAAAGCCTACAGAAGATGTATCTAGTTTTACAGCTGACCTAAGACAACAAAGGAGGTTCACATATCACTGAAACCAGACTCACTTTCTATACAACCTCTTCTTTAACCTGACCTTTGTGAGGACTCACTAATACAAAAACACATCACATACAATGAATAAACCCAACACTGCTTCATTTATTTTTTTTGAATACCACTCCGTCAAACTAGGAGTCAAAAACAGCTGGTCAAACAAAGGAGGTGGGAAAGCCCTCATGAAAATATGTCACCTCCTGCTTTGTGGAATCAGGATCCTGCAGCAGTCGTCCACATTGAAGGTACTCTGTGGAGTTGTTGACCACTAGTGGTGCTGGAGAGAACTGTTTTCATGACCTGATTTGGTGTCCACATTGGCTGCGGTCAAAAAGTATTTTTCATAAAGTCATATACTAATTGGGATTCATGTTGATGAATATGAGTGGACAGTGAGAACAATTTAGTTTCCCTTTATTTATTATTATTTATTTATTTCAAACAAGTAACAAATAAGTAAAAAAACAAAACAAGAATAACAAATATTCTGATACTCTTGAGATCTATAGGACATATTACAATAATAACTGTTACACTGCCAAACGGCATGCTGGATACGGCTCGCTATCCATCGCTCGCTACAGTATTACAGTTTGGCTTTATCTTTCTCACTGGCTTCCTGGTTAAATCAGCTAGGAGAGAGTCTTGAAGCATACAGCTGTTCTGACATGTTTTTAGGCCAAACTGTCACATATTAAAAAGTGACAACTTTGCTGCAAGAATGTACCTCTGAAATATACAGCAGTCTTAAGTACAGTATGTGGTTACCTTCCATCCCTGGCAATCTTGCTCTGTATTTTGAAGCTGCATTGCTAACTTCAGCCGACCGGCTGCTTACATGCACTGTTGACTTTCATCTACATGACAAGCTTTGTTTGACTCTGCCTGAAAAATAATGGGATGGACTTTCCTATTCAATTCTGCTGAAAACGGCACCGCGGATTCAAAGGGAAACTCTATCAGCAAGATGCTCAATTACTGAGAGGGAGAGAGAGAGAAGAGTGGGGCGGACAGGCAAACCAATTGTGCATTTTATGACTAAAGCATGAAAAGTGTCAGCATATAATCTACAGTCTCATTTCAGACATGGAGGCAATTTGTATCTGACCTGTGGTGACCTTGAGAGGTCATTGACCTCAGCATTGCTTTTTTTTTCCAGTTTTTGTCCCATCCCTCTCCATCAATCTATTATGTGTATAATATTGTAATACGAGGATGAAAATAATACACATAATTGATGGAAAATTGCAAACAAATAAACACACAAACAGCAAAAATAAGTTCAATAATTGTTATTTTATTGGGTAATACTTGTTGGAATAGTTAGATACTAAATCATATTATTAGGATAAAAGCATGTATAGTACGTGTTTCATGTCAACACAATTTCCCCTTCTCAGTAATTCCTCAGATGAACCAGTAGGAGGCACTTTAATCATTCGTTTGTGCCTAGTCATGTAATCTCTCACCTGCTGAATAACTATGCTTCTAATACAGTATATATGTATTACACAAAAACAAACTCCCAATTTTAATTAATTAAAGCACTCTGCCGGGGGTTTAAATTAAAAATGAAAATACTTTTGAAGTCTAAACTGTGTGTACCAGAAAGCCCTGCAAAGGTTCTAGTGGGTCCTCAGCAAACAAAAACATTTCAGATTTTAATATTACACAATTAACACAAATATAGAATGACAAAATGAAAGTAATCCAAGTTAGAGAGTGCATCATCTCTGCATAGTCTCGAGTTTTTCTTAATGTCTGTATGAGGAGAAAGAGGTACAAGTGAGGTAAATATGAAGATAAGAAAAATAAGATTTACTCTCTGTGTATTGTGTCATGCAACACCTGTCCACTAGATGTCTCCACTGAGTGTCTGTCTTCCTGACTGCCCTCGTTATCAGCTGCCTTCCTGAACAGCTGCTCCTCATTTGCTCCTCATTAGCTCTCCTATATACATATCGAGGACCTTTTCATTGCTATTCTGTTGCTATGGTGACAGCTTTGGCCCAAGTTTACTTCCTGTCAGCTACTGCATTAACAAACACTGCAATAGGAAACACAAAGGGGCCCATTTATAGTGTTTATGTTATAAAGAATACTTAGAGAATACTTTTGCTACAATAATGGGCCCATATACTATGATTTTTTTATGATTTCACATTCTTCCAAATGTTCACCATAACAACTCTGAATGTTATTTATCAAAGCCATGTCAAATGTTATCAGTCTGCTGAATTGTTTTTCACAGATGTTGAAATTTTGCGAATTGTACCCATAGTGTTCCACTTGTGGGACTTGAGTTCAAAGGTCAAGCTTTAACTGAATGTCCTGGGTAGTATCTGTGAAATCCCACGCTGCTGACGTGTCCCTGAATGCAATACCAGCTCCAAAGGGTGCAGTTTTAAAACTGACCCCCTGGCCTCTGTGTGTGCATGTAAAATACAGCAACCAATAAAGTATTACAGTACTTCCACATTGTGGAGAAGCGGAGAAGAGCATAAAAAAATAAATTCTATTTAACATCAATGAGATTTACCAGAAAATAAAATATTAATTTAACCTACAGTTTACCCTAAGCTACAACACTGGATTTTATCAGCTCCCAGCTAAATATAATCAATAAAGTCTATCTATTAATTCTTCCTGCGAATCCATCAGGAGAAGCTGTAATGATTTGATGCAAATGATTTGTTTCCTTATTATCTTGATTTGAATCCACACACCATCAGTTTATCGATCTATTTATTTAAGTTACTTTCAGTGAAGGTTTCAGTTTTTGGAAATGTCAAATTATATAACTTTACCTTATACTATATTTTCTAAAAGTTTAACTTTATGTTATCCAATGTTTCTGGCTGTTGCCCCTAATAAAAATGTAATATCATTAATAACCTATTCTTATTTAGGAGCCAATGTCTGTTTGTTTTTACTCCTTGAAAATGAAGACAACATATAGCTCTGTTTAAGGGGGAACGTTTACACTTTCAACATACCCTCAGGTGAGGAGCTAGTCACAACAGCACGAAGGTATTTCAGTTGTCTGCTTTAGCCTACAGGGATGAGATTTGTGGGGAAAAAACCTTTGTGGGCAGGTTGAGAGCGTCCCTTCACAGTTTCTGGAAATGAATTACACGGGGATTCTTTTAGATAACAGTTAAACTGCTGCTTTATTGAAAACGCTGGCTTGAAGGTGGAGCAAAAAATGTTGCCTTCGGGTGCCAGTCGTAATTTTTCTGTGAGTTTTCAGAAGCCTTCAGTAGGTGAACATGGGAGAAGTTAGCCTGCAGGAAGTCCAACAGGACCCATTGGTTCAAGGCCTACATAGGCCTACGCAAGATGGCCTTGTGAACAGAGGCAATTCTAGCTGGAAGGTGGCTACAAACAACAGATGCAAAACCAGTAAAATCACACAGTTTTACAATTCGACATAATGGCTATTTCACATTTCCCACATAGATTAACACGGGTGATAATCCAACATATGTCTGACATACCTGTTCGCCTCAACATGCTGTTCAATTTCCCCGTTGGTATGCATGAGCTGTCAGTTTTGGGAGCCTGGAGCTATATTTGCTCTGCTGAGCAAGCCCCCACTTCACTGCACTGTCCTGCTGCCTTCATGTTTGGTAATCCTCCCAGAAAGATGCTCGAGATACTGAAAAGCCTGATCTTTTATTCAAAAAGCAGACTTTCAAATGTGTGCTGTAGAAGATAATTTACATCAAACATGACCGCATGCTATATCTTTATAAGAAATACTAACTTCTGCCAACTACGAGCTAATGACGAGAACAGTATAGACTACAAATAATCAGTGTTTTAATAAAAAATACGGCCAATGTATTTCCACATATATAAGCCTTAGTGTTTTGTAGCATTAGTCTGAAGCACAGACACCATCTGTATGGGGAAGGGAATCTATCCAGAACAAACAGGCTAGGAATTGATTTGCAGTGTCTTACACCATAGCCTGCATAATGTATCACCTCAACCAATAATATTATACAGTAAGCCTCCACTTTGAGATTCTGAGATAAATGTGGGCTATTATGGAGGACCACTAGGGTCACGGAAATAGTAATAATAGCATGTAATTGTACAATAACTAATAGTACAATAAAAATAGACATTAATAAACGTGTATACAAATTCTTTTATTTATCTTAATTAATTGAATTTACAGATTTTAATCAGGCATTTAAAAGGGCAACTTCCTTTTTCATTTGCATTTCCCTGCCTGACAAAAAAGCTGTTAAATTATTCTCTTTATTTGATATGTACAAACTAATTTTAGATGAGCCCTGTTTCTTATATATATATGTTATATATTGTTGCCCATGTTCAACCTAAAGTTGATTTTTTTATAATTGTTATGATAATTGACAGTGCCTTGTTGTATGTATATTTTTGATAACGAATATAAAAACATTTTTTTTTTACTGCAGCCATTAGCTATTCATTTTGCTGAGTCATGTATAGCCTAATAGCTAATACGTAAGTATGTATGTAAGTACGTACGAGAAGCAGCAGGGGAAATGCAGGGAAGTGCAAATGCAAATGAGAGAGGAAGTTGCCCTTTTATATGCCTGATTAAAATCTGTTTACTGAATCCAGTCATTTATTTCTCTTTTTAAACTGTATTTTCAAATAGAATTTTAAATTACATTATTTATTCATGGATTAATTAATGTATTTTAAATGATGACTGTTTTATGGTGTGTTTTTTTTTTAAATCCTTTATTAATTTGAACTATTTATTGATGCATTCATGTTTCATTTGTAAATTAAAATTAAAATTTAAAATAATTAATTGTAATTTAGTCCATTTGTACAGATTAATAAACACACTTTTAAACACATTTATTTATCCCTATTTTTATTGTATTAATAAATAAAATACTTTATTTCATTTCTGTGACTCCTGTGGTCCTCCATATACTATAAGTTTGATAGGCTATGTGCTAATGCTGCTCTACTTTACATACCTTTTTATTGGTTCCTGAATGCCTCACAGCTCTACACTTCCACAACGATATCAGGCTACTCTGAACAAAAAATATATACTTTTAAACTGTAGCCTGTGGCTTTGTTTTTTGACCCCTCATAGAATAGAATATATCTTTATTGTCATTGTACAAGTACAACGAAATTCAAATGCAATCCTTAAAAAGTTCAAGAAACATAGACAGTAACGTGCCTCTAAAAACTATAAAAAAAATAAATAATAATAAATAATAATAAAAAACACACATACCACACACGTGCATTTTTTGAACGTTCATATCTCCGACAGCCCCTGAAGGCGACACGGCCCCTCAGAGCCTCCTCCTCCTCCCTCCTCCTCCCAGTCAGCTCGCTGTGTTTCACCTGCGCTCTCTCTCTCTCTGCACACTTTGGTATGTTTCGGACTTTCCACGCCTCTTCTAAACATATCTGCGGGGCCACAGGACAGATACATTAGTACAGCTCGGACCGACAACAACTCCTCATTGCTTCAAGCTCACCAGAAGGGTTTCCCAGAAGGTTTTTCCAGAGGTTTTTCCAGAGGTTTCCACGAGCCCCTATACAGTTTGTTATTAATAAGGATGGATCCAGCTGCTGCTTTCCTGTTGCTGGCTGTGGTGACGCTTCCTCAAGGTAAGCCTCGTTAATGCAGTAAGAATAAAGGCTCTGCTTTCACTATAGTTCAGACTCTATACTGGTGTGGTTTCACATTATATCTTACAGGTTATACTGCAGCCACGTTACTGTTTCTGTAGTCTGCTAAGTTGCCTGATTGTAAATACCTGAAGGTACACCTGAACTCACAGCTCTTATTTAATCACTGTGTTTGTAGGTTTACTGATGTGTCGTTATATTCATGTTATTTTAACGCATGTTTTGTGCTGCAGTGACTCAGTGAAATGTGCGTGAGACTTTGGGAAATCCAGCATTGGTTTCGGTGGTTTTCCCCTTCAGTAGAAAAACAGCCTCCTGTTTAAACAAATGAAAGGAAAGTACCGTACTAAACTAAAAGTCTTCATCCTTATGTTAACTCTGTAGCTATGAATAGCTTTGTCAATTTATTTATTTATTTTTATTTAAAAATAAAAATAAATAAATATTTTTTTTTATTTAAAAATATTATTTAAAAATATTATTTAAAAATATTTAAAAAGTATTTAAAAATAAAAATAAATAAATTGACATAGCTATGAATAGCTATGTAAATTTAATTATTTTTTATTTATTTTTTTAAATACAAATAAATAAATATTTTTTTTAGTTAAACATATTTAAAAATATTATTTCAAAATATTTTAAAAGTATTTAAAAATAAATACAAATAAATAAATAAATTGACATAGCTATGGATAGCTATGTCATTTTATTTAAAAATAAAATTAAAATAAATAAATAAATAAATAAACTGACATGAATTCATGGAGAGCTCTGCCAGCTTTAAATGTTATCAGATCATTTGTCTGTAAAGAAGGTTGTGTGGTTGTTCAAATATGTTGTAATCCAAGCCTCTGTTATGTGTGTGTTTATTATTGTGTGCGAGTGTGTTTGAATGGGCCAATCAGAGGCCAGAGATAACACACCTTGTCATTCAAGCTACACTTTTTCCCTCTCAAGGTCTAAATGCTGTAGACTACTACTACTCTCTTCCTGTGTGGAATAATGTAACATCTAATAGGCTTGATACCGGTGTTACACGGTGTTCCATCGGTTACACTATTTACCCACCATTGTTGTTTTGCTTTTTAAAAAAAAATAGAAATAAAACCCATTTAGTTAATTTTCCGTGTTATCGACACATAGTCGGCAATGGACTATACAAACTGAGCAGCAGGAGTCAGATTTCACTCACAAGAGTTGTCAGACGAGACGATGGCGGAGGATTTGGTGTCAAAAGGAAAAGCAAAAGTGCCTATTTGGCAATATACGGCAATGAGGTAATCGCCGTGAGCAGTACGGAGCGCTCACAGCTGTCCGGTGTAGTCGGTAACACCGGTGTAAGCAACTGGATATTCATCGTACTGACGGTACAACCTGGAAAAACTTAGGAGAAATGTCCCTGAGGGCTATTTTGGGAGTCAGTGGTTTGGCCTTGTAGCCTGTAATCTCTGATGCTGATAGCGAGTGGCTTGTCTTGGTAAGAAAACAGGGAGCGGGCTTTGAAAGAGTTCAAGCACTATATCACCAGCGCTGGCACCGCTGACACAGGATCAGTCATAATGAGTATACCCATAGCTCTTATCTCTGAGTCGTGTCTGTGTCACTGCCATCTCTCGTCGTTAACAGAGCTGCTCTTTGTCAGAGCGACTGGAGGGGTGGGGGGGGGGGGGGGGGGCAGTCTATCTGACTGGTCTGTGAGTGTGTGTGAGTGTGTGTGTGTGGGAGGGGGGGGGGGTGATTGGTGCTCACAGCCAGGGACACTATCTTCATCACTTGATGCTATCTGGCCTGTCTCCGGATCAGTGACTCCACAGGAGGAGGGAAGGCATCATTTTCTTTTGGGGGGGGGGGGTCACATTTCATTAATGATAAAATCCATATTTATCCTCCACATATTGATAGCGACTGAAGTCAGTTTCCAGCTTGATCTGCAGCATTCCTCACATCAAAGGGGGAGGGGGGGGGGGCGCTTTCAAAGGGGACGTTCAGACTCCTCAGTCTGAAGCTACGGGAGGCGACTTTAGAGCGACTTTAGCTGCCAGCACAGATGTGAGTGGATACAGCAAAATGTAGAGGTGAATGGCTAAACGCTGCTTGGAAAAGTCATCATTAGTCACATTAGGGGTGTAATGTAGGTGCTCTTTCACATAAATTCATCCTCACATGCAAGCACACATTCCCGGTCGGATTAACGCCGTGTGTCTACCTCGTGATCGTTGCAACAGAAGATAAAGTGATCGTCACTGTGATGACTTTCTAGAGTTGTGAAATCCTGTCTGTGCAGAGGTTTGTGTATTTATAATCCTTCAAACTGGACTTCCTGGATCATATTTCATGTCTCACTGGTAGAATACCTGAAGCAGCACCATTGCAGCTCCCTCGCTGTTTTTGGGGTCTGAACACCCACTAATGAAATCCATAATAGAGACCTGCAGCCTTGTCCCCCTTTATAAGATGGCCTTTGTTCCACTACCAGCTGTCAGCCAGGTACTGTAGGTCTGCTGCATTTTTGTTTTCCAGTGTTAAAAACTGGACAATAGTATTGTGGTTTTTCTGTCCTTCATCTTGGCTAAAACTGTGAGTGCTAATATTTTACTGTACAGCAGTAGAGATACTGTTTATCTAAATATGGGCATGTTTATGCTTTACAGAAAGACCATTGTTAGAAACCTTCAATGACAAAGCTTAGGGAGAAGTGAAAGCTAGTGAACCAGAAACTAACCCGGAGTTCACGTACAATTCAGTGGAAAGGGGGTGTGCTTGGATGGAAAGGATGACACAGACGTGCCATGGGAATTTCAAAATAAAGGCTTGTTTTAAAGATGATGATATGTATCAATGTTTTCACTTTGCATTGACGATATCGGATCATTGATCTTTGAATCGATATATCGATCCATTTCCATGTATCGTTACACCCCTATTTCTCTGCAGGGTGTATTCACACTCAGAGCGATGAGTCGGCATTTTTTGCGTATATGTGAACATCCCAAAAGAACTCAGACCGATTCAAGTCCGCATTGCAGTTCTCTTAACCTGTACATTGTGAAAACAAAGCGCTCCATGTTCGCTTCAGGGACTACATGGAAACCGATACTTCTGAACCAAGTTAATGCAAAAATTCTGAAGACGTGACGGTACTTGTTTTCCTACAGTACCGTATGTACTGTCGAGGCTCGTCTTCCCCGGGGACAGAAGAAAATGTGTTTGGATTTTGGCGAGAAACCCGAATAAATACAGTTGTTTTAAAGGAGATGTTTTAACAGTTTTAGAGACACTATGCGTGTATATTTTACGACCACCGCTTGAGGATAGAGAAACCTTTCTGTCTGTATCAGTCCTCCCAAATGCTCGTTATTGTTATAATAATTGATAATCACATTAATAACTGCATTGATTGCACAGGCAGGACATCCTAACACACCAGTGGCAGCAACTGTATTTTCCATATACACCACTCAGATGTTTATGAGCTTAATGAATTTATTTACTGCACGACAAGTGTCGCGTCCAAGAAAAAAAAAAACTATGTCAAAAGTAATTTCCGAGCTCCAGAGAAACTATAGTATGAACAGAAAGAGGACTGGAAACCCCATCAGAGCTGAAGTGGACCAGAAACTGAACTGAGTCCTCTTTCAATCTAACTGACACTGAGTCCCTTTTCTGTTGGTCCCCTTTAAGAGGACAGAGTTTGGTTTGTTTAAAAAGGACTATATGTGAAAACACCCTTATTAGACCCGTCAGTGGCAAAAACAAGAACTTTTAGTGGAAGTAAACTGACGTTACCAGGTTTCCCCAACTGATTCCATTATAGCCCGTTTAGCGGCTGCAGTGTACTTCCTCAATACTGCATGGACTAATTTCAAGAATCTAAATGATCATTGTTATTTTAGAAGCCATGCTACCTGCCAGATATTTATTAACCACCAGTTAATAAAACACAGATTGGTGTGTTGCCAGATAAGCAATTAATCCTCCCAATGGCATCATGTCTCTCCATCTTACTGCAGTATTTAAAATTTCCCATCTTTTCATTCGAATCACATCCCTTTATCTCAGAGGACTCGGGACCCATTACAGTACCTGGTCCTTTTGGTGTCAAGCTTTGATCCTTTTTTTTGAGCGTTGGATTATAATTCACTCCAGTCAGGCTGTAATTATATTCTACACAAGTGCTTTGAAATGGACCTAAGTACCAAATGCTTTAGGCTGTGGATAATGTGCACATGTAGGTGAGGCTCCCCTAAACCGAACTCTTTAAGAAATAAAACAGGGGTTAATACGTTGCCCACTGCTGATAGTGGGGGGGGGGGGCAGTCAGACAAGATAATGGGTATGGTATGCAGTTACACTTTGAGTTGCTTTAGCTCGGGGGGGGGACGGCTTGAAATGCTATCTCCATGTGCCCCGACATGTAAAATGGCTCGTCTTTTTCTGGAGGGAAAATACCTTTGTGGGGGTCGGTGGTGCTGAAGGAGGGGAGGGGTTAGGGGGGGGGGGGGCGGGGCGCGGAGGGGGGGCAGCTACCTTCTACTACCTTCATCCAACAACCCCAGTAGCCAGTCTCTGAAAGGTCACGGTGTGTTTGAAGCCCCAACTAAATCTTTCTGTCAGATGGCTTTAGTTTGATCCGTTATCCAGAAAGCCCCCCCCCCCCTCCCCTCAACCCCTTCCACTGTTCAGACACGCCACATAAACATCCCATAACTTGCTATTGTCATGTGAGACGGGTTAAAGGTTTACAAGGATCCTACATCTCCCGTGTGCTGCTGGTGAAATCATTTCTAAACCGTGAATTACATATTGGTCTATAGATGAAGCTGATAGTTGTTTGCAGTAGTTTACAGTAGTGGTCGGAAACACATCAGCACTACAGTTTCCTCACTCAAGCTGGATTAATGCTTCAGTCAGCTCTATTTAATTAATTCACTTGTTTCCTCCTCATCCTCATGTAAATGAAAACATGCTGTTGAATAAATACATCAGCGAGCAAGATGACTTTGCACACAGCTTCATCATAAACTTTTAACTTTATGAACTTCAACTTCTTTGAAATGATCTTACCAGTGCCAGTACTCCCCTTATTCACATGTTGGTGTGCGTATCAGCAATCACTCGCGACATATTCCTATTTATTATTTCTTTAAGCATGTTATACTGTCCTTCTTTTCCTTTCCTATTTGCTTTAGAAAACAGTTCTAGTCTGTTTTTATACAGAATTGTCACAAGTTACATTTTACTTAAAGCGATAAATGGAAACTTTGCATCTTCACATCTTCTATTAGCAGCAGGAGGGTCTAGCAGAGGAAACAGTCGACTGATAACTCCCCATATCAGCAATCAGCAAAGCTCACAGAGCCATCAGGTCTGCAAAGGACCATGCGGTAACCTATCAGCACAGTTTAATGAATTTACACAGTTAATGTTGATGGAACGCTGTCTTCTGTCTTTATGTTTAGGCAGTAATAATAGCTTTAATGTTTAACAGAGAAAACCTGTTTAACTGCTGCACAGAGCAAAGGGAAATTAGGGATGCTAAGTTTGAATTTTTCTTCTAACCGATAACCGACCCTCGTTAACCGATTTAATTAACTGCTAACAGACTAGATTCGTGCGTTGCATGCAGCGGTGCTATTTTTAGTACCTAACGAGCCGCCCAGCTGCAACGAAAAGCCGATGCACAATCAGGTTAAATCCATCATTTATCACCAGCTGCAGTGTTTGAGCTCAACAGACAACTGAGTCCCCAGTTCACCAGACCGGGAGAGTTACTGTAGCAGCCATGATGCTGCGCGTATTGTCCCAGTAAAGTCTCCACCGCATCATTTAGTTTAGCTGTGAGGTTGTCAGCTGTGTGTCTGCCTGGCATATGGTTATTGAGTGTCTGACAGACCATGTGTGTGTGGCGGCGGTGAGTGTGGGGTTTTTGATGGCGTTATTTTTGGGTGAATAAATGCCAACTTCCTGTATCCTGCAACTCTGACTCAGACTCTCTTAAGGTGGACTGTTAAGGTGGACCAGCTTTTCTCCTTTAAGTGACAAGCTACTCCTCTGAGTTTTGCTCGGGTTTTTAGCTATTTTTTAATATTTCTTTTAACCGTTAAGCATTAATCCGTTTAAATTCTTAATGTCGGTTAACGGTTAAACAGATAATTATTAACATCCCTGGGGGGAGATTAGCCGTCTCAGTCCCTTTTGTCAAGGTAAGAAGTGTGTCTAATGCTGGGGCCTCACATCAGGCTATAGTTTGGGTGTTGTTCAGTGGAGTTTCCACACTGCAGTTTTGAACAACGTCCCCCAACTGAAGAAAATGCACCTTGCTCACCAAAAATGCCCAGGAAGCAGCGGCAACAGTAGCTGAAACCAAATGAGATCATGGGTAAACCCACGCCCACACACACACACAACTTCTCACGAGGAAGCATGACTCATGTATTGCACTTTTCGCCCTGTGATAAGCGTCAGGTTGTTTCCATGTTGTAATGATGTCATTTGACCGTTCCGTGGAGGCGCGACTGTCTCAAAAGGAGAAGTGAAACACTGCTGAGACGCTGCAGCTTTGTTGAATTTCTGGGATTAAATTAAAATTCAGTGAAGTTCCCCTTTCTGAAGAGCAATCTCTAGGGGGGAGATGTTCACCAAATGAGGCAGCAGGGAGTGGAAGCAGTTAAGTAACTTGTGTTTCTGACTCTATCTGACGGGACAGTTTGGCTGCCGGAGGTGTGGGGGGGTCCACAGGTTGGACTTTTAGTTTCTATTTACTGGTAAAGTTTGTGTTGGTGGCAGAGCACATATAGACATAAAAACCTTTTACACTAAAGCAGCGTGAATAATAATAATACACTTTATTTGTATAGCACCTTTCATACATATGTGTCACCTCTACTTCTATTAGACGTAGCTAAATTATAGAGAAGTAAAAGATTCATCCTCAATATTTTTTAATTGACAGTCAAAGAAATGCTCATGAATGTGGAGTTTCCAAGGCGTTTTTTTTTTCCATTTTCATATCTGTGTAGTTGCTGGTGCTGTGTGTGTGTGTGTGTGTGTGTGTGTGTGATTAGGGTCCTGAATGAATGAGTTTCATTTGGAAATGAGTATGCTGTGTGCACAAACACTATTATTTATGTAGATAAAAGGTTATTCACACCCAGAAGCACCAGCCATGCGGTGCAGAGAGGGCCGCTGAGAAGCTTTAAATAAAAGATAGAATTTATTTGTGATGTGCAGCTCGCTGAATAAATTAGCCAAATGAGAAGGAGTGGAGCAGAATATGAAGACACTGATGTGTTGGGTGGGCCACCCGAGGGTGCAGACACTAGGGCGTTGTCTGGGTATACGATAGGTATCATGATACAGGGGTTACGATTCAATATATTGCAATTTTTCTTATCTAATTTTAGAAAAACTGTCATAGTATAAAGAACACACCATCATATGCATAAAGTCTGAGTAAAAAAAAGTTTACTTTTTTATGCAATCAGATCTGTATTTGCATTTATCACAGTCCCTGTAAAATCAAACATCACAGCACTACACTGAGAGGACGCATCTCTTTGCAAATGAAATAAAGTATTGATTAAACTATTAATTAAAAATTAATACAGTGTTTTTGGGAATCCATAAAGTACGACGGAGTATTAGGGCCACGTTGAGGAAAAAAAAAAAAAATCTGAGATTTCGAGAATAAAGTCAGAAGTTTACGAGGAAAAAGAGTCGTAATATTATGAGAATAAAGTCATAATATTATAAAGTAGTAATTGTACGTGTTATTTTAGAGGGGAAATAGTGTGATAATGAGGAACGTGGAGCATCTTGTGAAGTTATACTTTAGTTTAGGTTTCACAAATAACAAAATACTTCATCTTTTGGCTCATCAGCACCACATTATCATCAGTATCAGGACCTGGAAAAGATTGTGAAAGAAACAGCGCCACATTATCATCAGTATCAGGACCTGGAAAAGATTGTGAAAGAAACTGAGTTTATTCTGAAGAAAGAATCACACGGACCTGATGAGGAAACTGACTCTTTAGAGGAGGAGGAAATTACTTTTTTTCCTCTTAAAGTTATGACTTTAGTCTCGTAATATTACGACTTTTTTTCTCGTAAAGTTATGACTTTCTAGTAATCTCAGATTTTTTTTTTTCCCCTCAATGTGGCCCTAATACTCCGTCGTAATAAAGTATCACAAAACATAATATCGTGATATTCGACTTCTCCGATATGTTCTTACACCCCTAACAGACACACTTATCAATCTGATGAATTTTGGCTTATATTCTGTACTGAACCTTGAACTCTGATAACAACCTGTGACTTAATGAGCCTTTAATCAGCCTTTAAGCTGAGAGATTTGTAAGACTCAGCATCTTCCTTTATCCCAGACTGACCACACTCTGTCTGACTAGCTGTTGTTGAACTGACTCCCGGGATCCTATTATAACCCACTCAAAACACACACAATAATCAATAGCCATAAAAGATGCCTTGACTGGGCTTGGACCCGTATAACTATTGGCCATTATTGCAGCCTTAGATGTCAGTTAGCCGGATGCAGCTGAGAGTGGCCCCTAAAAGGAACCAGAGAGGAGAAAAGCTCTATTACCATCGAGTTGAAGGAGGTCTGGAGCAGCCTTGCCCTCCCTGGAGATATGATATGCCTTTGAATATAGCTGGCTATCGAGCCTTTTATGTTCCCCTCCTCACAGGTAAAATCTACTTGGAAGCTGCAAAGTTAATGGAGACGTTGCACAGAATAGTGCTGCACTCTGAATCTATGAATTCATGAAGAAATACAGGTCTCAGGATTAGTATTGATCCCTGAAGCGTTCGATTACTCCGCTGAATAGGCTTCCTGAATACATGTATGGGGATAAATAGTCTGGCCTGTTGTCATAGACCATTTAATCAGCAATTTATCCAATGGACATAAGAAAGATGAATGATAGACACATTTTTATCCGTTCTAAATGTACCTTTTAAAGGGAAATTTGTCAAGAATTTAATCCTCTTATCAACATGGGAGTGGACAAATATGCTGCTTTATGCAAATATATGTATATATTTATTATTGGAAATCAATTATCAACACAAAACAATGACAGATATTGTCCAGAAACCCTCACAGGTACTGCATTTAGCATAAAACAATATGCTCAAATCATAACATGGCAAACTGCAGCCCAACGGGCAACAAGATCAGAGGTCAAGGGACCTCTTTGAAAACGGCCATGCCAGTTTTTCCTCGCCAAACTTTAGCGTAAGTTTGGAACGTATTTAAGCTCCTTCATGACAAGCTAGTATGACCTGGTTGGTACCGATGGATTCATCAGGTTTTCTAGTTTCATATGATACCAGTATCTTCACTCTAGCTTTAAAACTGAGCCCGCTACAACCTTCGAAAGTTTGATTGCATTAATGCTTTAAAGAAAATAGTGGCGTTAAAAAGAATATGCGTTAATTATGGCATTAACTTTGAGAACAGTTAAAAGTTAATTGTGTATTCTCTCAGATGCCTTAATAATTAATTGGCAAACAGACTGTACCATGTTTTCTGTAAACTAAACACACAGAGTTGCATATTTCTGAACACGAGTACTCCTGATACTTGAGATGCATGAAGAATGTGACCTGTTGTTTGACCTGCAATTCATGAGAGATTCAGGTCAGCTAGTTTCTGTTGAGCTGAACATGAAGTTACGTGAGCTACTACATTAAATACTGAATAATGAACTCATTATTCTTGAAACTTCAAGTCCACCTGATGCAGATAGGGTGCATATTTTATCAGCCTGAATCTTCATCTGTTTATTAAGCCGGTCAAAACAAGTGTGGCATTTAAAAAAAAAAAAGACAAGATAATTAGATTTCTCAGCGAGACGTCAGGTCTGTGACTTCCTCCAGCTTTTATTTCACAATGTTTAATTTCTGCACAAGCATGTTGTCAGTTTGCAGACTAGTCCGGGTCATTTTAAAGACAGCTGGATTTGACGGAGAAGCATTTCTCTGCATGCCAAAAGATCGTGTTACCCAGTGTATATGTAGGTAGAGTACTAAAATGCCTGGAGGGGGGGAGCAAAGGGCAAAACGCTGGACTAATACAGTACAGGCAGTGGGGGGTGTGTGTGTTGCAACTTCCGCCTTTGCTGACAACATGGGCAGCAGCGGAGACAGGAAAGTGGGTCATGTTGACATTGTTTGCTACTTTTTAATTGGTGCGTCCCCGTGGCTTCACAAAGCATGCATTCATCTCCTGTTTCCCCCTAAAGGTTCCTAATGCTCGATGAAAGCACCACAGTTCATCACCCTGTGTGTGTTTTATTTCTAGCTAAAGTTTCCTCCACCTACATAGTCTTGGATTCATCACAAGCATCAAAATAATGGTGCTGCTGCTATCGGATGTTGTAATTCAACAGCCAAGATGCTTTGGACTCAACAGACTTGAATGAGCCTGTAAGGGATAAACTACAGCTACAACCTCATATTCTCTTAATTAGGATATGCCACTGAAGACTTCTTTTATTGTGAAATATTTCTTGTCTTGTACTTTTGGGGTTGTGCAGAGATTAAGAGATGCTGTGGGGAAAAAGGTACAGCTGCACTCTTTGAAAGTTTGGTTGATTAACAGCAATTTGTGTGGAGGAGAGCCTTGCCAACAAAGTGGCTGTTATTTTTTTTACAAGGTCTACGTGGGAGTGCGAATGCAAGAAAAATTCCTCGTTTCCTTCGGCTCGAATGATAAACACACCTTGATGCGGGTATTCAACATCGGGATGAGAGGCTGCATAAACATGTGTCTCCTCATTTCCACGTAGTATATGTATATACAGCAGCTTGGGACAACTTGGGGAATAAATCATTGAGATGCACAATCAGTGGGGACCTGACCACACCGAGGGTCAGACGCCATCTCTTAGGAGCTGGCTGGGTTGACGCCACTTTAAGCACTTGTTTGTTTCTCTAGCTCGAACGTGGACAAACTGCGAGCTTCTAACTGTAACATCCCGTTTGAGCAGTTGTGAGATATTGAACATGAAAGATTCGTCATCCCAGCAGGCAAAAAACTGTACTTTCTTTCTTCTTCAAAGGTCTTGTTATTAATTGTCAATAATCAATAGAACAGTCACTTTGCAGGGAAACAACACAACACATCAATCAAACCTGATAACAACATACACACAGACAGACACAGCTGGCCACATAAGACATAACTGGTTCTCAATCATGATTAAAAAAAAAAATTAAACTTGTAGAAAATACAGGGAGAGTATCCACAAATAAGTCATGAAATAATATGATGAAGAAGAAGAAGGGAAAATAAAAATTAATAATAATAATAAATAAACAAAAAAAAAAAAATATATATAATAATAATAATAATAATAATAATAATAATAATAATAAAAAAAAAAAATATATATATATATATATATATAATGATAATAATAATAATAATAACAATAATGAATAAATAAAAGAAAAAAAGGAAAAGAAAAAAGGGGCCCCACACTTTGTAAAGTTTACTCTCCGTTCCCCGGGTAGTATAACAGATTTTCTCTAAATTCATACAGGACATAATGTCTCTGACCCAGTGTGAGTGGGAAGGAGAGGCAGAATCCTTCACCTTACAGTCAGAGAGCTCGTCGAGCTAGTAAAGTTTTGCTTTAGGCAAGTTTAAGTCTGGAGCAATGCCAAAAAATGGCAGTCAAGGGGATTTGGCTCAATTTGATGGCGAAGGGTTTCAGAAATGGTACCAAAGACTGATGTCCAAAATTTGGTCAAAACTGTACTTTATTTCTATTTTATATCTAAAACAAAAACATAAAGCAATGTTAAGAGGGTCAGATAGAACCTTCAAATTACAGTATCACAAAATTAAAATCATTATTCAGTAGGGAATCTGACGATACGATACATATCATGATACGGGGTTACGATTCAATATATTGCGAAAACTGTCAGTAGTATAAAGAACACCACCGTATGCATAAAATCTTAAATGCATAAAATAAAAGGTATTTAAGTTTAGTTTAGTTTTATTCTAAGTTTACTTTTTTATGCATTCAGAACAGTTGGATCTGCATTTGCATTCATCCAAGTCCCTGTAGCATCCAACATCTTTGCAAATATAAATAGAGTTAATGTTGGCATGTAAACGTAGTTAGTTAAAAATGGATATGAGAATCGATACCGTATCACAAAACATAACATCGTGATATTTGATATTTACCCCTTGTATTCAGTAGAATCCATGAGGCATTTTGCAGTCTATAAGAGAAGATTTGTGATGTTTATATGATTCCCTCCTTTACTTTCCCTTAAAATCTAGCGGGTGTATTTTGCTGTTATCCCTCCAGCTTGCTGTTTTCTGTTGGTAATCCTAAACCTTACGCAGCCTGAAGCCCAGGCTTTTGGTTTTAAAGCTGACAGCCACTTCTGTGCTTGTGAAGCTGTTGCTGGTACAACATGATGCCTCATATATGTGACTAGTGAATAGTTGTGGATCTCTCTCCAGCGCTGTCGAGCTTCTCAGGTTTCAGTCCTGTGAAGTAGGAATGCTGCCCGGTCTCATCCTCATGTTCACACTATCTGCGGAGTTTTACATTAATACATCTTAAGGGGATTACCGCCAAATCTCGTGCTTTGAAGTCTGCCATTACTATTCGTAGAACATTTAGATCTGTATTTAATGAGCATTCAAGACTTGAAGAGAAAGGGTTTGTCCTTCTTTCTGATCTGTGATGACACATAATAGAACAAAGCAGAGGAGATGAATAAGGCATCTGTCACAGCTGCTAATAACACCATATTTTAATATGAGGCACACCTGAATGTTATAATTGAGACTATTCTCTGTGTCAGTTATTGTTACTGCGGCATTTTCAGGACAGACAACGGCCTCAGAAAGGATCCCAATTATATTTGAGTTGACATTTTATTCTTCCTCCATAACTATTGTGGTGTGTTTATGTGCTAGCGGAATAATAATTTCAGGAGTCACCTGTGTTGGCTGCTAAATACTGTAGTATTTTTTTTTTCATGTGTAGTTTTTGGCTGAATATTAAACAGAATCTGCAGCTTTGAAATTTTCGAGAAGTGTTAAATGTTGACAGCAGTTTGGCTCCGTCACCGGCCTTGTAGTTGTTTTTTGCTTTCATGTTTTAAGCCGCGGCTGAATGACTTTAATATTAATGTTTTAACTATCGTGCATCATATTGAATATGTAATAAATCTGAAATTGAGTGCTAATCTCTTTTAAGGAATCTCGCGTTGGGATGTTTTCATGTGTTCTTTTTTAGTAAACAAACAAACAACAAGCGCTTCACACTGGAACACCGAGCACAGGAAGGAAATTGCAGGTCTTAAGGTCTTAATCTCGAGCACATCCGGCGGCGGCTCCACGGTACAATTGATATTCAGTAAACAAAGCGTGCTTTACCTTATTGATGGGCTTTCTGAAATATGTGGTAGAGGGAATTGGAAATGGTTGCACTTCGCACCTCCCCATCAAAAACTAGTTAGACGTCTCTTTGCTGGAGCTGCACTCTTTGTTTACACAGTCTATACAGTAATTGGGAGATTATTCCTCTGAATGGTGCTAAGACCCTAAACCCTGGCATTGTGCTCGTCTTAAAGTTGTGTTTACTGCCACGGGCTTGTCTCACTGAATCTACTTTGCTATAGCTGTAGCCCTTTCTCTGACTTTTTTGATAGGAGAAATACAGTTTCATAAACTTTGCAGTTATTCTGTTATTCTGGGCTCGGGTTAAATTCAACCAGCTAGTCGAAGCCTTACAGGGAAACTGCTGAACTTTTATAGAAAGTTGTCGCTGTCTCTTTGAATTTGGGACTTTAGTCTCTGTGTGCTCTTCTTTGTCGCCCTCCCTTCTCTCCTTACATGCACCCAATTATTAACCAGTCACGCCGGCTGTGTACAACAGCCATCATGCTACAAGGGGCAAGGGCCGGTGCACGGTGTTTCCTGCATTCAAAATACGTAATTAGTTTGTTCTTTTGTTGTGCATCAGAGCCACAGTCTCAAGAGTACACAACTCTTCCTTTATTCCTTCTTCGTAATAATTTGATGTTTTATTAACTCCTGCAGGGAGATCCTCCGATTATTGCAGGTCAGCTACAGAACAGCAGCCCTGGAGCCGATTAGTCATTCAGTGTTTTGCTGGAGGACACTTCAGGAAAGGGGATGCTGTCTGACATGGACACGGTGTGTCTGTAACTGTTCCTCTCTTACTGAGGAGTAATGTGACGGCAGCTTTTGCTCTTCGCATGAGATTACAGACGATGATGATATCAACGTCATCTAAAAGGAACTCTTGTGTCAACATTTATTGACTTTTTCCATCAATGTTCACAGGACTGAAACTGGATTTGATCTTGACAATTTAGAGTCAACTACTATCCTGCATGTCTTTGGACTGTGGGAGGAAACCTGAGAACCCGGAGAAAACCCACGCAAACACGGGGAGAACATGCAAACTCCACTCAGGAGGGCCCCTAAACGGGTTTGAACTTGCATCCCTCTTGCTGTGAGGCAACAGTGCTAACCACTGCACCACCGTGCCGCCAAATATTAACATACAATATATATATGCAGAACTGAGTGAATTTGAGCGAGGGAGGGCCTTATATACGTCACGGAAAGGAGTGTAAACATGGCCGAGTGCGTTACCACCAGGTGTTGATGATATCTCGGCAGGTCTTTCCGTGAGGTCTCGGTCCCGTTGACCGAGAGTACGGTTAGATATTAAGGACGGCGTCCGATCATAAAGTGCTCTAGATTAGGAGACCAGCCTCCACATCTGAGCAGCACTTGTTGTTGATCATGAAGCAGACGCCTCCCCCCCGCTCTCTCCCAAAGTTATTATCCTGGCGGTAAATGGAGAGCTCTTCTGGAACAATGACCGAGTCTGCGATCGAGGGGTCGAGCCAAGTCTCCATGAAACCACACCGTTACAGTTCTTAACTTCCCATTGAAAAGGCGTCCTGCTCCTGCATGAGTTCATCCAGCTGATTATCCAGTGACTGGACGTCAGCTAGAAGGATACTCAGCAGAGGAGGCCGGTTTTCACATTTCCTCAGGCGGACTAAGACCCCGGCCCGTGACCCTCGTAATCCCAGCCGTAGATATTCCCTGTTTGTTGGTCGTGATGAAAAAGTGCCGTCCACCAACGATGGAAGAGACAAAATTTGACAAACCTTTCACAATATCGCTAAAAAGTTTTTACACCAGAAACGTGTTTTACAAATAATGATGTAGCAAATATTATGATAGATTAGCTGTTGGGTGCGATTCTAACTGGGTTTAAACATTCTGCCTTAAAGCAGCAAAGGACAGTCTGTAAATGATCTGCAGCATAACTTTTCCCCAGAGTTGTCAAACACACCGCTGGAGACTCTCCGCTATAATTAAAGACCTGTTATTGGCTCCTCTTTGTCTTCATCTTGCTGCTTCAGAAAGCAAGAAATATGTTCTCATATGAGCTGAAACCAAAGAACCGAGCCAAATAGCCGTAAGGTCTGTGATCCTGGCAAACAGCACTTCACCCCGTTACCTGCCTGAGATGCTAATAATGTCCGAAGTTGTCAGATGAGTCCAGAGATGGAGGCTATAGGCTGGTTGGATCTCCTGCTGTGTGAACAGATGGTGTTGTCTACAGTTTCTGTCAGAGCCTGAAAAATCCATCCACCTAAGGGACACGGCCGAGAATGTATACTAATGTACGTGTGCTAAAACACGTGTGATGCACGTTAAAGTATGTATTTGAAGTCATTTGACAAGATAGTGTTTCAGGCAACACGGCACAGGCTTGATTGATTGTCATTTAGATTTATTTTAAAGATTACCTCAGGCTAAATTCTTGACCTGGAGATTTCAGACATCTGAAAAATAAGAAACTCTGTTTACGTCATCTCCGGCTCTCCTTACTCATCATTACAGGAGTAAGGAGAAATAGCCTGAAGGCACAGCTTGTTAGATTTTCTTTTTCACTGCTGTATTACAGTCATTTCAAACATTCAGTGCCCATGGTACATGATGATTGAATCTGTTTTTGCTGAGGCGGGGAGTCAACTAATGCCACTGTGAACGCAACTCTCACGAGACGGTGCAGGATCCAAGATAGCGACAGACTTTGACTCATGAACAAAGACAAAACGGGCAATACAAAAAAGGGCAAAGCCAACACCACCCCCGGATTCACGCCCGGGTACAACACCATCAACATCTCCAAAGCCACCGTGCTGCAACAGAGGTGAGCGTCCTACTCATTTCTACTGAAAATAAACTTACCGGACTTGACACCAGAATCATTGAATTCCAGGCACAGGGAATTCCAGGCACTGGGCCAAATCCTGGAATTCAGTCAGGACTGAATACTCACTTGAAGGAAAACACATCACCACAAAAAACACTACGTTAACACCCTGATCACCTAGTTCACCTCTGTCACCACCTGAAACAAAGCCATGAAAGAGACTATTCTGGACTTTAAAAGCATGCAGCAAGAGAGACAATTTCGTTTTTCCATTCCCAGACAAAAACCCCAGACGACCCCGAAAAAAAAAATCAATGAAGGAATTCATAACCGCACAGCTCAAACTACCCACGGAGACAGTCAACAACATCACATGCTACTGTGTACACCGTCTGGGACCGGAGGACTCCAACCACCGACCACGGGCCGCTCATAGTGAAATTTGAGCACTGTAAACAAAAAAACAGTTCAACGACAAGGAACACAACCCTTTCCTCCTTTTTATCTCTCCTTCTCCTTCTCTATCTCTCTCTATCTCATTTTATTAAAGGCACATATCAGTTATAACACCCTCCAAAGATTAGATTACTCCTTGTTAGAGGTCGACCGATATGGGTTTTTTATGGCCGATGCCGATTTTTTTACAGAATCAGGACAGCCGATGGCCGATATGAGGCCGATTTTTTTTTTTTGCCGATATGTTTGGCTGGTTTACTTTTTTTCCTCCATCTGATAAAATATAACAGCTTAATAATAACAAATAATACACAAAATGTCTTAACTTAAGTAAACATTTATTGAACAACACTTATGGTCTGTCTCTCCAATTTGCACTTTGTGTCTGCACTGCAGTGCATATTTTATTTTGTGCATGATGGTTAATAGTAGTAATAGTGCAGGGCTCAAAACCTTTTAAGCACCTTTCCAAAACTGTCCTAAAGCATGTTTTTTATTTATTTTTGTTGACAGACACTGTTACAAGCTATATGGCCATAATCTAAGTGATCAAAACATAATAATAACTTTGTTCACTCGTATTACACAGCCTGCTGCTCATATCTGCTGCGGATTACACAGGCCAGTGACGTCATAGAGGCGATGTAGGACCCGTAGAGACGTTTAATGAGGAAGTGAACTTTTTGCTAAATGTTTCGACAAATTGCTCGTGTTTCCGCCCTCACACGCAAACTTGCACTTATGACAAGCATTGTCAGCATCAACTCTAGTAAAGTGTAATCACGCTTTATAAGTTTAGTTTTCTCCGCCATAGTTACTAAGAGCAGAAGCTCTGCGTGTGTGTGTGTGTGTGTGTGTGTGTGTCTGCGCTTCAGCAGCGTGCATGTGAAAGCTGCTCCGCCCCGCACACAGCTGACGTCACCTACGGAGAGAAATTCTCCGTTACCAAAAACAGAACTGATAACGTCGGAGCATTTCATATCTAGCCAATTAAATATATAGGGCTTTGAAAGAGACGAATTTAAGCCTACCGGTTCCTCCCGGCAGAACGGCAATTTGATTGACACACAAGGGGCGGAGTCACACTTGTTCCACAGCAACAACAACACTGGCTGCCCGCAGATGTGCCTGCTTGATAATCGGCTTAATATGCTCAGGCATCGGCCGATGCCGATTATGAAAAAATGTCAAATAATCGGCCCGATTAATCGGCCGACCGATAAATCGGTCGACCTCTACTCCTTGTGGCTCTAACTATCTGCAAGAATCCCTCATTGAAGAACACTATACAGGTACATATTATACACTAGAAAACCTTGTTCCCATCCACCATCAAAACCACTACAACAGAACCCGACTCCATCTGGTCCTGACCTGCTGTAGCCTGCTGTTCTCCGCTCTGAGGCCAGGGGTATTAAAGTCTAATTTTAACTTTGGGACTGGATGAGAACCACTGGAAGCTCTGCCTCTTTTGGCCTTATTGAGGAAATACCAGGGTGATCTCCTATGGACCAGTCAGAGATAGCACTCAGGTATTTCATCCTGGACTACCATCTCTTTGAGACCAACACTCTCAACTCAACAGCAGCAGGGCGTATCAGCGGCAGCTCATGAGTCAGTCTCTCTGACATTTCTTTTAACTCTACTGCTGAAAAGCCTCTATGAGGTTTTTCCATGCGTGTTTACAACTGATAAGAAAACAGGGTGGAATTTCTGTTTCAAGAAGTACTTTTTCTTTCGATCTAGGAGAGCGAGACAAAAAGTTTTCTGATACTGAAACAGACGGTACAGTTTTTTTCTGCATGCTGCCGTGGCCACCCAAGTAACAGATAAGGCTGTGAGAGAGAAAAGGCGGTCCCTTTTCCTCATTTATAAGGCACCCCACGCAGCTACGGTGCAAAGGTGCAGCGCATACCATCCATTCCTGTGCTGACATATAGAGCGACTAATAAAACTATCCTGAGGCCACTGGCTCATCTCCAGTCCCGACTCCGTCTCGCTTCGGCTTGCACTTGGCCTTTCTATAGCTTCTCTTCTTTGTCTTATTACAGCATATCGGTATATTTGGAGAAACAGTTCTAACTCACACAGGCTTCGCCCTCCACGGGACTCTGAGTAATATCCATCCATTATCCTATCCTATCCTATTCAAGGTCGCGGGGGGGGGGGCGGCGATCCCACCTGACATTGACTGAAGGCGGGGTGATCATTGGTTCACTTTGTTCATCATTCAGAGAGAGAATGCAGAGTTTGTTTCTTCTCACATTATCTACATTTTGTGTAGAGCTGCTGAAGGCGATACACAGTGAGGAAGGTGACAGAACTGTCAGTTCAAATATTTAAAGTTAGAAAGAATTGCTTCCATGCACAGAAGATGTGATATGCAAATAAGCCCATAACATTCAGGATAGATAAGCTTTGTTTCTCCCTCTCTACCTCTCCTTCACTCCTGAGGCTTGAGCCGTGACATGCAGCTTTGAAGAGAGAGATGCTTCGGTGCAGTCAAGGAGCCTGATGTTGCCCCTGATAGGCTTATTGACTGCTCAGTGAATTCAGTTAATCATGTGCAAAATAAATAAACAGATAGCCTGGAGAGCTACATCTCATCCATCTCAGTCTCACTTATTTGAAGACATGTTTGCTCCAAATACAAACTTAGTCACAACATCCATTCTGGCTGTAGGCAGACTGTATGTGTAACGAGTAATTTAGTGAATGAGCCGGTCGTATTGAGTGGAACAGTCTGTTCTTTCAGCCTAGACAGTTTTTGTTGGTCAAGTTACAACTTGCAGAGTTCTCCAGGAGGTGATCATAGAAAGAAAACTGGTTGAGTGCTCGAGGGCGAAATTCCAGCTCGTTTTCTTACTGAACAGAGTAAAGGAGTAGACAACACCTGCAGCGTCTCCGTACAATAACATTAAACAATTAGAACAAGTCTTTTCTGTTAGCGGGAACTCTCTAGAAGGATTTAAACCAGGCCTGGAGCAGGATGTGGATTGTGTGAGCACAGTTTCTCCTGGTGATGCATATAAAAAAAAATATTATCACTGAGAAAGTTTTCAGTTAAAACTGAATGTTTGTCTTTTTTTTTTACTTTTGCTATATGCATTTAAAGCTTCAGTAGGCAGAAATGTTTTTGGCATCATTTGGCAAAAATGTCATAATAAACTTGAGAGAAAACTAGACTTCTGCTCCTCCTCATGTCTCTGTTTTCAGGCTTTAAAACATCTAGCCCGTGACCGGAGACTTTGACCAATCACAGGTTATTTCAGAGAGAGAGCGTTCCTATTGGCTATGCTCCGACTGGTGGGTGGTGCTTGGTATTTCCACTACAAGATGTTTCTGAGAACATCTGAGGAGAGAAATAGTCATTACAGTAACAGAATATTGATTCATATCTGATCAGCACTGCCTAGTTTGACTGTTTGATCGGAGTTTGCGAGTGATTGACAGCTGGCTCTCATAGACGGCAGCTGGACGGCAGACTCCAGATCAGCTCTGACTGCTTGTTCTCCTCCGGTCTGTGAAACCTTGCAGATGCCAGTAGGAGCACCGGAGGACACAGAGGAACATGATTTCTTTCAGATTACCTGTCTCATGCACAACTATCACGATATAGTGACCGACAGTTTTATAAAAAATAACCTTTTTTTATCATATTTGCTGTGAAGTGTGCATTCAGCAGTTGCACACTGAGACTGGTTGTTTTATCTAACAGGAATGTTGACAGTGCACAGTACAATGCATACTGTACACATACAGCAGTTACACAACTTTAAATAACCAGTTGGTGTCTCTTGCAGAATAAACAGGCTGTTCCAGACCGGTTCTCATTCTCTCACCACCCGTTACCTGTATATACATGATGTACGTGACTTGTCTTCACCTATTCAAGTGATGTAGAAAACACAGCTGAAAGGGACCTTCATGCTTGCTCATGCATGTCTTCTATACGGGAGGACCTGTGTGTGAACGTCACATTCTGTTGCATTCAGGTTGTTGCATGTTTAAGATCAGAGCTGAAGATGCAGTTATGTGACCGTCACCTCTAGACCTCTACCTCTATAGAGCTACTCACTTTATAATGCATGAAGGTTTGAATATGAATACACCTTTTTATTTGAAAATGATAAAAAAAAAAAAAAAGTGCAACTTCAGGACCTGCTGCTTCAGTTCTCGAGATACAAGGCAGTGAAATATTTAACAAAAAAATCAAATAAACCAACTTCTATTCAAGTTGAATAAAGAGTGGTTTAACCTGCTGCTTCTGTTCTCATCTTCAAAGCAAAAGGTAGAGCAATAATATTTAACAAAAAAGGAAGCCAAAAGGTTTCCACGGGGCTTGAAAATCTCTCTCTCTCTCTCTCTCTCTCTCTCTCTCGTCTGGCTCTTCCTCGCCATCAGCCATGTTTCGTTTTGTTGTCGTCTTTCTGAGATTGGCGCTGCTGGAGCATGTCGAGGACGTTATTCACAGGGAGAGTGAACTGGAGTAACATTTCTTTACTATTAAAAGTGCTAAAATATACATCCATATGACGTTTGTTGTGCTTAAATACAAGGTGCAAATCGATTTTAGATCGATATATGTCCTCCGTGAAGAACAAGTTGCCGAGTACCTATCGATGTAGTTGGATCGAAGGAATATAAATCGATACATCGATGTAGTAGATGAATCTTTACACTCCTAATTATAAAGCTCTGTAGGCTCTGTTTGGACTTCAGTCTGTCCGTTGTCTTATTTGCACTAGAAAAGCAATGAAAAACAATAAATCATCATCAGGAGTTCTGCCTGAAACCAACTGTTCCATTAGCAGTCGAGTCCTTTAATCACCTGTCAAATTGCTCCAGAGGAAACTATTAATTTCCCCTTAATCAGCTGTTGGCAACGTATGAATCGGTGCCATCACCTCGAGGATACGTCTTTTTCCAGCAGAGCAGACTGCTGTCAGCATAGCTGTTGATTTCCTGTCATTGTTTCATCCTTAACTCTCACTGACAAACCTGCAAAACCTGGGCTGCTGCATTCCAGTCATTGTAATTCTAGTCACTACTGTGTCACATCTTACATGTCATGGGACTAAAAACGTTATTCTTTTTTCCCCTTTGCAGCTAAAAGGCCCCAGAGTTTGACCTTTATCCCATTTCCGACCCGGGACTGTTAAATACACATGCTTGTCTGCCGGTCTAATTAGGATGAAGTGGAGGAGAAACATTTGATGAGTTTAAATTTAACTGTGTTTGTGCTCTTGCATTGTTTGTCATATTTTCTTCTGTAATAAGCTGCAGTGCCTCTTGTTAACTTCTTGACTTTTTTGAACTCCATATTGTGGTTCGTTAACAGACGATCGAATAAATCTGCAGACAACATAATTGGATTTTTTTTGAAGTTTCAAATTGAAATATTATTTTAAGTTAAGAAAGCAATATAAAACAGAACCAATACCTATTTAAAAAAAGGCACAAAGACAAAAACTCCCTTAGTTGAAACTCCAGTTGTGAGTAATGGTGTATGCAGTGAGCATGATGTCCCCCCCCCCATTGTCTCTGGCTTGTCATTGTGAAGCCAAGAGATAAGATTTCTGACTGAGGGAGTGGCCGATGCAAAGAGGATGAAACCTGAGTGGGGCCTCGTGCACGGTTGACCTGTTTAACACCTGGAAAACCCAACCCTCAACAAACCCACATCATCTTCTCTCACGGTCAAAGGTTGTGATATAAAAGGAGATAAATGATAAACAAAGAGGAGAAATACTGTATGTCTCTGGAAGACAAAAAACACTCATGTTACTTAGTTTTCCAGTCCATTATAGGTGAGCCAAAAGTTTAACCCTCATCCTACCAACCTACTTAACATAATGATTAGTTAAACTAATAGAACAGAAACAGAAAACAACGATATGAAGTCATTAGAAACAAATCGATTGACAGTCATGATGGAATAAAGCAGCTGTGAGATATGTTAAAGAGTAAACCTCTGGAGTCTGTGGGGATCTCAGCCGGTAGGATGAGGGTTAATCAAACCCACTGTTACTATAGCGACTTCTGGTTTTCCTCTTAAATGTCACTATCCCACACACAGAAAATCTTTTCCGCGGTATTTGGTAGATAATCCTTTTGATATCTACATCGTTGCCAGATAAGGCTAAAATAGGCCTCGTGGATTTGTCTTCTCTAGATAAGCATCCACAGACGTCGTCATGATAAAGCTCCCATTCACAGCTCTGTTCAGCGTCTCTTTCCTCCATATCAGCCGAGCTCGGAGCTCGCTGCTGCTGACGGACGCTTCTTTTTAACCATTTCCTGGAGAGCATCACTGGACAGGTCGTGTCCATTAATGGTGTCCATCAATGTCCACTCAGATAAACATGGAGACTTGACTCTCTCTGTGTTTCTGGTAATGGACCTCCGCTGAGTAGGAACTCTTTATGCATGCACACTAACTGGCATCTGCTGAAGGTCAACATTTCTTCGTCGCTCTTAATTGCCGTACTCTCAGACTGGCTCCGGAGCTCAGGAAACAAATGCTGGCAGTGCCCGTTGTTTTTTTGGCAAATTAGGTGGTTAGTAAGTTAATTTTTTTAGACAAGAGATGGTCTTCTGTTTGTGTCCACCAGCCTAATGTTGCTCTCCAGACATGCTGGTGCCTCTGCAGCCTGCTGAAGCAGCGGAGGACATTTTTTCCATAGAGAATGAATTAGCCTCAAGTCTCAAGGGTACTTTGAGTACCTTTCCATCTCCTCCTCCCACTACAGGGAACCCCATATGGGGGGGGCACACAGAGGCCAAGTTGCAGCTGATCAGGAAGTTTAAATGAAGTGTGTGTGTGTGTGTGTGTTTCACTTTGGGAGTAGAGCAGTAATAACATACGGTGTCTTCAGAGAGGAGGGAGGGAAAGTAGCAGCAGAGGTTCTCAACACAACTTCACAATGAGATGCAGTTCTTTGTTCTTTCAGATACACAGGACGTTTCTTTTTGTTTTTGTTTTTTCAATATGATCTGCTCTGAGTCAGCTTGTTCCAAAAATGCAAAACGGTGGCCGCTAACGTGCACATTTCATGTGATTTAAGAACAGTGGACTCTGTGAGAATCGTAAACCACGAGAACACCAGCACCAACAGAACCACTTCCACATTGAGTTTGTGGCTCAATAAGCAGCTGATAGTCTTCAAAAATATTTTTTCCAAGGGACAGGAAGGACAGATTTGCCTTCCAAAATAGATCTATATTTTTATTCTTGTTAATTGACACCTACAATAGATGATGAAATATGATAAATGAAATATGATGAATAGCCAGCTGGAGCAGACATATGAGCATAAATATGAAAATAAACTGATTATAATTCAGATCAGGTGTTTGCTTAACGTGAGCATGCAATAATCTATCAGCCGTTTTGTGTCTCATTTGACCTTTGACCTGAGGTCGGAACTGAAACCTTATCTTTTGAGTGCAGTTGAAGATCTCGAGAATCAAGCTTTTAATGGCCAGATCTTCAAATCACTTGAATTTTTTCAGCCCCACTGAAGGTAGCGATTGAAGGTTTCTCTTTGACCCTTTTTAATGTCTCCCACTTCTCAGAAGGAGTCTCGTCGTCTTCATCCGACCATTTATTTTGTTTCTCGGGTCAATTGGTTTTTAATCACATTCGCCTTTTGTTCTGGCTTTACTTAAACCCACGGCCGTCCCCTTAATCAATCTCTCTCTCTCTCTCTGTCATGGTTGAAATATAAATAGCTGACCCCCTCAGACCTCAGAGTGCCCCCCCCCCACAGAGACACTTCAGATGTGGTGGGAAGAGCTTGTTTGACCTCCTTGACATATTCTATCCATTTGGACTCATGGCTGCAGGGAGACACACACATAGAGCCACCTGTTCAACATTTTACCCAGCAGAGAGTGTGTGTTTGAGTGTGTACACATGGTCTATATTTGCATAGCCAATGTTCTGCCTTTACCAGCGAGCTACACAACACCTTCTTCAGCTCAGGGAGGATGGTAAAGGGCTGTTTTCCTTCACTTTTAGCTGTATTGTTTCTTTCCTCAGGCTACGGGGACGATGGGAACCGCAGGAGTGAAAATAGTGCCACAATTTCCTGTTCAGGGAAAATAGTACTTTTTCCTCACTGAAGTCAAATTGAATTACTGGTGTAAACATTTACTTGGGGGAAAGTAAAAAGTGTGCAGAGCAGGAAGTACAATCAGACAAATGTTTATGTATAATTTGTCACGTGGAAAAAATGGAAAAACAACCAGACGACGATGCATTTTACTGTGCGATACATCTGTCGATCCTAGATGGATTCATACTCTGCAAATCATATTCATGAATAGTTTTGTATTTGAGAGGTTCTGTAATGAAACATCAAATATGGAGAAAATAAGGCAGCGCAAAGACGTAATGAAATAGTGAGGGAGACTAAGGGAGGCACAGAAGATTATGAATGATCCAACACACATTCTGAATGCAGAATTTGAAGTGTTGCCTTCAGGTACAGTAGATGGTTCAGAATACTGATTACCTTTTATCATTTTAAAGAACTGCTGTCTCACACTCAACATGTGAATCTGAGCACGTTCATGCATGAGTCTATGTGGAGGTAGAAGGAAGTTACCGCTTTTATTGTGGTAGTCTGAGTAACGTAACATCATATCTGTTCCGTATCTGTCAAAAGCAAAACAAACCTGAAAACCTCAAACATGTTAAATCCAAAGTGGTAAACACTACACATCCAGTAAAGGATGGAAACACTTTGGGTTTCACACATTGACAGGAAAAGCAGAGCTAGACATCACGGCTAAAGCTGCATGCTAACTCTGTCACGGACAGGAAACGTTAACGTATCGCGGTAACGTGGCGGTCGAGCCGGCCGTCGTTCTCATCTCCGTGGTCAAATGGGCCGACGCTACAACTGTAGAGCACCCATATACTGACATTTATGTTAAATGCATTGAAACGGCCCCGATGGAGCTGACCATGGATGGATAAAGAGAACGGAGCTGACGGGAGAGCTAGAGACCACCTTGGAGAAGTTAGAGGAAGTAGACACGTGGGACTACGTCCGTTTTTCAAAATAAGGTGTTAACAAAGGGAACTCTATATACAAAATACATCTATGGAAATAAGATTGATTGGATTATAGTCACCAGAAGTATAAAACATTACATGTCCCTTATAAATTAAAAAGAAAATACCACTAATCTGTGAAGGAAATGTCTTTATTCTTTGATTTTTGGGTTGCTGGAAAAAATTAAATATAATGCCTGTCAATGACTGATATATTTGACTTCAGGACATCTCTGACTACATACATGCTGAAAATCAAACATTTTTAAGCATTAATTTAGATAATTATCAAATTAAAAGTCCCTAGAAGTGTATGTTTCAGGAGATAGATGAATAGTCCCAGCCCTAGTATGTTGTGTGATGCAGTAGCTTGGAGCCCAAGACAAATTTCTTATCTTATCAAATAATGACAAAGCCAAGCTTTCCTCACTAGACGTTCTTCAACACAAAGTTTCTAACAACTCAAATCACCAAACCTGAAGACAATGAAATGAAGACAATATCAAAACCTTCAGTTAGATTCAAATAAGGAGACAGCTAAAGATGTCACAACGTAGTTTTGACCAAGGTGAACCATGTCTTATTTACTTTGGGAATGCCAGGAGTTTTTCGGCCGTGACAGGTGTTAGTAGGAATGAAGGGAATCTGATCTCAAACCATTGTAGTCGATGTAGGAACGAAAACACTCGAAACATCCTTGGCCTCCGGTCCTGTTGTTGTCCCACTGCTGCTTACAATCCTGGCATGTTGGGCATGTTGATGATTTGTAGCAGAGGAGGGCTGTTTTGTTTTTTTGGTCCCCTGCTTCGCCTGAAATGTAGCATCAAGTCAAGGCCGTGTCCTCCCTGCATTCCTGTTCGTGTCCACTCATGTGAGAAACAAAAGAGCTTTATGTGCCTTTTAGCTGTACTGTTGACCACGTTATTGTTTAACAGTGCCTCTTCTTCAACTTTCAACTGTATTTGTCCCTGAAGGGCAGCTGATTTTGCAGCATTAGAGTGCATCATAAAACAAACAAGATTTTAAATTTCAAGGACTTTGTTTAGATAAGAAGACCACCTGCATCCCCTTCCACACACCTAACAGAAAAACAACTGCATGCATGTATTCATGCCTCGATGTGTGTGTCAAAATAGTGTTATCTAGGTAGGCCCGGGGGGAGTGCTAACTCAGCACCGTGTGTGTCAATGCAGTGAGTCAGGTCTACTTTTCAGTACCGAAGGCAAAAGCAAACACAAAGAGAGCGCTGCCTTATCGCTCCCTCCTCCTCCTCCACCTTGTCAGGCTGTCCAGCTGCCTCTAAACCTCATACCAGAGAAAAGACATATTGTTTTGTGCAGGACTTGATTTTGATTAATGGGGGGTGAGGACAAGGCAGGTACTGAAGTGTGTGTTAGTGCATGCAGAAGGGGATTATGAGCTGTCAATCAATTTGCTCCCAACTGTAAATGTGTTAAGCAGCACGGCTGGGGATTAGGTCTGGATCAAAGCACTTATTCAGGCTCTAAACTGGGTTTGAAACAGACAGGAGAGTCGAGGAGGAGACGAGGAGGGTGGACTAGTAATGATAGGCTGTGCTGTAACACCTGCAGTGTTAGGACAATCTCTCACAGTATAGCCGCAGGCGGTGAGCCGTTCTGAAACAACTTAATGCCCAGTCAGAGTCCAGATAAAGTGCATGTATATCTGCAAAAAAAGAAACCATGTCTGTGTGTGAATGGATGTTAGAGCTGAACCCTCCGGGGAAATTGTTCTTTTTGTTGCTGTTTAGAAAATCCCACATATCTCTGTCATTCTCCTTATTTTCTGTGCAGCTGAAGCTCAGGCTTATGTAAGTATTTGTTAGTGTTTTTTAGTCGCATTAACTGTGGGAACACGGGTTGTCTGTTGGATTCTCAAGGCAATATGATAGGCGGGCCATCTGGCAAAGTACCCAGGAAGTGTGTGGCACAATAATTGTACACTTTCTCTCAGAAAGCTGCGTATCTTTCCAAAGCAGGAGGAAGAGATAATAAAGTGGACTCATTGTCGGCCTCAGTTCAGTTTGCATTGTGTTGCAGGGCTTTACTGCTGATGGTTAGAAGTAGTACTTATACATCATCATTACCACACTAAGTACACCGGGGTCATGACAGCCTCATGTAACAGCAAGAACAAAGTAAGTAAGGTCACTTCATGTAAAAGGAATGACACGACACGTAGCAAATACAATTCTCTGATGTTTTTGATTAATGCTTCTAATAGTTTAGTTTAGTTTAGTTTAGAAGGGACAGTGCAAATTAATAAATACATGTGGTATTAAGGCTATTTTTTATCTGTAGTCCCTGGCCCCCAAGGTGTTACAAAAGTCTTCGTAAAATACATAAAACATAAAACAGGACATGCAGTTGTTAAAAGTAGTAGAAGCAGTAGTGACATTTCTACATATAAAACAACTCATGGGGTGTATGGAAGTGTTTTTGGGATAGTATGGTTTGTTTTAGGTACTTATCGTCAGTGTACAGTAGATGACGGTCGGCACGCCCCCAGTTTAGAGAAACAGACGGGAGCAAAGCAATGAACTGCAGCAACAATACATATTTTAGACACAAAAAAATCAATATCAGTTTAAGTGTGCGCTATATTTAGAATATTTTGCTGTCCAACGGCAAGATAAAGCTTCGAAAATATTCCAAATAACACACACAATTAATTGATTTTAAGACCATACATAAATGGCCACAACATAAGTGTTATAGTTTTATATGTCAGCATAAACGTAACGGTTTGCCTTCAAATATTAAGTAAAAACTAAACAAGAAAATGATCTGTCGGTTTGAAAAGTTACTACCTAGGTTAACTTCTTATTCTTCCTTCTCTTTTGGAAAAATCCAGTAAGTAGTGTGAGCAATATGCGAAGGCATAAATGAGACTTGGATTACACTGAAAGAGTTTGTAAAACAGATGTTTTGATATAGTTTTGCTGTTGTTAAATTTGGCCTCTAGTTACTTCAATTAATCAAGACTTTTCTTCGTTGGTCATTTTTTTCGGTGAAGTGTTCTTTTAACTCTGTTTTTTTCCCGTCAGTAATGGAGGCAGGTATCATTAACTGGTCACATGTCTTTCAAATGATCAAACCATGGAGCCTTAAACCTCCTGTTTTCTCTCATTGTCTCTCTTTGTTAGGCTAACGCTGTCTAGCTGACAGCAGGCAGTGTGAGTCATATATTAAATAAAATTAAATTGGTCCGCTGATTGGTGCTGTGCTTTCTCCCAATATATTCATTTAATTTATAGAAAATTGACTGATGATTCAGCCCAGAGAGGTCAGACTGCAAAAACAGGTCTGACTGCACAGTTTAATTAGACTGCTGAGAGCAGTTTTTCCTTAATGGGAGTCAAGACGTCTCCTCCTGGCAGTCGGTGCAGTAAATAACACGAGGACAGATAACACACTGCATACCAAAAATATTCAAACAGATCGATCCCTGATACCGGTCCTCTTGTCACATACTGTGAAATACTATACCGGTGGTTTTCACTATAATTCCATCCATAAGTAACACAATGACAGAAAACTACAATAATAATAGTAAAAATGATATTACTTGTTCAATATAATATATTCAATATCATGAACAATATTACTTTTCTATATTAGTTTACTTACTGGTGTTAATATCACTTCATATACACTATATATTTATTACCCTGTTGCTATGATACTCGGGCATTTCCTGCATGTCTATGGCATTTTACACTGCATGAATTATCTAGCGGCTTTAGTTAGTTAGTTAGTTACGTTTCCTTACTCATCATTGCTCTTCTACTCTTACTTGGTTTAACATGAAGTCGCTGCGTCTCTCGACAGAACAACACCACGGATGAATTTCAGCATTCATGCACGTTTTTTCAGTTCAACATTGTTGAATCAGAGCAGCTGATGTTGGCATCGAGAGCAACAAGCTAGCGGACTGCTAATTGCCATCTCTCAGCTCTGCGCACACAATCAATCAATCATTAAAACTTTATTTATATAGCACCTTTCAAACAAGTCAAATGCAGTTCAAAGTGCTGGACAGACGATTGACAAAAATGTAGAATGTTAAAAATGGATTTAGAGACTAATGAGCACCAAAACGACCAATATAAAAGTTCATTGGGTAAGAAAGCAATAAAAGATGGGTATTTAAGATAATAAAAGATAAATAAAATACAAGGAAATAAAAATAACAACAAAAATAAATAAATAAAAATTATGAAACTACACAAAATAAGCAGATTGTATAAAAAAAATTAAATTTTAATAAAATAAAATAGAATAAAAGAGATAATAATGATCAGCAAAAAAATGTTGAACAAGCTCCACCTCCGCCCCTCGGTGACACACATGGGTGATGCACAGCGATCAAAGGAGAGAGAGGAAAGAGGTGAAAAAGAGAAGTGAGAAACAAGCGCGACAGTAAATGACGACAATCATATTTTTGTAGATTACCGCCTAATTTCATCACACTTGTAATGCTCTGCATAAGAATTTCTGTTTTCTGATTTTCTTGTTTCTGTAATGATGATGTACTGAGGTGGGTCACACAGATACTGATATTGAAAAGATGCAGCTTTTTATATTGTAGACTGTTGTTGACTAACTTTTGAAACACTTTCTAAATAAAAATGGAGTTCAGTTCTCTTTTTAAAGAGAGTTGTCATTGCATAAAACCAATGATCTGTTGATCTTTACGAATCAAGACTCCATAGTCTAACTGTGGCATGTTTAAATCGAAAATGAAATCGCATCGTAACCTTAAAATCGGAAGTCAAATGTGGATTTGGAGAATCGTGACACTCTTATTGGGAACCAATGTACTACAGTTTACAACCAAAAGGCCAAACTCAAGCCTCCAAGGCTTCGTACCATATATGAGTGGGTTTTTAAGGAGCTTCGTCTTCTCTAAATTTACACTCAGCTGGTGAAATGGAGGTTGTGCGCATGTGTGTGTGTTGCAGGTGGGGGCTGCTGCACTTAGCTGACTAACAACTGCTAATTAGCCCGATCTATAATGATCCATAATAAGACACAAAGAGCTGCTCTATCATTAAGCTTTGTGAGAGATGGATGGAGGGAATAATAGAAAGGGAGGAAGCCATTGATCCATCCATCCCCCCCCCCTCCCCAGAGATTTGCCATTACAGCACTCTCCATATTCTCAGTGAGTCCGTGCACGGGTCGGTTAGGTTTAGACATCTTAGTAACAACAGCAACGTTAGCAAGCTTGGAAGCTTTGGAGGCTGGATTTGGGGGAGTGTGGCTCTGAATTAGCACGGGGCTATAGGGAGAGCTAAAATCTGCTCCTGTAAATCCATGACGGCATTTTAAGGAGGTGTATGGCATCGTTTTCCAAAACTTAGTATACATGTGTGCGTGAGAAAGACAGAGAAGGGAGGAATGCACTAAACATCTGCCCTCCGTTTCAAGGCAGGCTGGTGGTCAGAGGCAGTAATTTAAACTGTGCCAGAGCCAGAGGAATCCACTGGGACTCACCAGCTCTGACCTCCAAGTCACTGGCCTTTGTCCTTCTTCTTCAAATCCAGCTGGCAACGTGAAGCCATGCTGACTCTTTCTGCATGTCATAAAACCTGAGCTGTCTTGCCAAAAGCAACCCTCTGGGTCTCTCTGTAGCGGCAGAGCCAGGACAGATTAGAAGAATGCAGGTAAACAAAGTGCTTTTTAAAAACTGTCTTTGCTTCCTTCGGTGTACTCAGGCTTTAATATACTTAACATTCCCCCGACAACACCATATCAAAAAGGATCTATTTGTCCTAATTTTTCATTTAGCATGGCTGGGTATGCAGTGATGGTTTTTTAAAGCTTCAGCTGCCAGTTTTTTGGAGGTGAGACGTGCCCAAACCTGCAAGCAGTTTCCCTGTTTAGAGCCTGTGCTGGAATGCAGCAAACTCACTCTGTGTGTGAAATAGAGAAAAAGATGTGAGACAAGTAAGGGCAAAGGGGATATCAATCAATCAATCAATCAACATTTATTCGTATAGCCCTTTGCAATAACCAAAAGGTACCCAAAGTGCTTTACATTAACATCAGGAAATAACAGGAATAAAAACATATCATAAAATCGGAAAAAGGTATAAAGCATAGGGAAAATGTCACAGCGCTACTAGGTATTAAAAGCCAATCTAAATAGAAAAGTCTTGAGCTTAGATTTACAAAGGTTGGTCAATGATAGTGCGTATATCAGGGGGGAACTTGTTCCATAGTTTAGGAGCAGCGACAGCAAAAGCACGATCACCCCGTAGCTTATACCTCGACCTCGGGACTTCTAAATAAAGTTGACCTGATGACCGCAAAGCCCCGTTATGCTCGCGGAGAGTTAAAATCTCGGACAAATAAGGCGGGGTGATGTGTTCACGTCTGGAAGTGTTAGTTAAAAAGCGAGCAGCAGCATTTTGCACAAGTTGGAGGCGCGCGAGGGAAGACTGGTTGAGACCAACATACGGTGCGTTACAATAATCTCGTCTCGTGCTAATAAAGGCGTGAATTGCCTTCTCAAGATCGCATATGGAAAAGTATGGAGCTGCTTGTTTGGCCTAAAACCTGATTTTATTAGAACATGATTTTATTAGAAGTGTCAGAGCAAAGATCGCAACCCCAACCTCCACTTTTGTAGCTCTGTTGTTCCGCGGGCAGCGAGACAGAGAGGTGTTAATACCATGTGGGAGCTTGTCTTCACGCTTAATTGATCTCTGCAAGATGAGTAAAAATAGCAACAGTTACTGTATAGCCACATGCAGCAATCACGGAAGCAGCTCAACTGCCAAAATCAGATCATATCCTGCAAGTTTTGTAATGATTGGACAAACAATTTCTGTTTCATAGTCTGATTTGTGTTATGCCACACCCATTTTTTTTTTGCATTTTGTAGCACCTACCCTTGTGGCCCATTTGAATGAAACTTTCAGAGTATGTTCCAGGTATTTGTGAGGACATATCCTGCAAGTTTTGTGATGACTGGCCCAATGGTTGTTTACTTAGGTCTATTAATGTGCTGAGTCACGCCCTTTTAAAGTTCATTTGGTCAATATCTTAAAAGCTAAATAAGATATCAACAAACTTTATGCAACTTTTGATAAGCTTGGTCTAATAATGATCCTCAGAAAATTTGTTTGCAATCGGACCTACGGTTTAGGAGGACTTTAATAGTTGTTGAGGTTTTTTTGCAGATCACATGGAGGTGGACATGTGTGTCAAATTTCAAGTCAATCGGACTTGTGGTGTGAATTATGGCGCCACCATCGGGCCAATTGGGATCATATTTTATGTGAAGCATTATGACATCATGGCCAGTTATGGTCCCAAGTTTCATGACTCTAGCTCGTTCCAGCTCACAGCAAATTGAGCAAAGGCATAATATAGTATATATTTTACTTTGACTTTATTGTCCACCTTAGTGGAAATTTGTCTTTGGCTTCTCATACAAGATAAATTCAAACATGACACAGCGTACAGTATCACCAGGACAATAAAAAACATTTAAAAACAGTCAGCAAAACACTCCACTGTTACAAAACATACAACAACAGATGTACAATTGTGCAAATGGGCAGGAAACAGCAGCAGCAGGTGGGGATAAGTTACACATTTCAAAACACTTTAGGTCTTCCCTAGTGCTGTCATTTTGTATTCAGTACCTGTAGGGCATATATAGGGAATAAAAGACCTCTTATATATGTTCCGGCTCGCCCTTGGGACCCTGAATCGATGGCCGGACGGGAGCAGCTTAAACTCAGAGTTTAGTGGCAGCGAAGCGTCTACAGATATCTGTCTGGCCTTCCTTAATGCTAAATATGCAACGCCAGCATGCATTGATCAATATGAAACTTCAGATCTTGATTAATATAGTGAAATTCTGTCCATCGGGTTTTGAAGTACACACTTTTGGGTATTTTTGGCGCCTCCTATGGGTTTAGCTCAAACTGCTTTGGAAGATGTCAAAAATGTGTTCTGCCCCCTTTTGGGGCTTGAAGCCTAAATATAACCTCATGGTTCCAGGACTTGCGATTAGCCACAAGAGAACTTTCAACCTCATCTGTAGAGGATATCACGGTTTTTATAGCACTCAGAAACATCTGAGGCTCCCTGCACACATCTTTGTACTGTAACAAAAGCTGTGATTAGCCTGACTGCTGGGTTTTGAAGCTCTGTGTGTGGTTACTGGGACAGGTTTCAAGACGGCGGTTTTACGGCTCCCACTCAGAAACGGCTCAAAGGGAAAGTTAGTATTCCTCTGTTATTTCCATACACATGACTTGTTTTTTTCAAACCAAAAGTATGTGTCAGCGTGTCCTTAAAGTAGAATCCTAAACACAAAGGGTGATGTTTTCTTGATTGTGAACTGAATATGTGTTTTTGTGTTCATGAGAGAACCAGAATAAACACAACCTAATTGTAACAATCATGAACATTATCCACATAGAAAGTCATAGTAGGATACTGTTTGTGTCTGCAGGCAGATTGTATTATTGATTGGAAAATAGATTCACATGTTTATACTTGAGCTGTGCGACAGCAGGAAATGTAAAATCACTGATTCCTGATTGTTGTCTGCTAAAACGCTGAGCTGCACCTTATTGAGCCCATTTGCTGAAGGCTCTGTGTTGTTGTGATGTAATGATAGATGACACGTGGGACTACGTCCGCTTTAATAAGGTGTTAACAAAGGGAACTGTATATACAAAATACATCTATGGAAATAAGATTGATTGGATTATATTCACCAGAAGTATAAAACATTACATGTCCCTTATAAATTAAAAAGAAAATACCACTAATTTGTGAGGGAAACGTCTTTATTCTTTGATTTTTGGGTTGCTGAAAAAAAAATGATAAACAATGACTGATATTTTGACTTCAGGACATCTCTGACTACATACATGCTGGAAATCAAACATTCTTACTGGATTAATTTAGATATTATCCAAAATAAAAGTCCCTAGAAGTGTATGATTCAACTTTTTCCCATGGTGTAGTGTTAAAAAAGTTAACAAAAATCGCAATAAATCGCAATACATAAAAATCACAATACATATCGAATCAGCACCCAAGTATGGTGATAGTATCTAATCACGAGATAGGTGTATCGTCCAAGCTCTAGTGTTTACGCGGCCTTAATACCATTACTCACCACACTGATTTAACTTTATTTATAATGTACAAAATCCTGGCTAAAGGAAAAACTTTTGAGACAAACCTTCGGAGAAAACAATATCCGTCTGCCAGCCAATCACAATGGACCTTTTGGTATATCATATAAGGCGTTATAGCAGACGATGGTTGGTAATGTAAGACTATGAACGAGGTGTACATTGACTACTAACTTGAATGTATTCTGATACAGATGGTGCTGCCGGGAGATATTGACATCGGCATCGATGTGCATATGGCCTCTTGATTGCCGTTTATGTTGGCGACAAATTATCTGTTAAGTGCCAGCAACCCAATCCGTTACTCACACTGACCCTAACAGCTTGGCTGCAGGCCTCGAGGTGTCGTTTTACACTGGGGGGTGAGGAACCCTGCAGATGGCACAGTACTGTGCTCTTTAAGTGCTGACACTGTATCCATCACTTACCTCTGAGAGTTATCCCAAATCCCTCAGAAGGAAACCTTCACAGAGAATGAAAAATAGGATGAAAGGTTTGTGTAAAAGATTAGATTCTTTATTTATTCCACAATCATCACGACAGCCGAGATGGAAGATGTTTTCATTCCTTATGCTGTCCGTCTGACCTTGGTGAGAATGATTCATCTCACCCTCTTCTTGCAGACCGACTTATCAATATGCCGCGCTGTGTCTTCCAGGAGTGGGGGTGCATTTGAATTATCAAAAGGAGCTCAAAGTAGAATGCTAAAAGGGGGATTTATTTTGGAAGAGGAGAAAGCGTTCTCCACTCCGAGTTAGCCTTACATTTTGCCAGAAAAGCTCAAATTACGATGTAAACTTGCAGGATCAAACGTCTCCCCCTAGCTGACACAGCTCTAATGTGCTGGAGACTGGCCTTAATCTGATCCACGGATCATGCTGGAGCTAATTACCATCTGCTAACTTACACTTCCTGGCTCCGGAACGCTGGCTTGTTCTCAATTACGTCTCCCCAAATAAGATTACAGTTTTCATTTTTGATTTCTGGGCGAGGAGGGCTGCATCTTCACCAGGTGAGGACCATTATGTGTGACTGCAGGAAGGGCCAGCTGCTTATTTAGCCCACTGTGTTGATGGAGGGGTCGAGGCTCAGAGCAGTGGAGCCGAGTTGTTCAGCTGCAGAGTCATTATTTATGTTTTCTCCCCTGTTGTGCAGAACACTGCACGCTTAACATCCAAGATTCAAGTAGATTTAGACCTTTTGTCTCTTTCCTTGAAGCTCCAACATCTTTGACTTGTTTAAATATCGTGTGACATTTTATTTTTGCCATTATCTCTCCTTCATTTCATTTCATTGGTTCGACGTGTGGAGAACGGAGCCGTACTGTACCTATGACAGTAATCGTGTCAGCCTGCTTGTTCTTAGTCGCGTGGCAGCTGCATTAAAACCCCGTACTATATTAATTCATGGAGCTCTGCAAGTCACTGCATGTTCTACAACACTGTCCGGCACATATTTCAGAATAAAAGCCTTGTGTTAACAAATTAAGGAATTCTGTCCACAGAAAAAAAATGCTTGAGGGCTTTTATTTTGAAACGAAAGCAGGAACTGTTGATTTGAAAATAAGTCTTTACCTTTTTTTCATCTCCATAACATTTTTTACAGATACAGACTTTGAAACTGTAGTAATTGAATTTCCCCTTGGGGATTAATAAAAGTGCCTTTCTTTCATGTTGCTGGTATGATGTCAATATACAGTCAATAGATCACCTTCACTGTCTGTTGTTGATGTGAACCACGCGGTTCGCAGAAAAAATAGGCGAGACCTCGAATCTTTAGAAGAGACGCAGCCGAGGCTTTAGGGTGAATTTTGGTAGCAGTATTTGTAAGGACATTTGACTAAACTCCTGGACAAATCGTAAAGGGACACTCCACCTATTGTACACATCAAGTTCAGTTTACTCGTCATGAGGAGAACACAGAAAGCCTGAGTTGTAGACTAGGTTTGAAAGACATGGGCATTTTCCAGCCAGGTTGGTGTAACGATTGCATGGTTGCATTATGGGTATCAAGGACTAAAAGTTAGGATACCTTTGCTGCACAGATTTTGACCATTTCAAAAAATCTGTTTCAACTTTATTGAAGGGAAGTCCTGGAGTAGCCCTTGAAAGAGCCATGTATTGTGTTCTATACAACAGCAGCTTGTTAACACTATAGGTGGGAAGGAGGTCTGAGGCCTGTCAAGAGGAAGTCTGTGATACATATCCGGCGACAGACATTGTGTGGGCGAAGCATAAACATCTCCTCCTACCTGCACACGCTGATGACACACAGAATCAACAGAGCTGGATCGCTGCTTTCCCCCCCCAACCAAGCTTCCATTTTTAGCCGGTCTGACTCTCCGTCTGCCTTTGATCACCGCTGTGGCAGAAACTCTTCTGATGACTCACACAGATAGGCATCCATACACAGGCAGAAACAATCTCTCTCTGGCTCGCTCACACACTCATCTTGTTTGGCTGCACGTGGGTTATATGTGATCAGTAGTTGAACTAAATATGGAATATCATAGACATGCCAAAATACACTGAGGGAGCTTTAAGTTGATATGGAATGATTATTTACACATCCAGCAGTTACGGAGCAACACTATCATTCATTTGGAGTCATGTTTGTGTCCACCTGATGAGTTTAAGTCAAATATTCACTCTCTTTTAGCTCAGTTTGTCTCTACCAACTCCAGAGAGAAGTATCTGTTTCTTTAGCTGATAATCGAGTCTCTAGTCTTCAACTTTGTTTGTCTGCAGTTAGCTGCTGAGCAGGTTAGAGTACAGTGGATTTTTAGTGTTTTTCTCTGTAAACAGCTGCCGGCTGCTGCAGAAAACAACGTTGTGAGAGTGAACCAGTCAGATAAACAGTGAGCTGAAACTCACCAGCTCCGTAACGTAGACGGGAGCTGCAGATTCAGCTGATCATTCTCATCACTACCAGAGACACCTTTCATATTGTATTGATTATAGACACTTTAAGCAGGAAAACCTTTCATGAACTGAATATACATTAATATACTTTTACATGAAACAGGGGGTAGGGATGCTGACTCAAATAGCTGGATCAGATATCGGTGATAATGGGGCCGATCTATTTCAGTTCAAATCTGTTTATATACTGGTTTATATACCAATTTGTTGCTGCATTTAAAATGTTTACACTTGAACTGTAATTCCTGTCAATTTTGAAGATTTTTTACAAGTTGCTGGTGTACGATTTATTATTTTAATGATAAATAACAATCCAGTAAATTTATACCAATGTATTTATTTGTTATATTTTGTTTAACAAAGTTAGGAAAGCAAAGTTTATTTCAAGTCTGATGTTGTCTTACACATAACAGAATGATCCCAGTCACCTCCACACAGTTAGACATACAGCTTATTAATTAAACACTGGTATTAGATCGGTACTGAAAAAGTTGGATAGGTGCATCCCTAGTCATAACTTCAATAACTTTTGTGTGCTTTGAACAACATGATTTGGACTAGGGATGCACCGATACCACTTTTTTTCAGACTGAGTACAAGTACAAGTACTTACATTTGGGTACTCGCCGATACCGAGTATTGATACGAGTACTTCTCTGTGCCAAAAGACCCTCGTTAACAGCCGGCTGGAGGTTGTGAGCGACACACGGCAGGCTGGGGAGTCCCGCATACACCGCGACCGGCTCTAGGTCGGCTTGGAAAGGCTCGGGCGAAGGTGGCTCTTGGCCGCAGCTTTACAGCGCTCCCTGCTAGGACCTCGCCGGTATAGGTGCCGTATCGGGGCTCATGTACGAGTACATGAGCACAGTATCGGACCCGATACCCGATACTGGTATCTATGCATCCCTATTTTGGACCACGTAAAGCTTTAGATCATTGTGGTTCATTTAATTCGGACAGATATTTCATATTACAGCCAACAGAGACAAACTTTCACATTAGAAACTGTTGTATCGCAGACTAAACTGCTGATGGTTTGTATCTAGGCTTCAAATGCTCAACTAGAAAACTAAAACCTGTGTGAGGATGCTGCTCTCAATCATCTCTCATGTGCTAAAGTGAACTACATTTTGCACCGTGGCAGATATTTTTCACACTCCTTCCCTTGGGCATATAGGGCCACTGTAATTTTTATACCATCCAGCACAAACCCAGCATTCATATAAATTACACCTCTCTGTGAGGAGGGAAACTGTCAGCCATCACAGCAATGTCAAGCTTTTCACATTATGCTCCAGAGTAGAGACGAGTGGATGCGTTGTTATGCTAATGCATATAATCAACTTCTCGCCTGAACGAGCGCTCTAACCCTCTAACATTTGAGTTATCGGCGTAACAGCAGAAATGCAAATGTTTCCTCTTGCTGTCCGCGAGCTTGATAGATGCAGAGAAACGTGCATCATGGTGGCATTTTATACCTGAATGCCTCCGTTGTTCTTCTACCAGGTAATGTGGGTAAACATGCAAACACACATACCTGTAAATGCACCAAAACTGTCTTTACCTGATGTTTTCTAAAAGAGTGAAATGACCCGGAAGTATCTCAGTAGCAGCCGTGATAAGAGCTGTTTAAGTTATCTAAGGAAAGGTGCTTCCTTTATTATCTCCTTTAGCAGAGGATACACTGGAGCATCCTTTACCAAAGGAAAAGGAGATAAGTCAAACAATAACTCAATATTCATCGTATAAACTTTGTGGTAGCCTATAGGTTATTCCTTTATTTATTTCACTTCCAACCTCGGTAATGAAGTGATATTTCTCACCGGTTGTGCACGTTAGGTCAGATAATCCTTTATTATATGTTGATGTAAAGTGTTCCAGCAGCAGAAGGACCTGCGGTATATCTCTTTAACGCACCGCGGATGAAGCAGCCGCTCACTGAAGGAGCTGTTTAAGAGCACTAGGGGGGGAAGCAGCGTCTTTTGTAGTCCATCTTCAGAACACTGTAGTTTTACCACGGCAGAATAACACCTGCTGCCGTCGCATCATAATTACGGAGCCTAGTGAAAGTGCAGTTGGATTCTCTTAACACCACGATTGTCTTTCCCCAAGTCCTTCTGAATCCTCCTTCAAACCTTTCCTTGACCTCATGACGGTTTCCATCGAAAGTCATTAGGACGTAATTTTTTTACTTGCAGCCTAAGATTATTATTACTTGATATCAAAACTAAAATAATCATCAAGGGTCAGGTAGTTCCGTGAGGTCTAACATCACTAACGTCCTTTTGCATCTTGCGTTATGTGTAAGGAAGATTTGGAGGTAGTTTATAAAAGGCTCGTTGGAGATGAACCAGGTCTGAGCAGAATCGATCACCGCGCAATGCATGGCGGTTGGATTTGTGTCCGACTTGATGCCGACTTGCTCTGACGTCGCGCACACGTGGTTAACTATAACCTCACAAGATCGAGGTGGTAGAAGTTTTTAGAGCCAGGCGCCGCAGTTACTCTCCACCGACTGCAAGACCCAGAGCTTGATGGGAAACACCTGGTTTCATCTGTGAACAAACATATGTTGTGTGGTTGATAATGATAATAATTAAGGTTATTTATAAGCACTTATCAAAATGAGTGCTCATTACAAAGTGCTTTACAAGGCAGACATAATAATAAAGGATGGAATCCAACACCAGATACACACACATTTCTACATAGATTTTCAAACAAATATAAATAAATCTGAACGTGGTCTGAAAACTACAAGTAGCCTACAGATCAGATCTAACAGGAAGTCATTTTTTCCGTGACTTCCTGTAAATTCAGTGAAGGCTGCTGTAAACTGTCTGACGTGACCGCAGCTTTTAGTCTCCGCCCCCTGCTGCTGCCGCCTGATCTCGTCTTCTTTCCAGGCGAGGTGCAGCTAATCTCGAACATACCTTTCTTCATGTGTGGCCTTTGCTGTTGACTGAGCTGCATCACACTGACACACACACATTTGACAAAGAACTGAGTGTGACCTTGTTATGTTTGCTAGCAGCGTTGAAGGTGATGAGGGAAGTATCCGGCAGTTTATTGTTGCTTCGCAGTAACACATCGTATTGTCACTCAGCGTTCATTTATACCAAACTCCCTGAGTTTAAGTGGTTTTATTTCTTTCAGGAGGGATGTGGTGGTGGGGGAATGGGGGGGGCGGAGGAGGTGCAATCACAGTTCCAGTTTGATTCGGAGGTTGTGTTTGACGCGAGGAGTCACATTTCACTGTGACAGCTGCAAGCTGGCATGGCTCGGGGCTATGTGCCAGCTCACGAACACCTATCCTCTGGATAATAGTTCGACTTGCCAGGCGAGGCTGACTGGGATGATTATTGCATGAGGAAGTCTTTATGCTCTTGTTAGAGGAATATATACCGTGTTCCTCGTGTAGGCCTTGTGTTCAGTCGATGCCTTTTCATGTCACAATTGCTGTTATTGTACTGGAGACATTGTGGGAAATGTTCATTACTTATCCAACCGAAACTAAGACTCCGCATACTGAGAGTAATTTAATGACCAAATGATTCCATCGCTGGCTGAGGTTTAGTTAATATCATGTGAACATTATGTATTATATTCATTAAGTCTTGTTCAGACTAGCTCAAGTGAGTGGTTAGATCATTGCTCACCGTGTCTTGTAACATGGCCAAAACAAACTGAATTCAAACAACTCACATTGAAGCATCATTGAGAGGTTGTTATTTTGTTTTGAACGTTATACGTCTGCATAAATATAAGCTCTAAAACATGAAATCAATCAAAATCCTGGGGGGGCGAAAACATCTTTGCCTTTCATTATGGAATACTAAAAAACTTCTTTTTAGCTTTTCCAGTTTTATACCTCCTTTATAGTTTGATAAGAGGAGATGTGAGAGGAAAATAAACCCAGTTGGACGCATTTTGATCTCATTGAAAAGTGCAAAAAAAGTTAATGAAAACATCAAAAACACTAACTTTGCGGTGTCAGTTTAGGTGCTTTTATAGTGCCGAAGGCCAGATGGAGAGAACCCAGACAGGTATTTTTTCTTCATCTCCTCTCATTGTTCAGCTGGTGGATAATCATGAGATAAGAGCAAATGTGTTGAGCTGCCGGAGCAAACAAAACCATGCCTTCAGGACGGAGAGGGTTGCATGTTTTTTTTTGTGAAAAGCGGTTACAAAATGTGGCGGGAAAAAAAAGCGGGGGCTGTTGTTAAAAATCCGAAGGCGCTTTGCAGCCAGACTGAAAGGAAACTCTGCCAAAGTGTCGACGTTAGACCGAGAGATAGATAGAGATAGCGAACCCACCAGAAAGAATGCATCCACTCTAATAGACTTGTGAATTTTGGGAGAGGAGAGTGAAAATGTGTTTTACAGTAAAGTAAACCAAAGACAGCCTGCTGTCTATAATAGGGGTATCGAATATCGTGATATTATGTTTTGTGAAACTGTATCGATTCTCAAAAACACTGTATAGTATAGGCATAGTCACAATGTTACTGACACTGGGGATGAATTCTCTGAGGTCTTACCTATCCATAGAGACCAAGATCATGCAGATAGACCTGGTAGTTGTGGAGCTATTCTTGATTTATTTGGGGTATGTCTGTCTAGGTGAACCACACCTTCCAGCACCCTATAGGGCTTAAGAGGTTAAAACTAAACATGCTCAGGACTACAGTGAGGTTTGGGACAGATTTATCGTGGTGTCGCAGCTCAATAAAACATAGGTGTGAGTATTAAATTGAGACCGTTTAATATAACCTGTTAAAAGTTCTGCACGCAAGCTGCAACTGTCACCTTTGTATTATCTGTGAAATCCAGTGACAAGAAACTGGGCAGGGAAACGACGATCTCTTTTTTCTGGTTCCACTTTAGTTCCCTTCACTCTGAAGTTTTCAGGCAAACAGATTCTCATAATTGGCCATCCAGCTCGAATTCACTGAGACAGTTTGTTTACTTCTCCATAACTGTTGTTGTGTGTTCAAAGATGATAAATTTAGCTGACTCTTTGAGCTGAGCTCCCATGTGACTTGTGCGTTGCATTAGCAGAGAAAACATGCAGATTTTTTTCACAGTCTTATTCATTAAACCATAACTAGAGTTGCACATTGTGTACAGGGTTGTTTTACGGTGAAAGCAGCTTGGTGCATGATTTCCTTGAGAAATAAAAACAACCAAAAAATGAAGTTTTGTGTTATTTGAAGTTCACACAGCTGATGTATTTCTTTAGACGTTCTGTTCTCTGAATAAACAGAACCACAAGTCAAACCTGGCATTACCTATATCATACATAGAAGGGAAGAATATACTATTTATATATACAATTTGCCAAAATCTTGCAGGATAAGGAAGCTCATTTTCAAGCAAAGGCTGACAGATTTCAAATAGCATAATTGGTGAATGTGTGATACAATCACTGATTACTGGAGTAATCTGTGTTGGTGGTTGGATGCACACTTATCACGTAGCGTAGGTTTAACTCCCCGATATCCAAAATAAGAGTTGGACGCCAGACAGGAGGTCACTTTCAACAAGACTCGTTCAAAAGAGAGTATCTGTCTGGACCGTGTTCGGTCAGTCTGTGAATTTGTGGCTGAATTGTTCTACAAATAGTCAGTGGTCATGTCTATAATGTTAAATCCAGTGGTACATGTCCACCAGGTCTGGAGAGGACACTAGGGGACGCACTGCTCCTCTCAACTGGCCGTTCAAGCGGTGACGTACTATTGTTGAATGCCCGGTTTTCTGCTCACCGTTTCAAACAGGAAACAACATGGCAACCTGCTCGTAAACATTCTGTTATTCCATCTAAACAATCCACCAAACTCTACTTCTGAAAAACACTTTAAGGGAGAAATAGGCGATGATGTCACTGCTGAATCTGGGCTCATTATAGAACTAGATCGCCTAGTTTGACGGCTTGGTCCAAGTTTCGTGAGCCGGACGCATCGCGCTGGACGGGCTCATTTGCATAAAGGACTATTCCACGCCTTTTGAAAGTGCAACGGCCAATGAGGAAACTCCGACACTCGGCAAACCAATTGTGCAACTTCATCACTCAGTGGCAGACTTTTGTGTTTGTAGGGCTGGCCCTCTGCGGTCCAGACAAAAAATGTTACTGGAAACCACTTGGAGAGTTAGTCTGGATAGCCTGCTACCGCTGCAACAAAATGCACAAGATAAACAAAACACAAACCATTAATTGGTTTTTGTTTTTCAAATTAAATCTTGCTGTATTTAACTCAAATAGCAGTAATCAAATCAAAAAGGTATGCTTCATACTCAAAACAGTTTTACACAAGACATGCCCATTAATCTGAGTCCAGATAAGAAAACCAAATGTACTTTAAATCATTTCTTTAAATGAGGACTCCAGATAAATGTCCATCTTTTAGTGAAAACATGTGGGATGTGTGTGAGGGGGGAGGGGGAGTTTGAAATGTCCTTTCCAATCTGAATGAATGGGGTGACAGTTTCATTAAAGGAGACTTATCTTACAACAAAGGCAAGGAGACCACAGTCGCATCCAAACATTTCCAAGATGAACACAGTCATCCCACCTTTATAGAATCCAACTGCTGCTCAGTTTACTGTTATATATACGTCACTGTTTTCTTTCTTTTAAGAGCAAAAATGTCCAGAAACTGAATTTAACTCCTCCTGAAGCCTCTCTCTGTTCTCCTCCATGCTGCTTTGGTTAGTTGATTTCCCTTCCCCCAGCTCACAGGTGTGTCTCATTTATCTCCTCACGTACCCCCCACGACTTCTCTTCCTGACAGGGTGGAAAAGGGCTATTCTGTACTTTTTCTTTCTTTTCCCCCCTTTCTGCTACAAGGTGTCAAACCCAATTTACTACTAATGTATCTTCAAGGAAAAGAAAAGAAGTGTTACAGCCTCGATGCATTCAGTAATGACACGGTGCTGTTGGGGAAATCGTCCCTGTTTATTGTGTTTTGTGTGAATATTTTGCTTGATTACTGTCGACATACTTTGAATAAGATACTTTGGTTGTAAGTAGTAGTAAAAGTCAGGAAGTATGAAAAGATGAGCAAGAGTCACGACTTGAGTAAAAGCAGCCACTTCAGTCAGCAGCTGCACTTTGTGCATTTTCTGGCCTCATCTCTCTGGAATGACCAGAATCTGAAGCGCTTCTTGTTCTGCCTGTTTAGCTAAAAGGCTCAAAGAGAAAGAGAGTTGGAGCGTGAAGACCTTGGTGTCACTCCGCTCCGCTCTGACCTCCGTCCATCCATCTTCTCCCCTCCTCCTTTTCTCCCTCCTCCCACGTTGCACATGACTGGGCCGCGCCGCCATAGTAACGACTCCACCTCAGTGCTTCCCTCACTTTTGTGTTCAGAGGAGACGCATTTCCTCGCGTTGCACCCGGAGCATCGAGCTTGACCCGCTGGGCTCGACCTCATCAGACTTAAAGGAGGAGGCATGCTTGAAATGTGGTGTCATGACATTTGGAGTGACGACATAGTGTGGTGAAGCTTTATTTGCTTTGTTCACACTCATCCATTTCTAGACCAGCTCTGGAGGAGCTGCCCAGTCTGACCGCAGCCTATTTCAGGGTGTCCGAAGACTCGGATCACAGGGATGCGGGCCACATATTTTATTCGACTCCTCTGTTCTTCCTGCCCTCTCCACTGATCAAAGCCTCCAGATCAAGTGATCTAAGACATCGGGTTTCTCCTCACCAGATAAAAGTGTGAATCCCACAAGCACTTCCATACTTTTGTTGTTGTTGCTGGTGTTTCCTGTGATCTCAGACGATTCTCACACCCTGCGACTGACTATAACACAGCTCTATCGGAACATTTGGGCTTTGATGTGCACAAGCACACCGTAACACTACTCGAGGTGGGAGAGAGTACGTATTGCTCACTTCACCTGCCCAGATTCGGCCGATCAGGCTCCCGACCAGCAGCTCTGTCACACCTGTGATAGCGCTGCACAATTAATCAAATATTAAACGACTTCCCACAATCAAATGAACATGATCGACTGCTATATTATGTTATATTATCGATGAGCTATACATTGTTTAAGATATATAGAAAACTCTGCTGCATAAATCAAGCGCTTCCTAAACTAACAGCTAGAGATGCAAATTCATATATCCAAGTTTTTTGCCGATCACACACACGTGCAGCCGCCACGTGGTTTTACGTCGGCACACAGCGGCACAGTCGGTAACGTCACACACACACACACACACACACACACACACATGTCGTCGGTGTGGACATAAAAAAAACTGCAAGTCTAAAATAAGCCGTGGAGGAACAACCTTAAAACATTATGGTGCGTTCAAGCTCTACTCAGTAAAAATGAGTATTAGACGATGGTAAATTATAACACTATCGTTATAATGTAGTTTTTGGTGAGAACGATCGATAGATATTAGAGAGGAAATTATGACCTGTTGAACTTTCTAACAATAGCTCTAAGCAGCTTCTAATCTATAATTAGAACTACTAATGCCAAGATTTTTTTTAATCAAAGCAAATATTTAAATAAAAATATAATCTTTTATATCCTAATCATTTGAATTGTGTGTTTTTATGCAAATAACCACTATAGATGACAATAACAGAAAAAGTTTAAAATTTGACGGTTGGAATGAAGCACAACAATAAAAATATTTTGTCCCTAATATCTATAAATAATCATGATCTCAATATTGATCAGAGTATATTGTGATTATCATTTTGGCCATAATCGTGCAGCCCTAACCTGTGAGTGGGTCTTGTGATAGTATATTTGTGATCATTGTTAACAGTCTGTTGTGTTTTTTCTTGCAGTGTGGGGTACGGCAAATGTGATTGCCTTATATGGAGAGGTCATTGTGATACCGTGCAACGATGGAGCTCCAATTCCAGAGGATCTGATGTTCGTCAAGTGGAAATACGTAAGTAGATACTGACTATGAAGTGTCTGAGGTTTACTGAACGCACACTTTCCAAAGACATTCAAAGACATGGAAGAAGAGGACCATATGAAATAATTTGGCTTTGGCTGGAAGAATGGCACATTTTCAAATTACATATTTAGCATTTTTTAAGCTTGTGGTTTTTCTCATATGAGTAATACTGAAATACACAGCAATATGACCACCCAGTGTAATGGAAATAACCAAAACATGTACGTTAAAGTAAAACAGATAGATATCACAGAAGCAAGATAAATAAAAGAGTAATTCAGAAAAGAAGAATATCATATAGTAAAAACACAGTGGTAGATAGATAAATAGCAGGGTCATCCATTGTCACAAACATTAAAAGTATATTTACAATTACTCACCTGGACTACAACATACTCATTAATGTACAGAGCCAAGAGAAGACCCAAAAGACTTGTCTCTTCCCTCCAGGTGTCTGTCCTGTCCTCTCTGCAGAGACACTGTGGGAGGATTAAAGTGTTGCTGTCATCCTTTATGCTTCTCTAACATTGACTCTCTCTCTTCTAGAAATAATGCAGATGTTCACAGAAAAATAGTCTGTTATTAAGTGTTGTTACATTGATCAAGATTTCCAAAGGGAAAAAGAAAAACCTCTTTTGGCAATGCCAGGTCTTTATTTGGTTTTATAATAGAGCCTTTCTTTGTGCCTTTCGAAGAGAACAAATGACCAGAGAGTTTCTATGTAGCCTAATGTCGGCCGATTGTATGTCATGATTATAGTGAAGTAAATGAGTTCCTGACATTTGTCCTCATCATCCAGCCTTCAACATCCTCCATGGACTGGATGGGATAATAACATACTGGAACCTTTGCTCTGTAGAAGCTTTTTAGTGGAACATATATACAGTGGTGTCTATCTGCATATGCACGGTAGTGCATGTAAAATTCGAGCTGTGCACAATAATTCTCAACGCTACATGCTAGGGGTGTAAAAAAATATCGATACACACGAGTATCGCGATATTATGTGTTGTGATACTGTATCGATTTTTAATTAACCTTATAAAAATCCGACTGCCCACTGTCGGGCCCGGCCGCTATTCGATATTTCGGAGGCTGTAGCGGCTCAGTTTTAAAGCTAGTGTAGATACTGTCATCATATGAAACTAGAAAACCTGATGAATCCATCGGTACCAACCAGGTCATACTAGCTTGTCGCGAAGTTGGGCTAAATTTTGTCGAGGAAAAACTGGCACGGCGATATTCACAGGGGTCCCTTGACCTCTGACCTCCAGATATGTGAATGTAAATGGGTTCTATGGGTACCCACGAGTCTCCCCTTTACAGACATGCCCACTTTATGATAGTCACATGCAATTTTGCCGTTTTTTGCATGCATTTTTTTAACTAGTCCAAAATGGTGTATTTCTGCTGTGCTCTTTATACTATGACAGTTTTCCTAAAATTATATTTAAAACTCGCAATATATCGCCTTGCTTACAGTATCGCAGTATATTGAATGGTAACCCCTGTATCATGATACGTATCGTATAATACACGGCCCTACTACATGCACCGGAGGAAAAAAGACTTGCATTACAACAATAATTATGCATCATTTATTAAATAAGTCTTGTTGAATATATGATGTCACTTAAGAAGTCCTAATATGATAACAAATACTTTATAATATAGGTTTGCTGAGAAGAGCAATGAATTTATCTCTCATAAATGAAATGAATAAATGTTTTCCTTCAGAGGTTTTGCTGAAATGTCCACTGTGATCCTGTTCAGATCTTCCAGTATGAGGGAGGAGAGTTATATGAAACTATGAGAGAATAATGTGGCAGCGTGTTCCTCTTCTAATTACTGTGACATTTCTTGTTTCATGGTGTTGCAACTTTGAATTATATCACAGTTAGATGTTCTTTGGAGGTTTGTTGAATGGCATTTTTAATACTATAGTGTCCCTTTGTTTAAGTAAAGTATAATTATAATTGACCTTTCTGGCCTCTCTGTCTCTTCAGGAAAGAGATGACGGCACATCTGGCGATCTGTTGATCAAACAGGCCCGTAACGACCAGGCCACGGTTCAGGCCACGGACGATTACGCCCAGCGGGTCAGCATCGATGACAAGTCCAGCCTGCACATCACCCAGGGATCACTCAAAGACCAAAAGACCTTCACCTGCATGGTGGTGTCAGGCTCCAACCTCTTGGAGTACCCCGTCTCCGTCCTCGTCTACAGTAAGCTCAAGACTGACACAAAACACTAACACAATGTTTATCCTCCCAAAAATTAGCTTTCACGCTAAGCATGTGTGTCTGTGGTGTTTCTGCGCTATTAATCAACATCAATATATAATCATTCCACTTAAGGTAACAAGATCTGCATTTTTAAGTGTCAACGTGCACCCTGTTACGTAAGTGTTCTGTCAGTTTTAGTGAGCTTTTACATGAGAGTCACGATGGTAATCTGACGAGGTCGAACCTGAGACATTTCTGCATGAATCTGAACTGAATGCTGCCAGATGAATGTAGAGACTGCTGCAGTATCATTTATTTATCATCTCCTGCGCTCAAAGAAAATGAAATCAGTTTAATAAACTGAAACACTGCGAATGAGCCAATTTTACGTTGTTAAGGAGATTTTTCACAAGTCTCAAAGACAGGTAAAATCACACTAATCATGACAGCAGCACTATCTCCGTTTTTTCAACTTTCATTCATGCCAAGTGCATGAATGAAATTATGAATTTCAGCCCTCAAAACACTTAAACAGGAATGAAATGGTAGTCAAACTTGATGCCTTTACATTTTGTGTCCGATATTATAGAATAGAAAAGATTTATTAGAAGTAGTGTTGTACAGTATACCGATACTAGAAAGGTATAATTTATTATTTTTTATTATTTTAATTGATTAATATTTTATTATTTTAATTTATTAATATTTTATTATTTTATTTATTATTATATTATTATTATTTATTATTTTTATTATTTTATTATTATTCTTATTATTTTATTTATTATTATTTATTTATTATTATTAAATAATCATTTAAAGGGGGGGGGGGGGGGGCGCTGTTTTCGAAAAAAAGCTTAAATGCTGTTTAATAAGTGACATCAGAATCAGAAATTCTCTATTGATCTGGGGGGGAATTTACAGTTGTTCCATTTTAGAATAATAATATATCTAAACAGAGATACCTTATAAGAATACAGATGAAATGTAAATATGTTTGCATTATCAAAAATACATGCAAATATAAAATTAACTATCAAAGAAAAAACATAAATTTATTTTACTTATTTTATGAATACATTTTTTCATTTAAACATTTTTAATTAATAAAAAATAAATTTAAGTTCCATGTTCTGTCATCTGTTATTCCATTACTTTTCCTGATGTTTGAGATTTTTGCCGTGGTATCGTCTCAGTATCGTTATCGAGATATTTAGGCAGGGTATCGTATTGAAGTCAGACTTTCAACTGCAAAATACGTTTTCAAGTAAGGAAGAACAGAAAATACTCTTCTTCCATTATATTATTATATATTTTTGTATATAATACCGCTGTGATGAAGGTGCAGCTCCCCTGCTATATATATCTATGCATTAGCCCACTGCAGCAGGTGATCGATTAGAACCACACACACGTCTTCAAGTCCAATACGTTTATTTCCACCACGGCCACGTTCCCTCTGCACATCAGTGGGTTTGTGCTTGAAGTGCTTCAACACCAGATGACAGTTGGAGGTGGTTTAGAGGTGTATAAGTCTGTGATGTCCAGGAGAGTCTATCTGCTGCTGCCCGTCAGACTTCAGACAGCTTAAGGCGAGAGAGGGCGAATCTGGGCGTAGTCCTGATTGCTGCCTATAAAAAGTCACCGCTAGCCTCACAACCGCTATTCTCACAGTGACACTGTGTCCCATTTCTCACTTGAAGTGCCGTGGTGGTTTTTCCTAACAAACAGCTTGGTTTTAATGCGTTAAAACTCAATGTTATCCACTGTGTGGGTTTTGTCCCTTTTGTTTCCTTCTACCCAGGACTGTCCTGCTAATGGGCTTTGCAAACCCAAGCATGAAATAGGACCTTAGTGAATAGCTCAGTAGGCCTTAGAGAGAGTATTAGTTTGTAGTTAACAGAGGACAAGTTGAAATTATGTCCTACAGCTTGAATATTAACAATGCAATAAGTTTGCATCTTCAGTGTAGATGAAATATTTGTGTTTGTACTCACTGTGCCCCTCAGTTCTGTAGATACATTTAGAAATTATTGACATCTAAACAACTTTATGCATAATCTCCCAAAGCCACTCTTTTGTCTCCTTTTTGTCTTTGCAGAAAAACCGTCTTCAGTTCAGATTATGGACAAGTCTGAAGCGTTGCAGAAGGACAAAGCAACGACGGTAAGATTCACTACACACTTCACATTTCACTGTGACGCCGTCTCATCACACCACGTTAATTCTGCACACGTAGATGTGTGTGTACCAGGCTATAGTATTTTTTCAGCTGTGTTATGTACTGGATGTAAATATTGACCCTCTCTGGGAACTGCTGTTTTTCTGTTTGACTGAGTTTCTATCATACTGTTGATACACGGTGAATACCGCTCAGAACGTGACATGAAAACCAGTTGAGTGTATTGCATGAGTTGCCATTGTGGTCGCCTGGCGGGGGGGGGGCACACTTTGTGAAGTGAGCCGTGCTGCCGCTTCTTAGCTGACATGTTGGATAACACCCAGTCCACAGTCCAGGCAGCCCTGAGGCGTTACAGGAGATCAAGAAGAGTAGTTGATATGAGATTTGTGATTCAGCTGCCGTCAAAGGAAGGCTGCGGTGAAAGATGACTGAACTCTGGATCAAAATGTCTCGCATGGTTGCTGTTGAAATGCTTTTGTTGGAGAACACTGACGTGCAAAACCACAACAAATGTCAGGATGTGACAGCACGGGCATAAATGTGTCTCTGGGCTTTAAAGGGACTCTGTAAGAATCAGAAAATCAAACATTCTTACTGTATTTATTATAGATATAGATAGATATTTTCCAAAGTAAAAGTCCCTAGAAGTGTATGGTTGAACTTTTTCCCATGGTCTAGTGTTAATAAAGTTAACAAAAATCGAAATAGATCATAATATCGAATCGCAATACTTAAAAAATCGTAATACATATCGCATCGGCACCCAAGTATCGTAATAATATCGAAGCAGTAGATAGGTGAATCGTCCTAGCCCGACAACATTAGCCGCTAAAACCACAATATCATTATATATTTCACGTGCTTGGCAGTAATGTTAGCTGACAAAACGACGGTCCCTCCACGAATCAAAAGCCCGGTCGATGTTGATCCTAGTGTTGACTTTTCCTGCTATTCTCCCACAACACTAGTTTTCCCCCCCGACGTCGGTCACATTCCTGTTTTGCCAGACGGACTTCACAAAGATATAACTTTGTTTTTTTTGTGCATCTGTGGAGTTTGTGTCGGAGTCTGAGTTGTGGTGGGGGGGCTGGTTGTTTGTTGGCGTTAGCGGACTCCATTTCTAACCGGAAGTTAGCTACGGCGAAGGCACTCACGTGCACGCATGACGTCACATCCGTTTGATTTTCCCGGAAAAAACGGTCCGGGTTCTTCACGTTAAAAGAAGTCTACAGGCTGAGAGAGGAAACCCAGAAAGCTGCGAAAGATCTCATTTTTTAGGTTAAGTTACAACCTGTTCACACGTCGGCAATAAAATAAGATTTATACGTGTAAAAAGTGACACACAGTCCCTTTAAGAAGAAATGCATACGTTTGCAAAATCTCACTTTCATTCATAGTTAAACACTCATGCAAGAATTTCTCTCTTATTTCAGGCTCCCTGAACACACACACACACCCTCACATCCACTTCAGTATCTGTTGGAATAAAAGAAAGAACTTTTGAAAAGCTTTGGGCAGCACATTCACAGTGGCCGTCTGCCTCCTCTCTCCTAGCAAGCAACGCACATTTATTCTACCACATGCAGTGTTTACACATTTATTATGGATCAAGTGAGTACTGCTGACTCGTTGGTATTCCCACCTAAAGATCCAGGTTCTATTGAGCAGCTTTCAGCATTCTGTGGTGAGGGGAGAGAGACAGGGAGAGAAAGAAAGTGGGAGTGGAAGAGAGGGATTTCAGTTTTGATAACTTGCAGGAGGGATGATGGAGGGCACGGCTGCTTCGTACTCAAGTGGAATTCCAAATTAGAGGAAAGTGTCATGTTGAGCGGTGGAGAATGCAGCAAGTCTCAACTGTCTGTCTCAGTCATGGAATAGTGGAGGTTGCATTTTCATTTGATCACAAAAAGTCAGCCCATGTGTATTTTTTATAAGTGCTGCTGAATTCGAGGGGATGGTGTCAGATGCTTCATAACAGGAACTGTACCACTTTCTGTTCTTGAAAATCAGCATCAGACAGGCAGCATCTGCAGTTCCTCCAGCACAGAGTGAAATCATTTATTTATGATCAGTTAAACCATTCAGGTCATTTTCAGGTAATCCTGTTCTGGTTCTTAATACCTGGACTACAGTCAATCTGACTACAACTATTTAAAGACATGACACATGATTATTTTTTTAACCTTTCTGACTAAGTAACAACACTTTAACCCCGCCCATTTAGCATTTATGATCAGTATATAAACATACATTATTTATAATAAAATAAAACATAATGTAGTTGTTGTGCAGATGAGGGAGGGAGGAGATGATGTAGATTATTTTTCCCTTGGATGTGATGGTGCACAGTGCATTTGGATGAAGTCAGGGTTAAACATACTTGGATAGGAGCCAGTGATGGCCTGATGGTAACTCATTTAAATGGAGCTCTCCCTCCTCGACCTACAGTATGTTAAAAGCTCTTTAGTTTGTATTACTGTGGACTATCGGACGATGGATGGTTGCTGGGGGATTTTTTTGTTATCTGACTTAGACGGCACATTCTTTCCTCCTGTTGTCAAGTTAAATAATTCTCCAGCCTGTTAGATCAGACCATACAGTACACTCTAACGTGGGTAGAAATAAAGGGATATCCAGCACAACTGACACTGTGGAATTTAAGCCATTGTAATTTATCAATGGAGTGAAGCTAAAGGGGGCTTTTGTTAAGTGCAGGAGGGGGGTCTCCTGCACTTCTCTGGCCAACAACAAAAGCCACATACGTTCACACACACTTCTCTCTTAAAGGTGCAATGAAGATCCTAATTTTCCCTGCTCATATCATAATATACCTGTGAGGGTTTCTTTGGAACAATGTCGCTCCACGATGCATTTCAAGACACTGAGTCACAATCACTCTCCACCTATACTGGCATTTTCATCTGCTCAGTGATTGACTAACCAAGAAGTTATCTCAAGACGCTTTTTTATATAGAGCAGGTCTAGACCGTACTCTATAATTTAGAGACCCCCCATGAGCGTGCATTGTTAGACAGTAGCAAGAAAAAACTCCCCTTTAAGGGGTAGAAACCTTGGGCAGAACCAGGCTGTGGGTGGGCGGCCGTCTGCCTCGAACGGTTGGGTTGAGAGAGAAAGAAAGTCAGCATGTTTATCTGTAGTCGAGTCGAGTAAAGCTTTAATGTCCCCGAGGGGCAATTTGACGTATCATTCCCGGCAATAAACAATTTAGTAAACATGTTTATTACATTACTACGTTATGTTATACCATGTGCAAACATTATTTCCAAGCCTGGAACATGGGAATCGTACCATCTGTGTGACATGAACGTTACTCATGATCAGGAGTCCTGATCAGATGTTGACACAGTACAGATAAGAACATGTTCCACCAAATACATCACTCAGTCACCACCAGTTATATAGAGTAGTATCACTGCTTACTTACTTATTACCCATGGAACTCATTTGTGGATCTGATTTTCTATGGGTGAGACCGGTGATATGTATTGGTTTCTTCTTTCCTTTTTTCTTGACCATCATCAGAGCTATCTGATAAGATGAGTCATGATGAAAATAAAATGCCTTTAGCTTTGCTCCTCCTGGTTCTTTGGGCCTGTCATGTGGAGCTGCTGTACTGGGCAACAATGCATTTAGGGTATAAGAATCGCTTGAATCTTTATGGTTCTCAGTACAAAAATTACCACAAGCTGGACGAAAAGATGGAGAATATTGGACTATCAAACAGACAATATGGACTTGTGAATTCATGAAAAGCTGCCTGATATCTTGGGTAGAGGACAGAAGATGAGAGCCCCTTCGAAAACTTGAAGCCTCCAGCACACATACACTAATAATGGACTTTTCAGTGAAGTAGGAGTCAAGCAGTTAAACTTTCATTATTGCATATGCAATATGCATATTTATAGATTCTGGATTTTTAATGAGGGAGAAGGAGTAGATGTCACTTTTAAGAATTTTTAACAAGGTAATTTAAACTTTTTGTGGAAAACCCACATGAGATAAGAGCTTCTACTACTGTTTACTGTTTGTCTGTTGTATTTCTATACAGAAGACTCAATGGCATGTTTGTGGTGAGCCACGTGCATGTCGTAGTACAAGATATGAAACCAAGGAATGTTTCTTATGACTCTCACTCATTGTCAGGTTCACAAACAGTGTACATATCTCTGCTACCGTTGCTGACCTTCAGTCCAGAAGATGTGGCAACGAGATAACAAGACAACACAGAAACTAGTTCATTCTTGTCTAAGTCCAACGTTCTCCTGCTAATGTTGGAGAGCAGACGTTACATTATACAGGACAGAGAAATTAGGGCTTCATTTGCATAGTTTTAGAGTGAAGCTGCTAATAGCAGATATTTCGAGCACATTTTTTTATTTTTTTAAATTATTCTTCTCAGGGTGAAATAGCCTCAGAAATAATATTTACACCACCATCCACATTAAAAACACAAGATAATGTTATATTGATGTATTCATGCGTGAAAAAAAAATGTTGCATTAGAATCAATGCAGGTTAAGGGCATAAACAAACAGTTTGTTCAGTTAATAAATATCAAACTTCATCTGTGCAATATAATTTTTCCACTTGTGCAATTATGTTAATAGTCTGTTTATTGTCAATACTGTATATATTGTTCCTATTTTTAATATTTAAATTGTTCATATTTGTTTCACTTTTGTTTTGCTTTTTTTACTGTGTTGTATTTTGCTTTTTGTTTTTACTGATGCTTTTTGTTTCTGCACTATCTCCTTTTGCTGCTGCACAAATTTCCCCACTGTGGGACTAATAAAGGAATATCTTATCTTATCCACACTGACAGTGGATACTGATGAAACCAGATTAAATAAAATAAATGTAACTGTCAAGTCCTCCTGCCTCTGCTTCTTCTTAGCATTTTCAGTCTTGTGATATTTTATTGTTTTGTTCAGGTGGGAACTTGCGTCGCTGCGGCTGCAAATCCCCCAGCTGCGATCACGTGGAAGAAGAATGGACAGCTGTTGGTTGCCGGGAAAGGTAACGCCGACACACTCAGAAACTTACCCAACAGTCACACCACACAAGATGCTGTCATACGGAAATCCCTCTGTGTTTGTGACAGGAGAGTGAAACTGAAATCATAGTGTATAGTATTTACCCAAGACAATAGAAACACGTCATTCACTGTTGTTTACTTGTCACCAAAGGATACGATATAATATGATACTGCTTCTTGTTTTTGCAATACTGTTCAATGCTACACCTGCAGCACTAACTATGGTGTGTACTTGTGTGTGTGTGTGTGTGTGTGTGTGTTTGTCCCTTCCTCTGCAGCTGTTGTGATCACCCCCAGTTTGAAGCTGGATCCGGCCACGGGCCTTTCCACCACCTCCTCCACCCTCCAGTACGCAGCTTCCAAGGAGGACAGTGATGCCGTCTTTACCTGCGTGTCCACACATGAGCTGACCAGCCAGGAGACGGACCTGGAACCTTTCCCCATTCACTGTAAGTGGAATACAGCGCCGCCGACAGGCTCCGTAACTGTATTACACAGTCTGTCTGTTCTCATATGGTAGCTTGTTAAGAAGATTAAGTGTCTCTCTGTGGTCGAGTTATACCTCAACATGTAGTCGTGACACTTGTTTAAGTTGGTGGTTTAATGATGTGACACTAGGGGGATATTTATTAAGGTTTTGCAGCTCCTTTAGCTGCGTTGGTCCTCACTGTATGTAAGACAGGACTGCACCAAGGTTTTGTGCACTTAAAATGGAAGAGAAGCAGCACCGCTGAAAATTTGGTCTCATGCAATATGTATTTTATAGTAATCCTGTTCAGAGGGAATGAAGATTTATACAAAGAGCAACTGCAGACACACACAGAAATGCAAATGATAAGCTTTATTTATCTACTTATCTATTTTATTTTTAAATATGTTAACAGCAATAATCTGGCTAAAGGAGGTTAAAGATTTTACCAAAAATCTCCCTCAGTTTTTTTTATATTTGTTGAGCTGACAACATCATCAAATATAACTCATATTTCCTCACTTGCAGTTCCAAACTTTTTCTTCAACCAATATTCAACACTTCCTTTCCTCCTTAATAACAGGATCTGTTTGAGATGTAGAGCGGCTACAAAGATGCAAACCATCCCAATACAAGCTTATAGAAATGTAATATATTTAGCATATTTTCATGAAGAGAACTGCAGTATATCAAGTTGTGTCCATGAGTCTTTGCATGAAAGACAATGAAGATACTCGCTCACTCACCGTCAACTCTCAAGCAGAGCAACAGCAGAACGTCTAAAATGTACAAATGTAAAATGCATCAGACAGATTATTATTCCACACACCAAACACACCACGACTCAAGATAAGAATAATGATCTTCAAGCTTATTTCTGATTAATTAATTATTAATTAAAGGCTGACTTTAGAGAGAGAGATAGAGATAGAGAGAGAGAGAGAGAGAGAGAGAGAGAGAGAGAGAGAGAAGCTAATCAGGAGCCTAGCTGTGAGATGTTTAATGCAGTCACAGTATGAGAAAAGTAGGACCTTTAGAAATACTTTTCTTTGATTTAACATTTGATCATTTATGTGTATAATAAAAGGGAAATTTAAGTTTTGAAATAGGGGATTCTTCCGAGACACCTTCAGTGTAGCCACAGAGTCATCCTAAGTAACAATACAAATTTATAAATAAATAAATAAAAAGCTACCTCACTCTTTTCTGCCATCTAATTCATAATCAACTTGCTATTGTATTCTCAAACAATAAATGTGGAGGAGTCCATGCGTCATTGTAGGTAATGACAACAGGACCTCCGATTTTGCAAGGACACTTCTAGACGTCTAACTACAATAGACCCTTTTATAATATAATGAGAGTCTGGCTTATCGTTTCATGGGCCTAGTTTGAAGAATACTTTATAGGATGAATGCATTCATATAGAAGTGCTGTATAGAAATTGGACATAAGAAGAAAAGTGCTTTTGGTGTGTGGGTGACTTTTCTATTCACCACATGTGAAACAGTCGCAGCCAGTTGAGATAGTTGAGAACATGGACGTGTGAAGGATTGACTAACTTGTCGTGGGAGGCGGTTTCTCACAAAGCTCTCTGGGAACTGGCGACGCAGTGAGCTTTCGCTGCGGTTGGCTAAAGGATTTTTCAGGATTTGAGGGTTTTTTGGGGAATTCCAGTGATTGCACTTGTTATGTTCCCGATCACGTCCCTGAACTCTGAAGAGCTGATGGATTGGGAGGTTTGGATCAATAAATAAAAGCAGGGATCTTGGAAGGCCTTGGCAGTAGCAAGTTGTGTGTCTGTGAAGCTTTGACACGCCTTTCTTTTCTATCGTTCCCTTTTTCCCCTTTTGCCTTTCCGAACCTCTCAGATCCGTCGGAGAAGGTGAGCCTCCAAATTCTGTCCAAGAAGCCCGTCGTGGAAGGAGATAACGTGACATTGAAGTGTCACGCCGATGGCAACCCTCCACCCAGCTCCTTCTTCTTCACCGTCAAGGTCAGTCAGAGCCCAAACTTCAAACTCAAACATGGTACGGTTCACGGTCATTGAGAATTCAGCCATTGCTTTACCATCCAGGCCGTGGCAACCACTCGTTACCACTTTAAGCTGGGCAGACACTGTACCATTTTAGCCCGTTTCTGGCAGAGCCACGACCCGATTCCCCAATGTCAGCGCCTTCTTTTCTCCTTTTTTTACAGTAATCAGAGCGTAGCTATCAAGATAACAATGTACAATAGATTTAGCTAGTAAAACGTAGCTATCTTACCTCCAATTCTCTCTGCAAAATGGACAAGCTATACTGTCCACGTCTTCCTCGCCACAGAGAGTCCATATAACGATACACCGCTGCCTCTTTTTTTTAGACGTTTCAGCAGACAGGATGACACAGATGATCAAGGCAGCACGTTTCTGCCTTGGTAGCATTGTGACCTCTGCTAGCAAACAAACTCTACCTGCTTCAGAGCTTTCAAACGAATCTTTATTGACAACCGTCAACAGTGAGAACGGTCCGCAGGGGCCGACGTGACCGTACAGTGTGAGCACATAAATCGTGAGCTTTGGCTTCACATCGCAAACGATCTACTCGTACAGTAGGAGTAGGAAGTACACAACAACATTTCTAAAGTCGTACAGTGTATGCCCAGCTTTCTTTTGAAATTGTCTCGAGCGTAAAAAAAGATATATTCAACAGTAGACTAGAGTGTGATGATGATGGTTCAGTTTCAAGTGCTATGTATTTTTAAAAGCCCTTTATGCCTCATCAATCTGACTTTCTTTCCTCGTTGCCTGATCTCATATAAGAATGACAGAAGCTAATGGCACCTCTCTCCTGCTCTTCTCTCCACACCAGGGCCAGAAAATGCGGGTGGACAACTCGGCCACCTACACTTTGACTGATATCAGCAGAGAGGCGGGGGGCGAATACAAATGCTCCCTGGTTGACAACGAGAAAATGGAGGGCTCCCAAAACATTGCTGTTAGCTGTGAGTACTCACGACACATGCAGAGCTTTAGCATACTGTATCACAACAAGGAGGGAAATCACTGCTGCAGCACAAACCTCCAACTGTTGTCCTCACTTTGCCTCCGCCTCGAGCCTCGACTGCTCCCCCGAAACTCCCTCACGCTCTCTCCACCTTGATTGAAATTTCTTAACTTACGTATATAATAAGACACTTTTATTCACAGTAAATAAAGTCATGCGAGCAGAGAAACAGTAATCAAATTTAAACTTTGAGAGCCCAGCCTGGCAGGGAGGCAGATCGTGGAGCGTCAGGCTGCTGGAGGAGGAGAACTAATTAGAAATTTATGACATCGAGTGAGCAAAAGTGTTTGGGTGCACGGCCGAGGAGCTCAGGCAACTGATAAGCTGTTTTCCCTCCTACCATCCACCAGCACTCCCTCAAGTAATTACTCCCCTCCTTCCCTAGGTGTATGTTTCTGAGCCTTCAGTTCAAATGGGCCCTATCATTGTAATAAAGAATAAGTCTGGCACATTTTCCTCCGCTCTACGTCCCGATCAGCAGCTTCAGTGCTTTTCACACATCTCAAACAAAGAAGTGTTTTTGCAGCTCTTAACTTTTGAATTGAGTTTGTGACCGAGGAAAGAACACAATTGCTAGCAGCTAAACATTATTTGCCACCTCTTCGTATCATAAGATTTATTTTTAAGTCCAGCACTCAAATTCAGGTGGTAGTTTTTGTAACAATGCCCATTGATATTGTAGTATAAAGTCAGCTTCATCGAGGCTACATTCACAGAAAGAAGAAAAGAAAGTTTACTTAAACCTACTGTAGAGATGCTCCGATCCGACCTGGGCTTTGGGTATCGGCTGATACCGAGTATATACCAGTGTTTATTACACAGCTTTGTTGAATACTCGATTCTGATTGGTCAATCACAGCGTTCTACGGTCTGTTATTTCTTTATAAAAGACCGTTGCTATGTATAACAGACCGTTGCTATGGGCACAGTTCTGATGTCGGACTCTGGCGGACCGTTTTTGTGTCAAATTATTGATTTCTTCAGTAAGTAGCCGTGTAATAAGAGGGATAATGTACAGCTAGCGGATCATTGTTGTGAAATAAATCAAATTTCTTTTTTGCAGATGTGTTTAAAAAAAATATATATTTTGGCGCTAATTAAAGAAGACATAAAAGCTGAACTCTCAGCAGTGAATTGTGGCCCTTCTGACATTAGCCTGCAATAAGAGAGAGCCAACCGATATGACTCAACAGAACCGGCCTTTATTCTGTCTTGTTTTCCCAGACATGGACCTGAGTCTGACTCCCACTGGGGAGGTCGTGAAGACAGTCGGGGACGCCTTGTCTGTGAAGATGGAGAAGAGCGCCTCGGGCGACGCTGTAGTGTCATGGACGAAGGTAACGGTGCTCGGGTTGGGTCGTTGATTGGAGAGAAGTGGTATCAAAATATAGAAGGAAATTAAAGTAAAGCCAGTAATCAAACATGACTCATACAGTATATACTGTGAGTAATAGTTGGACCCTGAGGATTTCTTTTTCCACCTCCGGAGCTAGATGGTAGTGTCAGACAATTTATTCTGCACTGTATCTGACAGAAAGCTCAGCCTTAACTACAAAAAAACATAAAGGAAAACACATAACGCTGAATTTATAGACGGGATGGTAGATTTAGAATTTTCGCAGTAGTAATAACCTAGTAAGATATAGTTGATATATTGGGTCAATTTCGTCTAGTATAAAATATTACGAGAAAAAATTATGAAATAGTTTTATAATGGTTATTAATTAACATTCCTGTGAGCCTGAACAGGAGAAGTGGTTTATAGGAATAGATGGACAGATGAAACTGACATGTTGCGTTCATACATTTAGTCCTTGGTGTGTTACTGTGGTATTTAAATTACAGTTGCAGGTACACTTTGCTTTAGAAAACACATACTGACTTTGTGACTCGTGGTTTTCAGAATGGAATGGCGATGAAGGAGCCGGTGTTCAGCAAGTTGAGCTACGCTGATGCAGGAGTCTACGTATGTGAGGTCTCCATGACCGGCATCATGCGACGTCAGAGCTTTGAACTGGTCGTAGAAGGTGAGTAAGTGTGTGTGTGTGCGTGTGTGTGTGTGTGTGTGTGTGTGTGCGTGTGTGTGTGTGTGTGTGTGTGCTTCATAGTTAACTCCTCTGCTGGCTGAAATGAGTGGAACACTAAACGCGTCTTACTCTTATATTAAGTCGCACAATCAAGCCAAGGTTCAGTTATTTTTCAAAACTAGATTATATAACATTTTAAGATCGATACCTGAAGTGTACATTGACTGAACAAAGTGTTAAGAATACAGTATATGACACACACTTACACATACTATACATCCACTGTCTAGTGCATCTCTCTCTTTCATTACTGAAACTATTAAATAATACTTGAATAATAGCTGAAATCCATAAGTGCTTTCACCTGTTTTCAATCTGTTTTTTTCTGGAGGTCATAACATTTTTGTAAACTCTGTATCTAACCCTAACCCTAACCCTGTATCACATCAAATCTAATCCAATCCAAATTTATTTATAAAGCATATTTAAAAAAACAACAAATGTTGACCAAAGTGATGTAAAATTAAACATAAAAAAACAACACAATAAAACAGACCAACAGGACAATAAGATAATAAAAGCGTTAAGACCAATAGGAAAGGAAAAAGGAGCGTTCCACCCCTGAGCTTTGACTTTGACCTCAGACTGCTCAGTGGATCTGAGTGTCCTCGATAAAAGATGTGGTTTTTTAAAAGGTCTGAGAAGTTGGAGCTGTGCACGTGACATATTTGTGTGTAAAATAAAATGTAACTGAACTAAACTATGTCAGTAACAACATAATTTGTTTGCATCAGGGACGCCTGTGATCACCAGTCTAACCAAACATCGTGCCGAAAATGCCAACTACAAAGTTCTGACGTGCGAGGCCGAGGGAGTCCCCGAACCCAGCTTCACATGGAGCGTCAACGGCACGGACGTAAGTGTGTGTGTGTGTGTTTAGTATCTTCAGTGGAGAAAAAGATAACATCGACATTTTACATCTTTTAAGACCTAATGATTTAAATAAGGACTATTAGAGTGTTCGAACTGGGAAGTTAATCCTCTGAGTTACAGACGTCTCTTCCCAATGTAAGTCTATAGGAAAAAGTCTTTTTTGGGCCCAATGGCATCACGTGACGGACATAAAAGTTGTAGTACCGCCGTTTGGCCACTACGAAAACTGGCATCAACGAGCGTTGCTCTTCCCGGGGGCTTGGTACCGACCCATCTTCACACTCGGCCTTCATTCTGATCTCAACTACACACATATTAAGTTTTTCGTGACTGCATCTTGTAAGGTCGTGCCGCTATCAAGGTGACAAAATCTGTCCAAAGAGGGAAAGACGGACAAACCTGGCAAAGTACTCAAAACAACATTTTTGCCATGATGACACACACACAGACTCCCAAGGTGAAAATAATACCAGCATTGCTGTCGTTACTGGTAATGGCAGCAAAACAGTGCAGTGAGGTGTCATTAAAGTGTTGTTTGAGGAGAGCTCCTACTGAGGTTTTCACTCTTTGCTCCGTTATGACAGCCATCTGTACAGCGATGTTTCACTGAGGCTGTATGCATAATGCAGATCTGTTTTAGCAGCCATGTATTGGAACTTGTGAACTATCTCTCTGACAGGCAACTGTTAGAGCCAGAATGCATCAGTCGCAGTTGCGTGAGGATAAATCTATAAATATATACATACACACACGACAAGTTCAGCCTCGGAGCAGGTGAACATGATTCACTCTAATGAATAATGTACTTATCAAGATGCTCTGTGATGAGGCACTCTAGGCCTTATTATGAGCAGGTAATGCTCTAACAATGAGGCAACACCACGTCTCTGTTGACGAGGAAGTGTTTTGTGTTTACTTCTGCATTGAGAATGAGTTTGCTTCCTCGACTCCCCCGCGTATTGGCAGAACTCCTGGCTGATGGAGACATTTGCAGTATTTTCCTCCCATTATCTGTCTTCCCACCATTCCCCACCTTTCAAGCAATATACTGAACATAATATCCCGTAGAATGGAAAAGTCGATAATGCGTGCGCAAACAAAAGAGGCTGCTACGTGTGTGAGAAGTTTGAATCTTCTTATTTGTGTGTGTGTTTCTTTGCTGTGCCTCCAGGAGGAGAGCTCCTTCACCAACGGCAAGGCCACCCATAAGATCACGGTGGTCCCTAAGGTGAATCAGACTGTCACCTGCAGCGTCATCAACAAGCTGGGAGAAGATACCATGACCATCAATGTAGCCTCTGGTAAGTTAATGCGAGATATATGATGAATGAGATATAATAATGCTGCTAGTGGAGAACTAAAGTTCTGCAGCTTTAAAGAGACAAATCATGTATTTTCTTTCTCTTCTCTGTGGTTCTGCCTTCTGTTGTTTTGAGTTAATTCATTGGGCTAATTAAGCAGCATTAGCTGAAGACAGAGGGAGACAAATTAAAAGGAAAGCTTAACTCTCAGTGCAAGGCTTTTAATGTTCCTTAAAGCATGGAATCACAGGATAGTGACAGCTTTTCCCAGCCAATAACCTTGTTGACATACTCATGAGTTTTTCTGCAGGAAACAAACTGCTGTCGGTAACTTGATGATTGTGTTTCTGCCAGTGCGACTTCACAGTTAGAGGCTAATCTCTGCCAGCAGCTTTCAGCTGCAGCTTGATTAATGGAGCCTCATTTTATTAATGACTGCTCATTATAACACTGCAAGTCTTGTTCTACTACAAAAAAAAAGCTTCATGAAACATCTAAACAAGTCAAAGCCTTTCTGCAGTTTGGGACAATTCAAGTTGCTAGTGTGAGAGCCATCTTCTCTTTTATGGTCAACCCAGAAGATAAAACACAGCTTTCAGCAGCAATTTTGGGGTTCAGTATCTGTTGCTAAGGACACTTTGACATGCAGACAGGAGAGTCGGGGGATCGAACCGCCGATCTTCCGATTAGTGGCTCTATCTCTGAGCAACAGCCGCCGCCTATGGATACTAGAATGAAACAAAACAAAAAGGATAAGGCTGGGACTGTCAAAGGCTAATGTTAGATGCTACAGCGATATCATTTCATGCATTCATTCTGTGCTCGTGCTTCTTCCTCCTCATTCTTCCTTCTCTGTCTGTGATAATCATCCTTTCCTTTGTCTCCCCTGCTTCACTATCTCCTGGATTTGGCAGCATTGCTTGTTTGTTGGAGTGCTAAACCTGTCTCTGCAGTAAGAGCCGCTGCCTGACATGCTCTGAAAGCATAGTAAATTGTTGCTTTCAGAATGTATTGTTGCTTTTCTTCTTTCCAAGATACAGTTTGCTAGTTGTGAAGCACTATCAGAAAAAAAAAAACTCTTTTGATTTCATTTTGTGAGGCTGCACTTAACCCAGCAGGCCTCTCTCACATCTGATCAGTGCAGCATTTTGTTTGATTTTTAGACAAACAGCATATATATGATTTGTTTGTTTTTTAATTTTTATGAGTTCTAATTTATTTATGTTTGATTTCAGTTTTTAAGGAAGAAATTGGGAAAAAAGGTAAGATTTTTATTTTCCTTTGCCCTTATCTTTTACTTTCTAGACTTTCTTAAGAGGTTCTATAGAAGTTTATTCTCGAGGTAAAACTTTCTATCATGCAAATTAATCTGTTATTCTAACAATTCTGTCTGAATATGCACCCTCACCTCAGCTTTTCCATCTTCATTATCTGTCTGGCTATTTCCTGCAGAGGAGCTCTCAGGCAGATTAGAAAGATTTTGAACCGAGCCTGATGGTTATTAAAGGACATTGCATAGTTGTGTTAAATGATGAAAACACAGCCATCAGACCGATCCATGTGTTATCCATGAGAATGGGGGTGTGGTTCATAGTCCGACGTAATTAATTACCATGGCAACCAGATTGCATCGTTTTTCCAGTTTAAATGAATTTACATTTTTATCAGACCAAAAATGAGACAAGAATTAGCGCAACACACCGACTCTCTCTCACTCTCTCTTCTTCACCGTCTCGGTAAAGAAGAGAGCGAGTGAGAGAGACAGTCAGTGTGTTGTGTTCATTCTGCTGGTGAGATTTTGTGTAATTCACTGCGTTGATTTCACCGGTTCACCGTACACACACAAATGCCACATTGTGAAAATAAACACACTAAACTAAGGTGGAGGAAACTAAAAAATAAAATGAAAAACCCTCAGTTAGCTAATACAACGAGTTGGACTAGTTAACTACACCTAACTACCAAATTAACTAAACACAAACTGACAGACAGATAAACAGACTTATCGGTTTGCTGCTCAGACTCAACAAGCATGAGTGCACCTGCAGCTTGGAGGATGACCTTTGACCTGCAGCTTCTACTATAGTCATACGTCATATTCGCATTTTAGCAACAGCCTCCTTTTTTTTTTTTTTTTTCTTTGAGCACAAAACTAAGGCAAACAGTGTGGTTTATCAACTTAGTCAGGAAAAAATGACTCAAATAAATATGAAATATAATAGAAATGCCAAAATACACTGGAAGGGGGCTTTAAAGTATTTTCTATTTAAAGTACATTATATGGTCTTCTAGTTATCAAACATCTGTAGATTTATACAGTATATTTAAGATGAAACTTCATCAACTGCTGATAGCTGATACATATGTTTAATTTTAAAAATGTTTCAGATGAGTAATCATGTTTCCGTCCTCTGAGTAGTGATTTGTAGCTGCACACAGTCTCCCAATCACCTGCCGTTTTTAATTCATGTCAACAAAACAAGTCACTGTAACCCTTGATTACACAAATTATGTACAACAGTGACAGGTTCCACACAGCTGCATTACATATTATAGAAATGTGATGGAGCAGAACGTCGGTTACAGAACAGATTTTCTCGTCTCGCTAACACACTGATAAACCTCCGCTGTTCTATAATAGAAACATGTCAGACATTATTTCCAAAATATGCAACATTTCATGGTGTGCTGCTGGTTTCCTGGAATATAAACACAACTCAGAGTGGTTTCATGCACTGTAGCTACAGTAACAACAAGAACAAGTTGCTGAACTATAAACACAAGACGAAGCAGTAAAGTGTTGTGTGATGAACGGTCACTTTATTGCTATAAACTAGTGCAACTAGAGGCCAGTTTGAAAAGGCGGTGGGCCTAAGTTAAAATGTTAGCATGGAACATCACAGTAAAAGATCTACCGAGGACACGTTTGGTGTCTGTGTTCTCATCACAGCTAAGTTGAAACAGTCTTTCAGTGAGTTTCTTCAGTTGGAAAGCTTCTCTGTGAGTGTGCACGTGTTAAGTCCTCCAGCTGAAGCAGAGTGCTGCTTTCTGTTTTCAGGCTCTGAGGAGGAGTCGGATGATCAGGCCAAGCTCATCGTGGGAGTCGTGGCAGGACTTCTCATAGTCGCTGCCGTGGTGGGACTCATCTACTGGCTCTACATGAAGAATTCAAGGTATGGAAAGAAAACACACACTTGATGCAAGACCAACTGGTGTGCAAACCCGAATTAGTACTATGGAGAGTGAATTTAGAATAATAATCGGAGTGAAGGTGATCATCACAGTCTCTGACAATAGATTAACCTTAAGAAAAAGTAGTATACTTAAGTAAAGTTCAAGTATATTTCCCAAGTATACTTTATGTAGTAAGTATACTAATATCAATGTACTAGTAATATACTTGTAAGTGTACTACTTCAATACTTTTTTAGACTAAATTGGCCCACTTTTTAGTTTATAAAAGTATACTTTTAAGTGTTAGAATATTAATCTTTCTTTTTTTTGCTCAAAGTCTTTTTATTTGTATTCTGTACAAAATCCAACAGATCACAGAAATAATTGTATAAACACATTATAACCCCCCCCCCCCCATGTTTCTGGAGTCCCATGCCTATAACAATATTACTGCACCATTAAATAAGCAGTTAATTTCATAAACAATTACATTTATACATATAAATTAATTAAATCCGATAGAAACGTAGATGAGACGCACATACAAAAAAAAGGGAGGAAAGAACCGAAAACAAAAATAAAAAAATAAATAAAACAAAATATAAAAAAAAACGGAAATAAACAATCAAACAGACAAAAACAAAAAACTTAAATATAAGTTGTGAATTATATGTAATATGGGGTCAGCAGTTTCTAACTTTAATCTAACTAAAAAAAATATATATATTAATCTTTGAGTACACAACTAGCTTACATCTAATTTGTATTTTGTAAAGAAACTGTACGATGAAGTCAACTATACTACAAGTAAACTTATAGGTGTACTCTTAGTTTACTAGTTATATACTTGTAGATCACTTTTTAGTTTATGAATGAACACTTTAAAGTATACTCCCAGTAAACTACTAGTTTAATAGTTTTTACTGCAACCATACTTGTAAGTTTTCTTTAACTTATCGTACTTAGCCAATGATTTATGCATTACATAAAGAGACTTTCTCCTTTTGCTATTTGACTTGATGTTTTGTGATGAGATTAAAAAAATAAATAAAATTAGTTTTTGCAAAAACATAGAAAATTCTTGATGAATTTAAGTAAATTCATATAAAAACATATGTTTACAAACTCTCACACACTTTAATAAGCTACTCTATCAAAAAATAAGCATAAGCCAAGTATATTTAGACATTTCTGTATACTTGTCAGTATAAGCCAAGTATACTTAAGTATACTTTTGTTAAGTATATCTCTGATAAGTACATAAAAAGTAAACTAAAAGCATACTCTCTTATTTTAAGTTTGCTAATAGCACACTTGAATAAACTTCTTTTTGGTAAGGATGAACAAACACACTACTGTCTCAAATGATCACGTACGTCAAAGAAGTGATATGCAGCTGAGGATGTAATACCAGAGCATATATATATACTGTGTATATATATATATATATAGCAGAGGGAGATACGGAGAAGTCCGGAGGAGAAAGTAAACATGTGATGTGTGTATACTGAAGAGTTTACAGTGACATGTGGAGCAGAATGAGAAGGTCGCTCTGTAGCATCGGTGCTTCACGCTTTTGCAATTCTGTATTCAACACAGACAAGGAAGCTGGAAAACTAATGAGAAGGAGGATGGAACATCTGAGGAGAACAAGAAACTAGAGGAGAACCATCACCCTGTTTAAAGGCACTCAGGCTGTAACTACATGGGATGAAAGAAGGTAAGAATTGTCACTTTTTCTTTTTTAGACACAGGCAGAGTGACTCTAATCAAGTTACATTTCAGCTGCAATCTCAATATGCAAGATATCAAGTATAATATCAGTTTATTACGTGTCTTATTTTGTAGGTTTGTCCATCATTCCTTTGAGTATTCAGCAAATGAACTGCTGAGATCTCATAATGATATAACACACGATCAGGTGTTCAGACAGATAGAATAAACATCTCAGTCAAACTTAATGTGGAAGAGAAAACAAAGGTGAATGATAAAATAATTACCTCGTAAACATCATTACAAACTGATTCCCGGCTTCAACTTTAACCTCAGACTTTCCCGTGTAATGAGGAGTTATTGTCGACATTTCCGGTGTGCCCACTTTCGGTTTTACCTCCAAATTAAGTGGTGTCCTATCTTTTTGGCGTCTTTTTTTATTTGGGGTTAGCGAGGTAACTTCAGGGTTAACTCTGGGTTTGAAAAGTGAAATAAAAATGTTCGACATTCTAAACTATGACATTTATAGAACTCAGTTTAGAATTTCGAAAATTTTCATGATAAAAAAAGTCATACTATAGTATGTCGAAAATTTTCGTGAAAAAAAAGTCATAGTATAGTCTGTCGATTAATTTTGTGGGAAAAAAAACTCGGTTTAGAATTTCGAAAATTTTCATGGAAAAAAAGTCATACTATAGAATGTCGAAAATATTCATGAAAAAAGGCATAGTATAGTATGTCGATAATTTTCGTGAAAAAAAAGTCATACTATAGTATGTCGAAAATTTTCTTGAAAAAAAAGTCATAGTATAGAACGTCGAAAATTTTCATGAAAAAAGGCATAGTATAGTCTCGATTAATTTTGTGGAGAAAAAAAACTCGGTTTAGAATTTCGAAAATTTTCATGGAAAAAAAGTCATACTATAGAATGTCGAAAATATTCATTAAAAAAAGGCATAGTATAGTATGTCGATTAATTTTGTGAAAAAAAAAAAAACTCATATTTTGGAATTTCGAAAATTTTCATGAAAAAAAAGTCATACTATAGAATGTCGAAAATTTTCGTGAAAAAATGTCATAGTATAGAATGTCAAACATTTTCATGAAAAAAGGCATAGCATAGTCTGTCGATTAATTTTGTGGAAAAAAAAGTCATAGTTTAGTATGTCGAAAAAATGTTGTGAAAAAATGTCATAGTACAGTCTGTCGAAAATTTTCGTGAAAAAGTGTCATAGTATAGAATGTCAAAAACAGGCATAGTATAGTCTGTTGATTAATTTTCTGGAAAAAAACACTCGGTTTAGAATTTCGAAAATTTTCATGGAAAAAAAGTCATAATATAGAATGTCGAAAATTTCATGAAAACAGGCATAGCATAGAATGTCGAAAATTTTCATTGGAAAAGACATAGTATAGTCTGTTGATTTCATTTTGTGGAAAAAAAACTCAGTTTAAAATGTCGAAAATATTCATGAAAAAAAAGTCATACTACAGTATATCGAACATTTTTGTGAAAAAATGTCATAGTATAGTCTGTTGATTTAATTTTGTGGAAAAAAAACTCAGTTTAAAATTTCGAAAATATTAATGAAAAAAGAATAGTCATACTCTAGTATGTCGAAAATTTTCGTGAAAAAATGTCATAGTATAGAATACGAAAATTTTCATTGGAAAAGGCATAGTATTGTCTGTCGATTAATTTTGTGAAAAAAAAACTAGTAGTTTAGAATGTCGAAGATTTTCATGAAAAAAAAGTCATACTATAGTATGTCGAAAATTTTTGTGAAAAAATGTCATAGTATAGAATGTCGAAAATGTTCATAAAAAAAGGCATAGTAAAGTATGTCGAAAATTTTCATAAAAAAAAGTCATAGTATAGTCTGTCGATTAATTTTGTGGAAAAAAAAACTCGGTTTAGAATTTCGAAAATTTACATGGAAAAAAAGTCATAGTATAGAATGTCGAAAATTTTCATGAAAAAAGGCATAGTATAGTCTGTCGATTAATTTTGTGGGAAAAAAAGTCATAGTTTAGCAAGTCGAAAATTTTCGTGAAAAAGTGTCATAGTATAGAATGTCGAAAATTTTCATTGGAAAAGGCATAGTATAGTCTGTTGATTTCATTTTGTGGGAAAAAAACTCAATTTAAAATGTCGGAAATATTCATGAAAAAAAAAAGTCATACTATAGTATGTCGAAAATATTTCGTGAAAAAATGTCATAGTATAGAACATCGAAAATTTTCATTGGAAAAGGCATAGTATAGTCTGTTGATTTCATTTTGTGGAAAAAAAACTCAGTTTAAAATGTAGAAAATATTCATGAAAAAAGAAAAAGTCATACTCTAGTATGTCGAAAATTTTCGTGAAAAAATGTCATAGAATAGAATGTCGAAAATTTTCATTGGAAAAGGCTTAGTATAGTCTGTTGATTTCATTTTTTGGAAAAAAAACTCAGTTTAAAATGTGGAAAATATTCATGAAAAAAAAAAAAGACCTACTATAGTATGTCGAAAATTTTCGTGAAAAAATGTCATAGTATAGAATATCGAAAATTTTCATTGGAAAAGGCATAGTATAGTCTGTTGATTTGAAAATTGACGAAATTTTAAACTGTCAATTAATTTGGTGGGAAAAAAACTCAGACTATACTATGCCTTTTTTCATGAAAATTTTCGACATTCTATACTATGACATTTTTTTACGAATATTTTTGAAAATTTTCATGAAAAAAGTCATACTATAGCATGTCGAAAATATTCGTAAAAAAATGTCATAGTATAGTATGTCGAAAATTTTCATGAAAAAAGGCATAGTATAGTCTGTCGTTTAATTTGGTGGAAAAAAAACTCAGTTTAAAATTTCGTCAATTTTCAAAAAAGGCATACTATAGCATGACTTTTTCATGAAAATTTCGAAATTTTAAACTGAGTTTTTTTTCCACCAAATTAATCGACAGACTATACTATACCTTTTTTCATGAAAATTTGACCTTCTATACTATGACATTTTTTGACGAATATTTTCGAAAATTTTCATGTAAAAAGTCATACTATAGCATGTCGAAAATATTCGTAAAAAAATGTCATAGTATAGAATGTCGAAAATCTTCATGAAAAAAGGCATAGTATTAATTTGGTGGAAAAAAAACTCAGTTTAAAATTTCGTCAATTTTCAAAAAAGTCATACTATAGCATGACTTTTTTCATGAAAATTTCGAAATTTTAAACTGAGTTTTGTTTCCACCAAGTTAATCGACAGACTATACTATGCCTTTTTTCATGAATTTGACATTCTATACGATGACATTTTTTTACGAATATTTTCGACATGCTATAGTATGACTTTTTTCCTGAAAATTTTCGAAAATATTCGTAAGAAAATGTCATAGTATAGAATGTCGAAAATTTTCATGAAAAAGTCATACTATAGCATGTCGAAAATATTCGTAAAAAAATGTCATAGTATAGAATGTCGAAAATATTCATGAAAAAAGGCATAGTATAGTCTGTCGATTAATTTGTTGGAAAAAAAACTGTTTAAAATTTTGAAAATTTTCATGAAAAAGTCATACTATAGCATGTCGAAAATATTCGTAAAAAAATGTCATATTATAGAATGTCGAAAATATTCATGAAAAAAGGCATAGTATAGTCTGTCGATTAATTTGTTGGAAAAAAAACTGTTTAAAATTTTGAAAATTTTCATGAAAAAAGTCATACTATAGCATGTCGAAAATATTAGTAAAAAAATGTCATAGTATTGAATGTTGAAAATGTTCATGAAAAAAGGCATAGTATAGTCTGTCGTTTAATTTGGTGGAAAAAAAACGCAGTTTAAAATTTCGTCAATTTTCAAAAAAGTCATACTATAGCATGACTTTTTTCATGAAAATTTATAAATTTTAAACTGCGTTTTTTTTCCACCAAATTAATCGATAGACTATACTCTGCCTTTTTTCATGAAAATTTTCGACATTCTATACTATGACATTTTTTTACGAATATTTTCGAAAATTTTCATGAAAAAAGTCATACTATAGCATGTGGAAAATATTCGTAAAAAAATGTCATTGTATTGAATGTCGAAAATGTTCATGAAAAAAGGCATAGTATAGTCTGTCGTTTAATTTGGTGGAAAAAAAACGCAGTTTAAAATTTCGTCAATTTTCAAAAAAGTCATACTATAGCATGACTTTTTTCATGAAAATTTTTCGAAATTTTAAACTGAGTTTTTTTTCCACCAAATTAATCGATAGACTATACTCTGCCTTTTTTCATGAAAATTTTCGACATTCTATACTATGACATTTTTTTACGAATATTTTCGACATGCTATAGTATGACTTTTTCATGAAAATTTTCAAAATTTTAAACTGAGTTTTGTTTCCACCAAGTTAATCGACAGACTATACTATGCCTTTTTTCATGAATTTGACATTCTATACGATGACATTTTTTTACGAATATTTTCGACATGCTATAGTATGACTTTTTTCCTGAAAATTTTCGAAAATATTCGTAAGAAAATGTCATAGTATAGAATGTCGAAAATTTTCATGAAAAAGTCATACTATAGCATGTCGAAAATATTCGTAAAAAAATGTCATAGTATAGAATGTCGAAAATATTCATGAAAAAAGGCATAGTATAGTCTGTCGATTAATTTGTTGGAAAAAAAACTGTTTAAAATTTTGAAAATTTTCATGAAAAAGCATGTCGAAAATATTCGTAAAAAAATGTCATATTATAGAATGTCGAGAATATTCATGAAAAAAGGCATAGTATAGTCTGTCGATTAATTTGTTGGAAAAAAAACTGTTTAAAATTTTCATGAAAAAAGTCATACTATAGCATGTCGAAAATATTCGTAAAAAAATGTCATAGTATTGAATGTCGAAAATGTTCATGAAAAAAGGCATAGTATAGTCTGTCGTTTAATTTGGTGGAAAAAAAACGCAGTTGAAAATTTCGTCAATTTTCAAAAAAGTCATACTATAGCATGACTTTTTTCATGAAAATTTCGAAATTTTAAACTGAGTTTTTTTTCCACCAAATTAATCGATAGACTATACTCTGCCTTTTTTCATGAAAATTTTCGACATTCTATACTATGACATTTTTTTACGAATATTTTCGAAAATTTTCATGAAAAAAGTCATACTATAGCATGTCGAAAATATTCGTAAAAAAATGTCATAGTATAGAATGTCGAAATATTCATGAAAAAAGGCATAGTATAGTCTGTCGATTAATTTGTTGGAAAAAAAACTGTTTAAAATTTAGAAAATTTTCATAAAAAAAGTCATACTATAGCATGTCGAAAATATTCGTAAAAAAATGTCATAGTATAGAATGTCGAAAATTTTCATGAAAAAAGGCATAGTATAGTCTGTCGTTTAATTTGGTGGAAAAAAAACTCAGTTTAAAATTTCGTCAATTTTCAAAAAAGTCAAACTATAGCATGACTTTTTTCATGAAAATTTCTAAATTTTAAACTGAGTTTTTTTTCCACCAAATGAATCGACAGACTATACTATGCCTTTTTTCATGAAAATTTTCTACATTCTATACTATGACATTTTTTTACGAATATTTTCGAAAATTTTCATGAAAAAAGTCATACTATAGCATGTCGAAAATATTCGTAAAAACATGTCATAGTATAGAATGTCGAAAATTTTCATGAAAAAAGGCATAGTATAGTCTGTCGTTTAATTTGGTGGAAAAAAAACTCGGTTTAAAATTTCGTCAATTTTCAAAAAAGTCATACTATAGCATGACTTTTCATTTGAGAATTTCGAAATTTTAAACTGAGTTTTTTTTCCACCAAATTAATCGACAGACTATACAATGCCTTTTTTCATGAAAATTTTCGACATTCTATACTATGACATTTTTTTACGAATATTTTCGAAAATTTTCATGAAAAAAGTCATACTATAGCATGTCGAAAATATTCGTAAAATAATGTCATAGTATAGAATGTCGAAAATATTCATGAAAAAAGGCATAGTATAGTCTGTCGATTAATTTTTTGGAAAAAAAACTGTTTAAAATTTAGAAAATTTTCATAAAAAAAGTCATACTATAGCATGTCGAAAATATTCGTAAAAAAATGTCATAGTATAGAATGTCGAAAATTTTCATGAAAAAAGGCATAGTATAGTCTGTCGTTTAATTTGGTGGAAAAAAAACTCAGTTTAAAATTTCGTCAATTTTCAAAAAAGTCATACTATAGCATGACTTTTTTCATGAAAATTTCGAAATTTTAAACTGAGTTTTGTTTCCACCAAGTTAATCGACAGACTATACTATGCCTTTTTTCATGAATTTGACATTCTATACGATGACATTTTTTTACGAATATTTTCGACATGCTATAGTATGACTTTTTTCCTGAAAATTTTCGAAAATATTCGTAAGAAAATGTCATAGTATAGAATGTCGAAAATTTTCATGAAAAAAGGCATAGTATAGTCTGTCGATTAATTTGTTGGAAAAAAAACTGTTTAAAATTTAGAAAATTTTCATAAAAAAAGTCATACTATAGCATGTCGAAAATATTCGTAAAAAAATGTCATAGTATAGAATGTCGAAAATTTTCATGAAAAAAGGCATAGTATAGTCTGTCTTTTAATTTGGTGGAAAAAAAACTCAGTTTAAAATTTCGTCAATTTTCAAAAAAGTCATACTATAGCATGACTTTTTTCATGAAAATTTCTAAATTTTAAACTGAGTTTTTTTTCCACCAAATGAATTGACAGACTATACTATGCCTTTTTTCATGAAAATTTTCTACATTCTATACTATGACATTTTTTTACGAATATTTTCGAAAATTTTCATGAAAAAAGTCATACTATAGCATGTCGAAAATATTCGTAAAAAAATGTCATAGTATAGAATGTCGAAAATTGTCATGAAAAAAGGCATAGTATAGTCTGTCGATTAATTTGTTGGAAAAAAAACTCAGTTTAAAATTTCGTCAATTTTCAAAAAAGTCATACTATAGCATGACTTTTTTCATGAAAATTTCGAAATTTTAAACTGAGTTTTTTTTCCACCAAATTAAGCGACAGACTATACTATGCCTTTTTTCATGAAAATTTTCGACATTCTATGCAATGACATTTTTTTACGAATATTTTCGAAAATTTTCAGGAAAAAAGTCATACTATAGCATGTCGAAAATATTCGTAAAAAAATGTCATAGTATAGAATGTCGAAAATTTTCATGAATAAAGGCATAGTATAGTCTGTCGTTTAATTTGGTGGAAAAAAAACTCAGTTTAAAATTTCGTCAATTTTCAAAAAAGTCATACTATAGCATGACTTTTTTCATGAGAATTTCGAAATTTTAAACTGAGTTTTTTTTCCACCAAATTAATCGACAGACTATACTATGCCTTTTTTCATGAAAATTTTCGACATTCTATACTATGACATTTTTTTACGAATATTTTCGAAAATTTTCATGAAAAAAGTCATACTATAGCATGTCGAAAATATTCGTAAAAAAATGTCATAGTATAGAATGTCGAAAATATTCATGAAAAAAGGCATAGTATAGTCTGTCGATTAATTTGGTGGAAAAAAAACTCAGTTTAAAATTTCGTCAATTTTCAAAAAAGTCATACTATAGCATGACTTTTTTCATGAGAATTTCGAAATTTTAAACTGAGTTTTCTTTCCACCAAATTAATCGACAGACTATACTATGCCTTTTTTCATGAATTTGACATTCTATACGATGACATTTTTTTACGAATATTTTCGACATGCTATAGTATGACTTTTTTCCTGAAAATTTTCGAAAATATTCGTAAGAAAATGTCATAGTATAGAATGTCGAAAATTTTCATGAAAAAGTCATACTATAGCATGTCGAAAATATTCGTAAAAAAATGTCATAGTATAGAATGTCGAAAATATTCATGAAAAAAGGCATAGTATAGTCTGTCGATTAATTTGTTGGAAAAAAAACTGTTTAAAATTTTGAAAATTTTCATGAAAAAGTCATACTATAGCATGTCGAAAATATTCGTAAAAAAATGTCATATTATAGAATGTCGAAAATATTCATGAAAAAAGGCATAGTATAGTCTGTCGATTAATTTGTTGGAAAAAAAACTCAGTTTAAAATTTCGTCAATTTTCAAAAAAGTCATACTATAGCATGACTTTTTTCATGAAAATTTCGAAATTTTAAACTGAGTTTTTTTTCCACCAAATTAAGCGACAGACTATACTATGCCTTTTTTCATTAAAATTTTCGACATTCTATGCAATGACATTTTTTTACGAATATTTTCGAAAATTTTCAGGAAAAAAGTCATACTATAGCATGTCGAAAATATTCGTAAAAAAATGTCATAGTATAGAATGTCGAAAATTTTCATGAATAAAGGCATAGTATAGTCTGTCGTTTAATTTGGTGGAAAAAAAACTCAGTTTAAAATTTCGTCAATTTTCAAAAAAGTCATACTATAGCATGACTTTTTTCATGAGAATTTCGAAATTTTAAACTGAGTTTTTTTTCCACCAAATTAATCGACAGACTATACTATGCCTTTTTTCATGAAAATTTTCGACATTCTATACTATGACATTTTTTTACGAATATTTTCGAAAATTTTCATGAAAAAAGTCATACTATAGCATGTCGAAAATATTCGTAAAAAAATGTCATAGTATAGAATGTCGAAAATATTCATGAAAAAAGGCATAGTATAGTCTGTCGATTAATTTGGTGGAAAAAAAACTCAGTTTAAAATTTCGTCAATTTTCAAAAAAGTCATACTATAGCATGACTTTTTTCATGAGAATTTCGAAATTTTAAACTGAGTTTTCTTTCCACCAAATTAATCGACAGACTATACTATGCCTTTTTTCATGAAAATTTTCGACATTCTATACTATGACATTTTTTTACGAATATTTTCGAAAATTTTCATGAAAAAAGTCATACTATAGCATGTCGAAAATATTCGTAAAAAAATGTCATAGTATAGAATGTCGAAATATTCATGAAAAAAGGCATAGTATAGTCTGTCGATTAATTTGTTGGAAAAAAAACTGTTTAAAATTTAGAAAATTTTCATAAAAAAAGTCATACTATAGCATGTCGAAAATATTCGTAAAAAAATGTCATAGTATAGAATGTCGAAAATTTTCATGAAAAAAGGCATAGTATAGTCTGTCGATTAATTTGTTGGAAAAAAAACTCAGTTTAAAATTTCGTCAATTTTCAAAAAAGTCATACTATAGCATGCCTTTTTTCATGAAAATTTTCGACATTCTATGCAATGACATTTTTTTACGAATATTTTCGAAAATTTTCAGGAAAAAAGTCATACTATAGCATGTCGAAAATATTCGTAAAAAAATGTCATAGTATTGAATGTCGAAAATGTTCATGAAAAAAGGCATAGTATAGTCTGTCGTTTAATTTGTTGGAAAAAAAACTGTTTAAAATTTTGAAAATTTTCATGAAAAAGTCATACTATAGCATGTCGAAAATATTCGTAAAAAAATGTCATATTATAGAATGTCGAAAATATTCATGAAAAAAGGCATAGTATAGTCTGTCGATTAATTTGATGGAAAAAAAACGCAGTTTAAAATTTCGTCAATTTTCAAAAAAGTCATACTATAGCATGACTTTTTTCATGAAAATTTCGAAATTTTAAACTGAGTTTTTTTTCCACCAAATTAATCGATAGACTACACTCTGCCTTTTTTCATGAAAATTTTCGACATTCTATACTATGACATTTTTTTACGAATATTTTCGAAAATTTTCATGAAAAAAGTCATGCTATAGCATGTCGAAAATATTCGTAAAAAAATGTCATAGTATAGAATGTCGAACATTTTCATGAAAAAAGGCATAGTATAGTCTGTCGTTTAATTTGGTGGAAAAAAACTCAGTTTAAAAATTTCGTCAATTTTCAAAAAAGTCATACTATAGCATGACTTTTTTCATGAAATTTCGAAATTTTAAACTGAGTTTTTTTTCCACCAAATTAATCGACAGACTATACTATGCCTTTTTTCATGAAAATTTTCGACATTCTATACTATGACTTTTTTTACGAATATTTTCGAAAAAATTTCATGAAAAAAGTCATACTATAGCATGTCGAAAATATTCGTAAAAAAATGTCATAGTATAGAATGTCGAAAATTTTCATGAAAAAAGGCATAGTATAGTCTGTCGTTTAATTTGGTGGAAAAAAAACTCAGTTTAAAATTTCGTCAATTTTCAAAAAGTCATACTATAGCATGACTTTTTTCATGAAAATTTCGAAATTTTAAACTGAGTTTTTTTTGCACCAAATTAATCGACAGACTATACTATGCCTTTTTTGATGAAAATTTTCGACATTCTATACTATGACATTTTTTACGAATATTTTCGAAATTTTCATGAAAAAAGTCATACTATAGCATGTCGAAAATATTCGTAAAAAAATGTCATAGTATAGAATGTCGAAAATTTTCATGAAAAAAGGCATAGTATAGTCTGTCGATTAATTTGGTGGAAAAAAAACTCAGTTTAAAATTTCGTCAATTTTAAAAAAGTCATCTATAGCATGACTTTTCATGAAAATTTCCGAAATTTAAACTGAGTTTTTTTCCACCAATTAATCGACAGACCATTACCCATTATTGCTGTTTTATTGAAAATTTTCGACATTTATACCATGACATTTTTTTACGAATATTTTTTCGAAAATTTTCATGAAAAAAGTCATACTATAAGCATGTCGAAAATATTCGTAAAAAAATGTCATAGTATAGAATGTCGAAAATTTTCATGAAAAAAGGATAGTTATAGTCTGTCGATTAATTTTGATGGAAAAAAATACTCAGTTTAAAATTTCGTAAATTTTCAAAAAAGTCATACTATAGCATGACTTTTTTCATGAAAATTTCTAAATTTTAAACTGAGTTTTTTTTCCACCAAATTAATCGACAGACTATACTATGCCTTTTTTCATGAAAATTTTCGACATTCTATACTATGACATTTTTTTACGAATATTTTCGAAAATTTTCATGAAAAAAGTCATACTATAGCATGTCGAAAATATTCGTAAAAAAATGTCATAGTATAGAATGTCGAAAATTTTCATGAAAAAAGGCATAGTATAGTCTGTCGATTAATTTGGTGGAAAAAAAACTCAGTTTAAAATTTCGTCAATTTTCAAAAAAGTCATACTATAGCATGACTTTTTTCATGAAAATTGACGAAATTTTAAACTGAGTTTTTTTTCCACCAAATTAATCGACAGACTATACTATGCCTTTTTTCATGAAAATTTTCGACATTCTATACTATGACATTTTTTTACGAATATTTTCGAAAATTTTCATGAAAAAAGTCATACTATAGCATGTCGAAAATATTCGTAAAAAAATGTCATAGTATAGAATGTCGAAAATTTTAATGAAAAAAGGCATAGTATAGTCTGTCGTTTCATTTGGTGGAAAAAAAACTCAGTTTAAAATTTCGTCAATTTTCAAAAAAGTCATACTATAGCATGACTTTTTTCATGAAAATTTCGAAATTTTAAACTGAGTTTTTTTTCCACCAAATTAATCGACAGACTATACTATGCCTTTTTTCATGAAAATTTTCGACATTCTATACTATGACATTTTTTTACGAATATTTTCGAAAATTTTCATGAAAAAAGTCATACTATAGCATGTCGAAAATATTCGTAAAAAAATGTCATAGTATAGAATGTCGAAAATTTTCATGAAAAAAGGCATAGTATAGTCTGTCGTTTAATTTGGTGGAAAAAAAACTCAGTTTAAAATTTCGTCAATTTTCAAAAAAGTCATACTATAGCATGACTTTTTTCATGAAAATTTCGAAATTTTAAACTGAGTTTTTTTTCCACCAAATTAATCGACAGACTATACTATGCCTTTTTTCATGAAAATTTTCGACATTCTATACTATGACATTTTTTTACGAATATTTTCGAAAATTTTCATGAAAAAAGTCATACTATAGCATGTCGAAAATATTCGTAAAAAAATGTCATAGTATAGAATGTCGAAAATTTTCATGAAAAAAGGCATAGTATAGTCTGTCGTTTAATTTGGTGGAAAAAAAACTCAGTTTAAAATTTCGTCAATTTTCAAAAAAGTCATACTATAGCATGACTTTTTTCATGAAAATTTCGAAATTTTAAACTGAGTTTTTTTTCCACCAAATTAATCGACAGACTATACTATGCCTTTTTTCATGAAAATTTTCGACATTCTATACTATGACATTTTTTTACGAATATTTTCGAAAATTTTCATGAAAAAAGTCATACTATAGCATGTCGAAAATATTCGTAAAAAAATGTCATAGTATAGAATGTCGAAAATTTTCATGAAAAAAGGCATAGTATAGTCTGTCGTTTAATTTGGTGGAAAAAAAACTCAGTTTAAAATTTCGTCAATTTTCAAAAAAGTCATACTATAGCATGACTTTTTTCATGAAAATGTCGAAATTTTAAACTGAGTTTTTTTTCCACCAAATTAATCGACAGACTAAACTATGCCTTTTTTCATTAAAATTTGCGACATTCTATACATGAAATTTTTTTACGATATTTCGAAAATTTTCATGAAAAAAGTCATACTATAGCATGTCCGAAAATATCGTAAAAAAATGTCATAGTATAGAATGTCGAAATGTTAAACTGAGTTTTTTTTCCACCAAATTAATCGACAGACTATACTATGCCTTTTTTCATGAAAATTTTCGACATTCTATACTATGACATTTTTTTACGAATATTTTCGAAAATTTTCATGAAAAAAGTCATACTATAGCATGTCGAAAATATTCGTAAAAAAATGTCATAGTATAGAATGTCGAAAATTTTCATGAAAAAAGGCATAGTATAGTCTGTCGTTTAATTTGGTGGAAAAAAAAACTCAGTTTAAAATTTCGTCAATTTTCAAAAAAGTCATACTATAGCATGACTTTTTTCATGAAAATTTCGAAATTTTAAACTGAGTTTTTTTTCCACCAAATTAATCGACAGACTATACTATGCCTTTTTTCATGAAAATTTTCGACATTCTATACTATGACATTTTTTTACGAATATTTTCGAAAATTTTCATGAAAAAAGTCATACTATAGCATGTCGAAAATATTCGTAAAAAAATGTCATAGTATAGAATGTCGAAAATTTTCATGAAAAAAGGCATAGTATAGTCTGTCGATTAATTTGTTGGAAAAAAAACTCAGTTTAAAATTTCGTCAATTTTCAAAAAAGTCATACTATAGCATGACTTTTTTCATGAAAATTTCGAAATTTTAAACTGAGTTTTTTTTCCACCAAATTAATCGACAGACTATACTATGCCTTTTTTCATGAACATTTTCGACATTCTATACCATGACATTTTTTTACGAATATTTTCGAAAATTTTCATGAAAAAAGTCATACTATAGCATGTCGAAAATATTCGTAAAAAAATGTCATAGTATAGAATGTCGAAAATTTTCATGAAAAAAGGCATAGTATAGTCTGTCGTTTAATTTGGTGGAAAAAAAACTCAGTTTAAAATTTCGTCAATTTTCAAAAAAGTCATACTATAGTATGACTTTTTTCATGAAAATTTCGAAATTTTAAACTGAGTTTTTTTTCCACCAAATTAATCGACAGACTATACTATGCCTTTTTTCATGAAAATTTTCGACATTCTATACCATGACATTTTTTTACGAATATTTTCGAAAATTTTCATGAAAAAAGTCATACTATAGCATGTCGAAAATATTCGTAAAAAAATGTCATAGTATAGAATGTCGAACATTTTCATGAAAAAAGGCATAGTATAGTCTGTCGTTTAATTTGGTGGAAAAAAAACTCAGTTTAAAATTTCGTCAATTTTCAAAAAAGTCATACTATAGCATGACTTTTTTCATGAAAATTTCGAAATTTTAAACTGAGTTTTTTTTCCACCAAATTAATCGACAGACTATACTATGCCTTTTTTCATGAAAATTTTCGACATTCTATACTATGACATTTTTTTACGAATATTTTCGAAAATTTTCATGAAAAAAGTCATACTATAGCATGTCGAAAATATTCGTAAAAAAATGTCATAGTATAGAATGTCGAAAATATTCATGAAAAAAAGGCATAGTATAGTCTGTCGATTAATTTGGTGGAAAAAAAACACAGTTTAAAATTTCGTCAATTTTCAAAAAAGTCATACTATAGCATGACTTTTTTCATGAAAATTTCGAAATTTTAAACTGAGTTTTTTTTCCACCAAATTAAGCGACAGACTATACTATGCCTTTTTTCATGAAAATTTTCGACATTCTATACTGACATTTTTTTACGAATATTTTCAGGAAAAAAGTCATACTATAGCATGTCGAAAATATTCGTAAAAAAAATGTCATAGTATAGAATGTCGAAAATTTTCATGAAAAAAGTCATACTATAGCATGTCGAAAATATTCGTAAAAAAATGTCATAGTATAGAATGTCGAAAATATTCATGAAAAAAAGCATAGTATAGTCTGTCGATTAATTTGGTGGAAAAAAAACACAGTTTAAAATTTCGTCAATTTTCAAAAAAGTCATACTATAGCATGACTTTTTTCATGAAAATCTCGAAATTTTAAACTGATTTTTTTTTCCACCAAATTAATCGACAGACTATACTATGCCTTTTTTCATGAACATTTTCGACATTCTATACTATGACATTTTTTTACGAATATTTTCGAAAATTTTCATGAAAAAAGTCATACTATAGCATGTCGAAAATATTCGTAAAAAAATGTCATAGTATAGAATGTCGAAAATTTTCATGAAAAAAGGCATAGTATAGTCTGTCGATTAATTTGGTGGAAAAAAAACTCAGTTTAAAATTTCGTAAAATTTCAAAAAAGTCATACTATAGCATGACTTTTTTCATGAAAATTTCGAAATTTTAAACTGAGTTTTTTTTCCACCAAATTAATCGACAGACTATACTATGCCTTTTTTCATGAAAATTTTCGACATTCTATACTATGACATTTTTTTACGAATATTTTCGAAAATTTTCAGGAAAAAAGTCATACTATAGCATGTCGAAAATATTCGTAAAAAAAATGTCATAGTACAGAATGTCGAAAATTTTCATGAAAAAAGGCATAGTATAGTCTGTCGTTTAATTTGGTGGAAAAAAAACTCAGTTTAAAATTTCGTCAATTTTCAAAAAAGTCATACTATAGCATGACTTTTTTCATGAAAATTTCGAAATTTTAAACTGAGTTTTTTTTCCACCAAATGAATCGACAGACTATACTATGCCTTTTTTCATGAACATTTTCGACATTCTATACTATGACATTTTTTTACGAATATTTTCGACATGCTATAGTATGACTTTTTTCATGAAAATTTTCGAAAATATTCGTAAAAAAATGTCATGGTATAGAATGTCGAAAATTTTCATGAAAAAAGGCATAGTATAGTCTGTCGATTAATTTGGTGGAAAGAAAACTCAGTTTAAAATTTCGAAATTCTCATGAAAAAAGTCATGCTATAGTATGACTTTTTTGAAAATTGACGAAATTTTAAACTGAGTTTTTTTTCCACCAAATTAATCGACAGACTATACTATGCCTTTTTTCATGAATATTTTCGACATTCTATACTATGACATTTTTTTACGAATATTTTCGACATGCTATAGTATGACTTTTTTCATGAAAATTTTCGAAAATATTCGTAAAAAAATGTCATAGTATAGAATGTCGAAAATTTTCATGAAAAAAGGCATAGTATAGTCTGTCGATTAATTTGGTGGAAAAAAAACTCAGTTTAAAATTTCGAAATTCTCATGAAAAAAGTCATGCTATAGTATGACTTTTTTGAAAATTGACGAAATTTTAAACTGAGTTTTTTTTCCACCAAATTAATCGACAGACTATACTATGCCTTTATTCATGAAAATTTTCGACATTCTATACTATGACATTTTTTTACGAATATTTTCGACATGCTATAGTATGACTTTTTTCCTGAAAATTTTCGAAAATATTCGTAAAAAAATGTCATTGCATAGAATGTCGAAAATTTTCATGAAAAAAGGCATAGTATAGTCTGTCGCTTAATTTGGTGGAAAAAAAACTCAGTTTAAAATTTCGAAATTTTCATGAAAAAAGTCATGCTATAGTATGACTTTTTTGAAAATTGACGAAATTTTAAACTGAGTTTTTTTTCCAACAAATTAATCGACAGACTATACTATGCCTTTTTTCATGAATATTTTCGACATTCTATAATATGACATTTTTTTACGAATATTTTCGACATGCTATAGTATGACTTTTTCATGAAAATTTTCAAAATTTTAAACAGTTTTTTTTCCAACAAATTAATCGACAGACTATACTATGCCTTTTTTCATGAATATTTTCGACATTCTATACTATGACATTTTTTTACGAATATTTTCGACATGCTATAGTATGACTTTTTCATGAAAATTTTCGACATTCTATACTATGACATTTTCTTACGAATATTTTCGAAAATTTTCAGGAAAAAAGTCATACTATAGCATGTCGAAAATATTCGTAAAAAATGTCATCGTATAGAATGTCAAATTCATGAAAAAAGGCATAGTATAGTCTGTCGATTAACTTGGTGGAAACACGGGCGCTGTGGGGTCACGGACAAGATGGCGGCTTAACGTGGAGGCTCCGTACAGCTTTGCACTAAAATGACTTAAAACCCTAATTTAATAATACCAACTGAACTGGGACTATGCCAAAAAAGAACAAGATTAAAGACTGTGATATCTTCACCCGAAAACGCGCCTCCCAAAGAACGAACAGCGACGCTACATCCGAGCGGCACGAGGAAGCTAATGTTGACGGCATGGCGGACATAGCGGCGGTGCTAACTGAACTAAAATTCCTTCGTTCTGAATTTGGAACATTTGGATCCAAACTGGACAGTATAGATGTCCGCCTGGGTAAGGTAGCCAGCTCGGTTGCTGCATTGGAAAATAATATGATAGAGGCGAAGCGAGATATCGCTTCCACTGCCGCGCGGATGAAAGAGGCCGAAACCCGGGTAATGTCGGCAGAGGAGCACCTGGAAAAGAACCAGACTGAACTCACCAACGCCATGAAACGAATCGCCTACCTGGAATCTAAGACTGATGACCTGGAGAATCGGAGTCGAAGGAAGAATTTACGCCTGTTTGGTCTCCGGGAGGGCGCTGAAGGTAACCAGCCTCTGCTGGAGTTCATACAGAACATGCTACCGCGCTGGCTGGAGCTGGACACCGGGAAATCCTTCACCATAGAGCGGGCTCACCGAACCCTAGCGCCTCCGAAACCGAACCAGGACAGAGCGGTTATCATTCGGTTCCTGAAATTTCAAGACCGGGAGTTTGTTTTCCGCTCCGTTAAACAGCGTAACATCATGTGTGAGGGAAACAGACTTTTCTTCGCCCAGGACCTCTCAGCTGAGACCATGCGAAAGCGGCAGGAGTTCAACACGATCAGGAAAGTGTTTGTTGATAAAGGAACTTTCCGCGGATTCCAGCTTAATCCATGCAAGATACGGGTCCTCCACAACGGGAAAATACACCTGTTTTCATCACCAAAAGAGGCCGAGGATTTCCATCGCGGACATATCTGAGAGGTCTGATTAAAGCAGCGGTGAGAATTGTTTACTTTCCGACGTAAGAGTATCATTTGATACTGACTGTTTAAGGGATATAAGTCTACACTAAATGAGTCCCAGAAAACCTTTTTGTTTTTGTTTTTTTTGTTTCCTTTCTTTTGTTTATTTTACAAGAAATGCCACTTTGCCCTCTTTTATTTATTTTTGAAAATGTTGTAGTTAAGAGGCTGTTTATTCTGCCAGCATTGTTTTTGTATTTATATTGCAGTAGGAATTCATGGACCTGAATAGGTAATGCTGGCATGCAGCTCAGTGGCTATTTTGATTTCAATTTTAAAATTGTTCTTGGTTCTTTTCAATATTACATGGGTTGAGTATGTAATCTGCTAAATTACAGCGAGGTGCAAGGTTGACGGACACCACTAGTTGCCTTTGGAGTTTGGGTTCACATAGTTTAGCTGCTCCTCTATAGAGTGGATCAGCACAAGCCCCACCGTACTTTGTTCTGAGTAAGGGAGGTGGAACTTAAGTGTTCAATACGTGTGTAAATGTATGGGGGTTGGTTTCTGTTTTTGTTTTTTGTTTTTGTTTTTTGTTTTTTCGTATGTCATGCACTCAACACAGCAGTAATATCTCTTGCTCCTTTCTCTTGTATAGTCAGTATGTACTATGGAACAGACGAAAACTCAGAGTATCTTTGATATAAAAGTCACGAGCTGGAATGTTAGGGGACTAAGGAAGTTAACCAAACTGAAACAAGTTATAAATAGGATCAAGCACCTTAAATCAAAAATAGTTTTTCTTCAAGAGTCCCATCTGACCATTTCAGATATTAAGTTGGTACAGAATAGATGGCCTGGCCAAGTAATATATTCATCATATAACAATTATGCTAGAGGTGTACTGATCCTTATCCATAGATCAATACCGTTTCAAACCATAAACACGATCCAAGACACAGCTGGAAGATATGTTATTATTCAAGGTAATATCCTATCTCTCACATTAAACCTTGTCAGTGTATATGGGCCAAATGACGACAACCCTAAATTTTTTGATGATCTTTTCCTTACTGTGTCCACTTTACGTGGCTCCTATATCATCGGAGGAGACTTTAATTGCACTCTAAATCCAGCTCTGGATCGCTCTACAGGTGTTGATACCTCTAAGTCGCAAGCTAGGAAACTAATCAATCAATACATTGTGGATATAAACTTGGTAGAAGTATGGAGAGAGCAGAATCCTAGCAAAATAGAATATTCTTGTCACTCGAGTGCATGTAAATCTCGCTCTCGTATCGATTACTTTCTTGTCTCAAGAGAGCTTTTATCAAAGATTAAAGGTTGCTGGTACGATAGCATAGTAATAAGCGACCATGCTGCTGTTTCGTTAGAAATTCACATAGACAAACTTATTCATAATCCCCCCAACTGGCGGTTCCAGGTAAGGTGGTTACAGAATCCAGACTTTGTTAAGTTTGTGGAAACAAAGATAGATGACTATTTTGAGTTAAATACAGACCAAACTAGTGCCAGCACGAGATGGGAAGCATTCAAGGCATACATCAGAGGAGAAATTATTGGCTATACAAGTTCTAAGGCTAAACAACAAAAAATAGAGATAGTAACTTTGGAAAAACAAATTAAATCTTTAGAGATAGATCTAAATGAGGGGGACGATCCAACAAAACAAAGAAATCTGCTACTTTTTAGAGCCAAATATAATAAATTATCTGCAGATATAGCTGCAAAGAGTTTAATGTGGCTGAAGCAATCTTATTATGATCAAGGGGAAAAAGCTGGGAAACTTTTAGCATGGAGAATAAAAAAATACAATCTGATAGAGCAATTAACAGTGTAATAACCTCTTCAGGAAAACTAACAGTGGACCCAATGGAAATTAATAACAGTTTTAGAGAATTTTATGAACATTTATATATATCGGAATGCCCCCAAATTTCCGAGGAACGGGATATCTTTCTTGATCAGTTACAATTTCAGACACTGACAGAAGATGCAAAAACAGAGTTGGATGGTGGCTTAACAATTGAAGAGCTATCACAGGCTATTAGAAGTATTAATAGTGGTAAAGTGCCAGGGCCTGATGGCCTACCAATTGAATTTTACAAGGTATTTCAAGTAAAACTTCTAGCCCCACTCTTGAATATGTTTGATGAATCCTATAGAAATGGAACTCTTCCACCCACTTTAAGACTGGCACTGATAACGGTTATCTTGAAACCAGGAAAACCTCCCACAGAGTGTTCCTCATTTAGACCAATAAGTTTGATTGGAGCTGACACAAAAATACTTTGTAAAGCCCTGGCGAGAAGATTAGATCCTCACGTCCCACATTTAGTTAATAGTGATCAGAACGGCTTTGTACAGGGACGCCAGGGATTCCATAACATTAGAAGAGTTCTTAACATAATTCATGAAAAATTTGACGCAAAAGATACAGCAGTATTATCACTGGATGCCCGGCAGGCCTTTGATAGGATAGAATGGCCATATTTATTTAAGGTTTTGCCTAAATTTGGGTTTGGGAGAAAATATCTTAAATGGATTCAGATTTTATACACAAACCCATCAGCCAGTGTCTTAACAAACAGTATAGTTTCTAAACCATTTATCTTGGAGCGATCTACTCGCCAGGGGTGTCCATTATCACCGATGTTATTTATATTGGCCCTAGAACCCCTGGCTATGACAGTAAGAACACAGACAGGCCTGTCGGGCATCCGGTTGGGAGAACAGGAGCATAGAATATCCCTGTATGCTGATGACGTGATTATTTTTTTAACAAAACTATCTGTTAGTATCCCAAATTTAATGCAACAGATTGAACTGTTTGGACGTTTCTCTGGATATAACATTAACAATTCCAAATCATCAATACTATTTTTGAATAAAGAAGAAAGATTAAACCCAGTTATAAAAACCCCATTTGTTAATGCGAAGGAGGGATTCACATACCTTGGTGTTAAAATTACCCCTGAAATTAAAATGATTATCTCAACAAATTATGACCCACTAGTGTGTGAGGTGGAGGAGACACTTGATCGTTGGATGAAAATGCCCATATCAATGATTGGCCGTATAAATATGATTAAAATGAATATAATGCCAAAATTTCTGTACCTCTTTCAATCACTCCCGCTTCCATTGCCAAAGTCATTTTTTGATAAACTTAATAGTGCTTTTGGTAAATTCATCTGGAATAACAAAAAGTCTAGATTGAGACTTAGGCTGCTATTCCTGCCTTATGAAAGGGGTGGGCTGCGACTCCCAAATTTGAAGTTGTATTATTGGTCGGCTCAGTTACGTTCTGCAATGTTTTATTTCTCAATGGAGGCTTTTCCAGCCTGGGTGAATATTGAGCAGGCATCAGTACCAAGCCTTCCATTAAAACTGTATCTATACTCTGCAGATCCAAAAAGTCTGAAGAGAACAACAGAAAACCCTTTCCTTAAAAATACTATTGACATCTGGTATAAAGCACATAAGCATATTGGGGATACCCCGCCCATTTCTCGCTTCTCCCCCATTTGGGGCAATACATACTTTAGAGCAGGAAGGGCAGATGGTGGTTTCAGAATTTGGGCAGGCAATGGCTTGCAGAAAATAGAGGATCTTTATATGGATGGTAACCTTCTCACATTTGATCAGTTGTGTCAGATACACGGCATCCCTAAAAAACATTTTTTTAAATATTTACAGTTGAAACATTTCATATTATCAAAACATAAGTTTATAATGCTTGAACCACCACTATCACATCTTGAAAACATCACACTTCTGAATCTAAATGAGAAGGGTCAGATTTCTTTATTCTACGTAGCTTTGATGTCATATGATAAGGAGTCTACGATTGATAGACTGGAGGCATGGAGACTGGATATTCAAGAGGATATACAAGAGACTGATTGGGAACGTGCATGTTTAAAGGCCCAAAAACAATCAATTAATACAAGAATGAAACTATTGCAATACAAATGGTTAATGAGAACTTATATTACCCCGGCCAAACTGAACCGTTGGTCCCCTGACATTCCAGACACGTGTACTAAATGTTTAGAAGGAAGGGGTACTCTGTTTCACTGTGTATGGGACTGCCCAAAGTTAAAAAAGTATTGGGAAACAATTGTTCAGAATATATCTGAGATTGTTGGAGTGAAGGTGCCTCACCAAGCAAAGTTATGTGTATTGGGTATATATCCGGATGACTTTACTGTTAGCTCAAACCAGTTAATCTTAATTGACTTTGGACTCCTGCAAGCAAGGAGAATGATAGCTTTGTCTTGGAAAAGAATGGATTTACCTTCAATAAAGGTATGGGTGAAGGAGATGGCATCTTGTGTTATACTGGAGAGACTAACATACATAACCAGAGGAAAAGCAGCAGAATTTAAAAAAGTGTGGAAACCATTATTGGAGTTTCTTGGACGTCAAGGTGCATAGTCATATTGAAACTGCTATGTGTTGCTGAGTGCTGTTGTTGAAATTGTTGTGTTGTTGTTGTGTTTGTCAATTTAATTATTCATATTGTTAGTCTATGTATGTGTATATATGTATGTATGTTTATATGTAAAAATTCAATAAAAATATTGTTTAAAAAAAAAAAAAAACTTGGTGGAAACAAAACTCAGTTTAAAATTTCGAAATTTTCATGAAAAAAGTCATGCTATAGTATGACTTTTTTGAAAATTGACGAAATTTTAAACTGAGTTTTTTTTCCACCAAATTAAACGACAGACTATACTATGCCTTTTTTCATGAAAATTTTCGACATTCTATACTATGACATTTTTTTACGAATATTTTCGACATGCTATAGTATGACTTTTTTCATGAAAATTTTCGAAAATATTCGTAAAAAAATGTCATAGTATAGAATGTCGAAAATTTTCATGAAAAAACGCATAGTATAGTCTGTCGATTAATTTGGTGGAAAGAAAACTCAGTTTAAAATTTCGAAATTCTCATGAAAAAAGTCATGCTATAGTATGACTTTTTTGAAAATTGACGAAATTTTAAACTGAGTTTTTTTTCCACCAAATTAATCGACAGACTATACTATGCCTTTTTTCATGAATATTTTCGACATTCTATACTATGACATTTTTTTACGAATATTTTCGACATGCTATAGTATGACTTTTTTCATGAACATTTTCGACATTCTATACTATGACATTTTTTTACGAATATTTTCGAAAATTTTCATGAAAAAAGTCATACTATAGCATGTCGAAAATATTCGTAAAAAAATGTCATAGTATAGAATGTCGAAAATTTTCATGAAAAAAGGCATAGTATAGTCTGTCGTTTAATTTGGTGGAAAAAAAACTCAGTTTAAAATTTCGTCAATTTTCAAAAAAGTCATACTATAGCATGACTTTTTTCATGAAAATTTCGAAATTTTAAACTGAGTTTTTTTTCCACCAAATTAAGCGACAGACTATACTATGCCTTTTTTCATGAAAATTTTCGACATTCTATACTGACATTTTTTTACGAATATTTTCGAAAATTTTCATGAAAAAAGTCATACTATAGCATGTCGAAAATATTCGTAAAAAAATGTCATAGTATAGAATGTCGAAAATATTCATGAAAAAAGGCATAGTATAGTCTGTCGATTAATTTGGTGGAAAAAAAACACAGTTTAAAATTTCGTCAATTTTCAAAAAAGTCATACTATAGCATGACTTTTTTCATGAAAATCTCGAAATTTTAAACTGATTTTTTTTTCCACCAAATTAATCGACAGACTATACTATGCCTTTTTTCATGAACATTTTCGACATTCTATACTATGACATTTTTTTACGAATATTTTCGAAAATTTTCATGAAAAAAGTCATACTATAGCATGTCGAAAATATTCGTAAAAAAATGTCATAGTATAGAATGTCGAAAATTTTCATGAAAAAAGGCATAGTATAGTCTGTCGATTAATTTGGTGGAAAAAAAACTCAGTTTAAAATTTCGTAAATTTTCAAAAAAGTCATACTATAGCATGACTTTTTTCATGAAAATTTCGAAATTTTAAACTGAGTTTTTTTTCCACCAAATTAATCGACAGACTATACTATGCCTTTTTTCATGAAAATTTTCGACATTCTATACTATGACATTTTTTTACGAATATTTTCGAAAATTTTCAGGAAAAAAGTCATACTATAGCATGTCGAAAATATTCGTAAAAAAATGTCATAGTATAGAATGTCGAAAATTTTCATGAAAAAAGGCATAGTATAGTCTGTCGATTCATTTGGTGGAAAAAAAACTCAGTTTAAAATTTCGAAATTTTCATGAAAAAAGTCATGCTATAGTATGACTTTTTTGAAAATTTACGAAATTTTAAACTGAGTTTTTTTTCCACCAAATTAATCGACAGACTATACTATACCTTTTTTCATGAAAATTTTCGACATTCTATACTATGACATTTTTTTACGAATATTTTCGAAAATTTTCAGGAAAAAAGTCATACTATAGCATGTCGAAAATATTCGTAAAAAAATGTCATAGTATAGAATGTCGAAAATTTTCATGAAAAAAGGCATAGTATAGTCTGTCGATTAATTTGGTGGAAAAAAAACTCAGTTTAAAATTTCGTCAATTTTCAAAAAAGTCATACTATAGCATGACTTTTTTCATGAAAATCTCGAAATTTTAAACTGAGTTTTTTTTCCACCAAATTAATCGACAGACTATACTATGACTTTTTTCATGAAAATTTCGAAAAAGTCACAGTATAGTATGTCAAAAAAATGGTAAAAAAAAAGTCATAGTATAGTATGTCGAAAAAAGTCATAGTATAGTATGTCGAAAAAAGTCATAGTATAGTATGTTGAAAAAAAGTCATAGTATTGTATGTCGAAAAATTGATAAAAAGGTCATAGTATAGTATGTCGAAAAAAGTGATAAAAAAGTCATAGTATAGTATGTCGAAAAAAGTCATAGTATAGTATGTCAAAAAAATGGTGAAGTTAAAGTCATAGTATAGTATGTCGAAAAAAGTCATAGTATAGTATGTCAAAAAAATGGTAAAAAAAAAGTCATAGTATTGTATGTCGAAAAAAGTGATAAAAAGGTCAGTATAGTTTGTTGAAAAAAATGATAAAAAAGTCATAGTATAGTATGTCGAAAAAAGTCATAGTATAGCATGTCAAAAATATGGTAAAGTTAAAGTCATAGTATAGTATGTCGAAAAAGTCATAGTATAGTATGTCGAAAAAATGGTAAAAAAAAGTCATAGTATAGTATGTCGAAAAAAGTCATAGTATAGTATGTCGAAAAAATGGGGGAAAAAAAGTCATTGTATAGTATGTCGAAAAAAGTCATACTATAGTATGTCGAAAAAAGTCATAGTATAGTATGTCAAAAAATGGGGGAAAAAAAGTCATTGTATAGTATGTCGAAAAAAGTGATAAAAAAGTCATAGTATAGTATGTCGAAAAAATGGGGGAAAAAAGTCATAGTACAGTATATCGAAAAAAGTCATAGTATAGTATGTCGAAAAAATGGTAAAGAAAAGTCTTAGTATTGTATGTCGAAAAAAGTGATAAAAAAGTCATAGTAAAGTATGTCGAAAAAAAGTCATAGTATAGTATGTCGAAAAAAAGTCATAGTATAGTATGTCGAAAAAAAGTCATAGTATAGTACGTCGAAAAAGTCACAGTATAGTATGTCAAAAAAAAAATCATAGTATAGTATGTCGAAAAAAGTCACAGTATAGTATGTCAAAAAAATGGTAAAAAAAAAGTCATAGTATAGTATGTCGAAAAAAGTCATAGTATAGTATGTTGAAAAAAGTCATAGTATTGTATGTCGAAAAAAAGTGATAAAAAGGTCATAGTATAGTATGTCGAAAAAAGTGATAAAAAAGTCATAGTATAGTATGTCGAAAAAAGTCATAGTATAGTATGTCAAAAAAAATGGTAAAGTTAAAGTCATAGTATAGTATGTCGAAAAAAGTCATAGTATAGTATGTCAAAAAAATGGTAAAAAAAGTCATAGTATAGTATGTCGAAAAAAGTCATAGTATCGTATGTTGAAAAAAGTCATAGTATTGTATGTCGAAAAAAGTGATAAAAAGGTCATAGTATAGTATGTCGAAAAAAGTCATAGTATAGTATGTCAAAAAAAATGGTAAAGTTAAAGTCATAGTATAGTATGTCGAAAAAAGTCATAGTATAGTATGTCAAAAAAATGGTAAAAAAAAGTCACAGTATAGTATGTCAAAAAAATGGTAAAAAAAAGTCATAGTATTGTATGTCGAAAAAAGTGATAAAGTCATAGTATAGTATGTCTAAAAAAAAGTAATAGTATAGTATGTCTAAAAAAGTCATAGTATAGTATGTCAAAAAATGGTAAAAAAAAGTCATAGTATAATATGTCGAAAAAAAAGTCATAGTATAAAATGTTGAAAAAAGTCATAGTATAGTATGTCAAAAAAATGGTAAAAAAAAAGTCACAGTATTGTATGTCGAAAAAAGGGATAAAAAGGTCATAGTATAGTATGTCGAAAAAAGTGATAAAAAAGTCATAGTATAGTATGTCGGAAAAAGTCATTATATAGTATGTCGAAAAAAGTCATAGTATAGTATGTCAAAAAATGAGGGAAAAAAAGTCATAGTATAGTATGCTGAAAAAAGTCATAGTATAGTATGTCAAAAAAAATGGTAAAAAAAAGTCATAGTATAGTATGTCAAAAAAATGGTTAAAAAAAAGTCATAGTATTGTATGTCGAAAAAAAGTCATAGTATGGTGTGTCGAAAAAAGTCATAGTATAGTATGTCGAAAAAATGGTAAAAAAAGTCATAGTATAGTATATCGAAAAAAAGTCATAGTATAGTATGTCGAAAAAAGTTAAAGTATAGTATGTCAAAAAAATGGTAAAAAAAAAGTCATAGTATTGTATGTCGAAAAAAAGTGATAAAAAAGTCATAGTATATTATGTCAAAAAAAGTCATAGTATAGTATGTCAAAAAATGGTAAAGTTAAAGTCATAGTATAGTATGTCGAAAAAAGTCATAGTATAGTATGTCAAAAAAATGGTAAAAAAAAAGTCATAGTATGGTATGTCGAAAAAAGTCATAGTATAGTACGTCTAAAAAGTCACAGTATAGTATGTCAAAAAAATGGTAAAAAAAAAGTCATAGTATAGTATGTCGAAAAAAGTCATAGTATAGTATGTCGAAAAAAGTCATAGTATAGTATGTCGAAAAAAGTCACAGTATAGTATGTCAAAAAAATGGTAAAAAAAAATTCATAGTATAGTATGTCGAAAAAAGTCATAGTATAGTATGTTGAAAAAAGTCATAGTATTGTATGTCGAAAAAAAGTGATAAAAAGGTCATAGTATAGTATGTCGAAAAAAGTGATAAAAAAGTCATAGTATAGTATGTCGAAAAAAGTCATAGTATAGTATGTCAAAAAAATGGGGGAAAAAAAGTCATAGTACAGTATATCGAAAAAGTCATAGTATAGTACGTCAAAAAAATGGTAAAAAAAAGTCATAGTATAGTATGTCGAAAAAAGTCATACTATAGTATGTCGAAAAAAGTCATAGTATAGTATGTCAAAAAATGGGGGAAAAAAAGTCATTGTATAGTATGTCGAAAAAAGTGATAAAAAAGTCATAGTATAGTATGTCGAAAAAATGGGGGAAAAAAGTCATAGTACAGTATATCGAAAAAAGTCATAGTATAGTATGTCGAAAAAATGGTAAAGAAAAGTCTTAGTATTGTATGTCGAAAAAAGTGATAAAAAAGTCATAGTAAAGTATGTCGAAAAAAAGTCATAGTATAGTATGTCGAAAAAAAGTCATAGTATAGTATGTCGAAAAAAAGGCATAGTATAGTACGTCGAAAAAGTCACAGTATAGTATGTCAAAAAAAAAGTCATAGTATAGTATGTCGAAAAAAGTCACAGTATAGTATGTCAAAAAAATGGTAAAAAAAAAGTCATAGTATAGTATGTCGAAAAAAGTCATAGTATAGTATGTTGAAAAAAGTCATAGTATTGTATGTCGAAAAAAAGTGATAAAAAGGTCATAGTATAGTATGTCGAAAAAAGTGATAAAAAAGTCATAGTATAGTATGTCGAAAAAAGTCATAGTATAGTATGTCAAAAAAAATGGTAAAGTTAAAGTCATAGTATAGTATGTCGAAAAAAGTCATAGTATAGTATGTCAAAAAAATGGTAAAAAAAAGTCACAGTATAGTATGTCAAAAAAATGGTAAAAAAAAGTCATAGTATTGTATGTCGAAAAAAGTGATAAAGTCATAGTATAGTATGTCTAAAAAAAAGTCATAGTATAGTATGTCGAAAAAAGTCATAGTATAGTATGTCAAAAAATGGTAAAAAAAAGTCATAGTATAATATGTCGAAAAAAAAGTCATAGTATAAAATGTTGAAAAAAGTCATAGTATAGTATGTCAAAAAAATGGTAAAAAAAAAGTCAGTATTGTATGTCGAAAAAAGGGATAAAAAGGTCATAGTATAGTATGTCGAAAAAAGTGATAAAAAAGTCATAGTATAGTATGTCGGAAAAAGTCATTATATAGTATGTCGAAAAAAGTCATAGTATAGTATGTCAAAAAATGAGGGAAAAAAAGTCATAGTATAGTATGCTGAAAAAAGTCATAGTATAGTATGTCAAAAAAAATGGTAAAAAAAAGTCATAGTATAGTATGTCAAAAAAATGGTTAAAAAAAAGTCATAGTATTGTATGTCGAAAAAAAGTCATAGTATGGTGTGTCGAAAAAAGTCATAGTATAGTATGTCGAAAAAATGGTAAAAAAAGTCATAGTATAGTATATCGAAAAAAAGTCATAGTATAGTATGTCGAAAAAAGTTAAAGTATAGTATGTCAAAAAAATGGTAAAAAAAAAGTCATAGTATTGTATGTCGAAAAAAAGTGATAAAAAAGTCATAGTATAGTATGTCAAAAAAAGTCATAGTATAGTATGTCAAAAAATGGTAAAGTTAAAGTCATAGTATAGTATGTCGAAAAAAGTCATAGTATAGTATGTCAAAAAAATGGTAAAAAAAAAGTCATAGTATGGTATGTCGAAAAAAGTCATAGTATAGTACGTCGAAAAAGTCACAGTATAGTATGTCAAAAAAATGGTAAAAAAAAAGTCATAGTATAGTATGTCGAAAAAAGTCATAGTATAGTATGTCGAAAAAAGTCATAGTATAGGATGTCGAAAAAAGTCACAGTATAGTATGTCAAAAAAATGGTAAAAAAAAATTCATAGTATAGTATGTCGAAAAAAGTCATAGTATAGTATGTTGAAAAAAGTCATAGTATTGTATGTCGAAAAAAAGTGATAAAAAGGTCATAGTATAGTATGTCGAAAAAAGTGATAAAAAAGTCATAGTATAGTATGTCGAAAAAAGTCATAGTATAGTATGTCAAAAAAATGGGGGAAAAAAAGTCATAGTACAGTATATCGAAAAAGTCATAGTATAGTACGTCAAAAAAATGGTAAAAAAAAGTCATAGTATAGTATGTCGAAAAAAGTCATACTATAGTATGTCGAAAAAAGTCATAGTATAGTATGTCAAAAAATGGGGGAAAAAAAGTCATTGTATAGTATGTCGAAAAAAGTGATAAAAAAGTCATAGTATAGTATGTCGAAAAAATGGGGGAAAAAAGTCATAGTACAGTATATCGAAAAAAGTCATAGTATAGTATGTCGAAAAAATGGTAAAGAAAAGTCTTAGTATTGTATGTCGAAAAAAGTGATAAAAAAGTCATAGTAAAGTATGTCGAAAAAAAGTCATAGTATAGTATGTCGAAAAAAAGTCATAGTATAGTATGTCGAAAAAAAGTCATAGTATAGTACGTCGAAAAAGTCACAGTATAGTATGTCAAAAAAAAAGTCATAGTATAGTATGTCGAAAAAAGTCACAGTATAGTATGTCAAAAAAATGGTAAAAAAAAAGTCATAGTATAGTATGTCGAAAAAAGTCATAGTATAGTATGTTGAAAAAAGTCATAGTATTGTATGTCGAAAAAAAGTGATAAAAAGGTCATAGTATAGTATGTCGAAAAAAGTGATAAAAAAGTCATAGTATAGTATGTCGAAAAAAGTCATAGTATAGTATGTCAAAAAAAATGGTAAAGTTAAAGTCATAGTATAGTATGTCGAAAAAAGTCATAGTATAGTATGTCAAAAAAATGGTAAAAAAAAAGTCATAGTATAGTATGTCGAAAAAAGTCATAGTATCGTATGTTGAAAAAAGTCATAGTATTGTATGTCGAAAAAAGTGATAAAAAGGTCATAGTATAGTATGTCGAAAAAAGTCATAGTATAGTATGTCAAAAAAAATGGTAAAGTTAAAGTCATAGTATAGTATGTCGAAAAAAGTCATAGTATAGTATGTCAAAAAAATGGTAAAAAAAAGTCACAGTATAGTATGTCAAAAAAATGGTAAAAAAAAGTCATAGTATTGTATGTCGAAAAAGTGATAAAGTCATAGTATAGTATGTCGAAAAAAAGTCATAGTATAGTATGTCGAAAAAGTCATAGTATAGTATGTCAAAAAATGGTAAAAAAAAGTCATAGTATAATATGTCGAAAAAAAAGTCATAGTATAAAATGTTGAAAAAAGTCATAGTATAGTATGTCAAAAAAATGGTAAAAAAAAAGTCACAGTATTGTATGTCGAAAAAAGGGATAAAAAGGTCATAGTATAGTATGTCGAAAAAAGTGATAAAAAAGTCATAGTATAGTATGTCGGAAAAAGTCATTATATAGTATGTCGAAAAAAGTCATAGTATAGTATGTCAAAAAATGAGGGAAAAAAAGTCACAGTATAGTATGCTGAAAAAAGTCATAGTATAGTATGTCAAAAAAATGGTAAAAAAAAGTCATAGTATAGTATGTCAAAAAAAATGGTTAAAAAAAAGTCATAGTATTGTATGTCGAAAAAAAGTCATAGTATGGTGTGTCGAAAAAAGTCATAGTATAGTATGTCGAAAAAATGGTAAAAAAAGTCATAGTATAGTATATCGAAAAAAAGTCATAGTATAGTATGTCGAAAAAAGTCATAGTATAGTATGTCAAAAAAATGGTAAAAAAAAAGTCATAGTATAGTATGTCGAAAAAAGTCATAGTATAGTATGTCGAAAAAAGTCATAGTATAGTATGTCGAAAAAAAGTGATAAAAAGGTCATAGTATAGTATGTCGAAAAAAGGTGAGAAAAAAGTCAGAGGATAGTATTCGAAAAAAGTCATAGTATAGTATGTCAAAAAAAATGGGTAAAGTAAAGTCATAGTAAGGATGTCGAAAAAAGTCATAGTATAGTATGTCAAAAAAATGGTAAAAAAAAAGTCATAGTATAGTATGTCTAAAAAAGTCATAGTATAGTATGTTGAAAAAAGTCATAGTATTGTATGTCTAAAAAAGTGATAAAAAGGTCATAGTATAGTATGTCGAAAAAAGTCATAGTATAGTATGTCAAAAAAAATGGTAAAGTTAAAGTCATAGTATAGTATGTCGAAAAAAGTCATAGTATAGTATGTCAAAAAAATGGTAAAAAAAAGTCACAGTATAGTATGTCAAAAAAATGGTAAAAAAAAGTCATAGTATTGTATGTCGAAAAAAGTCATAGTATAGTATGTCGAAAAAAGTCATAGTATAGTATGTCGAAAAAAGTCACAGTATAGTATGTCAAAAAAATGGTAAAAAAAAATTCATAGTATAGTATGTCGAAAAAAGTCATAGTATAGTATGTTGAAAAAAGTCATAGTATTGTATGTCGAAAAAAAGTGATAAAAAGGTCATAGTATAGTATGTCGAAAAAAGTGATAAAAAAGTCATAGTATAGTATGTTGAAAAAAGTCATAGTATAGTATGTCAAAAAAATGGGGGAAAAAAAGTCATAGTACAGTATATCGAAAAAGTCATAGTATAGTACGTCAAAAAAATGGTAAAAAAAAGTCATAGTATAGTATGTCGAAAAAAGTCATACTATAGTATGTCGAAAAAAGTCATAGTATAGTATGTCAAAAAATGGGGGAAAAAAAGTCATTGTATAGTATGTCGAAAAAAGTGATAAAAAAGTCATAGTATAGTATGTCGAAAAAATGGGGGAAAAAAGTCATAGTACAGTATATCGAAAAAAGTCATAGTATAGTATGTCGAAAAAATGGTAAAGAAAAGTCTTAGTATTGTATGTCGAAAAAAGTGATAAAAAAGTCATAGTAAAGTATGTCGAAAAAAAGTCATAGTATAGTATGTCGAAAAAAAGTCATAGTATAGTATGTCGAAAAAAAGTCATAGTATAGTACGTCGAAAAAGTCACAGTATAGTATGTCAAAAAAAAAGTCATAGTATAGTATGTCGAAAAAAGTCACAGTATAGTATGTCAAAAAAATGGTAAAAAAAAAGTCATAGTATAGTATGTCGAAAAAAGTCATAGTATAGTATGTTGAAAAAAGTCATAGTATTGTATGTCGAAAAAAAGTGATAAAAAGGTCATAGTATAGTATGTCGAAAAAAGTGATAAAAAAGTCATAGTATAGTATGTCGAAAAAAGTCATAGTATAGTATGTCAAAAAAAATGGTAAAGTTAAAGTCATAGTATAGTATGTCGAAAAAAGTCATAGTATAGTATGTCAAAAAAATGGTAAAAAAAAAGTCATAGTATAGTATGTCGAAAAAAGTCATAGTATCGTATGTTGAAAAAAGTCATAGTATTGTATGTCGAAAAAAAGTGATAAAAAGGTCATAGTATAGTATGTCGAAAAAATGGGGGAAAAAAGTCATAGTACAGTATATCGAAAAAAGTCATAGTATAGTATGTCGAAAAAATGGTAAAGAAAAGTCTTAGTATTGTATGTCGAAAAAAGTGATAAAAAAGTCATAGTAAAGTATGTCGAAAAAAAGTCATAGTATAGTATGTCGAAAAAAAGTCATAGTATAGTATGTCGAAAAAAAGTCATAGTATAGTACGTCGAAAAAGTCACAGTATAGTATGTCAAAAAAAAAGTCATAGTATAGTATGTCGAAAAAAGTCACAGTATAGTATGTCAAAAAAATGGTAAAAAAAAAGTCATAGTATAGTATGTCGAAAAAAGTCATAGTATAGTATGTTGAAAAAAGTCATAGTATTGTATGTCGAAAAAAAGTGATAAAAAGGTCATAGTATAGTATGTCGAAAAAAGTGATAAAAAAGTCATAGTATAGTATGTCGAAAAAAGTCATAGTATAGTATGTCAAAAAAAATGGTAAAGTTAAAGTCATAGTATAGTATGTCGAAAAAAGTCATAGTATAGTATGTCAAAAAAATGGTAAAAAAAAAAGTCACAGTATAGTATGTCAAAAAAATGTAGTCATATCAAAAAAATGTACCATACTATTGTATGTCAATAAAAAAAAAAAATAGAAAAAAGTGAGTAAAAGTCATAGTATAGTATGTCGAAAAAAAGTCATAGTATAGTATGCGAAAAAAGTCATAGTATAGTATGTCAAAAAATGGTAAAAAAAAGTCATAGTATAATATGTCGAAAAACAAGTCATAGTATAAAATGTGAAAAAAGTCATAGTATAGTATGTCCAAAAAAATGGTAAAAAAAAAGTCAAGTATTGTATGTCGAAAAAGGATAAAAAGGTCATAGTATATATGTCGAAAAAAGTGATAAAAAAGTCATAGTATAGTATGTCGGAAAAAGTCATTATATAGTATGTCGAAAAAAGTCATAGATAGTATGTCAAAAAATGAGGGAGAAAAAAAGTCACAGTATAGTAGCTGAAAAAAGTCCATAGTATAGATATGTCAAAAAAAATTGGTAAAAAAAAAATCATAGTATAGTATGTCAAAAAAATGGTTAAAACAAAAGTCATAGTATTGTATGTCGAAAAAAAGTCCATAGTAAGGTGTGTCGAAAAAGTCTAGTATAGTAGTCGACAAAATGGTAATAAAAGTCATAGTATAGTATATCGAAAACAAGTCATAGTTAGTCTGTCGAAAAAAGTCACAGTATAGTATGGGTCAAAAAAATGTAAAACAAAAAGTCATAGTATAGTATGTTGAAAAAAGTCATAGTATTGTATGTCGAAAAAAAGTGATAAAAAGGTCATAGTATAGTATGTCGAAAAAAGTGATAAAAAAGTCATAGTATCGTATGTTGAAAAAAGTCATAGTATTGTATGTCGAAAAAAGTGATAAAAAGGTCATAGTATAGTATGTCCAAAACAGTCATAGTATAGTATGTCAAAAAAAATGGTAAAGTTAAAGTCATAGTATAGTATGTAGAAAAAAGTCATAGTATAGTATGTCAAAAAAATGGTAAAAAAAAGTCACAGTATAGTATGTCAAAAAAATGGTAAAAAAAAGTCATAGTATTGTATGTCGAAAAAAGTCATAGTATAGTATGTCGAAAAAAGTCATAGTATAGTATGTCGAAAAAAGTCACAGTATAGTATGTCAAAAAAATGGTAAAAAAAAATTCATAGTATAGTATGTCGAAAAAAGTCATAGTATAGTATGTTGAAAAAAGTCATAGTATTGTATGTCGAAAAAAAGTGATAAAAAGGTCATAGTATAGTATGTCGAAAAAAGTGATAAAAAAGTCATAGTATAGTATGTTGAAAAAAGTCATAGTATAGTATGTCAAAAAAATGGGGGAAAAAAAGTCATAGTACAGTATATCGAAAAAGTCATAGTATAGTACGTCAAAAAAATGGTAAAAAAAAGTCATAGTATAGTATGTCGAAAAAAGTCATACTATAGTATGTCGAAAAAAGTCATAGTATAGTATGTCAAAAAATGGGGGAAAAAAAGTCATAGTATAGTATGTCGAAAAAAGTGATAAAAAAGTCATAGTATAGTATGTCGAAAAAATGGGGGAAAAAAGTCATAGTACAGTATATCGAAAAAAGTCATAGTATAGTATGTCGAAAAAATGGTAAAGAAAAGTCTTAGTATTGTATGTCGAAAAAAGTGATAAAAAAGTCATAGTAAAGTATGTCGAAAAAAAGTCATAGTATAGTATGTCGAAAAAAAGTCATAGTATAGTATGTCGAAAAAAAGTCATAGTATAGTACGTCGAAAAAGTCACAGTATAGTATGTCAAAAAAAAAGTCATAGTATAGTATGTCGAAAAAAGTCACAGTATAGTATGTCAAAAAAATGGTAAAAAAAAAGTCATAGTATAGTATGTCGAAAAAAGTCATAGTATAGTATGTTGAAAAAAGTCATAGTATTGTATGTCGAAAAAAAGTGATAAAAAGGTCATAGTATAGTATGTCGAAAAAAGTGATAAAAAAGTCATAGTATAGTATGTCGAAAAAAGTCATAGTATAGTATGTCAAAAAAAATGGTAAAGTTAAAGTCATAGTATAGTATGTCGAAAAAAGTCATAGTATAGTATGTCAAAAAAATGGTAAAAAAAAAGTCATAGTATAGTATGTCGAAAAAAGTCATAGTATCGTATGTTGAAAAAAGTCATAGTATTGTATGTCGAAAAAAGTGATAAAAAGGTCATAGTATAGTATGTCGAAAAAAGTCATAGTATAGTATGTCAAAAAAAATGGTAAAGTTAAAGTCATAGTATAGTATGTCGAAAAAAGTCATAGTATAGTATGTCAAAAAAATGGTAAAAAAAAGTCACAGTATAGTATGTCAAAAAAATGGTAAAAAAAAGTCATAGTATTGTATGTCGAAAAAAGTGATAAAGTCATAGTATAGTATGTCTAAAAAAAAGTCATAGTATAGTATGTCGAAAAAAGTCATAGTATAGTATGTCAAAAAATGGTAAAAAAAAGTCATAGTATAATATGTCGAAAAAAAAGTCATAGTATAAAATGTTGAAAAAAGTCATAGTATAGTATGTCAAAAAAATGGTAAAAAAAAAGTCACAGTATTGTATGTCGAAAAAAGGGATAAAAAGGTCATAGTATAGTATGTCGAAAAAAGTGATAAAAAAGTCATAGTATAGTATGTCGGAAAAAGTCATTATATAGTATGTCGAAAAAAGTCATAGTATAGTATGTCAAAAAATGAGGGAAAAAAAGTCACAGTATAGTATGCTGAAAAAAGTCATAGTATAGTATGTCAAAAAAAATTGTAAAAAAAAGTCATAGTATAGTATGTCAAAAAAATGGTTAAAAAAAAGTCATAGTATTGTATGTCGAAAAAAAGTCATAGTATGGTGTGTCGAAAAAAGTCATAGTATAGTATGTCGAAAAAATGGTAAAAAAAGTCATAGTATAGTATATCGAAAAAAAGTCATAGTATAGTATGTCGAAAAAAGTTAAAGTATAGTATGTCAAAAAAATGGTAAAAAAAAAGTCATAGTATTGTATGTCGAAAAAAAGTGATAAAAAAGTCATAGTATAGTATGTCAAAAAAAGTCATAGTATAGTATGTCAAAAAATGGTAAAGTTAAAGTCATAGTATAGTATGTCGAAAAAAGTCATAGTATAGTATGTCAAAAAAATGGTAAAAAAAAAGTCATAGTATGGTATGTCGAAAAAAGTCATAGTATAGTACGTCGAAAAAGTCACAGTATAGTATGTCAAAAAAATGGTAAAAAAAAAGTCATAGTATAGTATGTCGAAAAAAGTCATAGTATAGTATGTCGAAAAAAGTCATAGTATAGTATTTCGAAAAAAGTAACAGTAAAGTATGTCAAAAAAATGGTAAAAAAAAATTCATAGTATAGTATGTCGAAAAAAGTCATAGTATAGTATGTTGAAAAAAGTCATAGTATTGTATGTCGAAAAAAAGTGATAAAAAGGTCATAGTATAGTATGTCGAAAAAAGTGATAAAAAAGTCATAGTATAGTATGTCGAAAAAAGTCATAGTATAGTATGTCAAAAAAATGGTAAAGTTAAAGTCATAGTATAGTATGTCGAAAAAAGTCATAGTATAGTATGTCAAAAAAATGGTAAAGTTAAAGTCATAGTATAGTATGTCGAAAAAGTCATAGTATAGTATGTCGAAAAAATGGTAAAAAAAGTCATAGTATAGTATATCGAAAAAAAGTCATAGTATAGTATGTCGAAAAAAGTTATAGTATAGTATGTCAAAAAAATGGTAAAAAAGAAGTCATAGTATTGTATGTCGAAAAAAAGTGATAAAAAGGTCATTGTATAGTATGTCGAAAAAAGTGATAAAAAAGTCATAGTATAGTATGTCAAAAAAAGTCATAGTATAGTATGTCAAAAAATGGTAAAGTTAAAGTCATAGTATAGTATGTCGAAAAAAGTCATAGTATAGTATGTCAAAAAAATGGTAAAAAAAAAGTCATAGTATGGTATGTCGAAAAAAGTCATAGTATAGTACGTCGAAAAAGTCACAGTATAGTATGTCAAAAAAATGGTAAAAAAAAAGTCATAGTATAGTATGTCGAAAAAAGTCATAGTATAGTATGTCGAAAAAAGTCATAGTTTAGTATGTCGAAAAAAGTCACAGTATAGTATGTCAAAAAAATGGTAAAAAAAAAGTCATAGTATAGTATGTCGAAAAAAGTCATAGTATTGTATGTCGAAAAAAAGTGATAAAAAGGTCATAGTATAGTATGTCGAAAAAAGTGATAAAAAAGTCATAGTATAGTATGTCGAAAAAAGTCATAGTATAGTATGTCAAAAAAATGGTAAAGTTAAAGTCATAGTATAGTATGTCGAAAAAAGTCATAGTATTGTATGTCGAAAAAAAGTGATAAAAAGGTCATAGTATAGTATGTCGAAAAAAGTGATAAAAAAGTCATAGTATAGTATGTCGAAAAAAGTCATAGTATAGTATGTCAAAAAAATGGTAAAGTTAAAGTCATAGTATAGTATGTCGAAAAAAGTCATAGTATAGTATGTCAAAAAAATGGTAAAAAAAAAGTCATAGTATTGTATGTCGAAAAAAGTGATAAAAAGGTCATAGTATAGTTTGTCGAAAAAAATGATAAAAAAGTCATAGTATAGTATGTCGAAAAAAGTCATAGTATAGCATGTCGAAAAAATGGTAAAGTTAAAGTCATAGTATAGTATGTCGAAAAAGTCATAGTATAGTATGTCGAAAAAATGGTAAAAAAAAGTCATAGTATAGTATGTCGAAAAAAGTCATAGTATAGTATGTCGAAAAAATGGGGGAAAAAAAGTCATAGTACAGTATATCGAAAAAAGTCATAGTATAGTACGTCAAAAAAATGGTAAAAAAAAGTCATAGTATAGTATGTCGAAAAAAGTGATAGTATAGTATGTCGGAAAAAGTCATAGTATAGTATGTCAAAAAAATGGTAAAGAAAAGTCATAGTATTGTATGTCGAAAAAAGTGATAAAGTCATAGTATAGTATGTCTAAAAAAAACTCATAGTATAATATGTCGAAAAAAGTCATAGTATAGTATGTCAAAAAATGGTAAAAAAAAGTCATAGTATAATATGTCGAAAAAAAAGTCATAGTATAAAATGTTGAAAAAAGTCATAGTATAGTATGTCAAAAAAAATGGTAAAAAAAAGTCATAGTATAGTATGTCAAAAAAAATGGTAAAAAAAAGTCATAGTATAGTATGTCAAAAAAATGGTTAAAAAAAAGTCATAGTATTGTATGTTGAAAAAAAGTCATAGTATGGTGTGTCGAAAAAAGTCATAGTATAGTATGTCGAAAAAAGTCATAGTATAGTATGTCGAAAAAAGTCACAGTATAGTATGTCAAAAAAATGGTAAAAAAAAATTCATAGTATAGTATGTCGAAAAAAGTCATAGTATAGTATGTTGAAAAAAGTCATAGTATTGTATGTCGAAAAAAAGTGATAAAAAGGTCATAGTATAGTATGTCGAAAAAAGTGATAAAAAAGTCATAGTATAGTATGTCGAAAAAAGTCATAGTATAGTATGTCAAAAAAATGGGGGAAAAAAAGTCATAGTACAGTATATCGAAAAAGTCATAGTATAGTACGTCAAAAAAATGGTAAAAAAAAGTCATAGTATAGTATGTCGAAAAAAGTCATACTATAGTATGTCGAAAAAAGTCATAGTATAGTATGTCAAAAAATGGGGGAAAAAAAGTCATTGTATAGTATGTCGAAAAAAGTGATAAAAAAGTCATAGTATAGTATGTCGAAAAAATGGGGGAAAAAAGTCATAGTACAGTATATCGAAAAAAGTCATAGTATAGTATGTCGAAAAAATGGTAAAGAAAAGTCTTAGTATTGTATGTCGAAAAAAGTGATAAAAAAGTCATAGTAAAGTATGTCGAAAAAAAGTCATAGTATAGTATGTCGAAAAAAAGTCATAGTATAGTATGTCGAAAAAAAGTCATAGTATAGTACGTCGAAAAAGTCACAGTATAGTATGTCAAAAAAAAAGTCATAGTATAGTATGTCGAAAAAAGTCACAGTATAGTATGTCAAAAAAATGGTAAAAAAAAAGTCATAGTATAGTATGTCGAAAAAAGTCATAGTATAGTATGTTGAAAAAAGTCATAGTATTGTATGTCGAAAAAAAGTGATAAAAAGGTCATAGTATAGTATGTCGAAAAAAGTGATAAAAAAGTCATAGTATAGTATGTCGAAAAAAGTCATAGTATAGTATGTCAAAAAAAATGGTAAAGTTAAAGTCATAGTATAGTATGTCGAAAAAAGTCATAGTATAGTATGTCAAAAAAATGGTAAAAAAAAAGTCATAGTATAGTATGTCGAAAAAAGTCATAGTATCGTATGTTGAAAAAAGTCATAGTATTGTATGTCGAAAAAAGTGATAAAAAGGTCATAGTATAGTATGTCGAAAAAAGTCATAGTATAGTATGTCAAAAAAAATGGTAAAGTTAAAGTCATAGTATAGTATGTCGAAAAAAGTCATAGTATAGTATGTCAAAAAAATGGTAAAAAAAAGTCACAGTATAGTATGTCAAAAAAATGGTAAAAAAAAGTCATAGTATTGTATGTCGAAAAAAGTGATAAAGTCATAGTATAGTATGTCTAAAAAAAAGTCATAGTATAGTATGTCGAAAAAAGTCATAGTATAGTATGTCAAAAAATGGTAAAAAAAAGTCATAGTATAATATGTCGAAAAAAAAGTCATAGTATAAAATGTTGAAAAAAGTCATAGTATAGTATGTCAAAAAAATGGTAAAAAAAAAGTCACAGTATTGTATGTCGAAAAAAGGGATAAAAAGGTCATAGTATAGTATGTCGAAAAAAGTGATAAAAAAGTCATAGTATAGTATGTCGGAAAAAGTCATTATATAGTATGTCGAAAAAAGTCATAGTATAGTATGTCAAAAAATGAGGGAAAAAAAGTCACAGTATAGTATGCTGAAAAAAGTCATAGTATAGTATGTCAAAAAAAATGGTAAAAAAAAGTCATAGTATAGTATGTCAAAAAAATGGTTAAAAAAAAGTCATAGTATTGTATGTCGAAAAAAAGTCATAGTATGGTGTGTCGAAAAAAGTCATAGTATAGTATGTCGAAAAAATGGTAAAAAAAGTCATAGTATAGTATATCGAAAAAAAGTCATAGTATAGTATGTCGAAAAAAGTCACAGTATAGTATGTCAAAAAAATGGTAAAAAAAAAGTCATAGTATAGTATGTCGAAAAAAGTCATAGTATAGTATGTTGAAAAAAGTCATAGTATTGTATGTCGAAAAAAAGTGATAAAAAGGTCATAGTATAGTATGTCGAAAAAAGTGATAAAAAAGTCATAGTATAGTATGTCGAAAAAAGTCATAGTATAGTATGTCAAAAAAAATGGTAAAGTTAAAGTCATAGTATAGTATGTCGAAAAAAGTCATAGTATAGTATGTCAAAAAAATGGTAAAAAAAAAGTCATAGTATAGTATGTCGAAAAAAGTCATAGTATCGTATGTTGAAAAAAGTCATAGTATTGTATGTCGAAAAAAGTGATAAAAAGGTCATAGTATAGTATGTCGAAAAAAGTCATAGTATAGTATGTCAAAAAAAATGGTAAAGTTAAAGTCATAGTATAGTATGTCGAAAAAAGTCATAGTATAGTATGTCAAAAAAATGGTAAAAAAAAGTCACAGTATAGTATGTCAAAAAAATGGTAAAAAAAAGTCATAGTATTGTATGTCGAAAAAAGTCATAGTATAGTATGTCGAAAAAAGTCATAGTATAGTATGTCGAAAAAAGTCACAGTATAGTATGTCAAAAAAATGGTAAAAAAAAATTCATAGTATAGTATGTCGAAAAAAGTCATAGTATAGTATGTTGAAAAAAGTCATAGTATTGTATGTCGAAAAAAAGTGATAAAAAGGTCATAGTATAGTATGTCGAAAAAAGTGATAAAAAAGTCATAGTATAGTATGTCGAAAAAAGTCATAGTATAGTATGTCAAAAAAATGGGGGAAAAAAAGTCATAGTACAGTATATCGAAAAAGTCATAGTATAGTACGTCAAAAAAATGGTAAAAAAAAGTCATAGTATAGTATGTCGAAAAAAGTCATACTATAGTATGTCGAAAAAAGTCATAGTATAGTATGTCAAAAAATGGGGGAAAAAAAGTCATTGTATAGTATGTCGAAAAAAGTGATAAAAAAGTCATAGTATAGTATGTCGAAAAAATGGGGGAAAAAAGTCATAGTACAGTATATCGAAAAAAAGTCATAGTATAGTATGTCGAAAAAATGGTAAAGAAAAGTCTTAGTATTGTATGTCGAAAAAAGTGATAAAAAAGTCATAGTAAAGTATGTCGAAAAAAAGTCATAGTATAGTATGTCGAAAAAAAGTCATAGTATAGTATGTCGAAAAAAAGTCATAGTATAGCATGTCAAAAAAAATGGTAAAGTTAAAGTCATAGTATAGTATGTCGAAAAAATGGTAAAAAAAAGTCATAGTATAGTATGTCGAAAAAATGGGGGAAAAAAAGTCATAGTACAGTATATCGAAAAAAGTCTTAGTATAGTATGTCAAAAAAATGGTAAAGAAAAGTCATAGTATTGTATGTCGAAAAAAGTGATAAAGTCATAGTATAGTATGTCTAAAAAAAAGTCATAGTATAGTATGTCGAAAAAAAAGTCATAGTATAATATGTTGAAAAAAGTCATAGTATAGTATGTCAAAAAAATGGTAAAAAAAAGTCATAGTATAGTATGTCGAAAAAAAGGGATAAAAAGGTCATAGTATAGTATGTCAAAAAAAGTCATAGTATAGTATGTCGAAAAATGGTAAAAAAAAGTCATAGTATAATATGTCGAAAAAAAAGTCATAGTATAATATGTTGAAAAAAGTCATAGTATAGTATGTCAAAAAAAGGTAAAAAAAAGTCAAGTATAGTATGTCAAAAAAAATGTAAAAAAAAGTCATAGTAGTATGTCGAAAAAAATAAGTATAGTATATATAAAAAAAGTCATAGTATAGTATGTCGAAAAAAGTCATAGTATAGTATGTCAAAAAATGGTAAAAAAAGTCATAGTATAATATGTCGAAAAAAAAGTCATAGTATAAAATGTTTAAAAAAGTCATAGTATAGTATGTCAAAAAAATGGTAAAAAAAAAGTCATAGTATTGTATGTCGAAAAAAAGTGATAAAAAAGTCATAGTATAGTATGTCAAAAAAAGTCATAGTATAGTATGTCAAAAAATGGTAAAGTTAAAGTCATAGTATAGTATGTCGAAAAAAGTCATAGTATAGTATGTCAAAAAAATGGTAAAAAAAAAGTCATAGTATGGTATGTCGAAAAAAGTCATAGTATAGTACGTCGAAAAAGTCACAGTATAGTATGTCAAAAAAATGGTAAAAAAAAAGTCATAGTATAGTATGTCGAAAAAAGTCATAGTATAGTATGTCGAAAAAAGTCATAGTATAGTATGTCGAAAAAAGTCACAGTATAGTATGTCAAAAAAATGGTAAAAAAAAATTCATAGTATAGTATGTCGAAAAAAGTCATAGTATAGTATGTTGAAAAAAGTCATAGTATTGTATGTCGAAAAAAAGTGATAAAAAGGTCATAGTATAGTATGTCGAAAAAAGTGATAAAAAAGTCATAGTATAGTATGTCGAAAAAAGTCATAGTATAGTATGTCAAAAAAATGGTAAAGTTAAAGTCATAGTATAGTATGTCGAAAAAAGTCATAGTATAGTATGTCAAAAAAATGGTAAAGTTAAAGTCATAGTATAGTATGTCGAAAAAGTCATAGTATAGTATGTCGAAAAAATGGTAAAAAAAGTCATAGTATAGTATATCGAAAAAAACTCATAGTATAGTATGTCGAAAAAAGTTATAGTATAGTATGTCAAAAAAATGGTAAAAAAAGAAGTCATAGTATTGTATGTCGAAAAAAAGTGATAAAAAGGTCATTGTATAGTATGTCGAAAAAGTGATAAAAAGTCATAGTATAGTATGTCAAAAAAGTCATAGTATAGTATGTCAAAAATGGTAAAGTCATAGTATAGTATGTCGAAAAAAGTCATAGTATAGTATGTCAAAAAAATGGTAAAAAAAAAGTCATAGTATGGTATGTCGAAAAAAGTCATAGTATAGTACGTCGAAAAAGTCACAGTATAGTATGTCAAAAAAATGGTAAAAAAAAAGTCATAGTATAGTATGTCGAAAAAAGTCATAGTATAGTATGTCGAAAAAAGTCATAGTTTAGTATGTCGAAAAAAGTCACAGTATAGTATGTCAAAAAAATGGTAAAAAAAAAGTCATAGTATAGTATGTCGAAAAAAGTCATAGTATTGTATGTCGAAAAAAAGTGATAAAAAGGTCATAGTATAGTATGTCGAAAAAAGTGATAAAAAAGTCATAGTATACTATGTCGAAAAAAGTCATAGTATAGTATGTCAAAAAAATGGTAAAGTTAAAGTTACAGTATAGTATGTCGAAAAAAGTCATAGTATTGTATGTCGAAAAAAAGTGATAAAAAAGTCATAGTATAGTATGTCGAAAAAGTGATAAAAAAGTCATAGTATAGTATGTCGAAAAAAGTCATAGTATAGTATGTCGAAAAAATGGTAAAGTTAAAGTCATAGTATAGTATGTCGAAAAAAGTCATAGTATAGTATGTCAAAAAAATGGAAAAAAAAAAGTCATAGTATTGTATGTCGAAAAAAGTGATAAAAAGGTCATAGTATAGTTTGTCGAAAAAAATGATAAAAAAGTCATAGTATAGTATGTCGAAAAAAGTCATAGTATAGCATGTCGAAAAAATGGTAAAGTTAAAGTCATAGTATAGTATGTCGAAAAAGTCATAGTATAGTATGTCGAAAAAAGTCATAGTATTGTATGTCAAAAAAAGTCATGGTATTGTATGTCGAAAAAAGTGATAAAAAAGTCATAGTATAGTATGTCGATTAAAAAGTCATAGTATAGTATGTCAAAAAAATGGTAAAAAAAGTCACAGTATAGTATGTCGAAAAAAAGTCATAGTATAGTGTGTCAAAAAAATGGTAAAGAAAAAGTCATAGTATTGTATGTCGAAAAAAGTGATAAAAAAGTCATAGGATAGTATGTCGAAAAAAGTCATTATATAGTATGTCGAAAAAAAAGTCATAGTATAGTATGTCGAAAAAAGTCATTATATAGTATGTCGAAAAAAGTCATAGTATAGTATGTCAAAAAATGGGGGAAAAAAAGTCATAGTATATAGTATGCTGAAAAAAGTCATAGTATAGTATGTCAAAAAAATGGTGAAAAAAAAGTCATAGTATAGTATGTCGAAAAAAGTCATAGTATAGTATGTCGAAAAAATGGTAAAAAAAAGTCATAGTATTGTATTTCGAAATAATGGGGGAAAAAAAGTCATAGTATTGTATGTCGAAAAAAGTGATAAAAAGGTCATAGTATAGTATGTCGAAAAAAGTCATGGTATAGTATGTCGAAAAAAAGTCATAGTATAGTATGTCGAAAAAAGTCATAGTATTGTATGTCGAAAAAAGTGATAAAAAAGACATAGTATAGTATGTCGAAAAAAGTCATAGTATAGTATGTCGAAAAAAGTCATAGTACAGTATATCGTAAAAAAAAAGTCATAGTATAGTATGTCGAAAAAAAAGTCATAGTATAGTATGTCAAAAAAATGGTAAAAAAAAGTCATAGTATAGTATGTCGAAAAAAGGGATAAAAAGGTCATAGTATAGTATGTCGAAAAAAGTCATAGTATAGTATGTCGAAAAAAAAGTCATAGTATAGTATGTCGAGAAAAGTCATAGTATAGTATGTCAAAAAATGGTAAAAAAAAGTCAGTATAGTATGTCGAAAAAAGGGATAAAAAGGTCATAGTATAGTATGTCGAAAAAAGTGATAAAAAAGTCATAGTATTGTATGTCGAAAAAAGGGATAAAAAGGTCATAGTATAGTATGTTGAAAAAAGTGATAAAAAAGTCATAGTATAGTATGTCGAAAAAAGTCATAGTATAGTATGTCGAAAAAAAAGTCATAGTATAGTATGTCGAAAAAAAAGTCATAGTATAGTATGTAAAAAAAATAGTAAAAAAAAAAGTCATAGTATTGTATGTCGAAAAAAGTCATGGTATAGTATGTCGAAAAAAGTCATAGTATAGTATGTCGAAAAAAGTCATAGTATTGTATGTCGAAAAAAGTGATAAAAAAGACATAGTATAGTATGTCGAAAAAAGTCATAGTATAGTATGTCGAAAAAAGTCATAGTACAGTATATCGTAAAAAAAAAGTCATAGTATAGTATGTCGAAAAAAAAGTCATAGTATAGTATGTCGAAAAAAAAGTCATAGTATAGTATGTAAAAAAAATAGTAAAAAAAAAAGTCATAGTATTGTATGTCGAAAAAAGTCATGGTATAGTATGTCGAAAAAAGTCATAGTATAGTATGTCGAAAAAAGTCATAGTATAGTATGTCGAAAAAAGTCATGGTATAGTATGTCGAAAAAAGTCATAGTATTGTATGTCGAAAAAAGTGATAAAAAAGACATAGTATAGTATGTCGAAAAAAGTCATAGTATAGTATGTCGAAAAAAGTCATAGTACAGTATATCGTAAAAAAAAAGTCATAGTATAGTATGTCGAAAAAAAGTCATAGTATAGTATGTCGAAAAAAAAGTCACAGTATAGTATGTAAAAAAAATGGTAAAAAAAAAAGTCATAGTATTGTATGTCGAAAAAAGTGATAAAAAAGTCATAGTATAGTATGTCGAATAAAAAGTCATAGTATAGTTTGTCAAAAAAAAAAGTCATAGTATAGTATGTCGAAAAAAGTCATAGTACAGTATATCATAAAAAAAAGTCATAGTACAGTATATCGTAAAAAAAAGTCATAGTTCATTGTACGTCAAAAAAAATGTTGAAGATGTGGGACTAAAATTTGTATCGCTAAAAACGGCCCTGTTAGTGTCGATAGTTTCAGCAAAACGTTTGGGATATTTGGCAGCTTTGCCTGTGCATCAGTCTTGCCTACAATTCTGTAGTGTTGCTGTGTTCCCAGATCTCAGCAGTTACTTTGGGGAGTACAAGGTTGTCATGTTTAATAGGACCGACGGCCAAAACTAATGAAATAAGGTTTATGTTGTAATAAACTGGAATTATCCTTCAACATGAATATGAATTTATATTTGTGTATAGTTGTTGTTTTTTTTCTCTTTTATATGTTAAAATCTTACATAATTGAAATGACTTTATTCCTCTGTATTTCTTTTTTCTAAGTTAAAAGTAAGTTTAAAAAAAACAAATAATGACTTTAATTCTCTGTATGTCTTTGTGTTGAAGAAGCAGTTGAAAGCAGCCATGCAACATTAAAAACACAGACTCCCAGTCAGCTGCTGACACGCATCAGGCTCCACATCAGGAGCAACGACCAGTGTAATTTCCCACCAAGGCCTGCCCACAGCCTGCTGTCCCACCTCACTGTTTGAAGTCACTCGTGTTACTGTTTTATTTTGTGTTCTTGTGTTCCTGGTGAATGCTCCCTGTTATGTTTCGTTTGAGCGATTCCGCTCAGGCTGTGTGGTGGGAGGGTTTTTTTTTTTTGCCGCTTTTTTTGTTCTTGAATTTCTTCAAAGAATGTAAATCCCTTGTACACTTTTTAAGGCCTGTGTAACAAATGACAATTATGCGTGCGCCCTGGCTGAGCATGCCGATGTTAATTCTTATTGTTTGTTTTTTACTTTTTTGTGCGCTGTGTGTGGAAAAAGCCTTTGTTTGGCTGTGCTCAGAGAAAAATACACTTTACTGCTGTATGATCCTACGACCCGGTCTCACTCCAAGCTCGTCAAATGCTGTCCATTAGGCAGCGGCCCTCGTCATCGGAAACCGACGCACAGAGGCGTCCTTTATCGACAGTGTACTGTATGACGGGCCGGGCTTTCTCCAATGTACCCGCGGTCGAAAAAAGTCAAAATGAGGTGGTGGATGAGTCTAACAAACACAAGACTTTTAACTAGGAGACCGGTGTTCAGTGACGTTAACTTCAACCACGACCGTTTCCTAACCCTAAACCTAACTTCCTGTAAAAACAGAAGTTCAGTTTGAAAGGACACTATGGATGTAACGAGGGTGTATTGACAGGCCGTCAGTAATGTGATGCAAAAGGGGGGTTCCCCGTGCGTCGGAGTCCGATGCCGAGGGTCACTGACCAAGCGGCGGTATTTGACGAGTTGGGAGTGAGAATGTGTTGAACTCTACTGAAACATAACCTCAACATCTCTGAACCTCTTGACTTCTGTTCTCTGGTTTTCTGGCAAATAGATTGTCTAGTTAATGGATGCCCACTACAGAAAGAGTTATAGTCATGATAATAAATAAGGAACTGGATTTATTATGATTTCTATACGTACATGCAGTTTTGTAACTGTGACCCCCCCCCCCTTCCCAAAAAAAAAGCTTACTGTGTTTAAAATGTAAATTGGACTTTTGCAAATGGCGCATTATGACACACTCAACCACTAAAAAGTTGTTTTTTGTAAATTACCGTTAATTTTTCCCACTTTTTGTTCGTCTCAATAGAGACTTTTGAATTCTTTTATGTTGCAAATAGTTTTATCTGAAAAAGGCAAAAAGAAATGAAAAGGCAAGAAGTCCTCAGAAAAGTATGTGTAAGAAATGCAAAAGTATTTTCTGACATAATGTTTCTTTTCTTTTTTTTTAAGTTGATGCTAAAACGAGTTTGTTCACCTGTGATTTAGTTTAACACACTACATTGTTGTCTTCATGTCTTCACCTGTCTGCTCGACACTTTCTTTTTCACGCGTTCATTTTGGAAGAGCTTTACTTTATGCCAGGTCTGAAATCTGTTTTTTTTTGTGTTTTTGATGTATTTATATATCTGTGTGCAACCTCCCTGGAGGGCAATGCTGCAGCATGCAAGAACATTCTTGTTTTTAAGCCTGCGTGGAAGGCATCATCGAGTGTTGACAAGGTACTGTGTAGTAGGAGTGTTACATGAGAGTGAATAAGGCTATACAGTATCTGTGCTCAGTCTCTGCTGTATCATTATTATTATTATTATGATGTCATTTGTAGCTCAGTGGTGTGAAGGATACTGAAGACAGATTAGATGAGGTGCATAAAGATGGTGGCTGTCTGGGTTTACATCATTTTGCTCTGTGACATCCCACAATGCAACACCTCAGTGACCCGCCATGCACAAATGGTTGATAAGGCAGTTTGAGAGGAATCATGTATAGTTCAGTTCACATCATGTAAACTTCTTGAATACATTAAGTTGATAAAGACAAAAGAAGCATCAACCTTTCACCTCAACCACATGTTAATGTTTCTGAGTATACCAGTCATACGGCTGCCAACAGTCAGATTTATAAGTCTGAGTCGTCTGTTTGTAGACTGCAATCATTTTCAGCACCTGGCAAGAGAGTAACAATACCAGAGCTTCAGATAATGTTAACTTGAAGGAACCATGCACCAGTTGATTGTCTCTTGGATGACAGTTTTTCGAAACTGAATTAAAGAGATGACCTTCCATTCTCTTATCTTATTTTTTAAACAATGTGTAGAAAATACCAATACAGAGCACTTTCCCCACCCAGCATCTTCGAAAAAACAGCGGTGTGTAATCATATTGTGGGATGGTTGCTATCAACATTTTAAGTCCTAGTCCCTTGTTTTCTCATTGCCTTTTCAAATAATCAGGTCAGCAGTGAAACCAAAGATGGTAAGATGAGAAGGCCATAGTAGTGTTGTAAATACAGACTTTTGTTTTTGTACTGTTGTTGACAATAAAGTGTACATTTTGAAACAAAAACGGTATTAAGTCTGGTCTATGTGGGTTTTTTGTATGAATACATCATCATGCTTTATCATGTAGAAAGCCTAAGGCGAGGAGAGCACCTCTCCCTGCCCTTCCTTATGCCCAAGGCAGGGAGAGCAGCAGCAAAGCCCCCCCCCCCCGGGTACACAGGTGTGTCCGAGGGCAACTTTTTGGCCAAGACAAGATGTGAGGCCTTCATCGCTGCTAGTTCTCTGATGTCGGGTTGGTGTGTCTGGGCCGTAGAGCAGCTTAAATAAGGCGCCCTGAATGAGATTTGCCAATAGAGGGGAATCAGCTGATCCATTAGCTCAGAGGTCAGCGACCTTTACTATCAAAACAGACATTTTAGGCAAAAAAAAAATCTGTCTGGAGCCGCAAAACATTTGATCATTGTGATGAAGGTAACACAGTTTATAGTCTAAGTATATAGTATATAAGTCTAATGCAGTGAGGGCCAAAGTGCAAATGTACTACGGAGAATTAGGTTCACATTGAGGGAAAAAACATCTGAAATTTCCAGAATAAAGTCATAACTTTACGAGAAAAAAAGTCGTAATAATACGAGAATAAAGTCATAATATTACGAGAAAAAAGTCATAACTTTACGAAAATAAAGTCATAACTTTACGAGAAATAAAGTAGTAATATTACGAGAATAAAGTCATAACTTTACGAGAAAAAAGTCATAATATTACGAGAATAAAGTCATAATATTAAGAGAATAAAGTCGTAATCTAAAGAGAATAAAGTCATAAGATTACGAGAAGAAAGTTGTGATATAGCGTGAAAAAAGTCATAATATGATGAGAACAAAGTCATAACTTTATGAGAAAAATGTCATAATATTACGAGAATAAAGTCATAACTTTACGAGAAAAAAGTCGTTATATAACGAGAAAAAAGTCATACTATGAGAATAAAGTCATAACTTTACGAGAAAAAAAGTCATAATATTACGAGAATAAAGTCGTAATGTAAAGAGAATAAAGTCATAATATTACGAGAATAAAGTCATAATATTACGAGAAGAAAGTCGTGATATAGCGTGAAAAAAGTCATAATATGATGAGAATAAAGTCATAACTTTACGAGAAAAAAAGTAATAACTTTACGAGAAAAAAGTCGTAATATAACAAGAATGAAGTCATAACTTTACGAGAAAAAAAGTCATAATGTAACGAGAATAAAGTCATAACTTTACGAGAAAAAAGTTGTAATATTAAGAGGATAAAGTCATAACTTTACAAGTAAAAAAATCTTAACATTACGAGAATAAAGTCATAACTTAACGAGAAAAAAGTCGTAATATTACGAGAATAAAGTCATAACTTTACGAGGAAAAAATTCGTAATATTACGAGAATAAAGTAATAACTTTACGAGAAAAAAGTCGTAATATTACGAAAATAAAGTCATAACTTTACGAGAAAAAAGTCCTAATATTACGAGAATAAAGTCATAACTTTACGAGAAAAAAGTTTTAATATTACGAGAATAAAGTCATAACTTTACGAGAAAAAAAGTCATATTATCAGTTATTCATTTCCACTAATTTTTTTATAAATCCACAGGGAGCCACTGGAGAGGGGCTAAAGAGCCGCAGGTTGCTGACCTCTGTCCTAGCTGAAGCATCAGCTGACTGCGCTGGCTTAAGATCAGCTGCTATCAGCTGACCGGGTTGTGATATGAGCTGAGCTTAACTTTGTGGCCTTCCAGAACTAACGCCAGGCTCAGTCTTTGATAGGTACGCAGACTAGTACCTTTACTTTTAAGGGGAATTGTGCTTTTGAACAGATGGGTTTGTAATTATACCATCATATAACCTTTGAGGATTTAGAGCTCATCTAATCAATGAAATGGAGTCAGACACCAACCCAACCACGCAGTTACACCGGGTAAGACATCTGGAAACAGGCCATACTGATGCTCTCTGTAGCAAACACGTATTCCTGCATCTGCCACTCACAAATCTATGTGAAAACATGAACTCATTTCACATCACAACACTCAACATAGTGAGCTGAAAACAGATTTATTATCCTCTCCAGCCACAGTAGACATGCAGCCAGAACTACCACAGTGAGACAGCTTTGGCCCAGTTGTCTGTCCCAGCAGAAACACCACAGCGGCTCCAGCCAGAGTTGATCCAAATAGCCTCCAAGTATCCAACTGTATAGACATTAAGACACATAATTTAACTGTGCTCAAGCCAGGACTTCTGAAGTCATTTCCTTCTTTTGTTGTGATCCCTAAAACAAATTACACAGCTGTAACATCACTCCAGTGTTTCACGATGTGATGTAACCGTCTTCTGTTGGATCTCCGTGCTAATTAGCAGGTTTATGTCTCTGTGTGTTACGACGATGTTACTTTGTTTACCCTCCAGCCCTGGGATATGTGAGAGGACAACTGAGACTGACACTAACAAAGACCACGGCAATAACAACTTTTGTCTCGTAACTGGTAGGATGCCCCGAGAATAGTTCAGGAGACGTTCCAGATCTGGACAAGATTTTGCGAAAGTGGTTGTGAAACCAGAAGTGTGTGGCTGCTTTGCTTGTCTCGGTCTCTTATGTTCCTTGCTCATTTATTTATTTAGTTTTTCACTTCCCTATGCTTTCCCTTAGTTAACTACTTATTTATTTTATTTATCTATTTATTTATTTTTTAACCTCTGCTCTCCATATATCCACCCTATAGTCTCTAGCCCAAAACACACGCACGCACACGCACACACACACACAGCACAGCTGACAGACGCAACACAACAGCATCACCAAACCAGCAGGATAGTAGTGGATATAGTGGATAGTATGTTTGGCTCGGCGGCCACATTAACCACACATGAAATAGACATAAGTACTATAGCCTAAAACACAGTCCAAAAAACGTAAATTGACTTACTTTTGATGATCACAGCAGGAGACGACGGGGCTCGCTGTTGAACACCGCGATGACTTCTTTATATTCCAACGATTCTGTCGATTCTCTTTGAAAGGAGAGCAGAGACAAAGAGTTCAGTCTGTGTCACCAAGCATCACATGACAGAAATGTGTCAACTGGTCTGTACTCACAGTTTTTGTTGTCCTCTTGTTGTTGTCGGAGGATGGAAGCCGAGAGCGTCGGGGAACGTGGATAGTTGAGCGCAACCGAGGTTGCTGGCAGTCTAGGATGTTTGGAGATGGAGAGGACGCTGGGACTTATGGAGTTTGCAGATCTTCTTCAAACAGATCGCTATCTGAAGGGTTGAGGAAAAGCTCCTGGTCCATGGTTTGAGGTAAACGGTTTTTAGTGTTTGTACTTGTCTGTCACAGGTCATGTGAAAACTGAGTCAAAGGGGAGGTTAAACAGATCAGGTGGGCTTACATACTTTTGTGCGGAAATGAGATGTGTTTGAGGCGTGCTCCCAAAACTAGTTTTAAAAACTAATTTAGTGTACCGAGTGTCGGAGGAGATGCGCGTCCTCGTTGTTGTTTCAGCTTCCTGCCAGATTCACTGATTTTTTTTTTTTTCCCAGAGAGTCTCGTCCTTAAGCCCCTGCATCCTTTGCATGTAATTCTAAGGCATTGTGTCAAAATATAGATGCAGAAACGCAGCACCCACAGGAAGCAGCTATTTTGATCACATTCCTTGGATGATTCAGTTTGGCTCACTGTGGGAAAAAAAAAAAAATCACTGGCTCCTCTTGGTTTTGGCATTTCAAACCCAACATACTGTCCAAGGCATTTGCATTAGCTAATAGTGTGTTGTGGAACAAATCCTACATCTGATGCCTTCAACAAACAAAATAGGCCAGAGTGTGTTAGTGTGATGAAACCCAATCCATTTTTAGCAGTTGTAGTATTATATAGTGAGCTGTTGTTGAGAGAGAGCACGGGGAGAGGCCTTAAGAGATTATGTTCCCAGGAAATTCAGCTCACTGAGCATCATGTTGGAGATGTTTGGAGGTGTCATGTTTTCTCTGTTTTCACTCCAAAATGAGTCTGAATCCGATTCAAGTTACACTAACAAAACTTAAGGAACTTTATAATTCCCCCTTAACCTTGAATTCTCTCTTACAGCTGACATTCACTGTACTGTAGTTGAATGCATGATCGAACCTGAAACAGCTCCTAAAGTAGCTAAACCTGAGAACATCCCATGTATTCAGTAAGATTTTAAAGGATAAGGGTGGTGATATTCTGATTTTTTGTTAAAGGTGCTCTATACGATATCCAGAGCATCAATATGGCAGTAAACAACTATTTGTTATGCAAAGATATAGAGGAGTGATGTCTACCTGAGCAGAGAATGAAGTCACTCTCCCTCTGTAAGTGTTGTAATTCGAGCTTCTCCGTGCTTTGTTGACATAGCCGGGCTGGCCGCGCATTCTCGCATATAGCACCTTTAATGTCAACGAATCATGAAATGACACAAACAGTCAGTAAGTATGGACGGACGGACGGACGGACGGACGCACGCACGCACACACATAAACACACAACATTAAATAAAACAAATGAATTGTGACTTTTTAATTTACTTATCCATGAAAATAACATATCAAGAAAAAAGCATTAATAATGTATAAATTAATTGCACATTACTCTATGCTTTATACATATTATCATCATATCATTTTTTTTTTTTTTGTCACCACAGCACATTAATACGAAAATGGCATTACAAAATAAAAAAAACTGCCCTTTGCAACCTAAGGCCACTTACCCCCCTTCACAAGTACAAGTCCAACAGAACGGACCATACTGAGCTCAGAGTAGTTCAAGTTTGAGAAAATAAAAATTTAAAAACAGACCAGTGCGAAAATTAAGCCACAAGTTTAAAGGGGAATGCCACTGAATTTCATATCTGAATATGTGCGGTGGCTCGTTGTAACGTGTAATGATAAACCAGACGAGTGTTAACTCGACGTCTAATCTGCAACAGGAACTACGCTCTAATCCGTGAGTTGGAAAGGGAGAGCAGTCTCTCAGATTTCTTTGTGAGGACAATAAACATCATTTGAATGTTGAAATGTAAATAAACTTGGTGAGTTAGGGGAGCGGATAAAAAGCTGCTTAGCCTAGCATTATCTCAGTGCTTAATCATAAATTTATATATGTGTTTTTGTTTAGTTGACATACTTGTGGCTGTGAATCTGTGTCAGCACTGAGATTAGAGACTTAGTTCACACAGCATCGCTCCTCATCACTAATTCTCTGTGGACTGTTAGAAGCCAAAATATTAACATATGTGCATTTTAAACTACAGCGGTGTTCCCCTTTAAAGTGCTGCTCAAAAATAAGTAAGGAAAGGATGGTGGTGGGGCGAATAAATCCTCTTTATGGAAAGATTTGGGGGGGGGGGGGGGGGGGTCATTTGACGTCTGCTATCCGTCACTGACCAGATGACTAAACTAATAAATTAAATAAAACAATAAAACTTTGTGCCTCCCAGACTTTTAAAAGCACATTCACTGATGTCTCCCATCACCGAGCACCATTTTGTTCCCATGGTTGACCATGCAGCACAGAGAGCCGTACTCACTATATCTACATGAACACAGCAACCCTTTTAGTCGCTATGGTAACATGGTTTTTCTTTAGAAGAATAAATGTCAAATCCCGGTTAAGATGACCTGAAAATATCATATTTGTAATTATGAGAAACCTGTTAAGATGCCTGGCTTATTCCAACATACTAAAAACACCAGTCAAGTAAGGAAAGTGCTTCCATGTTCGGTTTCAAACACTCATATTATGAATACATGTCAAGTCAGTGAGCTGTATCATTAGGATCATCTTTTCCTCCTGCTGTAATATCAGGGCGTTCCAACTCAACCATTTTATTTCCATTTATGCATCCAGACTGTGAAGAAGTCTTTTTACCAGAAACACTGTGCTGTCTGCTTTGTGAAGAGCCTCAATCATAGGAGGACCTAAATCAATCAACATTTTAAAGATGAAGAAAATTACAGTACATCACCTCAAATTAATTTTTGATAGCCTAATAATGGCTGCAGAGAAATGAGAGCGCAGAGGTGAAAATGGGTCAATGCTATGTGTCCCTGTGTACACTTTGGACTAAAGAGGAACTAGGGATGCACAGATACCTGACAATGTGGCCGATCTATTTAATTCACTTATATGTTTATATACTATACACATTATATACCGGAATTTTAATTCCTGTTTGAGTTTTGACCAATTTGTTACTGCATTAAAAATGTCTACACTTGAATTGTAATTCCTTTATGTTAGGTTATCTATGTATTAATTTGTTACATTTTTGTTTTACAAAGTTAGGAAAGTGATGTTCAAGTCCAGCCTGATGTCGCCTTACACACGTAGAAGAATGATCTCAGTCACTTCCACACAGTGAGGCATACAGATTATTAATTATGTAAAGGCATAATGTACAGCGAGCCAGTCATTGTTGTGGAATAACAACAGACAACAGGTCCAGCACCATTACTGCGCCCATAGCAACTGTCTGCTATAAAGAAATAAGAGACCGTAGAACGCCATGATTGACCAATCAGAATGGAGTATTCAACAAAGCCGTGTAATAAACACTGGTATCAGATCGGTACTCGGTATCGGGACTGAAAAAGTCGGATCGGTGCATCCCTAAGAGGAACCTCAGTCCAAACAGACAGAGGGATCTCCCTGACTCAGCGTGCTGCCTCAACTATTAATATAATAAAAGTTACTATAGTCCTGATATACAGTCGTTAGGATGACACAGTTAGACCCATATCATATTGACACATCACATTGTACTGTCAGGAAGAAAAGATCCACACCACCGATCTATGTACACTCCAATAAGTAAGCTGTCTACCTCTGTTAAACCAGATGTTTCCCACACAATAATACGTTGCTTAAATAATCTAGCTGTAATCAGTTAGGAAGTAGCGACTGTTATGGAAAAAAATACTACCAGGGACTCGAGATCAGTCATCACATTTCAGACTCTACAGGTAGCAATATTAACGCCAGATTTTAACCAGGATAATTCAGGTTTTTTATCCATAAGAATACCATTGTACCCTAAAATTACTGTGATCTGGAAACCTAGAAATATCTTTTTGCTATAAAAGTTTGTCCTCATCTAAGTATTTTGGTGAACACAATGTGTTATCTTAACCAACGGTCAAAACAATAAAATTAAGTCCCAAATTATATGCTGGAATTATCCTTTCAGTATGAGAATAATAGCTCGTTTTATGGCAAACTACACCCCTAACAAGTCTGGCAACATCTTGCATACTAATAAAAAGATAATAAAACAATACTGTTTGATCAAATCTAATATATGCTTTGATGAGACAGCTTAGGGAGAAATCCAACTGGTTCCAGATCCTGAGGTACTGGGTTTGAACTCCACCTGTAGTGAAGGTGCTGATAATACTCTGCAGTATTCTGTTCATCTCTACTGTGTTCACATTACAACTCTACATCAGAACAAAATGCATAATTGCTGAAGAGCTATCAAGTGACTTTCACTGCAAATCAGATTGAGAGTGATTCCTCAAAGAGGTTGGGAATGTGGACATACTGTGTGATGGCTGTGTGAGTGAAGTGGAGACAGGCAGCTGCAGTGTGATGGCGGAGCTCTAACAGACGACGTCTGACTCACTGATCTACACCACAGATTGGCTCCTTCCATTTAAATGCTTGAGCTGAAACGCAGGCACGATCGTCTGGCTTTTTGTTCATTTCAGAAATATTTTCCACCACTTAAATCACTTGAGGGCAAAAAAAGGAGGCCTTAGAGGAGCTCAGTGTACAAAGGTATCGCTCACTCACGCAGAACAAATACATTCATAGGCTCGCTGTCCTCAGACGAAGAAAGTCTAAAAAAAAGGCTCCAGCTGATTAATCGCCTGATCTAGGAACAGAAACACAGAGCTAACTAACCCTTCCACCCTCTCCCTTCTTGTCCAAATAAGATACCAAGTCAAACAAAAAGTGCTCGTCTGGAGCTGTGGTACAGGTTTCCCCAGATCTGGGGGGAAACAAGTGACTCAATAAGGCATCCTCTGGCTCCATCTAACTGCTCCAGACTCACCACGTCTTGTTAAGTGGAGTCAAATGGGCAACACACAAAGCAAGAGGAGGGTGAAACAGTAAACACCAAGAGAAGAAAATAACAAAAATGGTGGAGTCTGGCTCCCCCCACTGGTTGTAAATAAAAGTGACCCCTACAAATTGGCTGTACATGTAAGCTAAAAAGAGCTGGAGGTGTGTTGTTCTATGGAAAGGCCCTTCAGACTAAATGTGAAGGGTGGCAGGATGTGAAAGGAACAGTAGCAGCAGTAGCAGGATCAGGATCAGGATCAGGGCTTTAAAACAGGCAGACAGTCCAAGCCTGGAGATCAGCAGGAGCGTTTGAAAACCAGAGGCCAGCACCGGCGAACACAGAGCCTGGTTCCTTTTATTTCACAGGTTTAAATCATTCACAGACGGTCTTTTCTCCTTTTTTTTTTGATTCTCTGTGTTCTACTGTGATTTGGTTTTTAGCCACTTTGTTGTGCATCGTTATCTCTGTTCAGCAACAAAAGGCAAGTCTCTTGAAAAAATTCTGGGTTCCTGTTGATAATTGTAGATCCAACAGTCCCAGGCCAAGCAGAATGAAGAAGCCCTTTTTTTAGTCGGTCCATTCAGAGGCACAGCTCCCCCTTTCACTGTCTCTAAGACTAGAGGTTCAGTCTCGGGGCCACTAAGGCAAACTCTCGCAGAATGTTTCGGGCCACGTCCACTTTGTACTGGGCGATCGTCAGTGCCCGCTTCACGTCCTCGAAGGAGTAACCCTCCCCCATCAGCTTGGCGATTTTGGCGTCCACGTTCTCTGACTCCGAGCTGTGGGGTTTGCCCGGCTGAATGTCTGGAGGGATCTTCCTGGGCAGTGGCTTGGGCGGCCTGGCGGGGGCCTGCAAACAGTCCATCGATACTTGGAGAGAGAGGAGAGAAATCACGTAAATCGCCCCTCGCACACAGGCAGAAAGTTGAGTATCAAGGAGACGTTTGTAGACTAAATGCTGCCCGTCACAGAACAAAAGCTTTGACATCTTTTCTAATACTTTCTGAGTTTTGACCTTTATAAGTAATCACTGTCCTTCATAGCTAGAGAGCAGATATGGAGGTATTCACTGCACATATCTCCACAGTGGAATGCCAGAGATGGTAAAACGTGGTCTGCCTGCTTCAAGGGAAACAAGGTACGTTTTGGGAAATAAAAGTAATGAAACCAAACACAATTAAACTAAAGTTTCAGACAAACTTTGCACGTCTGCACAAAGCGACTCCTACGATCATTGAAAGAGCTGCTCAGGACTTCCTGTTCATGTCGGTCATATTGATGAGACACTCTAGGTCCATGAGAGCATACAGTATTCTTTCAACAGAGGGGGGTTTTTTCTTTGACACCAAAAAATATTATCTGTTTTTATCAATATTCTCCTTCTTCTTCCAATGCATGACAAACAACCAAACTTTGCACATAGGTCCACTCGTACGCTAAACTTCCTTCACTGGCTTTGTGGGCCAGTAGTCGTGATGGTGGCGCTGCAGCAAACGCCTAAAGTTAAAAACCTCGAAAATTCGTAACAAATCAGACGTACGTGCTACGACTTTGCAACCTCCACCAAAATGTAGCTCAAGTGAGCAGAAATGTTCAGATGCTGAATTATGAAGTCCATCACTCTGTTTTTCTAAAAAAACTGTAAAACTTATTAAAATTATCGCCTCCTACACTTTACAGTAACTGTGTACAGTTACTGTAAAGTCTCGCTAAATAAAGCTCCAATGTTCATGAAAATAAAAGACTACATTTTGAGGTCATGGTAGATGTAGGGTGGCAAAGTATTTTGAATTCTATCCTCATGTGAAGCATCAGTTTGTCACTTATGGAGCAATCAATCTTTATTAAAATAAATTACCGACATCTATGTGTGTCTAGATGAAGTACGTAAATCCTCAGAATTTTGTCTCAAAAACTGAATTTTTGACACTACTTTGAAATCTGCCTTTACATGCAACTCTGGCGACTGCCTCAGTCATAGTGTGATGTCATAGTGTGAAGTGGTAGTTTTGCCCGAGTAGTAAGCTCACCAAGATAGTGAGTTACCTATAGTGACTGAGGTTGTGAGTTCGAGACCCGATCGAGGCAGAATGAACATGCTAATGTCTTAAAAGGATTAATGATGATGGACTATGCTGTATTTCATCTTCCTCCTCTTCTTCCTCCTCAAAATACCCGGCCCCGACCCACAGTTGCGCAGCAGCTATAATTTCTTCTTTGAATCACACAATACTCTTTTTCCAGACCTTAATTACTCGAGTACAAGATTTTGATATAATATGTCCAGTCAGAATATGTTAAGATGACTGAGGTCTAAAACACAGAGAAGATGCAGTTCTATGGATATTACCACTACTGTATATCTTCCAATGCTTGTGTGAAAGTGAACTCATTAAGACCTGGACATGTTTTTTAAGTGTGTATTTGCTGAGAAGGAGAGGTAAGTACCTTGACTGGCTGGTACATGGTCGTACTCCAGGCAGCCTCTGGAGCCTTTACCGTGTTCTGGGTGTCGTCTGACTGGAGGCAAAGGAGCAGCGCTGTTCAGCATGTCCAACACTGCATCTAGATAGACCACAGACCAAAGAGACATTCAGGTAAAGGAGTCTGTTGCTATCTGTAAGTCTACAAAGCAATGGTGTGTGCAGTGTGGTGAGCATAATAAACACTTAATCCACTGTGAGAGAAAAATCATTAGATTAGCATAACGCCGTAGGAGATGCACTACATTTATATGATTTGGTCGGAACAAAATGTCACAAGCTCACCAGGGGTTAACAGCAAGTGCTCGTGTCCAGAGGAGGGCCGGTGTGGTCGTGCGATGACAGAGGAGGAGGAGGAGGAGGAGATGAAGGAGTTGCAGAATGGGGACGGAGAAGAGGAGGAGGAGAGGTCGGTGAAGCTGTGTCGCGCCGGTGGCGGAGGAGGCTGGGACGGAGAGCGGCTGTTGAAAGGATCTTCTAATGCTGAAACACAACAGAAACCACAGACGAGACTGAAGTCTCTGCTCTGATTCAGAGTTTATACTTATTCCGTGAGGAGGTGGCTGATGCTGCTAGAAAGTCGAAACCGTGTGCAGTCCCAGCAATGGGATTACATGCCGGAGAGCAGAGACTTGTTGTGGGTAGTCTGGGTTAAAGCTGCAGTAGGCAGAATGTTTTTGACATCATTGGGCAAAAATCCCGTAATAACCTTTCAGCATATTGTAACTCAAGTGTTCTGAGAGAAAACTAGACTTCTGCTCCTCCTCATGTCTCTGTTTTCAGGCTTTAGAAAATCTAGCCCGTGACGGGAGACTTTGACCAATCACAGGTCGTTTCAGAGAGAGAGAGCGTTCCTATTGAGTAGAGTATAGTATAGTATAGTATAGTATAGTATAGTATAGTCAACAAAAATATACAAACAATGTGAAATCTACGTTGATTACAACCAGTTGCAAAAGCAGTTTTGCCCCCTGAATGCGCATGCACCCAGTAATGTTTGTATACAAGAAAACCGTATATAGAAATGCTCTCAATTTTCAATTTTTTTTGGGGGTTATGAATAGATCTTATCATCTTCTGATAATCTGCCTGTACTGTATCACACTGAACATCACAATATAAAATCACATGCTGGGGACTGTAGATAAAAATTGGTCTGTATGGCTAAATCTGACACATTTCCATGATGGACTCAAGTGCTCATGTTAATTAATGTGCATTGTCCTGTCGTAAATAAAATAAACATAAATATGTGAATAAAAAAATAGAGACAGATATCTTGAACGTATCACTTGAGATTCATTGGATGAAGTCAAGAATAGAAGTTTGACACACAAGTTTTTACATGACAAGAGTGACATTTAACAGTTAGACAGGTGTGACAACACAGGTGTGTTCAACAGGGAGAACAGGCTCAGACAGCCAGGATACGACAGCAGAGAGGCTGACAGACAGGGAGCTGTGGCTGGGTGAGGGGGGGTGAGGGTGGGGATGTGATCCTGTCGGGGTTAGCTACCTTGTGGGGGCAGCAGGATGTCGTAGTCGGAGGGTATCTTGTTGGTGTTGAAGGGGCAGAGTGCACTATGTGCCACCCGTGAGACCAAACCTCTACCCGACTCCGAGTGTCCACCTGAGGAACAGAAGCAGACAACTTGTTTTTTTTTTTTTTCAATGAACAAGGAAAAAATCTGCCGATGGCAATAGATCGTTCTACTTGGTTGATATGAACGTTCACCTGATTCAAGATTCTTTAAGGTTTAACATCCTTAAATGAGACAGAATAAAAACTATGAAGTCAGATCAGTCTCGATATGAATGAATTCACAAATGTATTTTGTGATTTATATATAAATGACTCTCTCCACAAAAATATGTTTCAATGCACACAAAATAGTTATCGTTGTATATAAATATAAAAAAATCCAAATATATTTCTGATGCACACACAAATATTTCTTGTTTTAAATAACTGTAATAGAAATCCACAAATATATGTACTGAAAACTATTTGCAATTTTAATCAAAAACATATTTGGATTTTATTACATTAATATATAAACCTGCATTTACAATCTGCTTGTCATGTGTGAACTTGCACCGCTCGATCCACAAATGCATTTGTTTTCAACAGGGAATTATCTGTAGCCAATCAGATGTCTCCCTCCTTTTCAGCCAATCACATAAGTGTATCCCCAAGGGGAATGACTTACATCATGAACAGGGTAAAGACCAATATGGAAACTAGTCAGACAGCTAGCTTTGGTGAAGTGGTCCAAACATTTAACTTGTGCACCCCGGCTAAGTGTTGAAACAATCAAGCGTGGGTGGATAAATCAGTAAAGATCCCCAAAAGAATCCAAAGAACGGGATACAGCAACCGCATTGAAGGATACATCCCCCTCGTGGGGGCACGCTCTAGGGGTGAGTGATACCGCAAAATTTGGTTTCGATCACAACAGCAGTGAGAAGCAAACGATACAACAGATCATTGTTTGCACAGACAGTTCTACTCAGAGAAACTGATCCTTTTTTGTATCGATCCTATTGACTCAAGAATCGATCTTTAAAACGAGACATACGTAGGTATCGGTAGTATCGATATTTTTTGATCGATCCGCCCACCTCTAGCACGCTCATGTGATTGGCTGAAAAGAATGGAGACATCTGATTGGCTACAGATAATTCCCTGTAGCCTCTTTCTGATTTTAAGAGTCCGTATTGGAACATTTTAAGACTCAATAGTGGATTAAACAAGGTGTCTTGATATGTTCATACAGTTTCTACAGATCATTTTCTACCTGCTCATTGTAACATTCACTACATCAGATGAATGATCTCATAGTAATGGGGAGTCAGATAAAAGATTTACAACTTGTGATGTTTAATCATTTTCAGGACTCACCAGGCTCGGGGGGCTGGGGCTTCTTCTCGTCAACGGAGGGCTCTGGAGAGCTGTTCTCTAAGTGCCTGCATGAGAGGAAATCTTTTTGGTTCACAGCAGGCTAATTAAACTCTAATGGAACATCACCGCTGTATCACCACAGTTACTTTAACAGAGTGAGAGGCGGCCGGTACCTGCTGGGTACAGAGATGCAGATGGGAGCCTGGCTCAAGCAGAGGTTGGATGAAGGGATCTGATAGTCGTCCTCCAGCCTCTCCATCACTACCCGCTGTCGATCTACCACAGGGCTGCTGAAAGGGTTGGAGGGCCTGTAGAGATGACCACGACTTATCAACCCAACCTTTCCATTAGTGTCACTCATACAGTTATTACAATCAAACTGCAATCACTTCTTCTCAGTCCCATTAGAGGGATGATGGGAGTTCTGTGGTGCCCTAAGGACAGCTGCACCAAGATTGGATATTTTACATTTGTTATTGTACATTTTAACAATGTTTCACAACATAAAAAACAACATTAACATTAACTGCATCGTATATTGTATTGCCAAAACCGAAGAAATAAGCAATACATATCAAAAACATCATGTAAAAAACCTGCTCAATATGTAGTTTTGTCACAACTATAATGAGATGATAGCTCATAGTTGCAGTAACGTAACATGCTTTCCAACTTGTGACATTTCCAGGTACACAGCGGTCAGAAATAGCAAGTGAAAAGATTAGTCACAGTAAATATAAATGCTGATACATCTCAACTCTCAACAGTCTGAGACGACTAAATTTGAACTAACCAAAAGAACTAAAATCAGACTGAAGCCCCCCGAGCATGTGCATCGAATCTGGTGAAATTCTGTCAGTTGTTGAGGTAGGCTATATACCAAATTTGGTGTTAATACTGTTAAATTTAAAAAAAAAAAAAGCCATATTACTGTTTCTCACATTATGCAAATTAGCAGACTTTTATGATTCAAGAGGCTTTTCTGCAGAGCACATTGAGCTGGATATGTGTTCAGGCTCATGCCTTGAGGTCTTTCAAAATCTGCACTTTTGGGGCGTTAATTACAGCACCACCATGTGGCCGATTGGATTCATATTTCTTGGGAAGCACTTGCACATCATTTCTAGTTATTGGGCCAAGTTTCATGTTTCTAGCTGCAACCGACACGGCAATTTGAGCCGCGATGGAGGACGACAAATAATGTTAAACCGGCACAAACTCAATAGGGTTCTACCCCTTCAGGGTTCGAACCTTAATAATCAGGTTCTTTCTGAATGGATACATATCCCCAAAACATCCCTGATAAGTCCCTTTATCATTCCACAAAAACAGACTGCAGACCACCAAATCCAAATCCATGTGAAAATATGCAGCAGCACCACTTATCAGCTGGCTCCACCCTGCTAGCTGTGTTTACCTTCCTGATATGTTACAGTACAATGTTATTGTGCTGCAAAGGTACAAAGTACGATAACTGTTGTGTCTTCTGTAAGTAATGATTAAACAAGTTAAGGAACTGTCCACTACGAATGATGCAGGAAAGTATTTTGGCCAATCAGTTACAAGAAACAACCACCCAGCCTAATGGCCCACCGTAACCACGGTTACATATTAAACATGAGTAAACTAAGCCAATACATGCAGTAATTACCAAATACACATTCAGGTTCAGGTTAAGGGAATGAATGGTGGTCTTCATATATGTAGTAATAAAAACATATGTATGAGAGATTCTGTGAATATAACTTATGTTTGCAAAATGCATACTGTATATGCAAGTCAGCTGCAGCCATTTGTGTACAGGAAGTGTGTGTATATCACTCACAATGTTTTGAAACACTAAATTGTTTTCAATAAGACCAGAACTTCCCCTTTCAACTCAAGCTTCATCAGAAGTGACAGCTCTATCCCCTGCCTCCACTTCAGCCCCGATACACAGAAATACCTAATCTAATCCTGGCTGCAGCTAAAAGGCTATTAGACGTTCCGCCGTCATTTTTCAAAGCTGTTTCTAACCAGGACTTTTCCCTGAGGCTACCAGACCTCACTGGGAGAAAGGTCCCCGAGTATGAAACCAGCAAGAAAAGAAAGGAGGAGGTTTGGGAGATGGAACTTTAGACTAAACGCAAATAGTAACTGACTAGTGTTAAACTGAATGTTACTCAAATCTAAAACACTAGTCCAACTGTAGCACCACAGTCTGCTTTAAGACTGCAGACCACACAGCTATTTTGTTCTATTCCCATTTTGGTTTGCACAGTTCTGCCATCACATAACTTTGCTCAGTCTAATACAGGAAATTAGATACAGCTGAGTCTCGAATGATCAATGGATCATGCATGATTAAACAGGCTTTTGTCCAGCATGTTTCATCTCTTTATGGTTTCCACATACATTCATTTTGATACACAGTTTTAAAATACAGCCTTGTCAGAGGAACTATAAAAAAAGTTCACTGGTGGTAGTAAAGTACCACTGCATGGATACGGAGAACACACACGCTTCCACACACAGCAATCTTTTTCTGCCCATATTAATACAAATGTGCTGTACAGAGATAGCATTTCAATATTAATTTGTGAGGATATTTCCAAGGAAACTTTATTCATCTTACTGGATAAATAGTTCTATTATATGTGTGTGTGTGTGTGTATGTGTATCTGTGTAATACTCACTTGTGGCTACTGGCAAGCGTGGACTGCGTTGGCGAGTGCCGCGAGGGAAGGATGTCATAATCATCGCTGACTTGCACACCATTAGAGAAGGGCTGCACACACAACAGAAGGGGGGAGAATTATAAAAAAAACATAAAGGAACAACTGAAAGGTAAAGCCAACTGAATCTGATGAACTAAAATAAACTTCAAGTATCTCATGCTCCCTGATTCTGGTATGGGAGGAAGATAGTGCAGTCCTTCTTTATCAAATACAGACAGGACACCATACTGAATAGAGCAGCAACTCTACAGCAAATATTTTACTCACTTTCTCCTGCAGCTTCTAAGAAACTCACTAAAAAGGAAGTGTGGGTTTAGGGATGCAAAATGTGCATTTATGTGCAAATTACTTGTTTTGATCAAACCTGATAAATTTCAAACTACAGACCATCTTGCGATGGGATCACATCTGCCCAACGGCGTAAAGTTTGGGGGACCAGTGGCCCCTTCCCCACTTCCTACCCCCCCCGCGCCCTTGCCCGGACAACATCCATCTTTGAACTCTTTTTTCTTTTTTTCACAGACAGACACATAAACTAGTGCTGACTGATAAATCATATTTTCATCGTCATTGCGATATGAACATGCGCGATAAACACATGGCAACAGACTGCCTGAGCCATGATGATTAAGAACAATAATTTTATTTCGGGATGGTTACCAAAACTCTGTTTTGGCTTAAGACCGTAACGTTAGTATTTATTAGCACGCTGCATCCTCTCCCTGCTCTGTGACAGTGAACAGCTGATCAGAGAGGCCGCGGTGGAGACAGAGAAGTGAACCAGGTGAAGTAGAGTCGACGACAACTAAGCTCGTTACTGTAAAGCTTGGTTTATGGTTGCCGTAGTGAAGCCGGTGCGAGGTGCGCGCGCCAGAAAGTTACGTCATCACGGCTTACGCGTGAAGGCTCCGCGAGTTGTCGCGCTGCTCTGTCGTGCACCTCTGAATTTTTCCAACTACTCGCAGACTGCGTGCGCTGCGCTACAGCAGATATCTCCAGGAACACATTTTGCCACGAGGACTCACACACAGACTCACACGGTGAAAACAACACCAGCATCGCTGTCACGGCTGTTAATAAAGGATGCTGTCTCCAATCATCAGCCATAGTGATCTGAGCAGGATGAGTAAATGGTAAATGGACCTGCATTTATATACAGTAGCACCTTTCTAGTCTTCTGACCACTCAAAGCACTTTACACTACAGGTCAACATTCACACACACATTCATACAGTGATGTCAGAGGCTGCCATGCAAGGAGCCAACCTGCCCATCAGGATCTGATCTAAATACTCATTCACACACCGATGGCTCAGCCTCGGGGTTAAGTATCTTGCTCGAGGACACTTCGACATGTGAACTGGAAAAGCCACGAGTATGTCACGTAAAAGCAGCGCTGCTAAGAAGGAATGCAACACAGCATTGCATGATTAACATCTTCTGACTGAGTAATTCACATTTATCCCATACCAAAAATAATCTGCATTCACAGGGAAGACATGGCCTGTTAATCTTCTGCCTCATTAGCCAACATGTAGTAAAGTGAGTTTCCAGCCGGACCAAACGCCACTGAAAGCGTTTTCCGATCAACCGTTCTCTGATCAAGCTATTGCACTTGAAGATTAAAAATGTGACATCAGGATAACATTGTCCATCAACTTTGACCACGTTTGAGCACCGAGCATCGTTGATGTAAACACAGAGTCCGCCTCCCCTCGTCTTCCAGGAGTCCTGCGTTTTGTCTGCGTGGAATACAGTCCGCCCGTCAACTGCAATAGATTAATCCGGGATGTTATGATGGAGCCAGGTCTGTACAGTCTCTGATTTCCCATGACTGGGTTAGCCTGAAGTCTTATTTCATCATTTTATTTTCCTGCGACCGGACATGAGCCAGGAGTGAGCTGGGTAGTGGAACAGCCTCGGGTCCTAGCCGGGTTAGCGGGGTTATTCCCAGGTTTCAGGCTCCTGGGAATCAATATCACGGAGAACCTGACATCTCACATCTCCACACCGGTTAGGAAAGCTGAGGAACGGCTGTGTTTCTTAAGACGGCAAAGTTCCCCAGCCAAGCTCTTGGTAACTTTTACAGAGGAGCAATAGAAAGCATCCTGACTGGAAACATTACCACTGACTAACGCTGGCATGGGATGTGCACGGCCCAGGACAGGAGGGCTCTGCAGCGGGTGATTAAAACCGCAAGGTTTGTTGAGGTGAGGTCCCTGTGAAGAGCCCAAAGGATATTAAAAGATAAAACCCACCCCAGAATTTATCCTGCTGCCATCTGGGAAGCGATACAGAAGTATCTGCTGTCGTACCACCAGATCACAGAGCAGCTTCTTTCCTAAGACTGTGAGACTCCTCAACTCATCCTTCGTACTCACACATTTCATTGTGCAACACTGTGTCGTAGGGTGACTATAAACAAATCTTGTAACCTGGTAAGGGTCAGCTCACTGTGTGGCAGAGCTGTCTGCAAAGACACACACGGCTGTATTAAGTTCTGTTTTCATGTATGAAGCCATATCATTGGGCAATTCTGAAAATCCTGGTCCATTTGACCTTCAGAAACACTAGTTGGAAATATATTCCATTGCAAAGCACACCATGAAATCAAAGTTGCTCTATATGGAAGACAAAAAGTATGCAAATAACCACATCAACTTCCTGAATGTTATCAAAAGTGACAATGCTATCGACAGGCACTTTCTGATCTCAGAGTGTATATGGGTGTGTGTGTGTGTGTGTGTGTGTGTGTGTGTGTGCATGACTGTGTGCTGCACTCTAGGCTTTTAAATGATAAAGTGCAGCAAGTGTACAAATTTTGCAGGTGCTCAGCAGTATTCTGGTTTCCTCACCACTAAACGTGGTTGTATTTGAATGGTCGGAGTTTCAGTTAAATCAGGGATTTCATTATTTAGCATAGATTAGCATATTTGCATTCCGTCCAGCACACTTCCAGTACGCATTTACACTTTGGAAGAATGGCAGAGCAGCTTATTAGTCTTGCGCCTGCTGCATTCCTTATCTAAAAAGTGATTGTAATTGTCTTTGACAATGAGGGTGGTAAACCGTATGCATCAGGAAATAGAAAAGTGCATCCAGTAGAGTGCAGATCTCCACCTGATGTGTCTGCAGCAGCCGCTGCTGTAATGTTTGATTGAATGAATACAAACCACAATTGCCCCCCGTCGGGACCACAAGCGAATCAGATGTGTTTTTCAGTCGCACGTCTCACGCAACAGAGACACTCTCATTTTAATCTGTGAAGCTAAACTTCAGTTCACTGTGTAACACTTCATGTTGACTGTTTAACGCTTCCTCTGAACAGACCTGCTGTGTGGATATTTCCAGACTTGCCAACCCTCCCCATTTTCCCGGGAGACACGTTTTTTCATCGCCCTCTCCCGGTTTCCTCCCAGGCTCACAATTCTCCCACATTTCTCCCGTTTTATGGCAATTTTTCACACTTTTTTTTCTTCCTTATCGTTATCTCAACATGTTTCTGGCACTGTACAGCGTGTATAAACCATAAGCTCTACTGTTTCCTGCCGGACAGCAATAGAGCTACACCAAATACTGGCATGGAGGGAGACGGGTGCTGGTCTGCATGTGTTCAAACTGATATAAAAGCCCTACCTTGGAGCTCTCGGAGGTTCCTGCCCCCTCCACCCTGTGATGTAACCTCCCAAATCCAGCAGACGGACAACTGAGTGGTCTTCCGTTCAGGTGAGAGGGGCCGCTGGGTTCCAGCTGGAGCGGGTGATCGGATCCGGTCCTGTGGGCATCTGCAAAGTGGCTGTCTTTAGGACACCGTGTCTCCGGGGGCATCTGGGGCTCTGACAGCGTGCCCGTAGAAGACGAGATGGAAGATGACAAGGGAGAGGGACTGGGGAGCCAAGAGTGGCGTGACTCTGGATGGATGGGAGGAGGACGCTCAGGGGGGGGTGGTGGAGGTGGGTCCCTCTGGGGAGGAGGTGGGGCTGGGAGAGGCTTGTCCTGCTTCCTGGACATGCCTGGAGAAGACTAGAGAGGTGGAGAGATATGGTTTGTTCACTGAAATGACAGAAGACTATAAATAATTCTAAATCACATCACTTTTCATGTTTAATTGTTGTTTTTGTGTGGACTCCAGGAAGACTAGCAAGCACCTTATGGAAGCTACATGTAATGGGGGTCAAATAAAGACTTTTTATAAGAAGATACCGCAGTTTTTGGTGTTCAGTATGGTCACAGGTCTTCATGGCGTGCTAGAGCTGCCGAATGTGCAAGTGAAATATAAAACCTTATCTTTAACTTTGGCGTTGAACCTGGAGTGAAAACATGTTTCCCCAACCATTTCCCACTCCACCAGCTACTAAGAATAAATTAAAATATTTATGAGCAAAGTGATTTCAGACCTTGTGCAGATTCGCTGGTTTTGTTTCCTGTGTTTACATCCTCCTTATGACAGTTATTAGTCTGGTTTGTAAGCCATGCTGTAAAGAACTTTCTTAACTTTGTTTTAAATGACTATGTTTCAGCCAACGAACACTTCACTTTAGTGATTTATGTGCAGGGAAATGCTGTGACTGACCTTCGGGGAGCCAGTGGGACTGGCGGATGGGGAACGAATGGCGCCCTTCTGGATGAGGTCGAGTCGTGGCGGGACGGGGGGAAGGCCGAGGTGCTGGACGCAGTGGCCGGGTTCTCCTTGGACTTTTCTGTGTTGGCTGACAGGTGAAGAGCTGGGAGACACCATGGGCGAGTTCTGACGCTCTGCACAGTGCTGAGAGAAGAAGTAAATCATCTCTTAAAGGGGGTGTTTAGTCATTTATAACCAGCTGTTGTGCTGTTTACTGTAAGCATTGGAATAGAGTTAATCATCTGTTCGTATTTATCAAACTGTTAAAAGCACAATTCTGAACTCAAGTGAAAGATAAAAGTAAACATCCTTCACTTTCACAAAATTAAGATTAAACCTCATCTTAAAATCACATGTTTTTGCAGAATAACAATAGAAGAATATCAATGAGTAAAATGTAAGGATAAACTATAGACTATACTGTAGATATACAAATAAACGAAACTCTTATTAGAAGTGTGATAAATATGGTCCAGGACTTTTCCGTGTATTATAAGCAACTAAAAGAAAAGGCAAATCTGATGGCCCTTTCAGCTGCCCATCAATAGATCATAGGTCTCTACCTTCCTGATGTTGGCTAGTCCATTCATGACCAGGCAGTCCTCTCGGTCCTCCTCATCATCCAGCTCCAGCATGGGGCAGCTGTGCTGGTCCAGGAAAAACAACTTGTTGCCCTCATTTCGTGGGTCAAAGGGATCAACAATTATGGGCTCCGTGCCTTTGATCTCACAACGACAGAACGGACAACCCTGACCGTCCGACTCCTGGAACAGATAAAGGAAAGAGTCTTCACCAAACAGGATATTTCATGTTAACACACACAGACATACACATTTGTAACCCCATAGACGTTTCTAAATGTAATGATCCGATGAGCATGGCTTTGTTGCTGCTGTGTTTTGGGGACATGAGGAACTCATTGTGCCGTCGAGCAGGAAGGTGGTTTCTGCACACAGCTAGGATATGCATGGTTAAGGTTATGCGCTACACTACTGCCCTATATCTTACGCTCATTTCCCCGACTCATGAAAGGACTCTGGCAAAGTCGACTGGACACATGTTTGTGAAATCCTTTCCAGGGAAAGACTGTTTTGCAACTTTACAACATTCATTGGCCACATGTATATATTCCACATGGCAGCCGCTGTAAAACAGGGGTCATAAATAAGAGGATAAAAGAGGTTTTGGTTTACAGTGCATCTCTCTCAACTGACTCAGGGGCTACAATCAAAGGCAGACAATATTTACAGAGAACAAAGCTGCAGTTGTGGTGGCCATATGGTTGGGGACTTGGTGGGGGAGGCACCAAAGGCATGTTTGAAATTTAATCCTTATTGGAGTGGGAGGGGAAGGGAAGGAGTGGGAGGTTAAAAGGAAGGGACAAAGACGGGAGGAGATGGTGTGATGGTCATAGACAGAGAAGAAACCATACTGCTCAGCAACAGACTGAAGGGACAAAACAAACTGCTCCAGGACTTCTGTCATGGCGAAGGGGAGAAAAACTGCTCTGAAATAGAACGGAAACTGTCTTTTTGTTGAAAAACAGGGTGTTGCTATACTCACCCTTCCCACATCCCAATATTCACTCTCTTTTTTAGCTCTGGTTTGGTCTCCACCATCTCCTGAGAATAATATCTGGCTCTTGAGCTGTTAAATATCACAGCAACTAGCTGGTGAACATATGCTGATGAGAGCAGTGAGAATGAGCCAAAACAGTAAAGCTGTGAGCTCAAAGATTCAATATTGCTATTTACTGAGATTTTTGTTAACTTTTTAAATATATCAGTCATTGCCAGGCATTATTTACATTTTTTCCAGCAACCCAAAAATCAAAGAATAAAGACATGGCGGATATGACGTCCCGTTACTCAGACTACCACAATAAAAGTGGTAACTTCCTTCTACCTCCGCATAGACTCAAATGAAGCAAATATATCGATTCTGGCATTAAAAAGTTGCGATAAATAGGAGAATTGATTTCCCTCCCCTAGTATGTTGTATATATTATTTGTCTCAATAAATAAATTAGTTAGTTTTAACTCATATGTCTAGATGTCTTTTGAAACTGAAAGTCATCAAATATGGAGTTTACTGCCCAGCATACTGTCTCTGTTTGCATCACTCTGGACAATGTTGACTTTACACGCTGTGGAAAGAACTAGTAACTACCTGCCAACGCTCTTGATACAGTCATTACTAAGATACACAAACCTTATCGAATGAAACCTACGCACACAGAAAAGCCCCGAATCACTCAGTCAGTCTGAGTCATCACTGCATTGATTCAGGATCAAACTAATAACCAGAACAAGGGAACCCTCTCATATTCTGCAGAGAGAGATCAAAAACAAACAGGATGTGGAATTACATAGATCATCAGCCAGCTGTGAGTGAGGAGCGTACGCATGATCCACCCCAGCTGACTAATATACAGAGTGAGAGGAAAGACGGGGGACGACCACTGAGTCATGACCTGAACGGACCGGTTCTGGGTTACTCACTAGTCACAGGGTAGGAGGGTTCCCTCTCGCTCTGACTCACTGTTTCATTAATGTGGAGGAAAATACTTCATTACTGAAGCACACGTATACATGTACACACGTACACACTGACAGACGTCACTCAATCACTGACTGGGGTTGTCGAGAAGGCGGGGTCACGTCGAGCTGTCATAACAGGAAGTATGACAAACAAACACTGTTAATGTGGGCTGAGCTCAGGACTGAGCTCTGGAAAGACTGCGCTCATGTTCAGAGTAAAGCCACACAACAACAAATCTTTCCAGTTTTGTAGGCGTGAAAATGAACCTCTTGAGAACAGAGCAGCAAACCGAACACTAGTGTTATAGCGCTTATATCAGGGACCCTTTAACTTAAATTCTGTGGACCATAGATCCCCATTTAATAAATATAATTCATTATTTCTTTGTTGTGATAGCTGCGACCAAAAACATTTGATCTGGGGGAAGATGTTTTTGGTATAATTTGTTTATTTTTTGAAAGACTAGCAACGAAGTCTACAAAAATACCACTGAGGATGACTTCCTGTGCCGTGACAGTAAGAACAGACTGACTGCATTATCACAGAAGCTACCGAAGAAACTTATCACATACTTATTTTGGTAAGTTTGTGATAAGTCTCTTCGGTAGCTTCTGTGATAATTTTTCATGGTATAACATGTTTTTGCTCCTCTGACTAACACAATGCAAACCAAAGACTCACGATAAATGGAAACTATCATAGCGCATACTGAAAAACAAAGCACACTCGACGTGTATAAAACTTTGACTCATGTCCTCTGAATCATCTTCCATGTCCTCCCTCGCTAAAGCTCCACTGCCAAACATCTAAAGCAGTGTTGGGATATGTAAAAGTACACAACACAAAAATATGAATAATGCAAGATTTACTGTTACTTGAAACTGTTCCAGTTAGAAAACAGACCGACTCCAGTGATAGGTTTGACGTGCAGAACAATGCCACGCATATTCAACACCACTAAGAGTAGGGCTGCACAATTAATCAAATATTAATTAATATTTTGGCTCCCCACAATTAAATGAACATGATCGACTGCGATGCTGACATTTAAAATGCTCCGCTCATAGAAAACTCTGCTGCATAAATGAAGCGCTTCCTAAACTAACAGCTAGAGATGAACCGTCAATCAGCGGCTGATTGAAGCCGGCTGGTTTTCAGCGTCTCATATATCCGTTTTTTTGCCGGTCACACACATTTGCAGCCGCCACATGATGGTTTTACGTCGGCACACAGCGGCACAGTCAGTAACGTCTCACACACACACACAACATGTCGGTGTGGAAGTTCTTCACTGTGAGTGAAGAAGACATAAAGCTGCAATTTGTAACAACTGTAAGTCCAAAATAAGCCGTGGAGGAACAACATTAAAACAACTAACTCCATCAGACTCTTATTATACTGTAAGTCATTCCCATGATGCTGCTCAGAGTGATCTCAGTGACCGGCTCGTCTGCTGACAGCATGAAGCTACACAGCTCCGTTATGGTGCGTTCAAGCTCTGCTCGAGTACTGGGCGATGGTAGATTATAATGCTATCACGATGTGTTCAAATGTAATCTTGTAAAATGGAGTTTTAGTTGAGAAACTTGAATAACGACAGTTGTTTGAAGGAGATGTTTTCACAGCAATATAAAATAGATAATAGAGAGGGAATTATGACCTGTTTAACTTCCTAACACTAGCTCTAAGCAGCTTATTATATATAATCATAACTACTAATTCCAACATTTTTTTTATCAATGAAAATAAAAAAAAAATAAAGTAAAAGGATAACATTTAGAATTTTTGACAGTTGGAATGAAGCACAACATGAAAGTGAAAGCAGCGCTTGGTTTATTTAAATGTGAAGTGCAATAAAAATATTTTGGCCCTAAAAATCTGTGAATAATCGTGATTAATAATTGTGATCTCAATATTGATAAAAAATAATCGTGATTATCATTTTGGCCATAATCGTGCAGCCCTAACATGTCTGCTGTCTTGAAGTCTTCGATATGAACCCCTCTGAGAATTAGAACAAATGTACTTGTCAGTCAACTCAAATTAACCTTGATACTGAATTGTGATTGCGAGACAGGTTTTTGGGCTTGTGTCCAGGACTGCAGAGAGAATACGTGTGTGTGTGTGCGTGCGTGTGTGTGCGTGCGTGTGTGTGTGTGTGTGTGTGTCCCTGCCAGAGATCAATAGCATCAGAGTCAGTGCACAACTCTACATGTCTGGAGAGCCATCTCTCTCTCTGTGTGACTGCAACACAGATGTCCCACGCAAAGGGAGAGAGAGGTGAGGAGGAGGAGGAGGAGGAGGAGGAGGAGGAGGAGGGAGTCTCTGGACCCGATGCTAATGGCTCATTAGGGGAAGGTAATTACAAACACACTTTGCTGGCACTGCTTCTGATGCACAGATGAATGCACAAGCACAATGAACACAGCAGTGCAGGACAGTGTGCTCTGGGATACACAAATTACAAAAAAAATAGCACACAGCAGGAAAAGGAAAAACACAAGCAGAAACGCTGGAATATACTGTGTGCACACACACTCAGTTTTCACTTCCGCTACCGACTGATATGTGGAAATTTGATTAGGACGGATGCAAGGACACCGTGAGGAAGGGAGGGACAGAGGGAGATTTTTCTTTTTACCATGTATCTTTCACTGGAGGCTGAGAGCTGCTTCTATTATTCAGTATTATTTTCTCACTTATATGCAGTCGCTTATTAACCCCTTACCATTCTGCCCTCTTTTTTTAGAGGGGTAGGGGTAGGGATGGGATATGTTCAGAGGGAGATACAAAGTCAACACTAGATGTCACATAGAAGTGGTGTACATCGTCTGAAAGCTGGGAACCTGAAGATTAATTTGAGATGCAGCTCAGCACTATGTGTCAAGTTCTTCTAGTCATAAATCAGAAATAAATATTTGTTGAGAAGAAATTGTTGCAGCACTTTTGGGGTTGATACCATTTGTTACACAGATTTGGTGCTAAATTGAACCATTTTTTACCACTGGAGAATTGATCAAAATTATCAATAATCCTCCAAAATACCACATTAAGACACCAAGACCTTGAGGAACACCATAGAAAAAGACATGCTGTGATTTGGGATCAAAAACCTTTTGACATTTGGATTTTCCGGTGATTAGATGGTGAGCACTTCTGTTGTGTAAACTGCTCAGAAACCCCCTTATTGTCAATCTAGCTAGAAAAGCCATCACTCCTCTGAATGCTCTAGGTCTCTAGTTTGATCCATCCATCCTCTGAATGCTCTAGGTCTCTACTTTGATCCATCCATCCTCTGAATGCTCTAGGTCTCTAGTTTGATCCATCCATCCTCTGAATGCTCTAGGTCTCTAGTTTGATCCATCCATCCTCTGAATGCTCTAGGTCTCTAGTTTGATCCATCCATCCTCTGAATGCTCTAGGTCTCTAGTTTGATCCATCCATCCTCTGAATGCTCTAGGTCTCTAGTTTGTGGCTGTAAAGTTTCATGAGGCTGTGATTATCCTAGAGGTCACCACAGGTCATTTTATACAGAGAGGTCAATGAAATGTCTCCTATGGGGACTAACATCATCACACATGAACACAGTTGGGCTCATTGGATCCACCAGAGTCTCAGCTTTACAGTGATACCCAATTTATGGATTTCAAGACTGTTTAGGGACCCCAGTATGCACCACACACCATTTTAGAATAGGCCAAAATAACACATTTGTACTGCATGCAAAAAACTGCATGTGATTATCATAAAGTGGGCATGTCTGTAAAGGGGAGACTCGTGGGTACCCATAGGACCCATTTTCATTCACATATCTGGAGGTCAGAGGTCAAGAGACCCCTTTGAAAATCACCATGCCAGAGACAGAGATGATGTAATTATGGGATGTACACATTCTGGCATTAAACCCACAATGTCCCATCTACATGAGTAATGGCAACTTTAATCTGCCAAAACCACAGATGTACCCCTTTGTTCAAAGATGTGATCTCAAAATGAGTCCACGTAGTACGGTTCATTACGATACCTGCCAAGCCGTGAGACAGGAAGTACACATGAGGTGACCGCAGGGCTCGATCTTGACGTCCTTGTCGTTCTCAGCGCAGATCTTACAGAGCTGGAAGGTGGAGCCCATTTCACAGTACAGCTCATACTGCTCCTGTTCAGGCAGAGCAAACGCCTGTTAGTCATCAAGTGATGCATATATCAAACTATACAAGAGAACAGACACACTCACACATACAGTACAAGCTTCCCACCATGCCACGCCCTAATGTTAAATCCTATGATGTTTTCAGGACTTCCAGGGAAGAAGAACCAGGGCCATAATCACCTATTTAACATGGGGGGGGGGGGGGGTGTACACACTCTGGGACCCAATCCTCCACGGAGGCCTGGAGCATTTATTAGAAACTTAACAGCTGAACTGATCACCCGATTCGACTGTTATCAGGCCATTAAATAGGCGTTATCAGTTGCTACAAGCACCATAGATGTGGGTCATTAGGGGCCTACTACACCTACTACGTTGTAAAAATGAAAGTGAAACTTAAAAGCAACACGTTCTAACATGTAAAACTGAATGAAACTTCATGTTTTCAATGCAAACAAAAAGGCTTCTTTAGGTTTAGGCAACACAAAAAAAAACAGGTTTATGCAATAAAACTACAACTTCTTTAGGTTTAGGCAATAAAACTACAACTTCTTAAGGTTTAGGCAATAAAACCCCAATTAGTTAAGTTTAGGGAAAAACATCATGTTTTGGGTTAAAAGAACTACTAACAAAGACAACTACCTATTGTTGGTTTCACACGGTATGCAACCTTCAGTCTCCTGGGTGAAAACTGTGTTTTGTGTCCCATCCATCGTCCCCGACCTACACCCCTCCACCGTTTGTGGTGGTGATCTACCATGTGAATATATGATAAAACCTACTAGTGGGTGTAGTAGGCCCCTACTGACCCACATCTATGGGGCTTATAGTGACTGATAACGCCTATTTAATAGCCTGACAACAGTCTAATCGGCTGAACTGATTATTTTAAAGCATTTTGAAACAAAAATCAAAGATGATATTGATTTAAATAATGTTATGTTGTTATGACCATAGACTTAAAATACTAAAATGCTTAATTTACTTCTTCAAGCTGTTGCCACAACAACATACGTAGCTAACAATGTTTGCTTCCTCTGCTGCCATCTATCACAACAAAGTTAACATGCCATAAGGTGCAGCATTTGGTTACTTTAAGAAACCTCCATAGAAATACAGCTGTGGAACCAGCTACTAATTTTCATATTGAACATTTTCCACATCATACGGAAGCCTGAGCTGACATGATGTATTCTGGCTTTGTGAGGAACCATGAACATTACTCTGTGTATTCAGATGAAGCCTGTTTTCTCACACACACTCTCACACACACACACACACACACACACACACACACACACACACACACACACACAAACCCACTTGTGTGACTTTGATGTGATCATGAGGCGTTGGCTCACACAAACCAGTGAGGTCTGGATTGTAACTGCGACCGTCAGGAAACAAGTAGCTGTGAATGAGAAAAAAAGTATGAAATTCACTAACTTTACTTTTTTTTTTTCACGTTATATATATATATATATATATATGGGTTATTTAGACATGCAAATGTGTAAATAACCCATAAATATGTTTCTCATTTATGTGTGCACAAATATGATGAAACAAAAATACTTACAATGAGTAGTAGTAGAACCACAAGTAGCAATAGGAGCACTTGTAGTAATAGCTTTACTTTAAATGATTAACTTTAATTAATCCATATTTCTGACTGACACAAAATATCAGCTATGAGCAGCTGTTAAATAAAAAAATATACTAGGTCTTAAAAAAAACGAAAATGAGTAGAAACTCTTTTCCAATTAAAGTCAAATTAATTCAGCTTTTACAAGCCTGGGTATAATCACAATGATTGACATTTGAAAGAGGGACTGATGGGGACTTAACTTTCCCCAGACTTGCTGGGGTCTCCCAGCTTGATCAAAAACAGAGGTGCTTCAAACAGGATCCCCCCCTTCTCCCCCCCGCTCTCCGGCTACAGTGGACTTGTAAGAAGACACAGCGCTCCTTGAACAGCCTCAGCCAGCCGTGACTGACGGCCGAGGGAAGTGCACTAAATGGAGGGGAGCGTGTTTGATTTGTCTGGGGGCCTGTCAGATTATCAGGTATGATAGCAACAGATGGCCTCGCAAAACTACTTGAGGCTCAAAGACATCCTCTTGTCTTTCTGAGACAAAAAAAACATGTTTCATCTAGGAAGTGGCTTTCAGAAAAGAGCAAGTGGCACCACAGACATTTAAAGACTATGCAAATCAGATGTTACTGATTGAGACACAAGCCCCTTTCATTGTTGCACCGTTATTCCGCCTCGCTGCTCTGTATGAAAGGTACGGAGGAGCTACTACCAGCGGAGGTATTCACAGAGCCCGGCTGATGTCTGAGTGGAAGAGACAGCTGGCACAGTGGGACTACATGCGCACACACACAAGACGCAGAAGGTGTTGAGTTAAACATCACACCTCATTTGCTCCTGTGATGGTGGCGTGCTATCTCAAAATCACACACTGGGGCGACAATATGCCACCGTGGTTTGGTCCAGTGTGAAAAGGCGACAAAACTAGTATCCGGTTTTATCACAACCCGAATAAGCGGTGATTCTCTCTCCTTCGAACCCAGGTTTGGAACGTCAATTAATGTTGATTGATGCCAAATTTTATGCACATTATAAGAGCATAAAAATAGACGGAATCCACGCACATATTTGATACTAGTACACCCCAAAGTGTATTGTGATTGCGCCCCAGTGCAGAACTATTCCATGGCCTTAAATTGCCATAGTTAATGCTTCAAACAGAGAGTGAGCTAAAGAGGGAGAGAGTGAGTGATAGGTGACATACAAGCCCTCCCTGTAGCCGTCAATGAGAGCCTGGAACAGCGGTTTGTTGTGAGGGATGGTCTGCAGGATGTTGCTGTCATTGGTCACATAGCCGATGGCCCACTGGCCAAGCCGGGTACAACTCAGTCTGAAGATGTAACTGTTAGAGAGAGAGAGGACAGAAGTGCATGTAAACAAACATGTATAACAAACTTTAAATGATGTTAAAGCAGTACAACTAAATTTGAATGTCAAGTTTCCTTATCAAACTTTGACTAGTCATAAATAAGCTACTTGTTAATGTACCTTTATTGACCTTTAGCTGAATCATAGCATGATTATATGATCATAATTAAGATAAGATCTTAATTTTGTCTTGTATTTTCTATGGTGACACTTTCCTGGATTGTATTCATGGTATTCTTCTGTTTTCTTTGTTGTTATATGCATTTAAATGTAAAGCACACTAAGTTTACCTGTAATAAAAACATGATGAATAAATAAGATTGTAGTGAGCACAATATGGATTCATTTCCTGTAGTTTTTATGCACACCTGAGGTGGATGATTTAATATTCCATAGTTCTGACTTTTATAGAGCATTTCGCCTAAGAATTCAAATGGCGGGTCTATCCCTGTAATTAATGCTAATAGCCTCATGATTCAATTGCCGAGACCTGATGTGATCAATTACACCTGAGTGACCGCTGGAGGGTAAAACAGATGAGACAATTACAGCTCACGAGCTTCATCCAGTGAGAAATGAGCCAATAACCAATGAAAACTGGTGAAATGTGAACTTTCTACCTTTGTTATTTATATGAAACTAAACTGCAACAAACAACGGTGCTTCTGCTGTGTCTCTGAATCTTTTGGGATTTCCTTGTGCAAATCACAGCTGAATTCAAAGGAAACAGCTCAGCAGAAGATGGAGCAATCTGAATGTGTGAAAAAGATGTGAAAAAACAGAGAAAGAGGAGGTATTATAGATGCAGTTCAGTACGAGTACTGGGCTTAGAGCAAGCCTTGACCACGGTATGATCCCACCTCAACCAGCAACAAAGGCACCGAGCTAAATCCTCCGAGGCTTCGACTGAAGAGAGATTTGAGAAGACAGTTTGAGAGTTTCAGACGGTTTCACTGATGCTAATAAGCTGTGTTTCGCCTCTGATGGGAAGAGCTTTGCTGGGGACAGGAAGTCTGCCTGTCTGTGTACATGATAATGAAATGCCTCAACAATCACACATGCAGTCCCACATGCAGTAAAGTAATCTTCACTTTCAGTGTGATAACCATGTTTGGTGTTATTATCTCCGCCTGGAGATTATGTATTCGGTTGTGTGCGTGCGTGCGTGCGTGCGTGCGTGCGTGTGTGCGTGCGTGCATGCAAATGTGTTAGGCAATTAAGCCTGTCTTAGTTTGGTAACAGAGACAAACTTGAATTAAGAAAACTTATATTATATTATTATAATACTTATATTGGCAATCGCCGGTTGTTGGCTAACGGTGGTAACATTTGAACACATCGCCCAACCCTACTGAGCAGTCCTACGGTGTGTTTGGCTAACAGAGCTAACAGCTAACAGGGCTAATACATCTAACAGGGCTAACAGCTAACAGGGATAATACATCTAACAGAGCTAACAGCTAACAGGGATAATACATCTAACAGAGCTAACAGCTAACAGGGATAACACATCTCTACTGAGTGCACTTTTCTAGTTGTTTAACAGAGGATATGATCGATATATCCTGAGTTGATTTTTCAACAGTCTATAAGATTGCTTATCCCAAGTGCATGCATAGAAGTGTGTGTGTGTGTGTGTGTGTGTGTGTGTGTGTGTGTGTGTGTGTGTGTGTGTGTGTTTCTGAGGGAGTTGAAGTGGTAACATGTAGTGGTTCATGACATATGACTGCCCCCCCCTCCCACACAGATGTGTGTTTATGTGTGTTTGTTCCAGTTTTGGTTCATAACAATGGTATTTGCATGATTCACTCTGTGATCAGCGCCCCCCTCTACATTTGAATACACACTAGCCTCTTGCACGCTCACTTACACACAGATCCACACACACACGTTTCCTGTCCTGTCATTATCTGCTCTGCTCTACCACTCCGCCATGCAAGACTGGCTAATCACAGGGCAAGCATGGCTCAGCTCAAGGCTACACGAGCTGCTCGCAATGAATTAGCACTGATGTCAAAGGTAGTTTCTCAAGCTACTTTCTTCCCCCCACCAAGAACTTGCTACGTGGAAGGAAAAAAAAACACCAAACATAGTTTGTCAGCATTCATTTCAGAGACCGTTGTGTAGGCAACTGCAATACACACATACTGTATGAACATTTAACCTCTTTACCTGACGAACCCAGTTAAAACACTGCCTTTAGAAACTTCATGAAATGCTGTGGAGGTCTTTTTTCCGAATAGTTTCTATAAGACGAGGCCTTAACGCCACTAAAACAACACACCAAGTGGATTTTGTCCAAACAACGTTTGTTTGGCAATGATTTCAATATTTTAGTTACAAAATAAACGCAGGAGAAATTGTAATTTTACTTTATAATATTTTTAACTGTTTTTATATTGAATGTACATACTTGTCTTTGTATTCTTTTTGTGATCTTATTTACATTGTTATTGATCTTATTTGTTATTATCTAAGTTTTACTTGATCACATTTCATTATTATAATAAAACTACTCTATTTGGAGTCAAAATTGTACAATTTAGTTGTTTTTATTGATTTTCTACTGTGCACAATGGTAGAATGTGATGATTCACAGGGTAAATGTCATGGCCAAAGGCTCCACTGTGTGCACATAGCCTCCTGTAGTGGATATCAGTAGGATTTTAGAGCCAGATTCCCTTTCAAGAGGTAGAAAACCCATTTGGCACACTTTGGGTATCCAAGTGGCCAAATGGAGAGTCCTCCTGGTCCTATCCTCACTAAAACCTTTGTAGAATCTATGTGCTTTGTGTTATTTATATCTGCTTTGGCACAGTTGTAGTCAAGGAGTTGCCGAATGAATTCAGTGGCATCTCTGTGCACGGCATCATTGCTATAATGGCGTTATCCACCGTCTAATCTAGAAAACATTTTAGGAGAGGATGCAAATGTAAATGTTTCCTTTGGTTCATCACAATTTAGGTCTTACCTATCCATAGAGACCAAGATCATGCATATAGACCTGGTAGTTGTGGAGCTATTCTTGATGTATTTTGGGTATGTGTGTTTAGGTGAACCACACCTTCCAGCACCCTAGGGTGGACAATTTTGTCATTTTTTTCCTAATTCTACAGCTGTTTCAACTGTTCAGGCCAATCAGATTTCCTTCACTGAAACAGATTATTGCTGTGTGTTTAGGGACCATATACACCCTGCTGCTGTCATAAGCTTTGAAACAAAGAAATGGCATGTTTTATGAATATATACGACAGTAATAAGTAGCTTTGGGAAGGTTGTTCAGACTGAGACTCAGAGGTGTGACAGCAAAGCGTGACCTGTTTATGACACATATAATCCCAAATGCAAATTTGGCAAATTCATAAACATCCTCTGTTTCTGACTGATATCCGTTGCCTTTGAGCCTGAGTTCTAAGGCTATTTGCTACGGCGACCAACGTTGTAAATATTCATAAGCATATGTGCAGACCGAGGAGATCAATTGGATCCTGAAACAGCATGTTGACTTTCAGACCCGGCTATGTGTCTGCACACAGATAACAACAAGGAAGCAGCATGTGACTGACGGACGGGGTTCATAAAAGTCGAGGGTAAACAAAACCTAGCGCTCATACAAACAACTTCACATTCAACCCTGCGCTTCCTCGGGTCCTGAGCAAAACACCTGCCATGACATAGTTGCGTCACACACCCAAGTCGCAGCTACTCACTCTCAGAAACACTGGTGAAATACACTCACAGGAAAAAAACACCAGGGGCAGACTTCACCGGGCAAGGTAGGCAACTGCCTGAGGCCCCCGACTAAAAGGGCACCAAACAGCTATAGATTTATTATGATGCATTATGTTACTACTACTACTAAATATGCAACTGAACTGTATACTATGTACTGTGTACTTCTAAGGAGGAGCCGGGGATCAAACCACCGACCTTCCAATTGGTGGACGACCCGCTCTACCTCTGAGCCACAGCCACCCCCCATTTAAGTACATTAATTACATTTAATTTAAGTACATTGTGCTGATAATGCCTCTCTTTCAAGCTTCACTTGAAGTACACATTTGAATACAGGACTTTTACTGTGTGGTATTAATATTTTTACTATTAATAGTTAAAGGTTTTACTTCCGAAGTAGGCCGACTTCTTTTACCACTGCCAATACCAACATTTCCAGTTAGAGAGAGTGAAAAGTAAAGCTAGATAACATTTGCCTGGGGCCTCTGAAAAACACACCCAGGTTGCTGCTAATCGCAGTCAGAAACATCACTGAAATAAACTTAGCGGAGGTAATTTCCAAATAGGCGTTTTAGTTGCTTGCTTTGACAAAACCACTGCGGTTATAAAGTAAAGCATGGATTTAATTAACCGAGGTATTTTGCTGGCGGTAACATTATTAGTGTTATAAGGTTATCAAGTCTTACAGCGGGGAAATGCAGTCCATAGAGGAGGCTGCAACGTCACTGAAATAAACTTAGCAGAGGTATTAATTTACAAACGGGCGTGTTAGTCGCTGGCTTTGACTTAACCGCCGCGGTTATAAAGTAGAGCATGGATTTAATGAGTGGAGGTAATTTGCTGGCGGTAAAGTTATAAGTTATGGTGGAGATACACCAAGTCTGTTGACGTACGTGAAGTCAACGGATCCTATTCATTCCCTATGGAGAGCAGGATATCCAGCCACACGTTGCCTGATGGATGAGGCACGGCAAGTTGACTGACCAGTCACCAACTTGCATAAAAACGTTTTGTATGCAATCTGAACAGTGGGATCTGTATTTGCATTTATCACAGTCCCTGTGAAATCCAACATCACAGCACTACTTTGAGAGGGAACATACACTGAGGGGGTGCATGTCTTGGCAAATGAAATAAAGTATTGATTGAGTTTATCTTTGCATGTTAACTATTAATTAAATATAGATGTAGTGTTTATGAGAATCAAGACACTATCACAAATCACTTTCTTTCTATATTTTCTTACACTCCTATGAGGCAAGAGGGTGGGGGTTATGCTCAAAAAGAGCTAGCTCGCACAACTTGTCCGACAATGTCGGAAGGCAAAAGTGTTTCTAGTTGTTCTGAATGGCTACACCCGTCATAGAGAGGGGGGAGACCCGTTATCGATGGGGTTAACGGCACCCTTTTTCAGACAGTCTCTCCTGGAAGGCATTCAATGTTGTTCACATCATCAGTGACAGAAACAGTTGTGTAAAGAGAGCTATAGAGAGAAGCTCAAATCCTGCTTACTTTCTCACTGCCACACAGCTGGCACATCGGCGTGATTGTTGGTTTCATTAAGTTACAGAAACTGTTGGACACAGTCATACGCTGCTCTATTCCTCAGCTGTATTAATACTCCATCAATTCTCACTGTTCAGTATAAATAAAGTTTCCATTTGATTTCTTGTTGGGTTCAACTTGGTCAAACATACATTCTAGAGCTGTGAGATTCCTCTGTTATCTTTAAACTGTTATTTGATGTCCCATGTATACCAACATATAGATATGGAAGATCAAGCTCCCTACAGGCAACCTTTAATAAAAACTAACTTTGCTCATTTAGTCATGAATATGTTATGTTAGAGAGAAATACTTTGAAACAAAATTTTTCGTATACTTAAAACAAAAACAGAGTTACCATACCTGCCAGGCTTGTTCATGTACTTGTGTAGTCGGGCCTTGACTTCATCATAGGTGAGGAAGGCCATGTAGCCGGGGTGTGTCACTGCCAGGAAATTCCAGTTCCTCAGAATTGATCCCCATGGCTGAAAAAGACAGACTAAACAGATTAATATGCATTGTACATGCATTTTTTTTCACATATTTTCAGCATAAAGTCACGTTGACTCAGTGCTTCCGCTACAAATAAATGAGATGTCTCAAAGATTGGGGCCGATCAAGGCTGATTGTATCTGCTATATTGAGCTATCCTTGCGTCAGCTGTCACTCAGATGTTTTTTACTCGTGAAGCTTTCATGCACAGCAACGCAACAAGTGCAGCCACACTTGCAGAAAATCTGCACAAATATCCTCTTGAAAAAAATAGCATTATCATCGGTCAGATAATCAGTTTACATAATATCCCTTAATTAAGAGCATAAAGCTGTGGGGCATTAACTGGATATTGGCCCGGGCCAAAGAGGCAGGAGATCACACATTATCATGAGAGCAACAAATGACCTCCAGCTAGTTAACACAGTATGCACTCATGACGAAAACAGCCCAACAATAGCTGTAGTATTACAGTAAAAGACCTGACCCCACCTACAACATTTGGACCAGATTTGTCCTGAGAGGATTGCAGTATATCATCACAGTGAATTGTCACCAAGTGTTCCTGCTTTGTTCACCCAATCATTCTCACCTTCATGTGGACCCTCTGATCCGTGTGACCAGTGGGATACATCCGGGTCGGAGAAATTAAGCCAATAGGGAAGTGCCTTAAACTTGCATTCTATCTACCAGCCAGCAGAGGGCGAACCTCTGGTTGTATAGAAGTCTATGAGAAAATGAGCCTACTTCTCTCTTGATTTATTACCTCAGTAAACATTGTAAACATGAGTTTATGGTCTCAATCACTAGTTTCAAGTCTTCTTCAATACAGCATGATGTTCATTTAGTAAATTATGGTCCCATTTAGAGTCAGATAGACCATAAAGCAGGGTATGCTTTAGGGCGGGGCTAACTTGTGATTGACAGGTCGCTACCACGGCATTCACAGAGTGAAAATCTCTTATTTAGCATTTGATTGTGCTTAACTCCTCCCTCTCATGTCACTTCTGGTTGCAAAAAAACCAAGATGGCGACAACCAAAATGCCGAACTTGAGGCTTCAAAACCATAGTCCACAAACCAATGGGTGACGTCACGGTGACTACGTCCACTTCTTATATACAGTCTATGATTGGGACACTGACACTGACCAAAATAATTCTTCAAGTATTCACAATCTCAGTTTATATGTTCAGAGTGTGCATGCAGAGTACAAAGGTTCTGCCAAAGTAAAACATTGCTTTAAAGCCTCACCGCCCACACACCATCTTGAAGCCACATGGCCAGAAATCTGTCAACAGGAGGGAACTAAAGCTACACACACACACAAATAGAACCAAAAACATCAAACAGACCAAATATTTTCTACATTTATTTTGCTCCTAGACTGTTAACTTAGTGTATCAAACCCATACATGAGGCTTTGATCCTGTGCTGCTGTGTCGCACTGTTCCAGTCACTGTGAGGTAATTTGTAAACTGAGCCGTGGTGCAAAGCCACCGTCATTGTGAGTCTGCACATATTCAAACATAACTTCTACTGCTTAAAACAAACAAGGTATGTGGCTGGGCCTCCAAGCTTTTTATTATTTACTTATTGTTTTTGACCACAGTACTGGGCCAGTTTGGGCTGAGATAGAGCAGTCGTCCTATAGTCCAGTGTCTTTAACATTGGTTCTCTGTGCACCGTTACCTCTCTGCAAGAAAAGCCTGACAAATCCCATTGTGACTGTGTCCTAAAGACGTTTTTTTTGTTAAGAATTCCTTGAGAGGCCTCGCATGTAAATGCCAAAACCTGTTGTAACCAACCTGGAAGAGGCGTGTGAAAATGTCGAACTCAAACACGGAGATGTAGTCGTTGCAGGTGAGGTCGATGGTGGATTTGAGGGCCATGGCCTCCAGGCCCGAGCTGATGGGATGCACTTCGTGAAGGCACTGTCGGAAGACTTTCCATGGCACTATTGTCCTGCAAGAGAGCAACAAGCCGAATCATAAAAGCGAAGATAAAGCAACTTGCGAGACAAAAGATATAAATGTACATTTGACGAATGCAATAGAAGAGTTTCTGTACAACAAATGCATGACAAGAACTGTGCAAATTCACGGCTAATGTGAAGATTCATAGATGTGGTTGAACTTTTGTTCTACTCACGCAGCTCTTATGGCTTTAGATTAGATAAAACAATGAACAGAAAGAAGAGGAACCGATTAAAGTGATGGTGAAGTCTGGTGGTACAAACTGAGGAGGAGTGAAGTTTCTCACCCACAACTGATATAAATGTGCTGTTGTTTGGAAACGAAAGTATCAGTTGGTGATGACATTTCTAGCAAATGTCAAAGTACAAAATGTATGTGGTGAATGTGATCAGCAGCCTCAGTGGCCAAACATAAGAAGTTAATCTGTATCTTACTTCCGGACATAGTTTAAAGACACAGGCTGTATTCGAAACCTCATACTATACTGATAGTACAACCTCATACTATACTAGTAGTACAACCTCATACTATACTGATAGTACAAACTCATACCATACTAGTAGTACGTACTGATTTGGCCAAAATTAAGTATGTAGTATGCGAACAAAAGCAAAATCAGTATACCAAAAATACCCGGATGTCGTACTGATTTGGAAAAAATCCCCAGTATGCATCGGACCAGTCTATCTCGCCTACTGTATCCCACAATGCAAGGCGCTGAAATGGTACAGGCTACGGTTACAACAACAGCAGCCAAAAACAAAAACTCTTTGTTTTTTTACGTTTTTCGTAGCTATTTCATCACTAAATTCACTTCTGAAAGTTTTTGAGACGAGAAATCAACTGTGTAGATTTTGAATATAGACAGTTTTACGATATTAGATGGTGAATCGAACATTTGCTCCATCGTTTTCGGAGTTTAGAAGCTCCACAAACTGCCGTGACAGCTAGCTAGCACTTGACGGGGTAGCTGGAGCTCTCTAGAGACCGGTCTGTAGACGAGGGGCTTTTATTTCCTTGTTGACAGATAGTTTGTTTAAATATCACAATACAAATGTCCATTATAAATGAACAGGAACCTGTGTTTATCTGCCTTTTTGGAGTTGAAAAGCTCCACAATCGCCCGCGCACGTAGCTCGCTGGAGAGCCGGCCGGCAGTGGCGAGGGAAGAGGCGAGGGAAGAGGCGAGGGAAGAGGCGAGGGAAAGAGCTGCCTCTGACGGGGCAGATTCCTGCTGAGACAACATATTACTCTAATATCTGGAGGGAGATCAGTCCACCGTCTTGTTGCTGTAACTGAAAAAGCAGTTAGAGTAAATGTTGTGGATCAACCTGGGCTTGTGTTTAGACAACATTAAATACTGCTGCGTGTGAGAACTTTGGCTCGTTTAAAAAAATGTGTTTATATTTCTCAAATTATTGTATTGACGACAGTATGAAAAAATGTCAAATGATGCTCGGCCGTGTGCAACACAACGAAGAGTGACATTTGATTTCTGAATCATATAAAAACAAACAACACTGTAATCAGGCAGCTGGAGTTTAGTAAACCAGTTAAAGAGTACGCTACGAGGCCAGCCGACCGTTAATTCAGTGCTGGGACGATGACGGTAAGAAACTAAACTGGACAGAAGCTGGTGATGTCACAGCAGCACCGGAGCTACCAGCTGGAACAGCTTTTAGTAGCAGCACACAGTCCGAGTTAGAGGAGAGGAAAATGAGCACAGAGGGAGGGAGACAGAAGGGGAAAGAGACACCACAAGGACAGCGAGATAGTAATGAGAAACAATACAGAACACTTCAATGGTTCATGACAGCAGAATCCATTTTGATAGTAATCAAGGCTGTTGAAAAAAAGCAAGCCGGTACTGACGGGAACATCTCTGTGTGGCTCAACGCATGGCCGACCACATCTCTAATATTAACTTACTAACCACTGCTGTTTCTGAAGCCACCTTACTGGAACACACATAGAATGAGAAGTTTAATTTTGCATCTGTTGCAATCAACTGCAAACTGTACTTCCAGAAGTAGCTGGTTTTCCTGTGCACATATAATTTAAACAGCGCGATATATCACATACAGATATTTAACACTTAGAGTTCATTGATCTGAAAGACATCATGTGACATAGGTAATGGAGTTGGCTCATTTACTGAAGCTGACTATGCTCAATCTGTGATTGAATTATTCAGTATGACCTTGACTGGGTGATTTATGAGGAAAGAAATTCCTTTAGTAAGTTCTTGCAGGTTGTGGGTCTCCCAACAGTCCTCTCTGAGGGTTGATGACAAGCATATAAGGCTACAAGTAGGGCTGTGTATTGGCAAGAATCTGGCATTTCGATACGTATCATGATACAGGGTTTACTTTTGCGATTTATTAACCTAATTTTAGGAAAACTGTCATAGCATAAAGAACACACATGCATAAAATCTGAATTTATTTTTACTTTTTTTTATGCAATCAGAACAGTGGGATGTGTTCGTCGTCATCCAACATCATAACACTACTTTTGAGTTAATCTTTGCATGTAAATGCACGAGAAGAAGCCCAGATGAGGTAAACGCTTACTTTTCTCCAAAAAATTTCCTCCAGAATTCAGCCGCATCAGCTTTGGTGATCCTGAACGTTCCCCCCTGGAACTGTCCTCCGGGGAAAAGGGCTTTGATTTCAGCCAGCATGTGGCTGAAGATCAGAGACAGCTTGGTCAGGTTCCTCCTGCAGAAGAGAGAGGAAACACTTATTACAGTTCAACATGTATGGAAATTATTTGACCTTCAGAATTCTGGACATATTTGCAAATTTTGTTGACTGCAGATTTACTGGCTCTGGTAAATAGAAACGGATCTTTCTGACACGTGCCGGAGCTCCAGAATGAATCTATTTTGGTCGCAGTTTTTGACGAGAAACTTGAATAAATCCAGTTGTTGGTAGGAGATGTTTTCACAGAAATATAAAATAGATAATAGAGAGGGAATGAATTATGACCTGTTTAACTTCCTAACTAAAACCAAACGGTAATTAAGGAGTGGATGTTGAAGTACCTGTGATTTATTGTCTTACGTAAGTTTTTTTTTACCGTGGTATCAAATTGGTATCGAGAATCGTGGAATTTTACTGGTATTTGTACTAAATTTCTATCATCATGACATCCCTAGTGTAGGCCTATGGGAACTTACAAAACACTTTAAATGTATTACTGTGGCGTTAAAATATGAACATTTTTGGGGTGCTGCTGCTCCTAAATTAATAAGTAAGGCTCACCAGTGCAACAAATGTAAAAAGTTAGTCTGGAGCCCTGCATGATGTGATGACGGTCACACTTCATCACATTCAGAGATAATTATCTGATAACTTCGAAACCAAAGCCAAGTTTGTCATTTCCCAGCCTGCGATGTCACTTCTGCAATTTTAAAATGTAATGTCACAGTGACACAGCTGCTCGAATCAACTTGGTGCCGATTGTTTAAAACCAATTACACCTTGTTAACCGTCCAGCACAAGCCAAGATGTTTGATCGAGTAGATGTCATGTTAAGAGAAGTCACGTTGCAGCAGGTTTGACATTTTTTTAAATGAAGAGCAGAGTCACATCTGAAAAGTAATAATTGTAAAATAGAAAGAAAGTAGCTCCGTCAAACCATACAAAACATTAGCAGTGAAATATGCTTTACATAAAACCAGCACTGCAAAAAAAAACAGACCACAACTCGATTCAGTTTTCAATAGGTGTATTAAACCATGCAAGCAAAGCAATATTGGTGTGTGCATGAGTGTGCATGTGAAAGACTCCCAGTCTCTGAGTTCAGTCCACTCAGTAAAGAGTCCGCATTGTTTTCCCCACAACCCCCAAATAGTTAAGTTCCAGTTCACAACCACAAAAAGAGAGACAACTCAAAAGTCTGAGTTTAAATTAGGACTAGCAGCGTCTGTATTCACAGTTCAGTTCAACACCTTTACTGAGCTAGTCCGGCTGCAGTTCTCTTCACATCTTTACATTAGCAACACGTGTTCTGCACATCTGACCAAAGCTATTATTCTAAGAAAAATGGTGCGGTCGAAACTCAACCCATCAGATGATCAAATGTTTTTCATCTTGTAGTTTCTGTTTAGCTGTAAAAGGAGAACGTTTGTGACCCGGCAGCCATGTTGAGATCAGTTGAGGAAATACCAAGCACCACCCACCAGCCGATGGGAGCAAATATTTCCCTTCATAATTTGGTGTTTTCTATTCCATTTCCATTCCATCCAAACAATTATCAATTTTCATTTAAATTGCATTAATAAAACAGAGTAGAGCATGCCACAGGAGAGGAGAAGATAATTAAAGACTTAGTGTAGTTAAATCTTTTTCACAGCAGTTAGACTTTGATGAGGTATTGAAGTGTGTTGTGAGATTACTGCTGAAATGGCTGAGGTATGGATAGTACAGTTTAAGCTTCCAGTCCAGCAGCCACATATATAAGTTAGCAATATTCCTAAATCCTAAAGGGAAGCAGGGAAGGAGACTTCAGGAGGGTTATTTTTTAGCTTATTCTTTGGGAAGTGTTGGTGAATCTCGTCTCCCTCTCCTCTGGGACGGGGATTTGTCTCTCTCGCTCCCTGTGCGATTAGACCGTATGCTGGTAAACACTTCAGGGTAACACAGCAGACAGGGTGACTTTGCCCAAGATGTGAGTGTGTGGGACAAAGACAGCTCACTGGCTGTGGGGTGCTGATAACAAGCTTTGTGAATGTGTGTGTGTTGTACCTGGAGCGCACATCATCCAAACTTTTAAATTCGTTTTTCAAACCTGCACAAAACAGGCTGAGTTTTGTTTATCCCACCTCTGTGATTCAAGAATTACTCCACTGAATTAATCATTTTAAGTAGGTCTGAGTTTGGGGTGAAACGGGTGTGCGTTTTGTCATTTTTTTTCCCCAATATCAATTCAAATCTAGCTGTCTCTTGTTTCTGCCGCTTTGGATTTAATCCAATTAACAAACGTACGGACCCCGTACCTTCAACGTGACGAGCTCTACTTCTCCGTCCTCTCATGTTGGACTGAAGGCAGACGAGACGCTACAGTGACTCGCTATCACCTCTACAGGTACAGGTGTTATTTCAAGGGCCGGGGCTAACTGGTTAGCATGCTCATTTCAATAGATATCTCCTTAACAAAATAAGCACCGCCCACCAGCCGGAGCACAGCCAATAGGAACGCTCTCTCTCTCTCTGAAATGACCTGTGATTGGCCAAAGTCTCCCGTCACGAGACAATATTTTCTAAAGCTGGAAAACAGAGCCATGAGGAGGAGCAGAAGTCTAGTTTTCTCTCAGAACACTTGAATTACAATATGCTGAAAGGTTATTATGGGATTTTTGCCCAATGATGCCAAAAATATTCTGCCTACTGAAGCTTTTTACTTTAAATCTGCTTTTAATGTGTGATCCATTAGTCCTCCCCTCCTTCTTCCTCTTTGATTGGTGTAGCTGTTCTTATAATCTTGTTGCTTTTACTCTCATTATAACCATGTAAAGTGCCTTTGAGAACCTTTTAAAGGGCTATACAAACAAAATGTATTATTGTTATTATTATTATCATTATTATTATTATCCATCCATCCATCCATTATCTGTGACCACTTGAGCTGATCCCAGCTGGCATTGTGCGAAGGTGGGGTAAACCCTGGACAGGTTGCCGGACTTTCACAGGGCTATTATTATTATTATTATTATTATTATTATTATTAATAATATGAAATCAGACTGCACTTATTCTCAAGATAAACCTGTCTTTAGTATATGTTGGACTGCTGACAGTACTCTGGTCTATACATCTAGATGGTTTTTACAAAGTTAGGCAGGTATGATTTATTTTATGATTGAAATGTGTTCTGATAACAGACTACAATAAATCTCAATGTTGTTTGGGTGAAATTATTCATGACAAAGTAGCTGTGTATACTTTCTGTCCTTGACCACGCACACACGGCTTTTGCATGTGGTGAACACAACAACGCTGACAGTGCTATGACTCAATCCATGACTGTGACTGACTACAAGAAGCATAAGCTACTTATAAAACATACTGAGACTCCAACAATTCCTTGAACGGCAAACACCAGATGCATTCTTTTCATACTAGATTGATCAAGATGTCAAATAATCCAGAGAGTTTCCCGTGCATTGCAGTTGTAGAGTATAGTGACTGGAATAAAGTAAAAGAGGGGAACTGCAGGTTAAAGTGGGATAAGTGAGAATCACTGTTCTGTGCCTTGGTGGTAGCATACACTCCAGTGTGTGTGTGTGTCTGCACTAACAAAGCCAAGCCCGTCTCAGTAATTTCATGCTCATGCTTTCATGCTCTCCAGTCAGCATTAGGACTCTAATCAACCAAGGACCAGCCAAAAAATCCTCCATTGGGATGCAGAGGTAAACACTGCCGACTCTTACACAATGCTTGTGATTTGAACTCAGTTTCCAACCTTGCTGTGGAGGAGGACTCAGCTCCAATTACTCTCTGCTTACTGCATCATTGCTCTGCTCACCGACGATGAGACAGATAGATATATTTTTGTAGAATCTCCCTGGACAAAAAGTGCAGGGCAGATTGTTGATGTTCAAGTCCTCTGGTTTGGTTCGTTAATCTTCCTCGAGTGTCCTTGCCATGCCCTGTGCCATTAGACTGGTTGTGTAATCTGTGCCCCGGGAAAGCCAGCCCATTCATTAAGGCTAATGTACTCAGAGTGTGTGGAGCAGGGTGTCCAGAAACTGTTGGCTGACTAACACAGTCGGCTCTGTGATGTGCATATACAGTACATGTATATCCAATAATGATAAAATAGAATCTTCCAGTCAAACACTTTTATAACCAAAACACCAGCCGATTAATGGGTGTTATAAGTCGCTGTAAGCCTCATAGATGTGGGTCAGTAGGGGCCTACTACATCCACTAGTAGGTTTTATCATCTGTTCACATGGTAGATCACCGGAAGAAGGTATAAAAGAACACGGCAGCGACCTCTATAAGCGACGGTGGTAATTATGACAGGAGCAGAAGCAGAAGTCAGGCGCTCCTAGTATAGATATTCTATAAGGAGTAGAGGTCGGACGATGGATGGGACATGGACTGTCACCCAGGAGACATCCCATGTGAAACCAACAATGTGTGGTTGTTTGTGTTCGTAGTTATTTTAACCAAAAACATTATGCTTTTACCTAAACTTAACTTTTATTGTCTAAAGCTAAAGAAGCCTTTTTGTTTGTGTTCAAAACATGACGTTTCATTCAGTTTTACAACATGTTAGAACGTGTTGCTTTTAAGTTTCACTTTCATTTTTACAACGTGTAGTAGGCCCCTAATGACCCACATCTATGGTGCTTATATCGACTGATAACGCCTTTTTAATGGCCTGACAACAGTAGAATCGGGTGAAAACACAAACTCGCTAAAAGCGGCCTACATGGTGTCACTCCGTTGTTGTGGTGACACCTGCAGTGCAGCTCAACCGCCCACTATCTCTATTCCTACTGGTTTCCTGTCACCTCAACGATATCACTAACCTCTGTCACAAACTGTTGTTCCTCTGGCTCACTGTGAAAGTATAGGCTACATTTCCCTCTAAGTTATTCAGGCCACTATGAGAGAAGTCTCAAAATAATGATATGACAGTTAAATGATAATGATATACATGTACCAGACCTAAAAAAATCCCATTTTGATAACCATTACCGACATTTTTTAAAATGTTTAGACCTGAATAAAAGCTAAATGCTTTGATCCAATAGGGCCAGGTGTGTTTGTGTTTGGATGTGTTTGTGCAGCTGACAGCAGAGATACGGTGAGAGCAGAGTGGCCATAAGGGACTGTAATGGCTTCACAAAGGGACTATCAGAAACATGAGATGTCTATCAGATCTCTAACATGCTGCTGCTGCTGCCGCCACAAGGATGGAGGCTGGCGGAGAACAATCAGCTGCGATGAGGGCGAAGAGGAGAATACAGAGTGCAGAGGAGAAGGGGTGGGAGGGAAGGTTGGGTGAAAACACACTGCGGGTCAAAGCAGAAAGATGGAGGAAAAAATGGGAAGAGGAAGGGCACTCAGTAGTCGCTGACTTAATTGTTTCTTTGGATTGATATTAGCATCAATTATTCAGGCAAATCATTTGTCACAGAAAAGAGCAACAGAACAGAGTCCATTAAGACAGAGAGACGACGATAATGAATGTTCATCTGCAATTTTATGTAGTGGCCCCCGTAATATTATTCTTACAGTGCACTGAAGTAGCATATTACATGCATGTTTAGGCTAAGTTTGAGTCAAATAATTGAGGACTGTCTGCGCCTCGCTGTAAAAGCCTGCTGACAACGTAAGTGAGGACTGTTCATGCGGTGTTTCCTGTTGAATGAGAGGTTTGAAATCCGAGAAATACGGAGACAACAGGAAGAGGAAATGGAAGCTGAGGATTACTACAGGAAACTAGATGACCAAGCATGTGAGGCCACACGAGAACAGCGTTTCTAAACCACTCAGATCTGTAGAGAGAGAGAGAGAGAGAGCTTGAGGAGGCCGCACTAGTTTCCAGCTTTTTACAGATTAAAACGTCCCTCATCTCTACTCCCCCGCAAAACACACCAGATGCAGCTGCACCATGTGACCATGTCTTGAAAAACATACCAGGGCGGACAGAGTTGAAGTCTGGGAGAACTGGGAGATAGTAAATCTACTCCATTGCTACTGGAGTCACAGGTAAACCTGCTGCCTCCGCCCAGCCACATCTTCAGGCTGTCATGTTGCCGACCTCCAGGTCATCCACCCAAGCAGCTTCCTTCAAATCGTCCTCCAGAGGTGCTCCTCCCATCTGGTCGTCCTCTAGAGCGGCTCAACACTGGTGGATTTTGAGGGATTATTGAACTCCAAACCGTTGGGATACAGTACATCACCTCAAACGTGGCCGACTCTGACCCTGTCACTCCAAATATCCTGCTCTTTCGGCGGCGGGACGACTCTCTTCCTCAAGTGATGTACATCAACACCGACTTGATTGGGAAGAGGAGATGGCGCCATAGTCAAACCCTGGCTGGTCATTTCTGGGCGAGTTTCAGCCGGCATTATGCATCCAACCTGCACCAAGTGGCAGAAGAATGCCACCAACCTTCAGTGTGGACAAGTGGTGATGATCATGGATCCTCGACTTCCTCGCTCCCTCTGGCCCGTTGGACAGGTGTCCCAAGTGCATCCAGGGTCAGATGGACGTGTCCAAACTGTGGAGGTCAAGTTCATGACTCACACCTATCTCTGTCCAGTTGCCCGGATTGTCATATAATGTGCCTGCAAACTAATCAAGATGTAGGCGTCACTTCCACAGCTTTAACTACATTTAAAAGTACCGTGCAGGTTACTGAATTTCTGCAAAAAGTTTCACAATAAAAACCTTGTTAGGAAATGAAGGGATTCTGTCGACTTAAATGCTACAGGACTTTAAATCTGAAACGGATATAGGGAGTATTGAGTTTGTATTAACAGCATGATGCAGTAACAAAAATTTAAAAGGAAAAACAGGAGCAGATCAGAAAAGAAGGAAGCTTCATACTAAAATATGACCAAATATACGTATCAAATAGGGCTGGGCAATACGGCCAAAATCTTCTATCTCGATATAGGTCATTTCATGTCTTGATAATGATATATATATATATATATATATATATATATGTATTTGCAAAATGAACATAACAGCTTTACGTGAAATTATAGAGAAAACATAAATAAATATAGGCCTAGCCTATACTGTGATACATAAATGATATAGAAAAAATATACGATAGACATTTTTATATCGTTTTGACGATATATATCGTCATATTGCCCATCCCTATGTATATGATGAATATAATAAAGTTTTTAAGCTGTGCTTCTTCCTGAGGGTTTCCTATTAGACTCTCAGCATCGGCCATCATTTTAACTATAACAGTCTGTTCCCTACTGTATGTCTCTATTTCCAGAGAGAGGGAGGAGAAATCTGTGATTTACTCCTCTTCACCCATCCATTATATAATCAGAGCTTCTGAGTCAGGATGAATGGGCTAAAAAACAGCTTCATGAACACAAACTCTGTATTTTTCCCCATTCTTTATCTTTTTATTGCTCTTGATTGATGGCCTCAGCTGTTCCTCTTTTTTGGCTGGACTGCAGCAAAGCGGGGCCGGCCCTATAAACACATAAATCTGTCCCTGACTGACTGAGCGAGTGATGAAGTTACACCATCGGTCAGTCGAGTGTTGGAGGTTTTGCTATTTGTTGTAGAGGACTCATACACTGAGATGATGCATCTCTTTGAAAATGAAATAAAGTATTGAATGAGTTAATCATCACACGTAAACTATTAATTAAAAATCAATACAGGGCTTTTGAGAATCGATACAGTATCACAAAACAAAATATCGCGATAGTCGATATTTTCTTCCAACCATACAACTAACACCCATTAACATCTGGCTTTTGTCTTCAGTGGGAAAGGTTACAATCAGCATTCATTCCTGGGACAAATGTCACAGGAATTTATCGGCTCCAGCTCCGATTGGCAGCGATGGAAACACGACACCTGGGTGCACGCGCTAATTTCCTCCCCTATTCCGATGAAATGCTTTGTGATGCGCGTTGAAGTGAATATCTAATAAATTAAATCAACAGGGACAATTATTATGATTAATTAACATACAAAACATACTATTAATATGCTCTCCTCAAAGCCACCAGACTCGAGTCAGACTACGGCTGATGGCTGACGCATCCGTGTCGTCGAATAGGACACACAAGGAAAAACAAGACTCGGTCAAAACCAAGTATATGTCTGGACCGTGTTCGGTCAGTCTGTGAATTTATGGTTAAATTGTTCTACAAATAGTCAGCAGTCATGTCTATAATGTTAAATCCAGCGGTACACGTCCACCATGTCCGGCGAGGACACTAGGGGACGCACTGCTCCTCTCAACTGGCCGTTCAAGCGTTGCCGTACCCTATTGTTGAATGCACCTGATTGGTCCCTGGTGTTCTGCTCGCCGTTTCAAACAGGAAACAACATGGCGGCCTGCTCGTAAACTTTCTGTTATTCCATCTAAAAAATCCACCAAAATCTACTCCTGAAAACATTTTAAGCGAGAAATAGGCGATGACGCCACTGCTGAATCTGGGTTCATTTTAGAACTAGGTCGCCTAGTTTCACAGCTTGGTCTAAGTTTCGTGAGCCGGACAGGAAAAGGAAAGGAGGAAATCGCCTATTTTTAGCGGGTTTTCCCGTGTTATAAAAAAAAACTGCATATATGTGCTCATTTTGGTGGGAAGGGTATAATTGATATACAAATGGTCCTTTTATGGGTGAAATATTCCTTAAATGTCATGAGTGAGTTGGTTTTAAGTCATAGAGGAAATACTCCTCCGTGTCCATTCCACACAATGTGTGTCAGCAGATTGAGAGAAAACCTTAGTCAGAGTGCAGTGAGTAAGCCTAGCAACGACCCTCACCACGCACACACACCTCCCCCGTGCTCGGAGCCTCTTGGTTCCTGACTGAAGCGCTCTGGCCTTCCTCCTCTGCTGCTCCACTTCCTCCCCAGATGGTTCTACTTTCTGGAAGCTTACTCATCTCAGCCAGGCTCAGGCCTTTAAAGACTTCCATGGGAACGTGTGACATCATCACTTCAAAAGCATGAACGCTAGCGGTGACGTACCGACATGTGAGGACGTGCACAAGATCATTCTCCAGAACTGATACCGGATACCAAACTACATTCCACATTAAATATCATCCACGTAGATTCTAGAGAAGGAAGAAGAAAGAAGAGGGAGGCACTTTATTGATCCCCGAGGGGAAATTCAATTTTTTCACTCTGTTAGAGATCAGAGACCTGCCAAGTTTGTCTACAAAGTATTAAATAAATATGTGACTACGCAATAAGGACTATAAAGAAATACAATTAAATTCATATAGTCAGTATTAAATGACAGACAGAAAACAAAGGTCACCAGGAAACACTTCCTGTCCTTTCATCTTAGTAATTCAAACTAGGGCCGTGTATCGGCAAGAATCTGGTGATACGATACGTATCATGATACTACGATTCAATATATTACGATATACTGCGATACTGTAGGCAAGGCGATATATTACTTTTTTTTTTAATTTAATTTTAGGAAAACTGTCATACTGTAGTAAAAAATAACACAGCAGAAATAAACCATTTTAGAATAGGCAAAAGTAACACATTTATACTGCATGCAAAAAATTGCATGGTTTTTGCCCCAAACTGCATGTGATTATCATAAAGTGGCCATGTCTGTAAAGGCGAGACTCGTGGGTACCCATAGAACCCATTTACATTCACATATCTGGAGGTCAGAGGTCAACGGACCCCTGTGAAAATCACCATGCAAGTTTTTCCTCGCCAAAATGTTGTGTAACATTGGAGCGTTATTTAACCTCCTTCTCAATATGCTAGTGTGACATGGTTGGTACCGATGGATTCATCTGGTGTTCTTGTTTTATATGATGCCAGTATAATCACTCTAGCTTTAAAACTGATCCACTACAACCTCCGAAAGACCAAATAGTGGTCGAGCCGGCGGCGAGCAGTCAGATTTTTTTAGAGGTTAATTTAAAATGAATACAGTAACACATAATATTGCGATACTCATGTGTATTGTTATTTTCTTACACCCCTAATTCAAACACTTGCATCTGTCCTCCTGCAGCATGCACTGGCAAAAGGAATCAGACATTCAAAAATAAAAAGGCGTATTGTAGAAGCCAATGGTGTCATTAACTCTATAATAGCCAATGGAGTCCAACTAAGCTCTGACAGAAACAGAAAGTTACTGTATGAATGATCGTGTCTGCTGACCCCGAGTAACTTGACTAAACTCTCTAAATATCAACATGAGAATGACACTTTTACAGTGTGATATGACTCATGTGATAGCTTGGTATGTTAAAAATGACATCAGAGGTGTAGGAAACCAACTGAAATATAGACATTACAGTAAGCAATACTAACCAAAGCCCCACAACTGAACTAATTTGACACCTGAAACGGAGCTGGTTCCAGGTGTATGGAACATTTATTTAGGGTTTAATGTAAGCTGTTCATTCTCTCAGCTGCACAGTGATAACGTTTAAGTAATGGACGGTAATCTTACATTTCAGCCCAACAGCAAACTCTTTATATACTGTGGGGGAAAAAAATAAAGCAAACATCAACTAGTTTGCTGTCATGTAGATGCTAGAGATACAAGATCCCCTCTCCTTGAACTGGAAAGGCTTGCCAGACTTCTATTCATCAGGATTTCTAAAGGTTTTCTGATGAATAACTCCAAATGAGGACTTTGATGAGGTATAGCAACCCACTGTCAAGCTTGCAGAGGCTCAACCTCTGATCAGAAAGATTTAAAAGCAAGCCCCCATACTTCCTTTACATAATCATTAAAATAATTCCCCTGATAAACTGGCAATTAGACTAAGCACTGAGCAGCACTGTATACCTTGGTACTTCCAGAGTCAGCAAATCACACATGAGTTATATTTGCTCATGATATTCAAGTGATGAAGTAATCTAGAAAAGACCTTTTCTTCATTTATTACTGAGCAGGTTCCTCCAACATGTCTTTGCACAATCAGACAGGAGCAGACGAGTGGATGGATTGAGGGAGGGAGGGAGGGAGGGAGGGAGGGAGGGAGGGAGGTCAGATTGTCTTTTATCTGCTGCACTCTGCTTCCTGGCAAAAGAAGTGCACTTTTAATCCAGCTGATTTAGAGACAATCACTTTAGGAAGCTGCTAAAGCCACGCTTGTCATGCCGACTATAAAACGCTCTGCTGAGCACATCACTTCAGATGTGCTCTGTGGCTGTATCGGAAGGGCGTGAAAGAGTCCAGCCACATGCTCTAACAGACACATTTATATATATATATATGCTAACATGTGTATGCTAAGCTAAGAGCCAAAGCTAACATAGCAAATTAATTTAAATGTCTTAAAATATATTATAGACATTAAAAAAGCAAAATGTATAAAATAAACATTACTGTTACTGTAAAATTCATAGATTTCTAATGCAGAGGTCTCATTCAGTGCTCGAGCTGGCTGCCGGTATCTTTTATGCCCTCTCCATATCAGCTTCTCTGGCTGATTCATAATCACGCAGACTCATAAGAAGATAAAAACAATGTGGCGAGCATCCAGACGAGCCAACGCACGGCACGGGGGTGAGAACAAGGGTGCTGCTATCGATACAACGTTCACGTCCTTTTTGTACAATAATTAGTGAACTGTTTGTCTCTGAATATATGTAATTATTGAAATATTATTTAAACTTTTCTGAATCTGCTCTTTTGTTTTGCAGAATATGATTTTACAGGGGAAGAATTTACAGAAGAATTAAATGTTCAGACGAAGGCTGTGATATGTGTAAATAATAAAGTAATTGCTAAACCTTTAGGGTGTTATATATGGTAATAATATTTTAATAGTGTAAAATTGCATAGTTTTAAGTCAAAAACCTTCACATTTTCTTGGGGGAGGACCCCCCCAAACCCAATATCTCCTAGTAGCCTATCTTTTATTCACTGTAGAAATTCAGAATGTCCGTTCTCCACCCATGTCAGGAGCCTTGGGGTCAGCCTAGAGCACCCTCTCCTTTGCACCCCACATAGAAAACGTCACCCGGACTGCTTTCTTCCACCTCTACAACACCTCCAGACTCCGCCCATCCTGTCTCCTCCCTGCACAGAAATCTTGGTCCACGCATTTTGTTACATCCCGGATCGATTACTGCAACGCTGTTCTGTCTGGCCTTCCCACCAAACTGCTCAAATCATTCAGAACTCTGCCGCCCGGATCATCACCAGCACCAGATCCTCCGACCTCATCACCCCCGTTCTCATCCAACTACACTGGCTCCCAGGCTCTGGAACTCCCTCACTCCACACATCCAGCAGTCTGACACCGTTACTACATTCAAATATCACCTCAAAACTCACCAAACTGGCATATTCACTTTAGTATGTCCATCAGTTCATCACGTGTCTGTATAAATGTGTCTTTGGCATGTCTGCCTGTTTTTATCTGTTCAAGTTTTTAATTTTATCTTTGTGAGGTGTCCTTGGGTGTCTTGAAAGGCGCCACCGAATAAAATGTATTATTATTATTATTATCATTAATGTAAAATTAAATCCAATTTTATTGTCACACATTTGTACATAGCACAGTCAAATTTAGCTATACTGCATTTAACCCATCCCGCTGTATATATTAGGAGCAGTGGGCAGCCACTATACAGCAGCCGGGGAGCAGTTTTTAGTGGATCGGTGCCTTGCTCAAGTCCCCACGGTCTGAGCTACCGGCCAACACACACGCCAACATGTGAATAAGGGGAGTATACCGGCACTTCAGGCACTGGTGTCATTTAAGGAACAACTTTATGTTTTACAGCTCAGCCTCAGCAAATCACATATCATGCAGTGAATTGATCCTTTGCAGCAGTGAGTTATGAGAGCCAAAGCTCTCGTGTTTGTCAATGTCATTTTATGCTGTGGTTGCAGGCAGTAGGTCTCTCTCCTGAGAAGAGATTTTATCTCAGAAAAGATGAATCTGTCTGAATAAAGAATGAAGTGCCACGGTGCATTGTTGACTCATCTTCTACACTGATCTCTTTTGACAAATGCAGAGAGTCATTGCCAAGGTGTTGTGGAGCCAAAGGATTGTTCTACAAAAGATTTAATTAAAAAGGATCTTGAAAAAAATGTCAAGGAAACCAATTTGCCTAATTAAATAAAACAGCCTGCAGACTCACATGAGGGTCTCTCGGGCATTTTGATTCAAAAGAGGCTACAAAAGCAAATTGTTTTTCAGGCTTAAGTGGCAAATATAACTTCAGGGTCAAAGACAATTAACTCAAAGAGACATGAACATTTAAATTAAGAACAGAAAGTTTCTGTGCAATCTGTAACTTTTTAACAACTATTTTCTTCCATCCTTTAATTTCCTAATTAATATTCCTATCACTTCCGTGTCAATGTCTTGCACAGCATGTGAAAAAGAAAGACGCATTGGGAAGGGGGGGGATCAGGTGGTCAGATGTGGAAGCTAGGACAATGAGGGCTCGGGGGGTGGGGGGTGACGCGTGAGCATCAGATGGCTTAAAACAGGGTGCAGCCCTGAAGAAAGCTTTGGGGTGATCACAGCAGTTAATCAAGCGTATGAATCAGACCTGTGATAGACACAAAGACACAGCAGGCCACATATGGGTCCCCCCCGTCCCTGGAGACAGATGTGAGATCACTTTGCTATTTCCTCAAAGACAACTTGCTCCTTTCATGCATCTTTTGTCAGAGGATATTGTGTGTAAAACATGAATTATACACTTCCCCTGATGAAGCACTGCTGACTACTGACGTTTACCATAACACAGAAAAACTGGAAATTCATCAAATCATACTCTATCAATCTTGAGACCTCAAAAATAGGGAGGATTGGAAATTTGAGTTTCAGAGACTTTGTTTCCTGCATTCTGGTGACTTTAAAAGAATGAAAATAGCAAAAATAATAAGCACACTGCAACAGCATTTTTATGTTAAGTAAACCCCGGCTTACTTTTAATTTTACTTTAATTCTCAGTAAAGAAAACAGAATAATTCATCAATAATTCGTCCTCACTGAAGGTCCTTTCAGACACTATGCGACAACGCCATTCGCTGCGCTCTGAAATCTGTTATTGCCGACGACACCATGGCTTTTCTCTGCGTTGAGCAAAGCCCAACTTGTGCGCTGCACGCTGTGGCCCAGCGGCGAGCGCTGCTCAATGTTGTGACATGAGCAGCTCTCATTTGGTGTAGCTGTATTGTCGTCCGGTGGAAACAGTATGGCTTATACACGCTGTTACAGCGCCAGAAACAGGTTGACATAACAAAAAGGAAAAAAAAGATGTGAAATATTGCCATAAATCGGGAGAAATACTGGAGAATTGTGACCCCGGCAGGAAACCGTGAGGGGGCAATGAAAAATGGGAGGGGGGTTTGCAAGTATGCATCAAATTCACTACAATATATTTCTCTTTACCAAGCTACTGGAGCTGTCATATTTTGCAGGCTGCTGCTGCAAAACGTATATACCACAAACACTGATCGCCCTAATGTAATAAAGGTAAATGCAATAAAGTCAATAACACCAGTCAATAATGAAATCCTGGAACAGTCATACTAAGTCGTTTTTGCCAGTAATGCAATAATGTGTCCATGTAATGCAACACTGACTGGATACTGTACTGTAACTTTTTAATAAAAACGAGGTGTCAGTGAAATTAAACTTAATATTCAGTAATGTTTTAAGTAATTAAATGACCAAATTAAAAAGTGGCACCAAGGATCTCCTGTTTGAGCTTTCCTTTCTCAACTAATAATGCTTTAACAACTGCACTTTTCTCACTGCTTATCGAAAATAATTCAGTCCATCTATCAGGACAGCTGACACATCCTGCATGACTCTTCACGTCTAATGCAAATATGAAAGATGCTATGTTAAAGGCAGAGTATTCCTACTTATAATCATGCCTGTTTAAACCTGCCTAAAATGTGAGAGGCAGAGAGTAGTGTTGTGTTAAAGGGAGCTGTAGTATCATTTAACTTCCAAACCAAAACTGCTAAATTACAATGTACAGAATAACTAATCACGTGATTCAACTTTGACATTCAGCTTTGAAAAACATAAAAACCTTAACATTTTGGATTTTTTTTTTTTTACTGTAAGCACAATAGCAATGTGTCGTGTTTACTGTAAATACTGTTAACACACAGATAGATCAAAAAAATCTGCTGGGCGACTATTTCAGAGCTCAACCAGAGAGGAAATATATGAACAGGATGTAAAGTGCATGGGGATTTTCCCTCTGCTCTTCACACGGCAACCAGAGACAATCACTGGAGCCTTTCACACCCTTCATTATCTCTCACTCTTCTCTTGCACAAAGGGTCTTATAAATAAGGAACTAACTTTCTCCTTTTTGGACAAAGTATCACAAACAAGATGTATCATGTCTTTCAAAACATACAGTGGTTTATAAAGAGGAATTCCACTTTCTTTGCTGTTTTTGGAGCATTGTTTTAACAGAGTACTTTACTATCATCCATCACAATTTTACTACTTAGTAGTTCCCACTCATCCTGTCTCATTCTCCTTACATCCGCTGCTCCAGTCGATACTAATCGATCATAATGGGTTTAGGTCATTGCTAAAGAGGAAACCATGAGAGCTCAAAGCAAATTTCGTTGTGATAATCTCAAATAAATGGTTGGTACAAAAAAGCTGTTGTATATTTTGTTTGACTTAAATTGGTAGTAGGCAGAATATTTTTGGCATCATTGGGCAAAAATTAATAATAATCTTTCAACAGATTGTAATTCAAGTGTTCTGAGAGAAAACTAGACTTCTGCTCCTCCTCATGTCTCTGTTTTCAGGCTTTAAAAAAATCTATCCTAGTGACGTGAGACTTTGGCCAATCACAGGTCATTTCAACGAGAGAGAGCGTTCCTATTGGCTGTGCTCCGGCTGGTGGGCGGTACTTGGTATTTCCTCAGCAGATCTCAACATGGCTGCCGGGTCACAAACTTTCTCATTTTACAGCTAAACAGTAACTACAAGATGATTCTGAGAACATCTGAGGAGAGAAATAGTCATTACAGTAACAGAATATTGATTCATATTTGATCAGCGCTGCCTAGTTTGACCGTTTGATCGGAGTTTGCGAGTGATTGACAGCTGCTCAGAGACGGCAGCTGGATGGCAGACTCCAGATCAGCTCTGATTGTTTTTTTCCCTCCGGTCTGTGAAATCTTGCAGATGCCATTAGGAGCACCGGAGGACACCGGAGGACACTGAGACACATGTTTTTTTTCAGATTAGCTGTCTCATGTACTACTGTCAGGACATAGTGACCTAGTGACATAGAAAAAAACTTTTTTTTAATCATATTTGCTCCATTTCTACCCTCTGCAGCTATAATAATGGCAAACTTCCTGTCAGCATCTTGATTATCCCAGTAATGTGAAATTTTTTAGTATAATGCATCATAAGATGAAGAATACAGCAGCATCGGCTGCTATACCCAGATAACCGAAAACAACTGCGACATATATTTTCTGCTAAATATGCCCCTGCTTTCTGCTCTCCCTCCAACTCTCCTCTCTTTCACTTCTCCGTCTTCACCTCCCTCTCTCTCTCTCTCTCTCTTTAATCCGAGTCAGTCAGGCTCGCATCACCATCACATCACCATCACAGTGGACTTAAGTAAAGATGACATGCCAGACGGTTACAGGCCACAAACCAAAATCAGTGTTTGATATGTCGCAGCTTGCAAATTAGACCGTGGAGAGGACGGAACTGCTGGGTGTCCTTCCTGTAACCCTTACAACGGGCAAACCTCTCACTTAGGATCACCATCACCATCACCATCATCATCAGTCATAGACAGATATACATAGACGCTGCATTGACTCCTGCTTCCTCATGATCAAGATCATGTTGGAGTTAATTGGAGTACACCAAAATTACAATTATTAGATGACTTAATTAAGATATAGTGCGCTCTAGAACTAAGAGGTAGTTTTTACTTTTTATCACCACACAGTTTTAGATCTGAAATTCAATGTGCCAGATACTGTATGAGTGAGAATTGTGGATTTAATTGATGCTGTGGGCGGTTGGTTCAAACCATCTGTAAGATGATACACATCTGAAGTACAAAGCTGAACTATAGTTGAAACGTAGCTTCGTTTAGTTTTGATGAAACTTCAGTTCTGTCATCTCGTTTTTACCACCGTGACCATCGTTGTCAGTGAGTAAGAAAACGAGCGCAGTGATGCCAGGGACGACTCACATCCTGTCTGTTATATTATTCTAAAACAACAGTGACAGCTGAGCTGAATAGAGGGCATCCTGCAGCATCTACTGCATGCTTAACCCGCAGAATACTGCACACAGCCGTGGAACTAGAGGGACCTGAACGGAGTGTACCCTCAGAACATTTTAATGCTTAAATCATCAACAAAACTGTAATATATTAAACTACCTTTCACATCGTCTGCTTTACCCAGTGTGCCTGGGAGGCACGAGAATTATCATCTCTCCACGACGCTCTGCTACAGCCAGTTACTGCTACCCTCCCTACGAAGGGCGCCCGGATACCTGTCCTGGCTCCACATTGGTGGATCAAACTTCCCATTGACATCATGACAGCGGAAACTCTACACATCTCCTGCCACAGACTGAAAACTCATCTGTTCAGACTGCACCTTGGTCCATAAAATAAAATTAAAAACTTCAGCGTCAGCTTAACAAATGTAATCTGTAACCTGTAACCTTTGGTTTTCCAGTGAGAGGTCAAAGCAGGTCAAGTCAGTTACCCTCTGTACGCCATGAGCACGGTCACCCTCCATTGTCATCTCAAAATCAAAATCAAAACCAAAACTTCTCTTACCTGTCCTGTGACTGCTCCTCATACATCCTTTCCTTTCCCTCTTTGAAGAGCCGGATGGCCCGTTTGGATTTCCTCATAAGGCTGTCGATGTAGATTTTAAAGTACTCGTTCTCACTGAGCTGCGTGAGTCTCTGGTTCTCTTCATATTTGCCCAGCGTAAGTCGCAGGTGCTGGTAGGCATCGGGTAAGATATCCAGGATGTACGGCGGACTGTTCTTCAGCTGAAGTCTGGGATTTTGGCAGAGGCGGACCTGTGGCAGAGAAATCCATTAATGACCGCTTGCTTGATGCTCCAGCAATCAGTTGTGTTTACCACATCACAACAAGTGAGCAGGCTTTTGACAGAACAGCCAAGCAGGATCACAATGTTACCAGTAGGTCTATCAATATTTAACATCTGGTTAAATTAGGTTTAACAAATCAATGTTCTTGGACACATGAGTTATCATAGATATGTTTCCATATTTACCAGCCCAGATGTGTAACATGAGAGGATATCAAACATATACTTGAATTAACTGAATCAGAAAATGATCAGAGAAGACATGTGCACCCCATTTATCATTAGCTCCACCTCTCCGTGTGCATCTACCACCATCTGGCAGACAGGCCCGACGCATGTATCGCTCCAAACTTACAACTTTGTCCATGAGTTTCCAGGTTTTTTCGACAGTCCGCCGGTCGGCGGCCGCTTGTTTCGGCGGCCCGACCGCATCCTGGATGGCATCGATAATGCCTAAAATCCGCCCCTTACTTCGGTTCGGTCCTCGTCCCCCGGGGTTGCGGCCACTGAGAGCAGTTGCCATTTCCTATATGCACTGAGCCAAGAAAAGGAATTACAGACAGTAAAATTTCTCTTTTTAATCATCCATCATTCATATTTTGAGGTTTTTTTTGGCTGCTTGCTTCTCAGAGAGAATTCCTCAACTTTTACATGAAACAAAAAAAAGCTGGATCTGTTTAGTTCGTTAACGAAAGTACGCTCCAACAAACTGAACCAATAGTAGGATGAATTAGCCTTATGTGGGACTTTTTTTGCATTTCAAATTTCTGGAATATATTGTGATATGAACCCAGTACCACTCCCAAATCCCCAGGATGTGTCCTAACCGAACCAAAAAAAGAAAATGCAGATATCACACTCATAAAAGAAATGGTAGACATATCAGTACTGTAATGTCCAAGTTGTCTCAGACAGATCTTGATTTCCTAATGTGGGACAGTCATGTCCGAAATGTGGGACACTGAAAAGTCTGTTAAAAGGCCTAAAAATCACCAATCTTAACACTATGTTATTGACCTTTGGGTGGTCTTCACACAGGCTGCTTCCAGTTTGATGATTGCTCCACCCTAATCTATGATTGGACATTTGAGTCATATGATTTTGACCACATAACACCACAGATTGTGTTAACCAATAGTTTTGTTGACCTTTTCTTTGTTTGAGGAAGACCTACACCTACTGGAGCTTAGGTGATGCCTAACAGGCCTGTCTGTAAAAGGAAAAGGACCACCAGAGGGTCCTCGGTTCAGTTAGTGCTGTTATTTTATTTACTAGAGGTCATCGTGATGAGAGAATGTGCCAGTATGACTTTTCCGAAGTGTCATTCTCCTTCACCTACAGTGCAGCGGAGACGAAAGCCTGAACAAAATCACATAACTTACAGTCCTGTGTGGGCTTCATGTCTGAACACTTCACCCCCATCTGTGATGCATGCTATCGTCTTCCCTCGGGAGTGTTGTGGTCCTCTGATGATCACACATAATAATAATAATTCATGATTTAACTGCAAAATGAAACTAACCAGGTTACACTGGTTATCTCACTTGTTATGCTGTGAGCTATGGAGGACCACAAGAGTCACGTAATGAAGCATTTGATTGATTAATAACTAATTGTACAATAAAAATAGGCATTAATAAATGTGTTTTACAAATGTATTTATTGATCTATGAATAAATGGACTAAATTACAAAGTAATTCTTTATTTGACATTTTTAATTGGCATTAAATAGAAGAATTATAAAAATGATATATTAATCCATCAATAAATAGTTTCACAAAAACACCATAAAACAGTAAATAAGTACATCATTTAAAATACATTAATGAATTGATAAATAAATAATGAAATTTAAAATACTATTTGTTTTAAAAAGAGGAATAAATAACTGGATGCACAAATTTAATTAAGAATACAGGTTTTAATCAGGCATTTAACTTCTTTTCCCATTTGCATTACCCTTAATAATTACATTATTGATTCATGAATTAATGTATCTTAAATTACTGCTTTATGGTGTTTTTGTACTTTTAATTTTAACTATTTATTGATAGATTAATATTCAATATTTTTTATAACTTTATATTGTCCATTAAAATGTCAAATGATGAATTATTTTGTAATTTAGTCCATTTATTCATAGATTGATGAACACATTTGTAAACAAATTGCCTGTTTGTATTGTACAATTAGTTATTAATTAATTAAATGCTTTGTTAGTATTGACCTGCTGGTGTTACTGGTGTGAATCTGTTGTTACTTGTAATGTTGCTGTTCTGAAGGCAGGCTGCTGTACCTTCCTACAGTGTTTTTCTTTCCGTGGGTAGATTTATGTGAAGCTCCTCTGCTGGAGCTAACTCACCCAGAGGATCCTCTTACAGCCTCTGTGGTGTTTTAAACAGGAACTCACAGGAATCGATCATTAGAGAAAAACACAAAGTCCGAACTTACCAAACCACCAGGGAATGTCTGCTGGATCCCTGCCGCTCAACTCGCTCCACATTCGGCGAATAACAAAAAAAAAAAAAGGTAAGGAGTGTCCAAGAGTCCGGAGGGGAAAGAGTGAGAAAGTCTCCAGCGTGTTTAAATCCCGTCACTTCACAATAAAACCCTCCTTATGTTTCCAGCCGTCTTCTGAAAGCTGTTGCGGTCGGAGGAGTCGGATCAACGCGGAGCTCCTACAGTCTGTTCTGTAGAGACACATCGGGGTCAAGTTAGACAGAAGGCTAATAAAACCTCACATCCTGTTGCACATTTCAAAATAAAAGCCGAACAAAATCATTTACATTGTGCTGCTGTGTGCTCGCATTTCATTCAATACTGTCTTTAAATTAATTATGTTAAAGGTCCCATATTGTAAAAAGTGACATTTTCATGGCTTTAATATTATAAAGCAGGTTTAAGTTCTATATAAATACTGTGAAAGTATCGAAACGCTCAATATACAGAGAAACACACACAGCCCGTATTCAGAAACTGAGCTTTTGAAACAAGCCGCCAGGATTTCTGTCCATTTGTGATGTCACAAATCTACAATATTTAGGCCATTTCAGTTTTAAACGTAAACATTCTAAAAAGGGGCCCAGTTTATTTCCTGTCGCAGTGTATGTGAATGACATCAGCTGACAGGAAGTAAACATGGACCCAAGCTGTTGCCTAGAAACGCAATTCTGTTGAAATTCAATTGAAATGTACTAAAACGGAGCGTTTCAGACAGAGAGGGTAAATACAGGTATACTCAGGCACAGTATGAGGAAAATAAAGTTTTTTTTTAAACATTAAAACATGTAAACATGTTCTAGTAGAAACACAAAATACAAGTATGAACCTGAAAATGAGCAGGATATGTCCCCTTTAAGTTAATAATGTTCTAGTCTTCCTAGTGTTTGTCCTTTCCACCCAATCATGATACATGTTCTTCCTTTACTCTGAAGGAAGGCAGGTCACTTCCTGTTTGGTGTGTGTGTGTTCCCGCTGGCTTGATGCAGCTGTTCCAGCGGTGGGAGGGTCACTGGGAGTATGAAGCAATATTTTCCAGGAACCAACCAACGCAGTGACAGAAGCCTCCAGAACAGGCACCCATTGGTGCTCTGGAAGGGTGTCACTGATGTCAAGTTAAACAGACTCAGAGAGGAACAGCGACCCTCAACACTACAGATTAAAGGCTTTCTGATGACCCCCCTCCCCCCCCCCCCAGGGGACAAAGTTGACATAATATATATGCATAATAATATTGAGCTTTTTAATGATTTAAAACACCTTTCTGTTCATTTGTTTTTGTTGTTTTCTATAAATTAGCCTAATGTATTTCAGATTTCTGGAATATATTTTGATATGAAGCCAATACATTAACTCCACACCCATTACCACTCCCAAATCCCCAGGATGTGTCCTAATCAAACCAAGAAAATGCAGATATCACACTCATAAAAGAAATGGTAAGACATATCAGTACTCTAATGCCAAGTTGTCTCAGACAAATCTTGATTTTCTAATGTAGGGACAGTCATGTCAGAAATGTGGGACACTGAAAAGTCTGTTAAGTGGCCTAAAAATCACCTCAATTAATGCAAAGGTAAAGGTAATTAATGTTATTGCTGATATAAAGCCTAGGCTTACATGTGGATGTTACAAAGAGAATCAAACAAACAAGACTATAGCCTAAATATGAATAAATAAATAAAGAATAATGAATAAAGACTAGAATAGTTTTGAAGCATTTAGGCATATTAAGTGTCCCACTTTACGGCAACTCACCCTATTATGAAGACTAAAAGCACATTTGGACACATGGCCTTCAGTAGGCATACGTAGCATATTGATGAAGCACTGAAAAAGGGATGGGAGAAAGGAAAACACTCACTCATCTCATCTTATCCTCAACCGCTTATCCGGGGTCGGGTCATGGGGTCAACAGCTCCAGCAGGGGACCTCAAACTTCCCTTTCCCGGGCCACACCTCCCTTGGGGCCCGAACCACCTCAGCTGGCTCCTTTCAACGCAAAGGGGTAGCGGCTCTACTCCGAGTCCCTCATGGATGACTGAGCTTCTCACCCTATCTCTAAGGGAGACGGAAAAAGACAAAACAGGAAAACAGTGAAGGATAATTCGTAATTACCAATACTATTTGACTTAACATGGTAATTATCTTTATATCTACACATGTATGCACATTTACTGTTTACGTTCACAAAATTAAAACATTACACATTTGTTTTTATGATCATCATTTAAAATGTAGACCTGCATTTGTGTATACATTTCATTTACTGACGTTCACTTAGGCTCACATAAACTTGATGTCAGAATTCCACTTAGAACTGCATTGAATGATTGCTTCCTATCGCATCCCAAAACAAATGAAATGTATGCTTTTATTTTGGAAGCCTAATTTGGTGTTGCTCTTGCTTGTTGCCGGTGTCTTGACGCAGCCACAGAGGAGATGGGCAGCAGAAGGGCCGCTCCCAAATAAAATCCACACTCCTCCTCTCACTCTGAACAAACGAGAAGTGTTCTACCGGAAATGACACGAGAAGCAGCGTGGGTGGACCATAACAACCATAACAACAATAAAACAACTCATGTTACACTTATTTAGTCCTAATTACAACAAAATAATCATAATAAACCAGTGATAAAGTTAAGAGAGATAGCCTATACATATAATATCAAAGATATAAAATCATTATGATTATTACATATAGCCTGTATAAGGATACTGGAGTGACAACACAGAATTAAAATACAGAGAGAAGTCATAGGTAACATACAAATTAAAGAAAGTTTCCTCATCTTTCTCTGAAAGTGGTTTTTTTCTGTACGTACACACAGAAAACAAAACCTTACATCTCACATATACAGCGTAGGCACATGTGTTCATGTGTGCAGACAACCAGTTTGTGTGTTCACATGTTTTTTTAAACACAAAACATCAAATATAACTTGCATCACAAGCACAAACATAGCTTTACAATTTACAACAGATATTGAGTTATTGATGTTCAATTATATTTTTTGGACTGTCTTAGACTTTAACATGTATGAATTTTGAAAATGGGCATAGTTCTTCTATAAAGACAAAATAAAAACTCATGTTAGAGCAACATTTTATTCAACAAAATCAGTTGACTGAACTTTTTAGGTCTGAAATGTGCCCAGCAGAGGGAGGTGTACCCCAATAGAAAATAAAACAGTCACAGTTAAAAAGTTAATACAGCAGATGTTCAGTGCAGTTTAAAGTTTTTATGGCACATTTTTAGTCATAATGTCTTCAACTGACATTTTGATATATTATTCAGAAAATCATTTTATTCTTTAAATGATTAAGCTGCTCATCAAGGAGCTGACAGTTAAACTATAATGTAAACTGCTAGTTGGGTTGTTGACAAATATGCAGTATTTTTTTTGTAAAACTCAATTTTTTAAGAAAAAATACATATATTTATGTAGTGTTATATCACTACTTTTGTCAATTATTTCACTTTTTAAAAAAAAAAACATTTTTCACTGAACTGCTTTAAAATAATTCTGAAAAATTCATTTCAGTGTTATTTATTTCATGATTTAACACTATTTTTTCCCCATGAATTGAACTTGGACTTTTTCAATACATGTGAGTCAAACAAATATGTTAATTACTGTAATTATTGCATTTAAAAACATTAATAACTGTTAAAAAAGCATAACATGGAGTTAAACCAATCATATTTAAATGTTTAAAATGCTTCTTAAAGAGACCTTGTCCACTTGTGTGACATCTTTATCCTCCCGGTGTGACAGAACAGGGATTATCCACACCGGAGGACATGGTTTTTGGTGATAAAATGTATCAAGTTCCTACGCTTTTAAAAATATTGCTATTTACTAAAATAAACACTTAAATTAACACTTATGCCTCAGGTATTTATCACTATTTGTATGCTTTCTTTTTACTTTATAAAAGTTGTAATTTATTGAACCATGCTTGAAACAGTCAAAATTTAAAAAATCTAATTATATATATATATATATATATATATATATATATATATATATATACTAATTATATTAATTTTATCTTGTGTGACAGTGAAAATGCTATGTAACGTCAACAACCCAGGTACAGTTGAATTAAGCATGGGAGTAAAATGAAGCAGAGATGAGTAGTAGTTTGGAATGAAAGTTAATCTGAAACCATTTTTTTTAAGATGTCAGGTTAACTTTCTGTTTAAATGTATCTAAACGACCAAAATCAAGTCAATGCGCTTTACTGATATATTAGTTATTATATGGGCATGAGGAAAATTGGCTGTAAATTCACAGTTCATGGATAAATGTAATCTATACTGTCATGCATTGTCCCCCATATGTCATCTTTACACATTCAAAACACTAAAAGGAAGGACTGATGACTTTAAACCAAGTATTTTTTTTTACCTTAGTTGCTGTTTGTACTTAGCTTATGACTGTGTGCACAGAAAGGGAGAAGTTACAAAAAGATGTCTGTCATCTTTCTTGGAAGTTTGCCCTTCACACAACTCCACTTATTTTCACATACAGTCCGCCAAAAAGTTTGATTAGCCCAATTTTAGCCTACACATCCCACATTTTCCCAGATTCCCCTCTTTTAATGCAGTGCCTGTAGTCAGCTGCTAATTCTGGTGCATGATTACATTGGAAACCAAGACTAATGTGATGTACCCGTACTATCATATTTACATATGCTATAAATTCAAGAACTAATGCCACCGGGAAAGTATCAAAACATAGCACACCCTTTCTGTGTGTATTAATATATAATACATGTATATGAGTATGGAAGCCACTACCTGTTCATGCTCATGAACATCAGGAGAGCTGAGCTGAGCCCACCAAGCCAAACACGGACCTCACCCTTATCAGCTGAGACCAGACTCACAGAGCAAGATGTTTCACCACCCAAACATCACATAGCATCCAATCATACACAACTTACTGGGTGTCACATCTATCTGACAACCTGACCTGGTGGTCAACGAACGCACGGAGGGAAGAGATATAGAATGTTTCTAAAGATAACAGTGCAAGCTCGCGTCATCCCCACAGAGTTTAACATCTAAACAGAAGAGCAGAGCACTCGGACAACTTGCTAAAATGTGTCTCGTCTTCTAGGACTTTGAGGCCAACATGGTTGACTTTGTCTTTTTGGACACAACTCAAGACGAAAAGCAGATGAGGTAAGAAAAGAAAGAATATCAATAATATAAATTGCAATGCTTCAATAGATTATGTGTGCTAAGTTTTCTATAATTTTCTAAATTCTAATGTTATATCATTCCTACTCAGGCCTGTGATCTCATGTGAAACACCAGTTCTGAAACATATCAATTAAGAGACCATGGTAAGTTTATTCTATTCCTCAAAATGATTGTGCTTGTTTCTCAACAATAATCATACATGAATGCATTCAACATGTATTTTGGTCTGGACTTGCACAGACTCGCATCGCACATGCGCAAGCATGAGACGGTAGTGGCGCAAGTGTTTTAAATAGTAAGATTTTGGCTATAGATGCAGATGTTTGGGAAGTAGTGAGCGTACGACTGTATGAACGAGACTTGGATTATACTGCACGAGTTGTGAGAGTTTGTAAACAGATGTTTTGGCATAACTGTCAAGGTAAGGATATATAATTCGTAAGGATCGATAACATTAACTAACTTCAATTTTTGTAATATATCACCCCTTTGCCTCGTCAGCTTCTTTATATGGGCATTTGTCTCTCGCCCTTACTTTACATTTCTGATAATGAACGATTGACAGATGACAGATGAATAGACCAATGACAGATAATGACAGTCTAGCTCCGTACCCTTCAAAAATGGCGGCACACCCCAGAATGCTCCACGATTCCCCTTCCCTGTTACAACAGAGCTACCTGCTTGAGGGTGCGTGTAACCGTGGCTGTGATCAAAGGAGCAGCTGTAAAACGCTGATAAACACATTTAATCTCCTACATACTTCAAAATAAAAGTCCCCCATTATTTTGTTATTTAAAAGTATGAAGCAGCAAAATCAGGAAATGTTGGGATTTCATCAGCAGCAACTTAACACGACTACAACTATGCAGCTGAAAGCTAAACAGTAAAATATAGCAGATATTTGAAAGCAGGAGATTGAGCTAGAAGCTACAAAAGTAGCCTACTGAGAGCTGAACACACAACGTCTGATCTCTGGTCTCCTGCACGCTTGACTGAGGGGGAGAAGGAGGGTCGAAGGAGCCTCATACTTCATCCACCACTGGAAGTATAGGCCTATTCCTTTAAACTACATCTCTCAGTACACAGTGAGTCAGACAGCCAAGGTGCACGTGGAGACGGCATTGTAGGCCTGGAGGTGAGAGGGGGGTTAGAGAAGAACACAAAGTGGTGATCAGAATCCTAAAGTGGGGGAACAGTGAGGTCTGCAGTAGAGTAGTGTCCAGCTGGTTGCCTTGTGAGTGGGGATAGAGCGAGATCAAAAGAAGACAGCAGAGAAAGAAGAAATGAAAACGTGGAGAGCAGTTACCTGACTGTGTCTAACTGGCCGAGCGAGCCTGGTGGATGATAAATTACATAAATGCTTTTCTTTGTGTTAAATTATTTCACTACCATGTGAGAAATGTATGTCTTTTCTGGCCATACTTTTTAGTGTCACTGAAGAGAATAAACATGTTGGAGATATGATTTTTTTTTCAGTTGGCTCTCTACTTGTTCCACCATCTCATCTATTGTCAAAATGAGTTTTTTTCTGGCCTGGTTTTACACAATATAGGATGCATTGTGACTAACAAGTGATATTCTGTCCGTTTTCATGACCAACAGAGCAAAGACAACAGGACAGCTGGATGACTCAAACAGAACAGGAGTGGACAATGGAAGACGACAAGCAATTAGAAGACAAACAAAGAAAAGCCATCATGAAAACCAAAAGGGAGACGATTAAAAGACAAAGACAACTGACATGTCAAATAATGGGGGAGGTTGAACAACTTTGGGAAGAGACACAAAGAGAGAGAAATGAAATGGACTACCTGAAGACAAATACAGAGCAGCAACAGGAGGACATTGACAGACTGAGAGCTGAAAAATACGAGCAGCACTTATTAATTAAAAGACTGAGTTTACAGGTAGAAAATGTTATTGAGAAACTCGAGGAGAATAAAAATGAAGCTGCTCAAGAAAAAATGCAACTTCTGAAATTGCAGACTGAAATATACCAAGAGAGGGAAACTCTGGAGAGAAGACGTAATGAGCTCATTAATGAGCGACACAAGTTGGAAATGATCAAGTACGAGAAGACCAAATCACAAGAAAGTAAGGAACCCATGGAGGAGATGAAGAGAGAGCAGGAGATGACGGAGAGGCTGATGGCCGACAGTCTGCTGAGTCTCATTAACAGAAATAAGGAAATAATGCTTGAAGCAAAGCAGGCAAAAGAACAAATGGAAAGAAACATGGCAGACATACAGCAAGAGTTAGAGAGAAATAAAAAGGTTATTTCACAACAAAGAGATCAAGTTGAGCACATCAAACATGACATGAATGTGAAGATCAACAAGATGAAGCAAAGGTGGACAGAAATTCAAAGAAAGAAATCCCCAGTGCCAGAGATGGAGAGCAGAGAAAGACAGAAAGAAGACACAATTGACACAGTGAAGGTTAAACTCAGCCGAATCCAGGAGGAGATGGAGAAACTTTGGGACGTGCTGGAAGACAATGAACAACAACTGGAAGTGACTGTGAGAGAGAAGCAGGAGCCAAAGACAGAGAGCGGTCGGATGGAAAATACTAAAGCTGACTCCCAGAAGCAAAGAGAATCAGATGTAAGCATGGAGATAACACAGAGGGACACAGAGATGGAGGCTGATATGCAGAGGCAAAAACTAAACATAGAGAACAAGTTGGCACAGGTCCAATCTGAAAGAGATGAGATACAAAAAATCAAGACTGAAATACAGACTGAGAGAGAAAACATAGAGAGAGACAGGCAGGTAGCTGAAGCAGAAATGAATGCACTGAAGTGTGTGAGGGAGAGCACCGAGAGGCAAACACAGGAGCTGGACGACATGTTACAAAGGACAAAGAAAGAGTTAAGAGAGCTGGAAGTGATGAACACTGAGATTGAAATAAAGAAAAAGGACCTGGCAAAAATGATGAAAATGAGCAAGAGAAAAAAGGAAGAGATCAGCAAGATGATGGAAGAGACTGAACATGCTAAACAAGACGTGGAGGAAAGACAAGCTAAGACTGAGGAGCAGAGGTCAGAGAGCACGGAGGACAGAACCAGAGACGTAATACAACATAAAGAAAATCAGCTTGAGGAAGACAACATGGACCCAAGCACCAAGAATAAAGTGAACACTGACGTGAAGAGCGTGGTTCTTCAAGTACAAGAACTCAGAACGATGCTGCGTAGGGTGAGAGAAGATACCGAGCAAAGCAGGACGGACTTTACAGAAGAAAAGAGCCAAATCCAGTGGATGAATTTTCGAGTTAAGAAAAAGAGACGGGAGCTTGACCAGCGGCTGGAGAGGACCATGAGAGAGAGGGACGAGTTAGAGATCATGAAGGTAAAGATTCGACAACACAGGGAGGAGGTTGAACAAAAACTGGAAGATACAATAACTACCGTTCTGACTGTGGGTGAGATAAAAGCTAGCATAGAAAAAGCTGCTGCAGAGATGAAGAACACCAGGGAAGAGATGCTCAGAGTCCAAAGAATGATGCATCAGAACAAGGAAGAGGTCAAAAAGCACATGGTAAGTACATTTTTCTCATTTTTAATCTTGGGCTAGTAATAAGCTGTTTCCACATTTAGCACGTCACAGCATTTTAGCTGTGCCAGTTCCAGAGTTTTCCCCAGTATTGTCACAGCGTCTTTCAAATTATTCTGATGTATAAAACAGAGAATTTCTACACATAGGCCTAAAGTGACTTTAACTTCCACCTTGTCGTCGTTGCCTGGTCACATTCTGACACTACATATTAAATCGCTTTCATTCATTCCTGGTTGATATTTGACTCAGCAGGAGAATAGAAGTCGTAATCATTAAACAACAAGGAAGTACTAAATGATTATAACCAAGGATAATATTAATAAATAAAATGAATGTCACAGTAAAACTGGATTGTTGACCTCGGTCGCTCTAGAAAGAATAAGAAAAACAATGACAATTCTTTCTTTTTTTGTGAAGGATAAGATGACTGCCATGAAAGCTCAGGTCAGTAAATGGATATTGACTGAATCTGCAATCAAAAAGACTTTTTCAGGAAATACATCTAAACTTCAGGAACCACAGAAAGAAACAGACAGAGACCCTCTCAAAGATCAAACAGGCAAAGAAGGAGCAGAAGGTGAAACTACCAAAGAAACTATGTCTTTGCAACAATCTATAACATTAGAAGACCAGCAGCTACATGAAGAAATAAAAGAACAGGAGCATAATATGCATTCAGAGCAAAAACAATATTTTTTTGCGGTGGACCTGAAGGAGGAGCAGAATGTTTTCTTACAGATGCAGACTGAAATTCATGAAGAAACATTAATGGATGATGATCAGACAAAATTAGTGACACGTGTAAGAGAAATGGAAGAAGTGGAAAATGAGATCTCCAAACTCAAGGAAAGAGAGGAGGAGATAAGGGAGCAAATGAAGTACACTATGGAGGACATGGAGGAAGAAAATCAAGAGATTAAAAGGATCATAATGGAAATAAATGACCTGTGGAGCCAGAAACCAGAGAATGAAAATGGTTTACAAATGAGAGTCAGAGAAAGCACCAGTGTTTTCAAACATGACATAATCAAATATGAGGTGAAAGTGCAAAAACAGGAGGATGGCAATAAGGTGAAACAAGAAGTTAGTGATGATGTTCAAAAACAAAGTCAGGAGTCAAGAGAAGATATACAGACACGTACCGAGGAGATAGATGGAGGTCGTGATAAAGAGGACACAGGAAGTGTTGATGTACAAAGACTCAGGGCAGAGATTTATAGAACACAAGAAAGCATGAGACTAGTAAAACTAGAACTTGAAAACCAAGCTGAAGAAAGAAATATCGACCAACATCAGAAGGATGAAGAGAGTGATATTGAAGGATTGATACAAGACATGCAACAATTCCAAGAGCTTTTGAAACTGCTAAAAACTGCAATGAGTCAAAGTAAAATGCATCTGAAGGAAGAAATGAGCAACATGAAATCGATGAAAACCGCAGCGAAAAAACTGAAAAGAAAACTGGATCAGAGGTTAGAGAAAACTTTGAGAGAGAGAGACGAATTTGATATTTTAAAAATAAAAATGCAGAGACAAACTGAGCAGAAGTTGGAGAAAATTGCAAAAGTTAAGAGCACCATAGAGAAGATTGCTGCTAAGACTAGACAGAAAAGTGAAGACATCGAGATTATGATGAAGGAAACTGAAGTAAAACTGAGACAGTTGGAAGACATGAACTATAAGTTTGAGGCCACAAAACAAGACCTTGAAAACAGCCTTTCTTTAGTATTCCAGAAAAGAGCTGAACTTGAACAATTCAACATTGAAATAAGGCCGAAAAGGGATGGAGAATCTGCCTTGGAAAGCACTGAGAGAGAGAAGGGAGGCATAAAGAAACGTGACAGAGCTGAAACCGACACCATGGCAAAGAGCAGAACAGGCAAAGAAATGGAGGAATTGGAAAATGACATTTTCAGACTCAGATCAGAAAAGGAGAAACTGGAGAAGGATATAAAACTGACAACTGACAGTTTGGATCAGAAAAACAGTGAAATTGAACAATTGAAAAAGGCTGAGCAAGTGAAACAAACGTCTGAGAGAGAGGAGATAGAGATGTTGAAACAACAGATTCAAGTAGAGAAGGAGAATGTGAGAATAGAAAGACAACAAGCTGAGGAAGAGTTACATGAGATGAAGCGTTTAAAGGAGAGCATCGAAAGACAGAAACAGGAGCTCGATGACAAGGTGCAAACGGCCAAAAGAGAAATGAGAGAAATGGAGCTGCTGAAGGAGAGTGAAGTAAAGTGGAATTACATGCAACGCGAAAAGGAAGAACTGAGGAGAGAGACCAAAAAGAGAAGAAGAGAATTAGACCAAAGACCGGAAGAAACCGTGATAGAGAGGGATGAGTCAGAAATGTTGAGTATAAAACTGCAACAAAAGGAGGACGTGGCTGAGGAGAAGCAGAGATTCAAGGACCAGACTACTCTTATCCAAGAATACAGAGAACATGAAAAACAAAGTCTGGAAAAGCAAGAAGAGAAAAGCATCAAGGAGAACGTTGAAATGAAAGCCTTAGATTCCATTATTGACCTTCAAAACGTGAGACAGAAGATTCATGTACATTTGGAAATAATTAGGAGGGAAATGGGAATTCTCGAAAATGTAAATGTTCATTTAGGGAAACAAAGAGAAGGGCTCAAAGCATTAAAAGCTGAGAACGGGACTGTAAGAGAGAACATGAGCCAAATAAAACATCAGATAAAGATGGACTTTGATAAAATGACAACACAAGCAAAAGCAGAGATGGATGAAATGGTCCACACGAGGAACGATATCCAAAAACAAAAACAGGGGCTTCAAATCAGACTAGAAGAAATTAAAAGAGAAAGAAGAGAGATGGAAGTGTTGAGGTCTGAGCTGGAGATCAAAACAAGAGAAAATCAACAGATGATTCGAAAAGGCGTTCGAAAAGAGCAGGAAGTTAAACAGAGGTGGGCTGAGGTCAAAGGAGAAAGAGATGCCCTCAAGAGGGAGACACAGAAGTGGAAGAAACAGCTGGACCAGCGACTGGAGAGGATCAACCGAGAGAGGGATGAACTGGAGATCATGAAACTCAAGATGCAAAGAGAAAAGGACAAGAGAAAAGGTGGAGTGGGAGAGTCCCGGATGGCAACAGTCACAAAAGTTCCAAATCCAATTGAAAAGCACTGGGAACTATTTCAGACGTGTATCGAGAGATATGAAGTCGTGAAAAAACAGAGTGAAGATTTGAGTGGAGCGATTAAAGATGAAAAACAGCACATGGAGGCCCAAGCAAAAATAATAACCCAGGGAAGAGAGGAAGTGGAAAATATCAAGATGGAGATTCGAAGACAAAAGGAAATGATGATATGTGCTTTAAAGAACATGAAACAAAAGCAAACACATTTGGAGATGAATATCATAAAGGAGCAAAAATCAATAGAAAAAGAAAAGAAGAGAATCATAGAAAAATCTGAAGAGTTAGTCCTGAGAGAGAAAGAGCTGGAGAATAAAGAGGAGTTTCTCAAAGCTGAGGCAATGATGCTCAAAGATGAACGACAGAAAGAAGATAAAGAAGGCAAAGAAATGAAGAGACCGATCAAAGGTACTGGGAGAGAGAAAAGATTAAAAGTCCAGAGAACTAAAAGGAAACTCATGCAGTATAAGGACGATGAAGAAAAAGAGATAACGAAGGAAGTCCCATGTGGAAAAGAGCAAAATGAAGAGGAAAAAATATCTTCAAATGACTCAGAGGAAACACTTGCGTTACAACTGAATGAACCACTTGAAGATGACATTAAAGAGAACGCAGACATTTTAAAAACAGAAATACAACTACATGAAAAACCTGAAAAAACATCAGGAATAGAGAAATTAAAAAGTAAAAGAAAACTTGAGCTTGGGTTTAAAGAATCAGGCTATGATAATAATAAACTGAAGGCAGAGCTGAAGCAAGACAGAGAGGATCTGGATAGAAAGAGTGAGATGATGAACAAAGAGAAACTGGACTTGGAGCTGATGAGGTCTGAGATCATGAGACAAAGAGACATGTTAGAGCAAGAGAAACAAGATGTAAAAGAGGAAAAAGACAAATTGGAAATCACAAATTGTGAGCTACAAAAGAAGACAGAACATATAGACAGTCAGTTTGATGAGATAAACAGAGAGAAAAGCAACATTAAAGATCTGAGCCTTCAGCTTCAGACAGAAAGAGAGAAACTTGAGAACGACATGAAGCGAGAACTCAAGGAAGAGGAGTTCAAAAGACAAATACAAGAACTGGAAACCAGTAGGAACAGTGTACTGGCAGAAAGAGAAGAACTGGAAACCAGTAAGAACAGTGTACTGGCAGAAAGAAAAGAACTGGATGTTTTGAGGAAGGATCTCAACAAGAAGAAAGAAGAGGTTGAAGCTGCCATGAACACCATCAGTGGAGAGAGAGAACAACTCAATCAGATGAAGAGTAGTACTGACATGGACAGACGGATGCTTGACAATGAAAAGGACAGAATGGAAGGCGAAAGGTCTGAGCTGAAAATAAGAGAAGATCAACTCTTGAATGAAAAGAAATCAGTTGAAACTCTGAGGGAAAAACTGCAACAGCTGAATGAAAGGATGCAAGAAGACATGAAAAAGAAAATGGAAAGATTACAACAAGACAAGGAAGATGTAGTAATGATGTACACTTCATTGGAACAAAAGCTCACAGCTCTCGATGTTCAGAGAGAAAACATGGCTTGTTACACTGAGCTGTTGGAGGGAGAAAAGAAAAGTCTGAGAAGTATACTGTCAGACATGGTCATCCAGAGAGAAGACATGGAACATCAATGGAAGCAGAAGATTGAGTTGGACAAACAAGATCTTAATAAACTGAAGGCAGAGCTGCAACAAGACAGAGAGGATCTGGATAGAGAGAGTGAGATGATGAACAAAGAGAAACTGGACTTGGAGCTGATGAGGTCTGACATCCTGAAACAAAAAAACATGTTAGAACAAGAGAAACAAGATATAAAAGAGGAAAGACACAACTTGGAAATCACAAAGTGTGAGCTACAAAAGAAGACAGAACATGCAGACAGTCAGTTTGATGAGATAAACAGAGAGAAAAGCAACATTAAAGATCTGACCCTTCAGCTTCAGACAGAAAGAGACAAACTTGAGAACGTCATGAAGCGAGAACTCAAGGAAGAAGAGTTCAAAAGACAAATACAAGAACTGGAAACCAGTAAGAACAGTGTACTGGCAGAAAGAAAAGAACTGGAAACCAGTAAGAACAGTGTACTGGCAGAAAGAGAAGAACTAGAAACCAGTAAGAGCAGTATACTGGCAGAAAGAGAAGAACTGGAAATCAGTAAGAACAGTATACTGGCAGAAAGAAAAGAACTGGAAATCAGTAAGAACAGTGTACTGACAGAAAGAGAAGAACTGGAAATCAGTAAGAACAATGTACTGGCAGAAAGAAAAGAACTAGAAACCAGTAAGAGTAGTATACTGGCAGAAAGAGAAGAACTGGAAATCAGTAAGAACAGTATACTGGCAGAAAGAAAAGAACTGGAAACCAGTAAGAACAGCGTACTGGCAGAAAGAGAAGAACTGGAAATCAGTAAGAACAGTATACTGGCAGAAAGAAAAGAACTGGAAACCAGTAAGAACAGCGTACTGGCAGAAAGAGAAGAACTGGAAATCAGTAAGAACAGTATACTGGCAGAAAGAAAAGAACTGGAAACCAGTAAGAACAGTGTACTGGCAGAAAGAAAAGAACTGGAAATCAGTAAGAACAGTGTACTGGCAGAAAGAAAAGAACTGGAAACCAGTAAGAACAGTGTACTGGCAGAAAGAGATGAACTTGAAATCAGTAAGAACAGCGTACTGGCAGAAGGAGAAGAACTGGAAACAAGTAAGAACAGTGTACTGGCAGAAAGAAAAGAACTGGAAACCAGTAAGAACAGCGTACTGGCAGAAAGAAAAGAACTGGAAACCAGTAAGAACAGCGTACTGGCAGAAAGAGAAGAACTGGAAATCAGTAAGAACAGTGTACTGGCAGAAAGAGAAGAACTGGAAACCAGTAAGAACAGTATACTGGCAGAAAGAAAAGAACTGGAAACCAGTAAGAACAGCGTACTGGCAGAAAGAAAAGAACTGGAAACCAGTAAGAACAGTGTACTGGCAGAAAGAAAAGAACTGGAAACCAGTAAGAACAGTGTTCTGGCAGAAAGAGAAGAACTGGAAACCAGTAAGAACAGTGTTCTGTCAGATAGAAAAGAACTGGAAATCAGTAAGAACAGTGTACTGGCAGAAAGAGAAGAACTGGAAATCAGTAAGAACAGTGTACTGGCAGAAAGAGAAGAACTGGAAATCAGTAAGAACAGTGTTCTGGCAGAAAGAAAAGAACTGGAAACCAGTAAGAACAGTGTACTGGCAGAAAGAGAAGAACTGGATGTTTTGAGGAAGGATCTCAACAAGAAGAAAGAAGAGGTTGAAGCTGCCATGAACACCATCAGTGGAGAGAGAGAACAACTCAATCAGATGAAGAGTAGTACTGACATGGACAGACTGATGCTTGACAATGAAAAGGACAGAATGGAAGGAGAAAGGTCTGAGCTGAAAATAAGAGAAGATCAACTCTTGAATGAAAAGAAATCAGTTGAAACTCTGAGGGAAAAACTTCAACAGCTGAATGAAAGGATGCAAGAAGACATGAAAAAGAAAATGGAAAGATTACAACAAGACAAAGAAGATGTAGTAATGATGTACACTGTGTTGGAACAAAAGCTCACAGCTCTAGATGTACAGAGAGAAAACATGGCTTGTTACACTGAGCTGTTGGAGGGAGAAAAGAAAAGTCTGAGAAGTATACTGTCAGACATGGTCATCCAGAGAGAAGACATGGAACATCAATGGAGCAGAAGTTTGAGATGGACAAACAAGATCTTAATAAACTGAAAGCAGAGCTGAAGCAAGACAGAGAGATCCGGATAGAAAGAGTGAGATGATGAACAAAGAGAAACTGGACTTGGAGCTGATGAGGTCTGACATCCTGAAACAAAGAGACATATTAGAACAAGAGAAACAAGATGTAAAAGAGGAAAAAGACAACTTGGAAATCACAAAGTGTGAGCTACAAAAGAAGACAGAACATGCAGACAGTCAATTTGATGAGATAAACAGAGAGAAAAGAAACATTAAAGATCTGACCCTTCAGCTTCAGACAGAAAGAGACAAACTTGAGAACGTCATGAAGAAAGAACTCAAGGAAGAGGAGTTCAAAAGACAAATACAAGAACTGAAAACCAGTAGGAACAGTGTACTGGCAGAAATAAAAGAACTGGAAATCAGTAAGAACAGTGTACTGGCAGAAAGAGAAGAACTGGAAATCAGTAAGAACAGTGTACTGGCAGAAAGAGAAGAACTGGATGTTTTGAGGAAGGATCTCAACAAGAAGAAAGAAAAGGTTGAAGCTGCCATGAACACCATCAGTGGAGAGAGAGAACAACTCAATCAGATGAAGAGTAGTACTGACATGGACAGACGGATGCTTGACAATGAAAAGGACAGAATGGAAGGAGAAAGGTCTGAGCTGAAAATAAGAGAAGATCAACTCTTGAATGAAAAGAAATCAGTTGAAACTCTGAGGGAAAAACTTCAACAGCTGAATGAAAGGATGCAAGAAGACATGAAAAAGAAAATGGAAAGATTACAACAAGACAAAGAAGATGTAGTAATGATGTACACTGTGTTGGAACAAAAGCTCACAGCTCTAGATGTACAGAGAGAAAACATGGCTTGTTACACTGAGATGTTGGAGGGAGAAAAGAAAAGTCTGAGAAGTATACTGTCAGACATGGTCATCCAGAGAGAAGAAATGGAACATCAATGGAAGCAGAAGATTGAGTTGGACAAACAAGATCTTAATAAACTGAAGGCAGAGCTGAAGCAAGACAGAGAGGATCTGGATAGAGAGAGTGAGATGATGAACAAAGACAAACTGGACTTGGAGCTGATGAAGTCAGACATGAAAAAACAATTAAACCTGCTAGAGCAACACACACAAGAAATGGATGAGAGAAAAGATGAGCTTCAAATCACAATGACTCAGATAAACAGAGAGAAAAGCAACATTAAAGAGCTGGCACTTCAAGTTCAGACAGAAAGAGACAAAGTTCAGAATGTGATGAAAATTATTGCTTTGAAAGAAAAAGAAAAAGATCTCAAAGATGCTGAGATAAAGAAACAAACACAAGAACTGCAAAACAACAGGATCATCATACTAGAAGAAAGAGAAGAACTGGATGTTTTGAGGAAGGATCTCAACAAGAAGAAAGAAGAGGTTGAAGCTGCCATGAACACCATCAGTGGAGAGAGAGAAAACCTCAATCAGATGAAGAGTAGTACTGACATGGACAGACAGATGCTTGACAATGAAAAGGACAGAATGGAAGGCGAAAGGTCTGAGCTGAAAATAAGAGAAGATCAACTCTTGAATGAAAAGAAATCTGTTGAAACTCTGAGGGAAAAACTGCAACAGCTGAATGAAAGGATGCAAGAAGACATGAAAAAGAAAATGGAAAGATTACAACAAGACAAAGAAGATGTAGTAATGATGTACACTGTGTTGGAACAAAAGCTAACAGCTCTAGATGTTCAGAGAGAAAACATGGCTTGTTACACTGAGCTGTTGGAGGGAGAAAAGAAAAGTCTGAGAAGTATACTGTCAGACATGGTCATCCAGAGAGAAGACATGGAACATCAATGGAAGCAGAAGATTGAGTTGGACAAACAAGATCTTAATAAACTGAAGGCAGAGCTGCAGCAAGACAGAGAGGATCTGGATAGAGAGAGTGAGATGATGAACAAAGAGAAACTGGACTTGGAGCTGATGAGGTCTGACATCCTGAAACAAAAAAACATGTTAGAACAAGAGAAACAAGATGTAAAAGAGGCAAGAGACAACTTGGAAATCACAAAGTGTGAGCTACAAAAGAAGACAGAACATGCAGACAGTCAGTTTGATGAGATAAACAGAGAGAAAAGCAACATTAAAGATCTGACCCTTCAGCTTCAGACAGAAAGAGACAAACTTGAGAACGTCATGAAGCCAAAACTCAAGGAAGACGAGTTCAAAAGAAAAATACAAGAACTGGAAACCAGTAACAACAGTGTACTGGCAGAAAGAGAAGAACTGGAAACAAGTAAGAACAGCGTACTGGCAGAAAGAGAAGAACTGGAAATCAGTAAGGACAGTGTACTGGCAGAAAGAAAAGAACTGGAAACCAGTAAGAACAGTGTACTGGCAGAAGGAAAAGAACTGGAAATCAGTAAGAACAGTGTACTGGCAGAAAGAGAAGAACTGGAAACCCGTAAGAACAGTGTACTGGCAGAAAGAGAAGAACTGGATGTTTTGAGGAAGGATCTCAACAAGAAGAAAGAAGAGGTTGAAGCTGCCATGAACACCATCAGTGGAGAGAGAGAACAACTCAATCAGATGAAGAGTAGTACTGATATGGACAGACGGATGCTTGACAATGAAAAGGACAGAATGGAAGGAGAAAGGTCTGAGCTGAAAATAAGAGAAGATCAACTCTTGAATGAAAAGAAATCAGTTGAAACACTGAGGGAAAAACTTCAAAAGCTGAATGAAAGGATGAAAGAAGATATGAAATACAAAATGGAAAGATTACAACAAAACAAGGAAGATGTAGTAATGATGTACACTGTGTTGGAACAAAAGCTCACAGCTCTAGATGTACAGAGAGAAAACATGGCTTGTTACACTGAGCTGTTGGAGGGAGAAAAGAAAAGTCTGAGAAGTATACTGTCAGACATGGTCATCCAGAGAGAAGACATGGAACATCAATGGAAGCAGAAGTTTGAGTTGGACAAACAAGATCTTAATAAACTGAAGGCAGAGCTGCAGCAAGACAGAGAGGATCTGGATAGAAAGAGTGAGATGATGAACAAAGAGAAACTGGACTTGGAGCTGATGAGGTCTGACATCCTGAAACAAAAAAACATGTTAGAACAAGAGAAACAAGATATAAAAGAGGAAAGACACAACTTGGAAATCACAAAGTGTGAGCTACAAAAGAAGACAGAACATGCAGACAGTCAGTTTGATGAGATAAACAGAGAGAAAAGCAACATTAAAGATCTGACCCTTCAGCTTCAGACAGAAAGAGAGACACTTGAGAACGTCATGAAGCGAGAACTCAAGGAAGAGGAGTTCAAAAGACAAATACAAGAACTGGAAACCAGTAAGAACAGTGTACTGGCAGAAAGAAAAGAACTGGAAACCAGTAAGAACAGTGTACTGGCAGAAAGAGAAGAACTAGAAACCAGTAAGAGCAGTATACTGGCAGAAAGAGAAGAACTGGAAATCAGTAAGAACAGTATACTGGCAGAAAGAAAAGAACTGGAAATCAGTAAGAACAGTGTACTGACAGAAAGAGAAGAACTGGAAATCAGTAAGAACAATGTACTGGCAGAAAGAGAAGAACTAGAAACCAGTAAGAGCAGTATACTGGCAGAAAGAGAAGAACTGGAAATCAGTAAGAACAGTATACTGGCAGAAAGAAAAGAACTGGAAACCAGTAAGAACAGCGTACTGGCAGAAAGAGAGGAACTGGAAATCAGTAAGAACAGTATACTGGCAGAAAGAAAAGAACTGGAAACCAGTAAGAACAGCGTACTGGCAGAAAGAAAAGAACTGGAACTCACTAATAACAGTGTACTGGCAGAAAGAAAAGAACTGGAAATCAGTAAGAACAGTGTACTGGCAGAAAGAAAAGAACTGGAAACCAGTAAGAACAGTGTACTGGCAGAAAGAGATGAACTTGAAATCAGTAAGAACAGCGTACTGGCAGAAAGAGAAGAACTGGAAACAAGTAAGAACAGTGTACTGGCAGAAAGAAAAGAACTGGAAACCAGTAAGAACAGCGTACTGGCAGAAAGAAAAGAACTGGAAACCAGTAAGAACAGTGTACTGGCAGAAAGAAAAGAACTGGAAACCAGCAAGAACAGTGTACTGGCAGAAAGAGAAGAACTGGAAACCAGTAAGAACAGTGTTCTGTCAGATAGAAAAGAACTGGAAATCAGTAAGAACAGTGTACTGGCAGAAAGAGAAGAACTGGAAATCAGTAAGAACAGTGTACTGGCAGAAAGAAAAGAACTGGAAACCAGTAAGAAAAGTGTACTGGCAGAAAGAGAAGAACTGGAAATCAGTAAGAACAGTGTTCTGGCAGAAAGAAAAGAACTGGAAACCAGTAAGAACAGTGTACTGGCAGAAAGAGAAGAACTGGATGTTTTGAGGAAGGATCTCAACAAGAAGAAAGAAGAGGTTGAAGCTGCCATGAACACCATCAGTGGAGAGAGAGAACAACTCAATCAGATGAAGAGTAGTACTGACATGGACAGACTGATGCTTGACAATGAAAAGGACAGAATGGAAGGAGAAAGGTCTGAGCTGAAAATAAGAGAAGATCAACTCTTGAATGAAAAGAAATCAGTTGAAACTCTGAGGGAAAAACTTCAACAGCTGAATGAAAGGATGCAAGAAGACATGAAAAAGAAAATGGAAAGATTACAACAAGACAAAGAAGATGTAGTAATGATGTACACTGTGTTGGAACAAAAGCTCACAGCTCTAGATGTACAGAGAGAAAACATGGCTTGTTACACTGAGCTGTTGGAGGGAGAAAAGAAAAGTCTGAGAAGTATACTGTCAGACATGGTCATCCAGAGAGAAGACATGGAACATCAATGGAAGCAGAAGTTTGAGATGGACAAACAAGATCTTAATAAACTGAAAGCAGAGCTGAAGCAAGACAGAGAAGATCTGGATAGAAAGAGTGAGATGATGAACAAAGAGAAACTGGACTTGGAGCTGATGAGGTCTGACATCCTGAAACAAAGAGACATATTAGAACAAGAGAAACAAGATGTAAAAGAGGAAAAAGACAACTTGGAAATCACAAAGTGTGAGCTACAAAAGAAGACAGAACATGCAGACAGTCAATTTGATGAGATAAACAGAGAGAAAAGAAACATTAAAGATCTGACCCTTCAGCTTCAGACAGAAAGAGACAAACTTGAGAACGTCATGAAGAAAGAACTCAAGGAAGAGGAGTTCAAAAGACAAATACAAGAACTGAAAACCAGTAGGAACAGTGTACTGGCAGAAATAAAAGAACTGGAAATCAGTAAGAACAGTGTACTGGCAGAAAGAGAAGAACTGGAAATCAGTAAGAACAGTGTACTGGCAGAAAGAGAAGAACTGGATGTTTTGAGGAAGGATCTCAACAAGAAGAAAGAAGAGGTTGAAGCTGCCATGAACACCATCAGTGGAGAGAGAGAAAACCTCAATCAGATGAAGAGTAGTACTGACATGGACAGACAGATGCTTGACAATGAAAAGGACAGAATGGAAGGCGAAAGGTCTGAGCTGAAAATAAGAGAAGATCAACTCTTGAATGAAAAGAAATCAGTTGAAACACTGAGGGAAAAACTTCAAAAGCTGAATGAAAGGATGAAAGAAGATATGAAATACAAAATGGAAAGATTACAACAAAACAAGGAAGATGTAGTAATGATGTACACTGTGTTGGAACAAAAGCTCACAGCTCTAGATGTACAGAGAGAAAACATGGCTTGTTACACTGAGCTGTTGGAGGGAGAAAAGAAAAGTCTGAGAAGTATACTGTCAGACATGATCATCCAGAGAGAAGACATGGAACATCATTGGAAGCAGAAGTTTGAGTTGGACAAACAAGATCTTAATAAACTGAAAGCAGAGCTGAAGCAAGACAGAGAGGATCTGGATAGAGAGAGTGAGATGATGAACAAAGAGAAACTAGACTTGGAGCTGATGAGGTCTGACATCCTGAAACAAAAACAAATGTTAGAACAAGAGAAACAAGATATAAAAGAGGAAACAGACAACTTGGAAATCACAAAGTGTGAGCTACAAAAGAAGACAGAAAATGCAGACAGTCAGTTTGATGAGATAAACAGAGAGAAAAGCAACATTAAAGATCTGACCCTTCAGCTTCAGACACAAAGAGACAAACTTGAGAACGTCATGAAGCGAAAACTCAAGGAAGACGAGTTCAAAAGACAAATACAAGAACTGGAAACCAGTAAGAACAGTGTACTGGCAGAAAGAGAAGAACTGGAAACCAGTAAGAACAATGTACTGGCAGAAAGAAAAGAACTGGAAATCAGTAAGAACAGTGTACTGGCAGAAAGAAAAGAACTGGAAACCAGAAAGAACAGTGTATTGGCAGAAAGAAAAGAACTGGAAATCAGTAAGAACAATGCACTGGCAGAAAGAGAAGAACTGGAAACCAGTAAGAACAGTGTACTGGCAGAAAGAAAAGAACTGGAAATCAGTAAGAACAATGCACTGGCAGAAAGAGAAGAACTGGAAATCAGTAAGAACAGTTTACTGGCAGAAAGAGATGAACTTGAAATCAGTAAGAACAGCGTACTGGCAGAAGGAGAAGAACTGGAAACAAGTAAGAACAATGTACTGGCAGAAAGAAAAGAACTGGAAACCAGTAAGAACAGCGTACTGGCAGAAAGAAAAGAACTGGAAATCAGTAAGAACAGTGTACTGGCAGAAAGAAAAGAACTGGAAACCAGTAAGAACAGTGTACTGGCAGAAAGAGAAGAACTGGAAACAAGTAAGAACAATGTACTGGCAGAAAGAAAAGAACTGGAAACCAGTAAGAACAGTGTACTGGCAGAAAGAAAAGAACTGGATGTTTTGAGGAAGGATCTCAACAAGAAGAAAGAAGAGGTTGAAGCTGCCATGAACACCATCAGTGGAGAGAGAGAACAACTCAATCAGATGAAGAGTAGTACTGACATGGACAGACGGATGCTTGACAATGAAAAGGACAGAATGGAAGGAGAAAGGTCTGAGCTGAAAATAAGAGAAGATCAACTCTTGAATGAAAAGAAATCAGTTGAAACTCTGAGGGAAAAACTGCAACAGCTGAATGAAAGGATGCAAGAAGACATGAAAAAGAAAATGGAAAGATTACAACAAGACAAAGAATATGTAGTAATGATGTACACTTCATTGGAACAAAAGCTCACAGCTCTAGATGTACAGAGAGAAAACATGGCTTGTTACACTGAGCTGTTGGAGGGAGAAAAGAAAAGTCTGAGAAGTATACTGTCAGACATGGTCATCCAGAGAGAAGACATGGAACATCAATGGAAGCAGAAGTTTGAGTTGGACAAACAAGATCTTAATAAACTGAAGGCAGAGCTGCAGCAAGACAGAGAAGATCTGGATAGAGAGAGTGAGATGATGAACAAAGAGAAACTGGACTTGGAGCTGATGAGGTCTGACATCCTGAAACAAAAAAACATGTTAGAACAAGAGAAACAAGATATAAATGAGGAAAGACACAACTTGGAAATCACAAAGTGTGAGCTACAAAAGAAGACAGAACATGCAGACAGTCAATTTGATGAGATAAACAGAGAGAAAAGCAACATTAAAGATCTGACCCTTCAGCTTCAGACAGAAAGAGACAAACTTGAGAACGTCATGAAGCGAGAGCTCAAGGAAGAAGAGTTCAAAAGACAAATACAAGAACTGGAAACCAGTAAGAACAGTGTACTTGCAGAAAGAAAAGAACTTGAAATCAGTAAGAACAGTGTACTGGCAGAAAGAAAAGAACTGGAAACCAGTAAGAACAGTGTACTGGCAGAAAGAGAAGAACTGGAAACCCGTAAGAACAGTGTACTGGCAGAAAGAGAAGAACTGGAAACCAGTAAGAACAGTGTACTGGCAGAAAGAGAAGAACTGGAAATCAGTAAGAACAGTGTACTGGCAGAAAGAAAAGAACTGGATGTTTTGAGGAAGGATCTCAACAAGAAGAAAGAAGAGGTTGAAGCTGCCATGAACACCATCAGTGGAGAGAGAGAACAACTCAATCAGATGAAGAGTAGTACTGACATGGACAGACGGATGCTTGACAATAAAAAGGACAGAATGGAAGAAGAAAGTTCTGAGCTGAAAATAAGAGAAGATCAACTCTTCAATAAAATGAAATCAGTTGAAACAGAGAGGGAAAAACTTCAAAAGCTGAATCAAAGGATGAAAGAAGACATGAAAAACAAAATGGAAAGATTACAACAAAACAATGAAGATGTAGTAATGATGTACACTGTGTTGGAACAAAAGCTCACAGCTCTAGATGTACAGAGAGAAAACATGGCATGTTATACCGAGCTGTTGGAGGGAGAAAAGAAAAGTCTAAGAACTATACTGTCAGACATGGTCATCCAGAGAGAAGACATGGAACATCAATGGAAGCAGAAGTTTGAGATGGACAATCAAGATCTTAGTAAACTGAAGGCAGAGCTGAAGGAAGACAGAGAGGATCTGGATAGAGAGAGTGAGATGATGAACAAAGAGAAACTGGACTTGGAGCTGATGAGGTCTGACATCCTGAAACAAAGAGACATGTTAGAACAAGAGAAACAAGATGTAAAACAGGAAAAAGACAACTTGGAAATCACAAAGTGTGAGCAACAAAAGAAGACAGAACATGCAGACAGTCAGTTTGATGAGATAAACAGAGAGAAAAGCAACATTAAAGATCTGACCCTTCAGCTTCAGACAGAAAGAGACAAACTTGAGAACGTCATGAAGCGAGAGCTCAAGGAAGAAGAGTTCAAAAGACAAATACAAGAACTGGAAACCAGTAAGAACAATGTACTGGCAGAAAGAAAAGAACTGGAAACCAGTAAGAACAGTGTACTGGCAGAAAGAAAAGAACTGGAAACCAGTAAGAACAACGTACTGGCAGAAAGAAAAGAACTGGAAACCAGTAAGAGCAATGTACTTGCAGAAAGAGAAGAACTGGAAATCAGTAAGAACAGCGTACTGGCAGAAAGAAAAGAACTGGAAATCAGTAAGAACAATGTACTGGCAGAAAGAGAAGAACTGGAAATCAGTAAGAACAGCGTACTGGCAGAAAGAGAAGAACTGGAAATCAGTAAGAACAATGTACTGGCAAAAAGAGAAGAACTGGAAATCAGTAAGAACAGCGTACTGGCAGAAAGAGAAGAACTGGAAATCAGTAAGAACAATGTACTGGCAGAAAGAGAAGAACTGGAAATCAGTAAGAACAGTGTACTGGCAGAAAGAAAAGAACTGGATGTTTTGAGGAAGGATCTCAACAAGAAGAAAGAAGAGGTTGAAGCTGCCATGAACACCATCAGTGGAGAGAGAGAACAACTCAATCAGATGAAGAGTAGTACTGACATGGACAGACGGATGCTTGACAATGAAAAGGACAGAATGGAAGGCGAAAGGTCTGAGCTGAAAATAAGAGAAGATCAACTCTTGAATGAAAAGAAATCAGTTGAAACTCTGAGGGAAAAACTGCAACAGCTGAATGAAAGGATGCAAGAAGACATGAAAAAGAAAATGGAAAGATTACAACAAGACAAAGAAGATGTAGTAATGATGTACACTTCATTGGAACAAAAGCTCACAGCTCTCGATGTACAGAGAGAAAACATGGCTTGTTACACTGAGCTGTTGGAGGGAGAAAAGACAAGTCTGAGAAGTATACTGTCAGACATGGTCATCCAGAGAGAAGACATGGAACATCAATGGAAGCAGAAGTTTGAGTTGGACAAACAAGATCTTAATAAACTGAAGGCAGAGCTGCAGCAAGACAGAGAGGATCTGGATAGAGAGAGTGAGATGATGAACAAAGAGAAACTAGACTTGGAGCTGATGAGGTCTGACATCCTGAAACAAAAAAAAATGTTAGAACAAGAGAAACAAGATATAAATGAGGAAAGACACAACTTGGAAATCACAAAGTGTGAGCTACAAAAGAAGACAGAACATGCAGACAGCCAGTTTGATGAGATAAACAGAGAGAAAAGCAACATTAAAGATCTGACCCTTCAGCTTCAGACAGAAAGAGACAAACTTGAGAACGTCATGAAGCGAGAGCTCAAGGAAGAAGAGTTCAAAAGACAAATACAAGAACTGGAAACCAGTAAGAACAGTGTACTTGCAGAAAGAAAAGAACTTGAAATCAGTAAGAACAGTGTACTGGCAGAAAGAAAAGAACTGGAAACCAGTAAGAACAGTGTACTGGCAGAAAGAGAAGAACTGGAAATCAGTAAGAACAGTGTACTGGCAGAAAAAGAAGAACTGGAAACCCGTAAGAACAGTGTACTGGCAGAAAGAGAAGAACTGGAAACCAGTAAGAACAGTGTACTGGCAGAAAGAGAAGAACTGGAAATCAGTAAGAACAGTGTACTGGCAGAAAGAAAAGAACTGGAAACTAGTAAGAACAGTGTACTGGCAGAAAGAAAAGAACTGGAAATCAGTAAGAACAGTGTACTGGCAGAAAGAAAAGAACTGGAAACCAGAAAGAACAGTGTACTGGCAGAAAGAAAAGAACTGGAAATCAGTAAGAACAATGCACTGGCAGAAAGAGAAGAACTGGAAACCAGTAAGAACAGTGTACTGGCAGAAAGAAAAGAACTGGAAATCAGTAAGAACAATGCACTGGCAGAAAGAGAAGAACTGGAAATCAGTAAGAACAGCGTACTGGCAGAAAGAAAAGAACTGGAAATCAGTAAGAACAGTTTACTGGCAGAAAGAGATGAACTTGAAATCAGTAAGAACAGCGTACTGGCAGAAAGAAAAGAACTGGAAATCAGTAAGAACAGTTTACTGGCAGAAAGAGATGAACTTAAAATCAGTAAGAACAGCGTACTGGCAGAAGGAGAAGAACTGGAAACAAGTAAGAACAATGTACTGGCAGAAAGAAAAGAACTGGAAACCAGTAAGAACAGCGTACTGGCAGAAAGAAAAGAACTGGATGTTTTGAGGAAGGATCTCAACAAGAAGAAAGAAGAGGTTGAAGCTGCCATGAACACCATCAGTGGAGAGAGAGAACAACTCAATCAGATGAAGAGTAGTACTGACATGGACAGACGGATGCTTGACAATGAAAAGGACAGAATGGAAGGAGAAAGGTCTGAGCTTAAAATAAGAGAAGATCAACTCTTGAATGAAAAGAAATCAGTTGAAACTCTGAAGGAAAAACTTCAACAGCTGAATGAAAGGATGAGTGAAGACATGAAAAAGAAAATGGAAAGATTACAACAAGACAAAGAAGATGTAGTAATGATGTACACTGTGTTGGAACAAAAGCTAACAGCTTTAGATGTACAGAGAGAAAACATGGCTTGTTACACTGAGCTGTTGGAGGGAGAAAAGAAAAGTCTGAGAAGTATACTGTCAGACATGGTCATCCAGAGAGAAGACATGGAACATCAATGGAAGCAGAAGATTGAGTTGGACAAACAAGATCTTAATAAACTGAAGGCAGAGCTGAAGCAAGACAGAGAGGATCTGGATAGAGAGAGTGAGATGATGAACAAAGAGAAACTAGACTTTGAGCTGATGAGGTCTGACATCCTGAAACAAAGAGACATATTAGAACAAGAGAAACAAGATGTAAAACAGGAAAAAGACAACTTGGAAATCACAAAGTGTGAGCTACAAAAGAAGACAGAACATGCAGACAGTCAGTTTGATGAGATAAACAGAGAGAAAAGCAACATTAAAGATCTGACCCTTCAGCTTCAGACAGAAAGAGACAATCTTGAGAACGTCATGAAGCGAGAACTCAAGGAAGACGAGTTCAAAAGACAAATACAAGAACTGGAAACCAGTACGAACAGTGTACTGGCAGAAAGAAAAGAACTGGATATCAGTAAGAACAGTGTACTGGCAGAAAGAAAAGAACTGGAAACTAGTAAGAACAGTGTACTGGCAGAAAGAGAAGAACTGGAAATCAGTAAGAACAGTGTACTGGCAGAAAGAAAAGAACTGGAAACTAGTAAGAACAGTGTACTGGCAGAAAGAGAAGAACTGGAAATCAGTAAGAACAGTGTACTGGCAGAAAGAGAAGAACTGGAAATCAGTAAGAACAGCGTACTGGCAGAAAGAAAAGAACTGGAAATCAGTAAGAACAGTGTACTGGCAGAAAGAGAAGAACTGGATGTTTTGAGGAAGGATCTCAACAAGAAGAAAGACGACGTTGAAGCTGCCATGAACACCATCAGTGGAGAGAGAGAACAACTCAATCAGATGAAGAGTAGTACTGACATGAACAGACGGATGCTTGACAATGAAAAGGACAGAATGGAAGGTGAAAGGTCTGAGCTGAAAATAAGAGAAGATCAACTCTTGAATGAAAAGAAATCAGTTGAAACTCTGAGGGAAAAACTTCAACAGCTGAATGAAAGGATGCAAGAAGACATGAAAAAGAAAATGGAAAGATTACAACAAGACAAAGAAGATGTAGTAATGATGTACACTGTGTTGGAACAAAAGCTCACAGCTCTAGATGTTCAGAGAGAAAACATGGCTTGTTACACTGAGCTGTTGGAGGGAGAAAAGAAAAGTCTGAGAACTATACTGTCAGACATGGTCATCCAGAGAGAAGACATGGAACATCAATGGAAGCAGAAGATTGAGTTGGACAAACAAGATCTTAATAAACTGAAGGCAGAGCTGCAACAAGACAGAGAGGATCTGGATAGAGAGAGTGAGATGATGAACAAAGAGAAACTGGACTTGGAGCTGATGAGGTCTGACATCCTGAAACAAAGAGACATATTAGAACAAGAGAAACAAGATGTAAAAGAGGAAAGAGACAACTTGGAAATCACAAAGTGTGAGCTACAAAAGAAGACAGAACATGCAGACAGTCAGTTTGATGAGATAAACAGAGAGAAAAGCAACATTAAAGATCTGACCCTTCAGCTTCAGACAGAAAGAGACAAACTTGAGAACGTCATGAAGCCAAAACTCAAGGAAGACGAGTTCAAAAGACAAATACAAGAACTGGAAACCAGTAAGAACAGCGTACTGGCAGAAAGAGAAGAACTTGAAACCAGTAAGAACAGCGTACTGGCAGAAAGAAAAGAACTGGAAACCAGTAAGAACAGCGTAATGGCAGAAAGAAAAGAACTGGAAATCAGTAAGAACAGTGTACTGGCAGAAAGAAAAGAACTGGAAACCAGTAAGAACAGTGTACTGGCAGAAAGAGAAGAACTGGAAACCAGTAAGAACAATGTATTGGCAGAAAGAAAAGAACTGGAAATCAGTAAGAACAGTGTACTGGCAGAAAGAAAAGAACTGGATGTTTTGAGGAAGGATCTCAACAAGAAGAAAGAAGATGTTGAAGCTGCCATGAACACCATCAGTGGAGAGAGAGAACAACTCAATCAGATGAAGAGTAGTACTGACATGGACAGACGGATGCTTGACAATGAAAAGGACAGAATGGAAGGCGAAAGGTCTGAGCTGAAAATAAGAGAAGATCAACTCTTGAATGAAAAGAAATCAGTTGAAACTCTGAGGGTAAAACTGCAACAGCTTAATGAAAGGATGCAAGAAGACATGAAAAAGAAAATGGAAAGATTACAACAAGACAAAGAAGATGTAGTAATGATTTACACTTCATTGGAACAAAAGCTCACAGCTCTAGATGTACAGAGAGAAAACATGGCTTGTTACACTGAGCTGTTGGAGGGAGAAAAGAAAAGTCTGAGAACTATACTGTCAGACATGGTCATCCAGAGAGAAGACATGGAACATCAATGGAAGCAGAAGATTGAGTTGGACAAACAAGATCTTAATAAACTGAAGGCAGAGCTGAAGCAAGACAGAGAGGATCTGGATAGAGAGAGTGAGATGATGAACAAAGACAAACTGGACTTGGAGCTGATGAAGTCAGACATAAAAAAACAATTAAACCTGCTAGAGCAACACAGACAAGAAATGGATGAGAGAAAAGATGAGCTTCAAATCACAATGACTCAGATAAACAGAGAGAAAAGCAACATTAAAGAGCTGGCACGTCAAGTTCAGACAGAAAGAGACAAAGTTCAGAATGTGATGAAAATTATTGCTTTGAAAGAAAAAGAAAAAGATCTCAAAGATGCTGAGATAAAGAAACAAACACAAGAACTGCAAAACAACAGGATCATCATACTAGAAGAAAGAGAAGAACTGGATGTTTTGAGGAAGGATCTCAACAAGAAGAAAGAAGAGGTTGAAGCTGCCATGAACACCATCAGTGGAGAAAGAGAACAACTCAATCAGATGAAGAGTAGTACTGACATGGACAGACAGATGCTTGACAATGAAAAGGACAGAATGGAAGGTGAAAGGTCTGAGCTGAAAATAAGAGAAGATCAACTCTTGAATGAAAAGAAATCAGTTGAAACTCTGAGGGAAAAACTGCAACAGCTGAATGAAAGGATGCAAGAAGACATGAAAAAGAAAATGGAAAGATTACAACAAGACAAGGAAGATGTAGTAATGATGTACACTTCATTGGAACAAAAGCTCACAGCTCTAGATGTACAGAGAGAAAACATGGCTTGTTACACTGAGCTGTTGGAGGGAGAAAAGAAAAGACTGAGAAGTATACTGTCAGACATGGTCATCCAGAGAGAAGACATGGAATATCAATGGAAGCAGAAGTTTGAGTTGGACAAAGAAGATCTTAATAAACTGAAGGCAGAGCTGAAGCAAGACAGAGAGGATCTGGATAGAGAGAGTGAGATGATGAACAAAGAGAAACTGGACTTGGAGCTGATGAGGTCTGACATCCTGAAACAAAAAAACATGTTAGAACAAGAGAAACAAGATATAAAAGAGGAAAGAGACAACTTGGAAATCACAAAGTGTGAGCTACAAAAGAAGACAGAACATGCAGACAGTCAGTTTGATGAGATAAACAGAGAGAAAAGCAACATTAAAGATCTGACCCTTCAGCTTCAGACAGAAAGACACGAACTTGAGAACGTCATGAAGCGAGAACTCAAGGAAGACGAGTTCAAAAGACAAATACAAGAACTGGAAACCAGTAAGAACAGTGTACTGGCAGAAAGAAAAGAACTGGAAACCAGTAAGAACAGCGTACTGGCAGAAAGAAAAGAACTGGAAATCAGTAAGAAAAGTGTACTGGCAGAAAGAGATGAACTTGAAATCAGTAAGAACAGCGTACTGGCAGAAAGAAAAGAACTGGAAACCAGTAAGAACAGTGTACTCGCAGAAAGAAAAGAACTGGAAATCACTAAGAACAGTGTACTGGCAGAAAGAAAAGAACTGGAAACCAGTAAGAACAGTGTACTGGCAGAAAGAGAAGAACTGGATGTTTTGAGGAAGGATCTCAACAAGAAGAAAGAAGAGGTTGAAGCTGCCATGAACACCATCAGTGGAGAGAGAGAACAACTCAATCAGATGAAGAGTAGTACTGACATGAACAGACTGATGCTTGACAATGAAAAGGACAGAATGGAAGGCGAAAGGTCTGAGCTGAAAATAAGAGAAGATCAACTCTTGAATGAAAAGAAATCAGTTGAAACTCTGAGGGTAAAACTGCAACAGCTTAATGAAAGGATGCAAGAAGACATGAAAAAGAAAATGGAAAGATTACAACAAGACAAAGAAGATGTAGTAATGATGTACACTTCATTGGAACAAAAGCTCACAGCTCTAGATGTACAGAGAGAAAACATGGCTTGTTACACTGAGCTGTTGGAGGGAGAAAAGAAAAGTCTGAGAAGTATACTGTCAGACATGGTCATCCAGAGAGAAGACATGGAACATCAATGGAAGCAGAAGATTGAGTTGGACAAACAAGATCTTAATAAACTGAAGGCAGAGCTGAAGCAAGACAGAGAGGATCTGGATAGAGAGAGTGAGATGATGAACAAAGACAAACTGGACTTGGAGCTGATGAAGTCAGACATGAAAAAACAATTAAACCTGCTAGAGCAACACAGACAAGAAATGGATGAGAGAAAAGATGAGCTTCAAATCACAATGACTCAGATAAACAGAGAGAAAAGCAACATTAAAGAGCTGGCACTTCAAGTTCAGACAGAAAGAGACAAACTTGAGAACGTCATGAAGCGAAACCTCAAGGAAGACGAGTTCAAAAGACAAATACAAGAACTGGAAACCAGTAAGAACAACGTACTGGCAGAAAGAGAAGAACTGGAAATCAGTAAGAACAATGTACTGGCAGAAAGAAAAGAACTGGAAATCAGTAAGAACAATGTACTGGCAGAAAGAGAAGAACTGGAAACCAGTAAGAACAGTGTACTGGCAGAAAGAAAAGAACTGGAAACCAGTAAGAACAATGTACTGGCAGAAAGAAAAGAACTGGAAATCAGTATGAACAATGTACTGGCAGAAAGAGAAAAACTAGAAACCAGTAAGAACACTGTACTGGCAGAAAGAGATGAACTTGAAATCAGTAAGAACAGCGTACTGGCAGAAAGAAAAGAACTGGAAACCAGTAAGAACAGTGTACTGGCAGAAAGAAAAGAACTGGAAACCAGTAAGAACAGCGTACTGGCAGAAAGAAAAGAACTGGAAACCAGTAAGAACAGCGTACTGGCAGAAAGAAAAGAACTGGAAATCAGTAAGAACAGTGTACTGGCAGAAAGAGAAGAACTGCATGTTTTGAGGAAGGATCTCAACAAGAAGAAAGAAAAGGTTGAAGCTGCCATGAACACCATCAGTGGAGAGAGAGAACAACTCAATCAGATGAAGAGTAGTACTGACATGGACAGACGGATGCTTGACAATGAAAAGGACAGAATGGAAGGCGAAAGGTCTGAGCTGAAAATAAGAGAAGATCAACTCTTGAATGAAAAGAAATCAGTTGAAACTCTGAGGGAAAAACTGCAACAGCTGAATGAAAGGATGCAAGAAGACATGAAAAAGAAAATGGAAAGATTACAACAAGACAAAGAAGATGTAGTAATGATGTACACTTCATTGGAACAAAAGCTCACAGCTCTAGATGTACAGAGAGAAAACATGGCTTGTTACACTGAGCTGTTGGAGGGAGAAAAGAAAAGTCTGAGAAGTATACTGTCAGACATGGTCATCCAGAGAGAAGACATGGAACATCAATGGAAGCAGAAGTTTGAGTTGGACAAAGAAGATCTTAATAAACTGAAGGCAGAGCTGCAGCAAGACAGAGAGGATCTGGATCGAGAGAGTGAGATGATGAACAAAGAGAAACTGAACTTGGAGCTGATGAGGACTGACACCCTGAAACAAAGAGACATATTAGAACAAGAGAAACAAGATATAAAAGAGGAAAGACACAACTTGGAAATCACAAAGTGTGAGCTACAAAAGAAGACAGAATATGCAGACAGTCAGTTTGATGAGATAAACAGAGAGAAAAGCAACATTAAAGATCTGACCCTTCAGCTTCAGACAGAAAGACACGAACTTGAGAACGTCATGAAGCGAGAACTCAAGGAAGACGAGTTCAAAAGACAAATACAAGAACTGGAAACCAGTAAGAACAGTGTACTGGCAGAAAGAGAAGAACTGGAAATCAGTAAGAACAGTGTACTGGCAGAAAGAGAAGAACTGGAAATCAGTAAGAACAGCGTACTGGCAGAAAGAAAAGAACTGGAAATCAGTAAGAAAAGTGTACTGGCAGAAAGAGATGAACTTGAAATCAGTAAGAACAGCGTACTGGCAGAAAGAAAAGAACTGGAAACCAGTAAGAACAGTGTACTCGCAGAAAGAAAAGAACTGGAAATCACTAAGAACAGTGTACTGGCAGAAAGAAAAGAACTGGAAACCAGTAAGAACAGTGTACTGGCAGAAAGAGAAGAACTGGATGTTTTGAGGAAGGATCTCAACAAGAAGAAAGAAGAGGTTGAAGCTGCCATGAACACCATCAGTGGAGAGAGAGAACAACTCAATCAGATGAAGAGTAGTACTGACATGAACAGACTGATGCTTGACAATGAAAAGGACAGAATGGAAGGCGAAAGGTCTGAGCTGAAAATAAGAGAAGATCAACTCTTGAATGAAAAGAAATCAGTTGAAACTCTGAGGGTAAAACTGCAACAGCTTAATGAAAGGATGCAAGAAGACAAAGAAGATGTAGTAATGATGTACACTTCATTGGAACAAAAGCTCACAGCTCTAGATGTACAGAGAGAAAACATGGCTTGTTACACTGAGCTGTTGGAGGGAGAAAAGAAAAGTCTGAGAAGTATACTGTCAGACATGGTCATCCAGAGAGAAGACATGGAACATCAATGGAAGCAGAAGATTGAGTTGGACAAACAAGATCTTAATAAACTGAAGGCAGAGCTGAAGCAAGACAGAGAGGATCTGGATAGAGAGAGTGAGATGATGAACAAAGACAAACTGGACTTGGAGCTGATGAAGTCAGACATGAAAAAACAATTAAACCTGCTAGAGCAACACAGACAAGAAATGGATGAGAGAAAAGATGAGCTTCAAATCACAATGACTCAGATAAACAGAGAGAAAAGCAACATTAAAGAGCTGGCACTTCAAGTTCAGACAGAAAGAGACAAACTTGAGAACGTCATGAAGCGAAACCTCAAGGAAGACGAGTTCAAAAGACAAATACAAGAACTGGAAACCAGTAAGAACAACGTACTGGCAGAAAGAGAAGAACTGGAAATCAGTAAGAACAATGTACTGGCAGAAAGAAAAGAACTGGAAATCAGTAAGAACAATGTACTGGCAGAAAGAGAAGAACTGGAAACCAGTAAGAACAGTGTACTGGCAGAAAGAAAAGAACTGGAAACCAGTAAGAACAATGTACTGGCAGAAAGAAAAGAACTGGAAATCAGTATGAACAATGTACTGGCAGAAAGAGAAAAACTAGAAACCAGTAAGAACACTGTACTGGCAGAAAGAGATGAACTTGAAATCAGTAAGAACAGCGTACTGGCAGAAAGAAAAGAACTGGAAACCAGTAAGAACAGTGTACTGGCAGAAAGAAAAGAACTGGAAACCAGTAAGAACAGCGTACTGGCAGAAAGAAAAGAACTGGAAACCAGTAAGAACAGCGTACTGGCAGAAAGAAAAGAACTGGAAATCAGTAAGAACAGTGTACTGGCAGAAAGAGAAGAACTGCATGTTTTGAGGAAGGATCTCAACAAGAAGAAAGAAAAGGTTGAAGCTGCCATGAACACCATCAGTGGAGAGAGAGAACAACTCAATCAGATGAAGAGTAGTACTGACATGGACAGACGGATGCTTGACAATGAAAAGGACAGAATGGAAGGCGAAAGGTCTGAGCTGAAAATAAGAGAAGATCAACTCTTGAATGAAAAGAAATCAGTTGAAACTCTGAGGGAAAAACTGCAACAGCTGAATGAAAGGATGCAAGAAGACATGAAAAAGAAAATGGAAAGATTACAACAAGACAAAGAAGATGTAGTAATGATGTACACTTCATTGGAACAAAAGCTCACAGCTCTAGATGTACAGAGAGAAAACATGGCTTGTTACACTGAGCTGTTGGAGGGAGAAAAGAAAAGTCTGAGAAGTATACTGTCAGACATGGTCATCCAGAGAGAAGACATGGAACATCAATGGAAGCAGAAGTTTGAGTTGGACAAAGAAGATCTTAATAAACTGAAGGCAGAGCTGCAGCAAGACAGAGAGGATCTGGATCGAGAGAGTGAGATGATGAACAAAGAGAAACTGAACTTGGAGCTGATGAGGACTGACACCCTGAAACAAAGAGACATATTAGAACAAGAGAAACAAGATATAAAAGAGGAAAGACACAACTTGGAAATCACAAAGTGTGAGCTACAAAAGAAGACAGAATATGCAGACAGTCAGTTTGATGAGATAAACAGAGAGAAAAGCAACATTAAAGATCTGACCCTTCAGCTTCAGACAGAAAGACACGAACTTGAGAACGTCATGAAGCGAGAACTCAAGGAAGACGAGTTCAAAAGACAAATACAAGAACTGGAAACCAGTAAGAACAGTGTACTGGCAGAAAGAGAAGAACTGGAAACCAGTAAAAACAATGTACTGGCAGAAAGAGAAGAACTGGAAATCAGTAAGAACAGCGTACTGGCAGAAAGAAAAGAAGTGGAAATCAGTAAGAACAGCGTACTGGCAGAAAGAAAAGAACTTGAAACCAGTAAGAACAGCGTACTGGCAGAAAGAAAAGAACTGGAAACCAGTAAGAACAGCGTAATGGCAGAAAGAAAAGAACTCGAAATCAGTAAGAACAGTGTACTGGCAGAAAGAAAAGAACTGGAAACCAGTAAGAACAGTGTACTGGCAGAAAGAGAAGAACTGGAAACCAGTAAGAACAATGTACTGGCAGAAAGAAAAGAACTGGAAATCAGTAAGAACAGTGTACTGGCAGAAAGAAAAGAACTGGATGTTTTGAGGAAGGATCTCAACAAGAAGAAAGAAGATGTTGAAGCTGCCATGAACACCATCAGTGGAGAGAGAGAACAACTCAATCAGATGAAGAGTAGTACTGACATGGACAGACGGATGCTTGACAATGAAAAGGACAGAATGGAAGGCGAAAGGTCTGAGCTGAAAATAAGAGAAGATCAACTCTTGAATGAAAAGAAATCAGTTGAAACTCTGACGCTAAAACTGCAACAGCTTAATGAAAGGATGCAAGAAGACATGAAAAAGAAAATGGAAAGATTACAACAAGACAAAGAAGATGTAGTAATGATGTACACTTCATTGGAACAAAAGCTCACAGCTCTAGATGTACAGAGAGAAAACATGGCTTGTTACACTGAGCTGTTGGAGGGAGAAAAGAAAAGTCTGAGAAGTATACTGTCAGACATGGTCATCCAGAGAGAAGACATGGAACATCAATGGAAGCAGAAGATTGAGTTGGACAAACAAGATCTTAATAAACTGAAGGCAGAGCTGAAGCAAGACAGAGAGGATCTGGATAGAGAGAGTGAGATGATGAACAAAGAGAAACTGGACTTGGAGCTGATGAAGTCAGACATGAAAAAACAAATAACCCTGCTAGAGCAACAAAGACAAGAAATGGAAGAGAGAAAGATGAGCTTCAAATCACAATGACTCAGAATAAACAGAGAGAAAAGCAACATTAAAGAGCTGGCACTTCAAGTTCAGACAGAAAGTTCAGAATGTGATGCAAATTATTGCTTTGAAAGAAAAAGAAAAAGATCTCAAAGATGCTGAGATAAAGAAACAAACACAAGACTGCAAAACACAGGATCATCATACTAGAAGAAAGAGAAGAACCTGGATGTTTGAGGAAGGATCTCAACAAGAAGAAAGAAGAGGTTGAAGCTGCCATGAACACCATCAGTGGAGAAAGAGAACAACTCAATCAGATGAGGTAGTACTGACATGGACAGACGGATGCTTGACAATGAAAAGGACAGAATGGAAGGTGAAAGGTCTGAGCTGAAAATAAGAGAAGATCAACTCTTGAATGAAAAGAAATCAGTTGAAACTCTGAGGGAAAAACTGCAACAGCTGAATGAAAGGATGCAAGAAGACATGAAAAAGAAAATGGAAAGATTACAACAAGACAAGGAAGATGTAGTAATGATGTACACTGTGTTGGAACAAAAGCTAACAAGCTCTAGATGTACAGAGAGAAAACAGGCTTGTTACACTGAGCTGTTGGAGGAGAGAAAGAAAAGTCTGAGAAGTATACTGTCAGACATGGTCATCCAGAGAGAAGACATGGAACATCAATGGAAGCAGATGATTGAGTTGGACAAACAAGATCTTAATAAACTGAAGGCAGAGCTGCAACAGACAGAGAGATCTGGATAGAGAGAGTGAGATGATGAACAAGAGAAACTGGACTTGGAGCTGATGAGGTCTGACATCCTGAAACAAAAAAACATGTTAGAACAAGAGAAACAAGATATAAAAGAGGAAGAGACAACTTGGAAATCACAAAGTGTGAGGCTACAAAAAGACAGAACAGGCACACAGTTGATGAGATAAACAGAGAGAAAAGCAACATTAAAGATCTGACACCTTCAGCTACAGACAGAAAGACACGACTTGAGAACTCATGAAGCGAGACAGAAGAAAGGTCTGGCAAAGAAAGAACTGAACCAAAGAACAGTGACTGCAGAAGAAAGAACTGAACAGTAAGAAAGTGTATGCAGAAAGAAAGAATGGAAACCAGAAGAAAGGTACTGGCAGAAAAAAAGAACTGGAAATCAGAAGAAGTGTACTGGCAGAAAGAGAGAACTTGAAATCGTAAGAACAGGTACTGGCAGAAGAAAGAACTGGAAACCAGAAGACAGTTATGGCAAAAGAAAAGAACTGGAAACCAGAAGAAGGTACTGGAGAAAGAGAAGAACTGGATGTTTGAGGAAGGTCTAACAAGAAAAAAAGTTGAAGCTGGAACAAGTGAGAAAGAACAACTCAATCAGAGAAGAGAGACTGAATGAAGAATGCTTGCAATGAAAAGCAGAATGAAGGAAAGGTCTGAGCTGAAAAAGAGAAGAAACTTGAATAAAAGAAATCAGTGAAACTCGAGGAAAAACTAACAGTAAGAAAGGATGCAGAAAGAAAAGAAATGGAATACCAGAAGAAAGTGTAATGGCAGAAAAAAGAACTGAGTTCAGAAGAACAGTGTCACTGAGCGAGGAGAAAAGAAAAGTTGAGAAGACTGTCAGACAGTCATCAGAAGAAACATGAACATCAATGAGCAGAATGTGAAACAGACTTATAGAAGGACTGAAAAGACAGAAGAGAGAAGGTGGATGAAACAAAGAGAAGGATCTGAATCTGAAGAAACAAAAAAAAGTTAGAAAAGAAACAGTAAAAAAGGGAAACTGGAAACAAAAGTGACTACAAAAGAAACAGAACATGGAAGTCATGAGAGATAACAGAGAGAAAGATAAGTGACCTCAGCTAGAAGAAGAGACAAACTGAGAAGTCATGAGCGACTCAGGAAGAAGAAAGCAAATCAGCTAAATAAGAAGTCTCGAAGAAAGCTGAAATCAGGAAATGCAAAGAAAATGAAAAGAGCATAGAAAGAAACGATGAGTCACAGAAAAAAAATGAAATGAACATGTAAAGACAAGAAAACGAGAATGAACTGGAGGAGAAAAGAAAAGTATAGAAATACTAGAAAGAAAGAACATGAAAGTCAGAAGAAGAACTGGAAACAAAGATGGAGAAGAAGTGAGAAAAAGTCTGAAGAGAATAACATGAGATAAGCTAATGGACAAAAAAAGAATGAGAAAAGAGTTATGAGAGAGAAAGAAAAGAAAAGAAGCAACAGGCACAGAAGACAAGAATTTGAAGAAAATAGTTGGAAAGATGAAAAGAAGAGAAGAAAGAGAAAGTGAAAATGAGAAGAAGAACAAAGAAAATGATGGATGAAGTAACGGAAACAAAAAAATGAGAAAAAAAAATGTAAAAAAAAGAGGATGAAAAGACAAATGAAAAAAAGATGAAAAGAAAAGGAGAAAAAAAGAAGAAGGACAATTAGAAAAAAGAACAAAATAAGGAAAGAAGAATGAAATCGAAGAAGAGAGAAAAGAAAACAAGAAGGAACAAAAAAAGGTACGGAGAAACAAAGAACGAAACAGCAGAAAGGAGATGGAGAAAAGAAGACTGAAACAGAAGAACAGTTATGGAGAAAGAGATGAACTGGAAACCAGTAAGAACAATGTACTGGCAGAAAGAGATGAACTTGAAATCAGTAAGAACAGCGTACTGGCAGAAAGAAAAGAACTGGAAATCAGTAAGAACAGTGTACTGGCAGAAAGAGATGAACTTGAAATCAGTAAGAACAGCGTACTGGCAGAAAGAGATGAACTTGAAATCAGTAAGAACAGCGTACTGGCAGAAAGAAAAGAACTGGAAATCAGTAAGAACAGCGTACTGGCAGAAAGAAAAGAACTAGAAATCAGTAAGAAAAATGTACTGGCAGAAAGGGAAGAACTGGAAATCAGTAAGAACAGTGTACTGGCAGAAAGAAAAGAACTGGAAATCAGTAAGAACAGTGTACTGGCAGAAAGAGAAGAACTGGATGTTTTGAGGAAGGATCTCAACAAGAAGAGAAAAGAGGTTGAAGCTGCCATGAACACCATCAGTGGAGAGAGAGAACAACTCAATCAGATGAAGAGTAGTACTGACATGAACAGACGGATGCTTGACAATGAAAAGGACAGAATGGAAGGCGAAAGGTCTGAGCTGAAAATAAGAGAAGATCAACTCTTGAATGAAAAGAAATCAGTTGAAACTCTGAGGGAAAAACTTCAACAGCTGAATGAAAGGATGCAAGAAGACATGAAAAAGAAAATGGAAAGATTACAACAAGACAAAGAAGATGTAGTAATGATGTACACTGTGTTGGAACAAAAGCTCACAGCTCTAGATGTTCAGAGAGAAAACATGGCTTGTTACACTGAGCTGTTGGAGGGAGAAAAGAAAAGTCTGAGAAGTATACTGTCAGACATGGTCATCCAGAGAGAAGACATGGAACATCAATGGAAGCAGAAGTTTGAGTTGGACAAACAAGATCTTAATAAACTGAAGGCAGAGCTGAAGCAAGACAGAGAGGATCTGGATAGAAAGAGTGAGATGATGAACAAAGAGAAACTGGACTTGGAGCTGATGAGGTCTGACATCCTAAAACAAAAAAACATATTAGAACAAGAGAAACAAGATATAAAAGAGGAAAGACACAACTTGGAAATCACAAAGTGTGATCTACAAAAGAAGACAGAATATGCAGACAGTCAATTTGATGAGATAAACAGAGAGAAAAGCAACATTAAAGATCTGACCCTTCAGCTTCAGACAGAAAGACTCGAACTTGAGAACGTCATGAAGCGAGAACTCAAGGAAGACGAGTTCAAAAGACAAATACAAGAACTGGAAACCAGTAAGAACAGTGTACTGGCAGAAAGAAAAGAACTGGAAATCAGTAAGAACAGTGTACTGGCAGAAAGGAAAGAACTGGAAATCAGTAAGAACAGTGTACTGGCAGAAAGAAAAGAACTGGAAACCAGTAAGAACAGTGTACTGGCAGAAAGAGAAGAACTAGATGTTTTGAGGAAGGATCTCAATAAGAAGAAAGAAGAGGTTGAAGCTGCCATGAACACCATCAGTGGAGAGAGAGAACAACTCAATCAGATGAAGAGTAGTACTGACATGGACAGACGGATGCTTGACAATGAAAAGGACAGAATGGAAGGCGAAAGGTCTGAGCTGAAAATAAGAGAAGATCAACTCTTGAATGAAAAGAAATCAGTTGAAACTCTGAGGGAAAAACTGCAACAGCTGAATGAAAGGATGCAAGAAGACATGAAAAAGAAAATGGAAAGATTACAACAAGACAAAGAAGATGTAGTAATGATGTACACTGTGTTTGAACAAAAGCTAACAGCTCTAGATGTACAGAGAGAAAACATGGCTTGTTACACTGAGCTGTTGGAGGGAGAAAAGAAAAGTCTGAGAAGTATACTGTCAGATATGGTCATCCAGAGAGAAGACATGGAACATCAATGGAAGCAGAAGATTGAGTTGGACAAACAAGATCTTAATAAACTGGAGGCAGAGCTGAAGCAAGACAGAGAGGATCTGGATAGAGAGAGTGAGATGATGAACAAAGACAAACTTGACTTGGAGCTGATGAAGTCAGACATGAAAAAACAATTAAACCTGCTAGAGCAACACAGACAAGAAATGGAAGAGAGAAAAGATGAGCTTCAAATCACAATGACTCAGATAAACAGAGAGAAAAGCAACATTAAAGAGCTGGCACTTCAAGTTCAGACAAAAAGAGACAAAGTTCAGAATGTGATGAAAATTATTGCTTTGAAAGAAAAAGAAAAAGATCTCAAAGATGCTGAGATAAAGAAACAAACACAAGAACTGCAAAACAACAGGATCATCATACTAGAAGAAAGAGAAGAACTGGATGTTTTGAGGAAGGATCTCAACAAGAAGAGAGAAGAGGTTGAAGCTGCCATGAACACCATCAGTAGAGAGAGAGAACAACTCAATCAGATGAAGAGTAGTACTGACATGGACAGACGGATGCTTGACAATGAAAAGGACAGAATGGAAGGAGAAAGGTCTGAGCTGAAAATAAGAGAAGATCAACTCTTGAATGAAAAGAAATCAGTTGAAACTCTGAGGGAAAAACTGCAACAGCTGAATGAAAGGATGCAAGAAGACATGAAAAAGAAAATGGAAAGATTACAACAAGGCAAGGAAGATGTAGTAATGATGTACACTGTGTTGGAACAAAAGCTCACAGCTCTAGATGTACAGAGAGAAAACATGGCTTGTTACACTGAGCTGTTGGAGGGAGAAAAGAAAAGTCTGAGAAGTATACTGTCAGACATGGTCATCCAGAGAGAAGACATGGAACATCAATGGAAGCAGAAGTTTGAGTTGGACAAACAAGATCTTAATAAACTGAAGGCAGAGCTGAAGCAAGACAGAGAGGATCTGGATAGAGAGAGTGAGATGATGAACAAAGAGAAACTGGACTTGGAGCTGATGAGGTCTGACATCCTGAAACAAAGAGACATGTTAGAACAAGAGAAACAAGATGTAAAAGAGGAAAGACACAACTTGGAAATCACAAAGTGTGAGCTACAAAAGAAGACAGAACATGCAGACAGTCAATTTGATGAGATAAACAGAGAGAAAAGCAACATTAAAGATCTGACCCTTCAGCTTCAGACAGAAAGACTCGAACTTGAGAACGTCATGAAGCGAGAACTCAAGGAAGACGAGTTCAAAAGACAAATACAAGAACTGGAAACCAGTAAGAACAGTGTACTGGCAGAAAGAGAAGAACTGGAAATCAGTAAGAACAATGTACTGGCAGAAAGAGAAGAACTGGAAACCAGTAAGAACAATGTACTGGCAGAAAGGGAAGAACTGGAAATCAGTAAGAACAGTGTACTGGCAGAAAGAAAAGAACTGGAAACCAGTAAGAACAGTGTACTGGCAGAAAGAAAAGAACTGGAAATCAGTAAGAACAGCGTACTGGCAGAAAGAGAAGAACTGGAAACCAGTAAGAACAATGCACTGGCAGAAAGAGAAGAACTGGAAATCAGTAAGAACAACGTACTGGCAGAAAGAAAAGAACTGGAAACCAGTAAGAGCAATGTACTGGCAGAAAGAGAAGAACTTGAAATCAGTAAGAACAGTGTACTGGCAGAAAGAAAAGAACTGGAAACCAGTAAGAACAGTGTACTGGCAGAAAGAAAAGAACTGGAAACCAGTAAGAACAGTGTACTGGCAGAAAGAGAAGAACTGGAAACCAGTAAGAACAGTGTACTGGCAGAAAGAAAAGAACTGGAAATCAGTAAGAACAGTGTACTGGCAGAAAGAGAAGAACTGGAAATCAGTAAGAACAGTGTACTGGCAGAAAGAAAAGAACTGGAAACTAGTAAGAACAGTGTATTGGCAGAAAGAAAAGAACTGGAAATCAGTAAGAACAGTGTACTGGCAGAAAGAAAAGAACTGGAAACCAGTAAGAACAGTGTACTGGCAGAAAGAAAAGAACTGGAAACTAGTAAGAACAGTGTACTGGCAGAAAGAAAAGAACTGGAAATCAGTAAGAACAGTGTACTGGCAGAAAGAAAAGAACTGGAAATCAGTAAGAACAATGTACTGGCAGAAAGAGAAGAACTAGAAACCAGTAAGAGCAGTGTACTGGCAGAAAGAGAAGAACTGGAAATCAGTAAGAACAGCGTACTGGCAGAAAGAGAAGAACTGGAAACCAGTAAGAACAATGCACTGGCAGAAAGAGAAGAACTGGAAACCAGTAAGAACAATGTACTGGCAGAAAGAAAAGAACTGGAAATCAGTAAGAACAGTGTACTGGCAGAAAGAAAAGAACTGGAAACAAGTAAGAACAGTGTACTGGCAGAAAGAAAAGAACTGGATGTTTTGAGGAAGGATCTCAACAAGAAGAAAGAAGAGGTTGAAGCTGCCATGAACACCATCAGTGGAGAGAGAGAACAACTCAATCAGATGAAGAGTAGTACTGACATGCACAGACGGATGCTTGACAATGAAAAGGACAGAATGGAAGGAGAAAGGTCTGAGCTGAAAATAAGAGAAGATCAACTCTTCAATCAAATGAAATCAGTTGAAACAATGAGGGAAAAACTTCAAAAGCTGAATCAAAGGATGAAAGAAGACATGAAAAACAAAATGGAAAGATTACAACAAAACAATGAAGATGTAGTAATGATGTACACTGTGTTGGAACAAAAGCTCACAGCTCTAGATGTACAGAGAGAAAACATGGCTTGTTACACCGAGCTGTTGGAGGGAGAAAAGAAAAGTCTGAGAAGTATACTGTCAGACATGGTCATCCAGAGAGAAGACATGGAACATCAATGGAAGCAGAAGTTTGAGTTGGACAAACAAGATCTTAACAAACTGAAGGCAGAGCTGCAAGCAAGACAGAGAGGATCTGGATAGAGAGAGTGAGATGATGAACAAAGAGAAACTGGACTTGGAGCAGATGAGGTCAGACATCCTGAAACAAAGAGACATATTAGAACAAGAGAAACAAGATGTAAAAGAGGAAAAAGACACCTTGGAAATCACAAAGTGTGAGCTACAAAAGAAGACAGAACATGCAGACAGTCAGTTTGATGAGATAAACATAGAAAAAGAACAACTGCAACAAATGAAGACAACTATTAGTGAGAGAGAAATGTTAAATGAAATGAAAAGGATGGAAGGAGACCTGTCTGAGCTGAAAATAAGAGATGACCGGCTCACCAGGTTAATGAAATCCATGGGGAATCTGAGATCAAAACTCAACCAGCTGAATCAAAGGAGACACGAAATCTTTACAAAGAATATGGATAGATTAGGGCAGAAATATGAAGACATGCTCCAATTGAACTCAATATTGCAACACAAGTGTGATGAACTTGAGAAACAGAAAAATAAAATCACTGGTTATTATGACCTGATAGAAAAAGCGGAGAAACATATGGTGACAATGAAGCTTGACAAGGCGGTACAAACTGAGGTTGTAAAAGTATGGCCACAGGAGCAAGATGTCGAGAAACAGTATTTGAATAAACTTAAAGAGTTTGAATGTGAGAAGGGTGTTCTGGAGTCAGATGTAGCGATCCAGACTGAAGAAGTTCAGTGGAAGTCAGAGGGAGATAAACATGATCTTGAAAAAAAAGGTAAATACTTGAAAACTGAGAGGGAAGGTCTGCTGATGCTAGCGGAGGATGAAGTGAAAAATGAATTGAAACAGAAGCTTGCAGCACCCCCCGAGTCAGCTTCAAAGCAAGATGATTTAACACACGAGAAAATGTCAAAAAGAGATTGTCTGCGAAAGATCTGGAAAGACAATGAAATGGAACGGAAGGAGATTGATCAGATGAAGCGAATGAGTCACGAGAAGAGAAACAACCTAGAGAAAAGACTAAAGGTGATCAATCAGTTTGTTAAGAGAACATGGTTACAGAAAGAAAAGGAACCATTGGAGAAGAAGCTGAAAAAAGGAATAAGTAAGGATATGACATTCCAAAATGACTACGAGAGAGACCGCATAAAACTCGATGAAAAATACACAGAGCTCCAACAACTTAAGGTTCAGATGCTCAGTGAGATTGACAAACTCTGTGTCAAAGAAAAAGTGTCTAAGACACTGACAACTAGTGACAAAGCTAATCAAACATTACAGGTCGATATGACCACAGGGGATACAGGAGTGCACGTAACAGAACAAGCTTCTGCCAAAACATATCAAGAGCAGATGAAGGTAGAAGAAACTGAGGCAGCTGCAGAGTCATCCAGTGGACTCCTCTGTCAGCTCCGGCATTACTGCTGTCAATGCTGCTGGCAGTCCTGTTCCTGCTGCAAGCAAGTCTGCCATCTGTCATGATAAATTTGAATGTTACTGGCATACATTTGAAATACAGTATTTTTAATTTCTTAAACAAGTATTTGGCTTAATCACTTACAATACAAAGATAACAACTGAACAATTTGAAACAGGTTAATAAAATATGTTTGGCTTTTGTGTTTTGAAAAATGCTTTACCTTTAGTGGCACCACTATTGCACCATGTTTGTTTGAATATGTAAAAATCAATTATTTGTTGGTTAGCAAAATAAGATTTAATAATGTACTTTTTAAGAGTGAGTGCTTAATTTTCAGTTTAGTCGTTTGTGAAACCTCAGACCGTATTGCAATATCGAACAAATGTATTAAACTTGAGAACCAATTTTCACTTAATCACAGAATCTTAAATGTTGAAGAACTAATCTTGCCAAGTTGACACCATTCTTGTCGTTGTTGCTGTTGGTTTGTTTTTCTTGCTCGTCTTTTAAAGTATTAATATGCTTACCGTGTTATGATACAATTTCATTATGTTACAAAAACTTAAACTATAAATAAATAAAGCATCCACAAATAAAATGTAAAAAAGTAAACTATAAATAAATAAAAATTGTGCAATGTAATAAGGAGGCATAAATGAGTTCCACCTGGGAAAGTTCTGTGGAAAGACAGCTCTGTATACTTTTATGCTTAAATGTAAATACACAAATGCATGCGTTGTCATTTATTTATTTTTTTGAACAAACCTTTCTTTGTCAAATAAAATGATCCACATCATTACAACATTTTTCTGTTAGCGTATTAATTTACTTGTATTACAAGGTGCTTGTTATTAACATAACTTAGTCTCCTACTGTGCACTACCATTGTCAACCATTTGTTTACAAAGTTCAAACAAGGGAATTAGAACCACTGAAATACAATCATAAGATATGATAAGATGATACAATGTTTAATCTAATAAATCAGGGGGCATTATTTTTGTATCAGTCTATAAATTTTTTTTTTTTAGGAAATTCTTGCACATTATTGCTTTAAATAACTGATAAAAGAGAGATTTTTTTGTTATTGATTATTGCCTTACCTCTGTCTGGTTCAGCTATCTGTAATATGTAAAAAACTTAACATAGTGAGTATGATGAATGATCTTTAACTTGTTGAAAAAGTGACATCTACATGTGAATGCAGAATCTGTTTAAAAGAGATTAAAAGATAAAAGAGACTCTGAGGTCTACTCACAAAACCTCATTGGCCTCTCTCTTACCTGCTGCCGGCTCTCTTTGCTGCTCCTTTTTGTGGAGGTCGCTGCAGCTAGAAGTTGAGGGGGCCACATCATAATCTTGTATATTCCTGTTTTCTTTTTCTCAAAATCTATCTTTTGGTTGACACAAGAGGACAATCACATTCAGCAAAGCAATTAGTCACAACTGTGCTGTATCCAATCATATTGCAATAATGTAGTGTTTTTTGAAAAGGAGAGGACGTTGGAGTGAACAGGTGGTTCAGAGAAGAGATTGTTTCCCATGGCACTATATGAATTGTTTATATTATCCTAGAAGATGTCTCTATCTAAAATCTAAATCTACTACACATACAGATTCATGACAATAGAAATATAATGGATGAGAAGAATAAAAAGTAAAAATAAGAATAATTCTATTTTTATGTTCATGTCACACCACTTTCCTCTCGTTTCACCCAAACAGAAACACACAAACAAACAAAGACCATTTCTATCTTATTAAATGACCAACATGTCAAATACAAGCTTTTGTCGAGGCTCTGACTTCAGGCTTCTTCACAATCTGCTTAAACTCATACTAGTAAATTCATTCACAAATTCGATAAATTTTGAACTTAAAACGATGTATTTTAATTAAAGCTTAAACAATTAAATCAAGCAAACTCCGCTCTCCACTTAGAGGAATCTCTCTAAACATTTCGAAAAGGATATTGTGCTGACAAGAATTGAGATATTACTCATTGTCACCAATAACAGTTTTTTGCCAGATGAGATTTACTTAATTAATTTGATTGTTATATTAGCAAAATATTATATACATAAAATGATTTGGCTTAAAAGAATACCCTCCTTTTTTATTTTTAAAGATACTGATTTTAAAACATATTTGACCATGATTGAAAACTTAAAACTAAAAAATTCGAAATTGATCAAAACTATTAAATTGTTTAGACATTTCAAATTTATTCCAATTTGTTTAGCAAAACCCGAATGTTTTTTGTTTGTTTATTTGGTTTTGTTTTTATTCCTCTTTTTCCTTTCTTTACAGTTTATTTGTTGTACAATTTACAATTTATTTTTATACCGTAAGATATGTATGTAATGAACTGTAATGAAACATCTGAACATGTGATTATATTGTATTGAACTTTTGAAATTTAAAAAAAAAAAAAAAAAAAAAAAAACTTAGAGGAAGCCGCCATGTTTGTTTACATTAGTACGTCCTTCACGTTCTGACGTGACGTCACGTCCTTCACGCTCTGACGTCATCACGGCGCTCAAGAAAATGTTACTTTTTGGCAGTTTTTTCAAAAATTAGTCGCCATTTTGTCTGGTAACATTTAAAAGCCAAATTTGCCAAATTCGATCCCTTAAAGCAAATATAACGATGTTTTCAAATCACAACATTATAGTTAATACATTCTGGACCTGTAGCGGGGAAATTCCACAGGTTCCCAACATGAAATAATGATTTTACACGGAGAAAACGTCGTGTAGGTGGCTAAGTCACCAAATGAGATTTTTTTCCCCACTTAATTCTTTACCTTTAAACTCAATAAAATATACTCGCTTTGTACTGAAAACACGTTCAAGTGTTTTAGACAGATACATTAATGACTTTAGAGAAAGACAAACGTAAATTTATAAGTTTTCTTACTTCCATTGTCTGCTAGTAGCTCCATTCAGCAGGTGTTCCCCACAGACAGGTGACTTCAGCCGACTGAAAGCTATTTCTTCCAGTTGTTTTCCTCTCCGGTGAATTAATGGTAATTATCTTTTAGTCCTCGGTATTCCACAAGGTTCCTTCTTCTCCTTCTCCAACAATTCAGCTTTCCAGCGTTCAGGTTTTGCAGTCGCATAGCTCAACTGGTGTCAAACGCAGATGAAAGAACAGTTCGCGGGCAACAAAAACAAAACAAAAGTTCGCGGGTTACGTCATGACGTGTCAATGAGATTGACGTCATGACGTGACGTGCGTCACTTGTACGTGACGTTATAAACCGTACCTTGTTCTTTTTTTCCATAATCATTTTTTTTTTTCAGAACTTTATTTTCAACAAAAGACAAGTTTCATGTCATTTCATTTCAAAATGTATTTCGATCATGTAAAATAATAATAATAATAATAAAAAAAAGAGAATCATCATACAACAAGTGGACTGCCAGAAAAAAAGCAGTATCCACATACAATGAAAATCATAAGCAAAATAAATTGTCAAACACTTGCCTTGGTTTACATATTCGAAAAGGAGTGAGAAGAAGTACAAACTTTAAGTACAAAAGTATAGGGAATACAATAAACAGTACAAAACAAACAAGACAAACATAAAAAAAAAAAAAAAAAAAAAAAAACCTTAATGCCAGAGGAGTTCAATGTCCATTCATTTCAAGTCTTTTCAGAGTTCAAGAAAATGTACTTCCTTTAAAATATTGAGAGACTTTACAGCTTTTTGGTTTTTGACATTTTCCAGTAAGGTGCCGAACTGCTTGAGTTCAACAAGAAACCGACGAAAGCAGGTTGTTTGGAGTCAGACCATTTCCATTTGTGGATGTGGAATTTACTAAGTATAATCAGAAGCTGAATTATAGAGGTAATGTTGCTATCCATCCCATAAAACACAAAATATAGCATCACATCAAATACATTAATCTGTACATTAGTACTCATTTTTCTATTTATGAAATTTTGCATATCTATCCAAAATAAAGTCGAACGATTACAGTGAAAAAAAAAATTAAATATTGTTTCTCGATCTGAATCGCAGAAAACACATTTAGAGTCTATATTTATTTTAAATCTTTCTAATACTTCTTTAACAGGGTAAATTCTATGTAAAATCTTGAAGGATACTTCTTTCACTTTATTATTGATACAATATGATATTATTAACAGCGAGGGATGGTGAGGAGATATGAGGTGAGTTTTCATCATGGTGTACACCCGTCCGTGTCTGACATGGTACATGAAAATGTTACACAACGTTTTTTAATGATGTAATTTTCATTCTTTACAGTCATCCATTCTCCTTATTTTACACTCATACTTTTTATTAATTGTGTGCTGTCACTCTTTACCTTTTTTTTATTCATGATTTTGATATTTTTTTTGTTGTTTGCTGCCAACATCCGGTTTCTCCCCTTTCTCAATTTTATATCTGTTACTGAATTATAGGGCCATTATCTTGCACTCATCTGTCTGCAGCAGATATGCTCTGGCATGAAGCTGTATGGCTTGTGTGAGATGACTGTACAGCAACCGCACAACTTCCGACAGCTGTTCATTCCTGGCCTTTTGGAAAAGGTCAATATTATGTCATTAGCTGATTTTTCTCATATCGAATCACAAATCTTAAGCTCATGTGATATTGAGCATAAAGCATTTTGTGTTTTTTCCTCACCCAAAGCTGGATGCTGAATTCCTGATGGGATCCATGTCTCCAATCTTCAGTGAGCTGGGCTCGCTGAGACTCTCAGAGGGAGTCAAAGATTGTGAACTTCTTGCAGGATTTCATCTAGAGCAATGAAGATGAAGGTGATACTATATTGCCCTGAACCTATATGTGTCTTTGAATATTATATAAAGTAACCTTTTTTTTCTTTTCAGCTGCTGTTAGAATTAAAATTCTTAGTCTTTAATGCACAAACTTTTTTTTAAATATGTACATATCATCTGTCTCTGCCGATATAAATCCTACACGCTGTTCATACAGTATAAAGACATGTATACATGTACACACTGTACATAATCATCCAGTCCATGTGTGTGTGCGTGTGTATACTGTATATTCTATGTAAGAACATTTAGAGAGATGCATAAAAAACAGAGTCAAATTCCTTGTACGTACTTTATGTACGTGGCAAATAAAACAGATTCTGATATTCTCTTAAGAAAACTAAAGGGGAAAAGTTAAAAGGTGGTTTCCTGTACTTTTCAGCAATTCGTCTGGGAGGTATTTAATGCTTTCAAGCACTTAACAGTCAAAGTTAACAATAACAGGACGAAAGACAAATAGATATAAATATCAATGGATGTGTCAGTGAGTCCGAGGAGATTTATTGTTTAAGGTTGTGTTTAAGAGCATGTGAAAAAAGGTCCATTTCTTTTGCCAGATATCTGATTATGACATATGTGCATGTCCCACATCTACAATCAATCATTAATTCAATGTAATTGTAATAAATAAAGCTAATACATCACAGATCTGTATACTCACACACACACACACACACACAAAAATATGACTGAGGGGAAAAAAAGCAAATAATCCACAATAATGCGCCGCCAAGCAAAACCATAAGACTGTTTGAATATGATAGAGTTTTCATTCAGTAATACATGGAGTATAACTACAGTGAAATTTGTCAGGATCCACAGTCCTGTCACGCAGGATGTCCCAAGTGATCATCACATGCCTGTACCTGATGATCATTGGACACCTCCACGGATCAATCAGTCATTCAGGTCTATGTTTACGTTAGTGCATTGCTTTGCAGTTCAGCCAAATCTCAAAAAGCCACATATGGAGGTCCAACGGACGACTGTACTGTATGTGCACTTATAATGTGCACATACAGTATGTAACATGCGTCAGTCATTAAACCAGAACACATCTGATCTGACTAATCATATGTTAGTGACAAAATCCTGAATTCCCAGCATGGAAAACAAGCATATCTTTTCTATTTTGCACAGAGGGTGCTGTCTGTCTTATTTAACCTGAACTGCCACATATTGCTTTAATTACAACATTTTAGAATCGCTTTGGCTCAAATTTCACAAAAAAATGTGCAAAACTCTAAAAGCTATGGTCTCAAAATCTGTATAAAAAATGACAACATCAGTGAGTTTATCTGAGCATCACAACAAATTAGGTTTCTCACTGAATTTGAATCATTGTCAATTTTAAAATAAAATCTGCAGTCTGCAGTGGTCATTTCATCTGGATCAATTCATCAATTTTGATACAATTAACGAGAAACAAAATGTGCAATTCAGGCAGATGTCAGCATTTGAAATGATGCAGAGTAAGAATGACTAGTCTAGAGTCAGATTTTTGTAAATCTACATTCAGACAAGATAAAATGATGATTGTGACTGTTCTTCACTGCATTAGTTTACTGTTTCTGTTGTGTATCCACCACAAAGTTGTTTTTTATTCAACATATCAAACCTTAGATATTTACATCACCTGTTACATGACCCGGCAGTCATGTTGAGATCAAGTTGAGGAAATACCAAGCACCGCCCACCAGCCGGAGCACAGCCAATAGGAACGCTCTCTCTCTCTGAAATGACCTGTGATTGGTCAACGTCTTCCGTCACATGTTAGATTTTCTAAAGCCTGAAAACAGAGCCATGAGGAGGAGCAGAAGTCTAGTTTTCTCTCAGAACACTTGAATTACAATATGCTGAAAGGTTATTATGGAATTTTTGCCCAATGATGCCAAAAACTAGTTGCCTACTGAAGCTTTAAAATAAGGAGAAATGCTTGCAAACACATGTTCCATTGATTTTTTAGTAACAAGCATTGAAACTTGTGTTTACATGAGGTATCTGTAATCTTCTGTGTTTAAAGGGACCAATTTAAAAAGTCAGATTGTCTCTTTACATTAAGAGTATTGCACAATTAAACTTTGTGAACGCTGTGCCAAAGCAACTGTAAAATACCGTAATATCCACTGAAAGTTTGTCAGCCTCTCCCTGTAAGTAATGATATTTTCTTCTGTCAAATCTGAGAAGCAAAAGACTGTTATCAGAAAATAAATGCTGGGACTCAACAGACCAGAGTGGTGACGGAAACAGTGCACACCTCATGTTTCAGTTTTCCGACTGCTTCTTGTCACATATTGGACATCCATCGCTGACTGTGAATGTGACCACACCTGAATGACAGGCATGTCCACAGAAGGCAAAAATACAAACGACAAATGGGCACCTGGAATAAGCAAATCCCTGACTAAAAAGTAGGAAAATATATCTATCATGTTCAACTTTAAACCACACATTACATTTTGGATAAGAAAATCATCATTCTACCCTTATACGTCATATTCAGTTATACACTATGACATTTTGCAAGATTCAAACAAAACCCATGCTCTCCTGTATTGGGTCCACATGTTCCCTTGCCAGTCTTTACAGATCCACGTCCTCTTCCCCAGGAAACTAGAGGAGATAATTATGGTGTGTTGAACTCTCTGGCAACATAGTGAGATCACTGAAGTCCTTGTCCATGACTGCTTTGGGGACAGACCTGGGAAAAGAAACAGAGAGGGAGGTGGACGGGGTCCAGAGGACCGTCAGCCTGCCCTGTTAGTTCTCTGTTTGGTGAGGGAACAAACAGTGGAGAAGGTGGTGATGTTCCATCATCCATATTGTGTAAAGCCCCCACCTGTGGTAGGCTGCTGTGTGTCTTAGTGGTTCTTATGTTGTGATCCTTCTCTTTGTCTTTCTCACTTCTACTCTTGCTCTGTTGGTGGCTGCTGCTGAGTTCTTTCAGTTGATTGAAGTGTAAGTTTGGGTAGCAGCCTGACTCGGTCATGGCCAGGAGGAGTTTGTCAAGGCCGTCTGCGCCTTTGTTGCACCCGTTCTGGCTGATCTGGGCTACCTGACACAGGAGATGGGTGTGCTGACGGAGCTGCTCAATTTCTCTCTCGGTGGCTGCACTCTGCTCCAGCAGCTCCTTGGTGCGCAGCGCGATGGCCAGCAGGCCCGACTGGTTCAGGATCTCGGCCGTGTTGAGGAAACGTCGATGGCGCGTGGACGAGCTGTCCGGAGCCACGCGATCCGGGCTGTGAGCCGTGGAGGAAGAGCAATATGAAGAGGGAGGAGAGGAGGATGGGGGGGAGTCGGAGGAAGAAGGTGGTGAGGGAGTCTGGGAGCTGGAGACGGAGGGAGAGCCCAAGCTTTGTTGGCAGATGTTGGAATTGTGTTGGGTGGTGGAGGAAGCATGGCTGGGCAGTGGGAAGTGAGATGAACTGGGGAAGGAGCTGTGCCCTCCTATGCCTTTATACTGGGAGTGGGAATGGACTCTATCCTCTTTATGCTGCAGCTTCAGGAGGTGGCTGGTGTCAGCTACAGCCTCTCTCTTCTCTCCCTCAGTGCACGCTCTCTTACTCTGGCTCTGGCCTTTACTGCCACTCTTCTTAACCCATGTGGCACCCTTGCCCTCATTGCTCTCCTTCCTCGGGTGGGGTGCGATGCGAGGGTAAGAATTCAGGATGGGCAGATATGAGTTCTTTCTGCTGTGGTTCTGGTTGCCGCGGCTGCCTCCTTTCTTAACGTGACCTTGTGGTGCAGCTAGACTGGATGAAGGAGTCGGGGTGGAGGAGGAAGAGGCAGGCAGCGTTGGCTGTTGGATCAATAAGAGCTGGGTGGGCGCTTTGGCATTGGTAAGGCTGTGCCAACCTCCAGCCCACGCCATGGGGCCGTGCAGAAGCTGCTCTGGTCCAGACTGTACCACCAGGAGGTCGGGAGTGGGGTTTTATTCAAGCAGCGATTAGAGACCAGAATAAAGGAAAAAGCAAAAGAGGAGAGGGGAGGAGGTTAAAGTCACAAAGAGATAAGCAGTAGGACACAAAAAACACAGACAATCTCTCTTTATGATGCAAAAGATAGCAGAATGCCTGAAAAAGCAGGTTGTTATATAGAACTGAATATCTCACCGGCTTCACCAACAGGTTTTTGATGACGTAAACAGGGGTGAGCTCCTCATAAGGAGGCATATTGTGAACTGCGGTGTTCAGACTGTTGTTGGAGCTTTTCCTGCTTTCCCTTTGAGGTTCGCTCACACTGCTACGCTGGTCGTCTACATCGGTGTGCACAGAGTCTGAGCCGGCCTCTGGGGGGGGGAGAAGGAGAACCGAGAGTAAGAGAGGAGAGAGAGGATACAAACACACAGGTTGTTTTTGCACTCTTTTCCCATGGAGAGGAACTGTTAACATCATGGCTGGTGTGAGGTCAGTGAGCTTCTCTTTATACATCCATGGTATCAATAGAATGAGACATACAAATGGAGTCCGTGTCCACACATCCAAATGCTCACCTGAGTACCCCGAGTCCTTCTCTGAGTCACAGCGCAGCATGCAGTTGCTCATGTCACCGATTCCAGATTTCCCCCTGCGGGTGCGACCCTGGGACGCCCGCTGGGTGTCGTTGTTACTCTTATCCTTGGCGGTCTTTGAGGTGCTACAGGACACGACCAGCTCCCCATATTGCCCCTGTTCCTTTGGCATTCTGGACCTTTAACAATGAAAGTAGACAAAGAAATGTTACTGTGAGATAAACAGCGTTGTATATTAAAGACAGAGATTATACTGCTGGGTTTCCAGGTTGTGGCTCAGCATTTTTGCACAAGAATCATTATCATAACACAATATTAATACAGCAGAATTATTAACCTGGAAACAACTGATAAGATGGGGACCAACTGTATGCATGTTGGGTGGACCTGAATCTTTAAATCCACAATCCCTCAACACTCACAGCTAGCATCCAATCACATCATCCAATGACTGTTAAATAATTAAATCCCGGTGGTTGGGATTATTCTAATAATGGCAGAGAGTAGAGACAGACAGGACACAGGTGCAAAGAGATGTGAATGACAGACACCAACAAACACGAGGCTTTCCTCCAGGAGACCGCTGTTTGTTTGTGCGTTATGTGTGCCCGTATGTGTGTGTGAAAGAATATTTTAAAAAGTTATATCAACTGATAATAATGTAAACACACAAAGGCAAAAGGTAACTTAATCATGCTTTTTAGTAAAAAGTTTTTAGTATTTCTCAATTCTCAGTGACTTTAAGAATGGCAATTTCAAAGTTATACAAAAAATAAAAAATGCGGCTCGTTACATAAATAATGAAATAACCCTGTAAAACTGGTATTTTGTGAGATTTTTATCACAAGCATTATGTCCATGACACCGTGTCCTAACTGGCCGTGACGACGCAGCACTGTGCGCCATTTTGACCTGAACTTTTGTCGGACGCCCTGTTTCTATTTATTCCTGTCGCTCAGTTTGTGCGATATTGTATTGATTCTCCAAAACACTGTATCAATTTTTAGATAACCTCTTAAAAATCCGACCATCGGGCCCCGCCGCTAATCAATTTTCGGGTGACATGTGAGTGTTAAATCACAAGTGTCCACCCCACCTGAAAGCATGGCGTAGAATGCCACACCTGATTAGACCACTCCCCCTAGATTATATAAATCTGCCCTCCAGGCCTGAACCCTCCCTTTGTCCTCCAAACAATCCCAGGCAGAACAAAGAAGAGTGAAGTGAGTCTAATATGGCTTTTGCACTTTTATAATTTATTTGGTTGAAATGGAATATATAGTTTGAAAGTTAACAGATTGTTTTGTGTTATGTTAGATACCTGAGTTTAATCCTATGTCAGGGAGAAAAGACAGATTCCAGATTGTGGATGCATGAATGATGTAAGTTAAAATGATCTAATTTGTTATTTGTAATTTATATTATATTTATGAGATATGTAATATCCTCTGTTAATGTTTCTTTGAATAGAAAAAATCATCCACCGACTGCCATCCAACTGTTGACCACCTTGACTACAATAAATTGTTGGAACGGCTCCCTGGATCCTGTGTTTAAATGTGCACCACATTAGATCTTTTATGAATCAACACCACCACAAGCAAAATAGCTTTTTCACAGAGGTTGTAACACGCTCAAAGCTAGAGTGAAGTTACTGGCATCATATGAAACTAGAAAAACCTGATGAATCCATCGGTACCAACCATGTCATACTAGCTTGTCGAGAAGGAGGTTAAATAACGCTCCAAACTTACACTAAATTTAGTTGAGGAAAAACTGGCCTGGCGATTTCCAAAGGGGTCCCTTGACCTCTGACCTCCAGATCAGTGAATGTAAATGGGTTCTATGGGTACCCACGAGTCTCCCCTTTACAGACATGCCCACTTTATGATAATCACATGCAGTTTTTTTGCATGCAGTATAAATGTGTCATTTTTTTTAAATATTGCTTATTCTAAAATGGTTTGTTCTTTATACTATGACAGTTTTCCTCAAATTAAATTAAAAAAAAATCACAATATATCGCCTTGCTTACAGTATCGCAACATGATACAATACACATTACATCATCATACAGTGCATTAACAGGGCAGTATGTTGGTCATGTGTTTGCTATTTAATTGAAACAACTGCAGCTTGCAGTGACCACTTCCTTTATTCTTTGTTCAAAATAATTTAAAGAGAAAAGGGACTCCAGTTTAAACTGGGCCTTTAGATCATTCCAGGACCAGGACCAGGACCAGGACCAGGACCCTATAGTAGAACAGGAAGGAAAAAGTTCCTTCTATCAGTACAGAAGCTGGCAAAACTTTAAACTGAAGCCATTTATGTGACCTTAGATTATAACTGCTTTGGAGAATTACAAACTTTCAGCTTAAGTAAATCGGAAGTTTGCCGGAGATGATCTTATAGACTAAAATGTGCCAGTGTTGTACCCTCCACAGAGTGAGGGACAACCATCCTACCATGCTGTATAAGGTACAATGATCAGTGACATACCTCAGGGATGAGTGATACAGGGGGTCCAGTTTGAGGCAAACCTGTAAATAGTATCACCAAAATCAGTCTGAGTCAAGAAAAGGCCGGCAGCAACTAAGAGTTTTCTTGATGCCGTGGAAAAACAGTACAGAAAACCCAGTGTGAATTTTAATTTGAGCCCCTGTAGGAACAGGAATATGATCATTTGAATAAGAAACACTGTCTTTGACGATCACAATGTGCTCTATAATGGAGCAGATATAAACAGACTTGTGTTGTCCCTGTGTAAACAAGACAGCATGCACATGCGGAAGGAGGAGGAATTTGATAAGATGGTTCCTGGCAGACTGTACAACCTCTCCCCCCCCAACACTGTTATGTAATACACTGCTGCTGCTACTCAGTGCTGTAAATCCACTATAACTCCCCATTCACTGCCTGTATCACACATGTTGAGCCTGTAATAACAGTAGAAGCTGACCATGACACATTATTTAAGGCTCATGTTGGACTTTAGGTCACTGGACAAAAGTTGAGCCACTTTGAAAGTGCAGGTAAGCAGTTGACTCACCTGTCAGTGTGTTTAGTCCCCGGATGAGAGAGAGCAGCTCACTGTGGCAGCAGGATAACAGCCTACATTCCTGCAGTCCTGACTTTAGGACAGGCAGGAGGAAGGACAGCTGGACACTGGAAGACAAGTCTCTGTTACCATAGAAACCAAAGGAAAGACAGAGTTAAGCTGCAGCATGGAGCTGAGTGTCCTCCCGGCTCGGTCTGTCTCTCATCAGGCACTGTAAACCTCCATGCTGCTCGTTTGCATAACCACGCCCTCTATTTCCCGGCTGGTGATGACGTAACGGTAGGGGTTTGGCCAATCCCGTGCCGAGACACGTGTTTAGGGGGTGACGTCGGACAGTCCACGTGAGGAGTGCGTTCGGAGCTAGTATGGTGCGTTCAAGTGCTGTTGTAAATATCGGAGGGAGTAAACTCGAGCGGATAAGAGGGTGCTTTTGATATTTAAAATACAAAAATGGTTTCAAACACGTCAGCACGAACATCTAATGACTTTATTTACATGGTTATATCTACAGTAAGTGCAGTTACTGTAGATGCACATATGTACATAACCTACAAAATGTGTTTTAAAGTCATTCTAAAAAACAGAAGAGTTAAATTAATTAAATCTTTAGCTACACGAGGAGATTTTTTTTTTTTTAATACCACAGAAAAGGCATTGTTATGTTTTATTTACAAGACAACCCAACGACCTAATGACTGCATACATGTGCAAGATTAATTTAGTTCTATCAACACACTGACATAGCTGCACGAGGGGCTGATAAATGAGGAATAAAGTCCTGCATTATTGATGAGGAAATGGCCCAGCTGTTAATGTTGAATAGTCCCACAAAAATAAACATGATCAGTATAGTTTTGTCCATCACTAGTAGCAGGACATTTGCTGTGTTGTTTTATTTCCTGTAGACCTTGAACGCCTCACCGGTTAGTGTGTGTCTGCGCTGAGGAACAGCTGATCAGTGATCAGTCAGCTCCAATACAGCAACATGTTCCGACACTCTCTCATTGTTCTCCAAACAGGACACGGACACGGAGCTGCAGACATGTGAGGCAGGCGGGGTGGGGGCGGCGTGGTCCCTCCCCGGTGCAGCACATGTTCCCTGGGGGGGGGGGGTGAAGCATGCAGGCTCCACCGGTTCTGACAAACATCATGAGATAAAGAGAAACACAGTGTTACCTGGTGACGTAACTGCATGACAGGTCTCACACTCTGTGTTATGACTTTGGTTGTGTTTACTGAGGAGGAGCAGGAGGTGTGCAGGGTGCAGGGTGCAGGGAGCAGGGTGCAGGGTGCACGGAGCAGGGTGCAGGGAGCAGGGGGGGTGCAGGGTGCAGGGAGCAGGGTGCAGGGTGCAGGGAGCAGGGGGGGTGCAGGGTGCAGGGAGCAGGGTGCAGGGTGCAGGGAGCAGGGGGGGTGCAGGGTGCAGGGAGCAGGGAGCAGGGAGCAGGTTGCAGGGTGCAGGGTGCAGGGTGCAGGGAGCAGGGAGCAGGGTGCAGGGAGCAGGGCGCAGGTTGCAGGGTGCAGGGTGCAGGGAGCAGGGAGCAGGGTGCAGGGAGCAGGGAGCAGGGAGCAGGGAGCAGGGAGCAGGGAGCAGGGAGCAGGGTGCAGGGTGCAGGGTGCAGGGAGCAGTGTGCAGGGAGCAGGGTGCAGGGAGCAGGGTGCAGGGAGCAGGGAGCAGGGTGCAGGGAGCAGGGAGCAGGGAGCAGGGTGCAGGGTGCAGGGAGCAGGGAGCAGGGTGCAGGGAGCAGGGAGCAGGGTGCAGGGTGCAGGGAGCAGGGAGCAGGGTGCAGGGTGCAGGGTGCAGGGAGCAGTGTGCAGGGAGCAGGGTGCAGGGTGCAGGGTGCAGGGAGCAGGGTGCAGGGGCGGTGCAAGTTGCATGGTGCAGGGAGCAGGGTGCAGGGGGGGGGGTGCAGGGGGGGAGCAGGGTGCAGGGAGCAGGGAGCAGGGTGCAGGGTGCAGGGAGCAGAGAGCAGGGTGCAGGGGGGGAGCAGGGTGCAGGGAGCAGGGTGCAGGGAGCAGGGTGCAGGGAGCAGGGTGCAGGGGCGGTGCAAGGTGCAGGGTGCAGGGAGCAGGGTGCAGGGAGCAGGGGGGGGGGGTGCAGGGGTCAGACTGGAGGCTGTCTGCAGTGAACCTTGGTAATCAGGTCAGCATCTGTCTAATTCAATATGAACTCTGAACACTGGGGAGTGGAGAGCTGTAGAGAAATGTTGAATGATCAGATGGATGTCCAATATGTGACAAGAAGCAGTCAGAAACATGTTTCCAGAGAAATAGAAAACACGTGTTGTGCACGGTTGCCGTCACAACTCTGGTCTGTTGAGTCCCAGCATTTATATTCTGATAAGTCTTTTGCTTCTAAGAGTTTGACAGAAGAAAATATCCCTACGCACAGGGAGAGGCTGACAAACTTTCAGTGGATATTACAGTATTTTGCAGTTGCTTTGGCACAGCTTTCACAAAGTTTAATTGTGCAATACTCTTAATGTAAAGAGACAGTCTGACTTTTTAAATTGGTCCCTTTAAACTCAGAACGCTGTCCTCCTTTAGTCCTCAGATTACAGATACCTAATGAAAGCACAAGTTTCAATGCTTGTTACTAAAAATCAATGGAACATGTGTTTGCAAGCATTTCTCCTTATTTTAAAGCTTCAGTAGGCAACTAGTTTTAGTTCTAGTTTTTGGCATCATTGGGCAAAAATCCCATAATAACCTTTAAGAATATTGTGATTCAAGTGTTCTGAGAGTAAACTAGACTTCTGCTCCTCCTCATGGCTCCGTTTTCAGGCTTCAGAAAATCTAGCCTACTGACGGAAGACTTTGACCAATCACAGGTCATTTCAGAGAGAGAGAGAGAGCGTTCCTATTGGCTGTGCTCCGGCTAGTGGGCGGTGCTTGGTATTTCCTCAACATGTCTCAACATTGGCTGCCGGGTCACAAACTTTCTCATTTTACAGCTAAAGAGTAAACTACAAGATGGAACAAAATTGAAAATATTGTGAGCAGAAGATCTGAAGTCGGATAGCACTTGTGTTAAATGTTCTGAACACCACGTGTTCTACGTGATGCGTGTGTGAAAAGTAAAGAGAACTGTGTGAAATGAACCAAACTCATTAAAAGTGAATGCATTTTAAGTTGTGATTACTGCATCGCTGCATTCACAGTCTTTGAGCATAGTTGGCAGAGGTGCATCAAATCAATGCAGAAAAACGGGACTTTTAAAAACCAATGAATGTGTGCATGAACAGTCAAAACAGCTGCTGTTGTGTACAGTCAGTCTGCAGCATCAGCGAGGCTAAATGTGTAGCAGGCAACACCCAGCTTACGAGCTCTGCTTTTAGTGATCTCAGGCCCCGTTCACACCTGGCATTACAATGCATCTCCACATGCGTCTTGTTACACTGCACATGTGTCATACCCCAAAGCTCAAGACCGTATCCCAGCCTCCATTCAAGGTACCTGTATCACTGCTACAGAGCTTCAGCATCTTTTACAGTGGAGGAATGAAAAGAATCCAGACACAAACACAAGGATGTACTAAGACAGTTAAAAATGTGTATTGGATCACTGTCTTTCAGAATTACATTCGTAGACAAATAGAAATGAATCGTTTGAATAGAATATGTAACTGAACACACATACATTTCTTTCAACCATTATGAATTTCCTAAATTTGAGACCGTCATGGGAAGGAGGGGTTTAGGGTACAGGAAGGATGAGGGGACAACAGCAAGTCGAGGATTAAAACCAGCAGAAAAAACTAAAGAAAAAAAAAACAAAATAACTGAAATGATTTCAAAACAGCACAGAAGTGATAAAAGGCTCTGTGGAAAAACAGGAAGTTGAGCAGGTTTGTCTACACCAGCTCTTTATTTATCACCAGTGACTCAACAGTGTAGCACCAAATAACGCCAGGTGCATTTTCATGTTCAGTATAACACCCAGTATTGCAAATCTTAACGGTGCACCTCCCCTTCTTAACATTTAATAATTGTGCAGAGATTAATAATAGGTGGGAACAATTGAAAAAAATAAAAAGACATCCTTGCAAGTCATCCATTGCACTCAAACACTAAATCTCACAATGGACCATGTTCATGGTATACACAGCTCCCTGGATGATTTCTTAGCTCTCTAGCTAAGACATGTCCAATCAAATCTGGTGACACAGTCAAGTTTGAAGAGCAGCAGCGGTGTGAACGCACTGGAACATTGTAAGCATCAGAAGATTTACAAAAAGATGACGGATAACACGATAGCCAGGAGGACATTAAAACTTGTGAATTGTCAGCCACAACTTCAAACTTGTGAAGCAGGTTATGATCTGAGGAAAGGAAAAGCTACAAAGACACGTTATAACACAGGTATGAGTGAATGTGAAATATTACAGAAATAGCTTTGAATGCTATAAAAGGATGACACTCCAAATATTAACATGGACTCCCGAAAGTGCGCTTTGTGTGTTTGGTGTTGTTTAGTTTTTCAATAGACGTGCTGATACAACACCTGAGTTTCATACAACACTTAAATACCTTACTTTGACGGGTTACTTCCTACATTTATTTTTTCTCATTTAACCAAAATAAAAGTTCTCCGATGTGAAATGTTGTGTGCATGCAGTCGTGTAAAAAACTTTGTCGAAATTAAATAGTCTAAATCTGGCCAGTGGGAGGAGGAGAAGTCAACAGGTTTGTATGAATCTGACCAGACATTTGACGCCAGCTTTTGGTATCTCACAGATTTTTGGTGCAACGGACACATTTCCATGAGATGTTTAAAAAATAATAAGCACTGTCACCAATCCAGGAAGCTTTCAGCTACATTATGAACATGGTCCAACTGAGAAAAAATGAGATCTTCTTTAAATCACTATGTGCTTATTAAGTCTCTGAAATCACATGGAAGGTGTGTATTTTGCTGATCAAGAAAGATAAAAAAAAATGTGTTAGAATTAAAAAAAAAAAAAAACTTGTTTTAAAAAATAATATACACCTTGTGCATTAAGGTATTCCCAATTCCCATTAATTGACGTGTCACACTTGACGTGTCACACTCGACAGATCAAATTCTGAGATGAGAGAATAAACACGTAATTTGTTTTCATTGCATACAGTTTACAAAGGACAGCTTCTCTCTCTCTCTCTCTCTCTCTCTCTCTACAACACCTCATCTTCCCCTCAAAGCTTTTCTCTCCGTGGAGACACTTTGATCATCATCATGTGTTGTCAATTAATCTGTTGTTCCTGAAGCGTTGTATTGACACACACACAAAACCTCACAGACTCACTCTGATTTAACTGATGACATTCAGTTTGGATTTGATGCCCCGCCTTTTCTCAAAAAAAAAATAATAAAAGATATAAGTCCACACACACACACACACCTAACAGAAAACCACCCAACAAACTGCCCCGCTTCTTCCTCCCTCATAAACAAACCTGTCTATCACCAGTCGGTAACAGCCGGTTCTGAAGAAGAGCACTTGGAAATATCATGAAGGAACTGTATGGCTTCCATAAAGACCATAAAAAAGACAGTGTTAAAAATTATCGGTGGTTTACAGTCTGAAAAAAGCAGCAGTAGTTGTTTTATAGGCCATCCAAAGGTGCTACAGACATTGTGATGTTGATGACTATGTGAGGTACTGAAGTCCAGTTTGATACAGTACAGCCAGCGTGGCCGGGCTTTGTCCGTAGTGTGGACGAAGGGGGTTTCTATACAACAATAAAGCCGCCAGCCGAGGCACTTAGATCCTGACGGACTAAAACCTCACTGAAGATGGAGGTTCTGGTCATTTTATAGCTGGAAGGATGTGGCCAAGGTGTTCATGCCTCTTGTGTTTTTGTGTGTGTGTTTGTGTGTGTGTGGCAGAGATGCTATCACTCTCTTATGCTAGCAGAATAGGAGAACTGGGGGAAATGTGATTGCTGGCTCGGGTCCTCGCAGTCCAGACTGTTATCTGTAAGAAACAAGACAGCAGAAGTCAGTCGTCACATGATCACGGCCAGCGGTGGATAAGGCATCGCCGTCCAGTCAGACCATACTTACACTTGTCCGGAGGAGTAAGCGTGATGGTCTGCGCTGTGAACTCGTCATCAAAGTACCGGGTGTCTGTCTCTGAAGTCACTTGCGGTCTGAAGAGTGGAGTGAGCTAATGCAGGAAGGGAAGGGGAGACGATTGTTAACATTCGAGGAGGAAGATACTGGATCTATAAAATGACTACCTGTAGACAAGCTTCTGTGACGTGACTGTTCACATACTGCATGTGTACTTTGTGCATATCTGAAGTAAGGCTGCACGATTCAAGGTTCACAATCCTGAGAGCATCTTTCAAGATGGAAGCATTTTTTCTAAATGAGCAAAAATTGGAGTTGATAATTATTAAAGCCTGATGAGAGTGTCTGAAATCACAGATATGAAGGCTAACGCGGGGCACACACCACGAGAATCAAGCAGATTTTGGGCCCGATTCCTCCAGACAATCGTCAGCAAAGCCCCGATTTTTTGATGACTCTAAAGATGATCTTTCCAGATGTTCCTGTGGTGTGACATATGTTAATAAGAGTGTTTTTTACATCCCCCTGATCGGCTCGAAAGTCCATTCTGGATGCACTGATCTCAAATCGTAAATGTTAAACATGTTCGGGAACCCCGAGGACAGCCGATGACGCAGTCACGTGGGAAAGAACGACAGCCAATAGAAAACCAAGCTGACTGAAGAAGGAAGGACAACCACTGCCGTAATGGCGGCCGCGGCTAACGCATGAGCTAATGCTAAACGTGAACGTAAAGTAGTGGTAAGATGGAGCTCAGAGATGGAGGACCAACTTGTTGATTAGTGTTTATTTAACGTGTCTCCATGACTTCATTCATCCATCCATCCTTCCTCAATTTTCAGTACAAAGTAAAAACTAACATCACACATTTTTCCTGCCCGTCGTCGGCCATATTTGTTTACACTAAAGTCACGTTTGATCGCCAGAGATTTTACGAGTTTCCGTTTTTTTTTTTTTTGTCAGAACTCCATGAATGAATCTGTTAGTGTGTGGTGGCTGTTTTTGGCCAAATCGTTGCTCTCCACACACTATAGGAACAAAACTGTTAAATTTAACAGAACATGTCGTTATGTGTGGGCTCTCAAATTTTACACATCTATTAAGATTTGAATAATCTTTTAATGTGGGCCGGCATTCAGCAGTCAGCCAGGTCATCCTGTTTCTGTGACTAAACCTTTAGCACCTCCTTTAGCCTCAGCATGTCTTACCTTCCTCTGAACCACATCCTGCCAGTTGATGGTGATGAAAAATTTGTGACCCATTACTTCTTTGGCATCATCCGCACCTCCACCCAATCTGTCAGTCCAAAAACAAGATCATGTAAGAATTAAGTAGGTTTTTTTCCAAATGAACCCACACAGGATCAGTCCGGTGGTCACAAACCTCTGTTTGGGATCCTTCTTGAGCAGACCGGCCAGCAGGGACTTGGCCTCGGGCGACAGGTTCCTGGGGAAGCGGATCTCCTCCATGAGGATGAGCTCAAACAGACGCTCGTGGTCCTGGTTGTAGAAAGGCAGTCGGCCGCACATCATCTCATACATGACCACACCCAGACCCCACCAGTCGACCGCCCGGCCGTAGTCGTTATCTTCTAGGACCTGAAAGACACAAATTACAATTCACAACAACAGCAGTGAGAAGTGATTTTGATTTTGCAGACTTGAACTTTTATATTTGGTACGCATCACTTAACTGCACACTTCTCCGACCTAAATCTATATTATGATAACTTCCTGTGAGTAAAATAGATTTCCCACCAGTCACCATGTCCAACACCAGAGCTCGAATGTATAACGCAGATTTACACTTTGGTCTTAAAGCTTCAGTAGGCAGTATATTTTTAGCATCATTGGGCAAAAATTCCATAATAACCTTTCAGCACATTGTAATTCAAGTGTTCTGAGAGAAAACTAGACTTCTGCTCCTCCTCATGGCTCTGTTTTCAGGCATGGTTTACATTAGCAATGTAAGACAGATGTGTTTATTGGCTCCAATTTGAAAACGAGTTATAGGCCTACATGTGTTTAGGGAGGAGTAACCTGCCCCATAATGTAAATGTAATGTGATTGATTCAGTTGTGAGTGAACTGTAGCTGACTGTCGAGCAACCTGGATCTAAGCAATAAAGAATATTTGGATTATTATTTTTTTTTTTCACATATTTAGCCGACTGTTGTTTTATTATTTCAAAGTTTTTTCACCTCTTTTGACCACAGACAAACTGGGAATTACATTACTTTTAATTGAATTTACATCTTTGAAGAAACTGAGTTTGTGACTACCTGCCCGGAGACTGCAGATGGAAATTAGCTAGTAGCTAAATCTGGTACATCTCTTCTCCTCATGTGAGATTAATGTTTTTGGTACATGGTCTCTGGCAAATAAATGTAATAAGCTAAACTAATTATCCTCCAGGGTTTGTATTAGAAAAATCAGCCTGAACTGGCCCCAAATTCTCAGTGTTGACACATATTTGGTCCAATTTTGATGTAGATCAGCGCTCTGCTCTTTAAATAGACTGTATACTGGAATCATTGCAGTTCAACAAAGCATCTTATCCAGGAGGTGGCAGTGTTCGCTAACAGATGTCAATTCACAGCACCAAAAACCCGTACACGATATGATATAATATATATATATATATATATCACCAGTCAGTTTCAGTGCCGTACCTCAGGTGCCAGATATTCAGGAGTACCACAGAAGGTCTTCATGGTAGCGTCAGGAGTAATGCCCTCCTTACAAAGGCCAAAATCAGTGATTTTGATGTGGCCGTCTTTATCCAGCATCAGATTCTCCAGCTGAAAGACAGTCAAATGACACACATCAGATTGGACTCTTATGATCATAATGACAGATTCTGGGCTTAGAATTCATTAAGTTCTTATCAAACTGTGATTGAGTCACTGATATTGATCAGTGCCTTTTCCTAACCACTTTTCCTCGACCTCGAAACTCTCGGTCTACCTCTCACTGCTCACTCATGAGTCCTAGATTACTTTGTTCCCTTTACAAAGTTCAATGTGAATGGAATCAACTTCAGCTTGGTAAAGTTAAGACATTGTAATTTCAACAGTTATTATAGGTTACTTGTTGAGAGTTATTGTTCAGCTACATATGATGCAACAAAGGAGCATTATGTTGCCGCTCATTGTTATAAAAGGGACCAAAGGACCAAATCTAGCTATACAATGTGCAGCGGACGTCCCTTTCAGATTTAAAATTCAATGGAGCGTTTCCCCTCAGCAGCACATGCTGATTCCAGTAGAAGTAAAATGTTTCCGTCATATTGAATTGTAACCCCTGTATCATGATACGTATCGTATTGCAAGGTTCTTGCCAATAAACAGCCCTAACGGCAACCGCTAACTAAAGACGTCTTCTTTATTGAGCTGATTAAAATGTCCTAATAAAATCTACAATGAGAATCCATCACATCATCTCCTCTGAAGTCATGATATAAACCCTGTATGTACATCAGAACTGATGGGAGTATTCACCTTCAGATCACGGTAAACGACGTCACGTGAATGGAGGTACTCGAGCGCTGACACGATCTCGGCGCCGTAGAAGCGTGCTCGGTCTTCTGTGAACACCCGTTCCCGTGACAGGTGGAAGAAGAGCTGAAAGAGAAGCGAGAGCAGGTGGAGTCAGAAGATCTGTTTGAGTGTGCACGGTGACATTTAGTGTATCTCCGTGTGACTGTGAGGTCTCACCTCGCCTCCGTTGGCGTATTCCATCACAAAACAGAGTCGGTCGTGGGTTTGGAAGGCATACTTCAGTGTCTGCAGGAAGAAAATGATTACAAATTACAGGTGGTGAATTTCTGCACGCATTACACTATCCCTGCACTCACTTGCAAACTGATGAGCAAATTCCAGTTGTAAAAACTACGCAGATTAGAACTGTCAGTGGTGAGCCAAGTGGCTGGTGAAATTATCCAAAAGGGGCTCAGCAGAGAGCTTTCAGATTGACTTGAGGACCATTTGGCTCATAAAAAAAGAAAATCTCAAGTGAGTCCTGTAGTCAAACGGGTCATTTGTGACCCCAAATGTACTTACCGTGAGGAAGGGGTGTCGTGTGTTTTGCAGCACTCTGCTCTCTGTAACTGTATGGGCCACCTCATCCTGCCAACAAACACATCATTGTCAGAAAACATGCAATATAAAAAGGTAAAGATTAACTTAAAGGAGAAGATGGTAACTATCTGGTTTGACGGGATCTTTGTTTTAACCTGAGAACAGCAAAGTGTCCAAAACAGCTTGGGTACAAGAATGTAGCTGGTAATATATACCATACAGTAGTACTTCCAGGTAGCATCTGTCAGTGAGGTTGAACCCATGAAAACACCTTTAGGATCCCCACTTAACAGTACAATGCTCGTCTAGTCCTACAATACAACATACTTTAACTGCAGAACTTTGACTGAATAAAAGAAGGTTCAGCAACACGCCGGGACGAACAGATGCCAACAAAACAGAGTAACATGCAGTAGGAAGGCAAGAACGGGACAGGCAAACCTATACTGTTAATAACAACTGTTAAAGGACCAGTGTGTGACAGAAATGGAATACATTTTTAATAAGCATGTTTTCTTTAGTATATAATCATCTAAAAATAAGAATTGTGTTTTCACAATTTTGTTTTCAAGCTTCAGTTGGTTGCAACCTGCAACCTCACAGCAGATGCCGCCAGCTTTAAATGTTTTTTTTACATAAAGAAATAACTTGATGCGAATTCACACCAACAATTAAGAATTTGTTGTAGACAGCGTTTCACAAGGTATATAAAGTTTCCCCGAACTCAACAAATAAAACAAACTGCATCATTTCAAAGAGAGACTGGGGACTTTCTCCCCAGAGAACTTTACAGGATATTGTGGTTACCGTTTACTGTCTCTGACGTGTTTGACATCAATAACATTTTACAAATCAGAGTATGTTTGTCTTCAACTCGGATTTCAGAATAGAGAGGATGTAGGGAACACCCTCCCATAGAAATGTGTCCATGCAGCGATGACAGAAACACTGAGTGGTGAGTTGAGTTCCCAGTCTGTCAAAATATTGCCATACTGGAAATTAGCACTTCAGTACTATGCTGCCCTCTAGTGTCCCCCCCCCCCCTACTCTCACACACAGTTTGCAGCATTCATGGTGTGAAGGTATGGAGGTGCAAAGTGTGACCTCTTACTTACCTTAGCTATGATGACCTCTTTGCGTAGTATTTTCATGGCATAATGTACTCCGGTGGCCTTCTCCTTGACCAGAATCACCTTCCCAAATGTCCCCTTCCCGAGCAGCTTCAGGTACTCAAAGTCACTCATTGTCTGTAAAACACAAGGTCGAGGTCGGATAATTCATTAGGGATCGGGATTTTAACTCATTTTGTAAAATCGTGAACAACTAAAATAAAATACACAGGTCTCCGTAAACAAATCTTTAAACAGAGAAAGTCATGTGTCTCATATAGCTTCACGGCCTTGAGGAATACGATGCTTCCTGATGCTGTTAGTTTGTTGTTCTTTTAAAACTAAGAATAAAGATATTTCTCTAATCTTTTCATAAAAAGCTTGTATGAAATTGAAATGTGCAAAAGTAAGTTGTTTGTACATTGTTTTGTAAGGTTCAGTCAAGATGTTGTCCATGTGTATTGCAATAATGTATTCTCCTAATTCAATATAAACTCAGAAACTGATCCACTGGCTCCCAGTCTTAGACATACAGTAGGTATGCTGTTAAAACTTGATCCTAGTTGTTGTTTCTGATTTTAAAAAATCATCTTGTCTTGGATAAAAAAAACAAGGAATTTCAATTTTATTGTCCAAACAGCAGGAAATGTCAATATAAAACCTCAGTATTATGTCTTAGACGTTTAGAAAGACCAATGACATCTATGGAAAACACATTGGGCCTAATGCAACAATAACTTATGATACAACAGATTTGTTCTTAAGAGGAACGTACAAGAGATTTAAGGGAACTTGTTGCATTCACCAATTTTCTCCTATTTCGAATTTTCTCTTAAATGTAGGTTTGATAATGCTGAGAAACTAGTAAGAGTACACTAGATTTTAAAAATGATCCAACCGAAAAAACCCAGCCCAGTGTTGCCAACTCTTTTCCACTGAAAGTAGCTAGCAGCAGCTCCAAAAGTCCCAAAATCCAGCGAGAAAGTCGCCAAGTTGGCATGTACACACCAAAATCAACGAACATAAAAATTATGGTAAAAACATAAATAGAACTTCAAGCTGCTAAATTGCTATTTCTTTTAACAACAACGTATGAAATGACAAAGTGAAAACAACATGAAAGGTGTCTCAGGTAGCCGACAACAACTGATCCTCTCACCACTTTGGAGCGGATCTTGGACAGCGACACCTCCATCTCCTCCAGGCTGCTTTCGCTGGGTGAGCCGAACAGATCCATCGGTTCCTCATCTTCCTGATCCCGCATCTTCAGACTATTTGCCACCGACTGGATCGCCCGCATCCACTCCTCTCTGAGGAGGCAAAAAAAATCACAAATATTGACATTAAACAAACAAACTAAGTTTTGGAGTCTTGCACTTATGTTGGACTCGGACTTGTCTCGGTCTCGGCTATTGAGAACTGGTCAGGTTGTACCTGGCTGCTGATTTGGGATCAGTTGTACAGAAAGTTGCCTGATTCTAACAGTGTTTCCCCTATATGCTGCATTCAACAGCGGCACAGCGCCGCTGCTAAAAGTATCCCAGAACGTAATTTGGGCCTGGAACTCTGGTTCTATGAGTGCGAGAAATGCAAGGAGAGGAAGAGGAAGTGAGACGGCGCCTGGACGAGCGCTGCGACCAGATTATCATCGTTTATAAAAATGCAGCGCAGTGACGATTCAGACGTTTCATACACCGGACGTACTGTATATAACATTCAGTCCACGCTGGAGCCGATCATGTGAGTCAGCTGTCACTGTTAGTAGACTTCAGTCTGCAGTATAGCATAGATAAGATGCATGCAACAGATAAAAAACAATCCTCTTTCCCACCACAGATAGCCGACACAGACGCCACTGAATGCCGTTAAAGTATTTTGACCATAGTGTGACACAAGCCTCGTATAAAAAATGGCAGCTTGCTTGATAAAATCTTTGACCCTGTTCTCACCTCTCCTCATTGCTGTCCACGTGAAAGGTGCGTTCAATGACAGTGGTCCACTGTAGGCAACGAATGACAAATGTGTTGGGCCGGGGTCTTTCAGTCTTCATTAACTGGCACTCTGAAAAACACAATTCAAGACGGATGTTTACGGGAAGCTGCTGAAGATGTTAACATGGGGGATAGAACTGTATGGAACTCAAAACAGCCAATTAGCTTTAAAAAGTAGAAAGCAATGGTTATCACGAAATGGCAGTTGTTCAGGGTTATGTTTTACCATCTGGATCAGGACTGACCTGCGACTGAGAAGTTGTTGAGTGGTGGTGAAGTCTGGTCGTTTAAATCAGGCTTCTCCTTGTAGCCGATGAAAGAACCGTCACTCTTCAGAATGAAATACCTGGGCCTCCATGTTTTGATATATTCACCTGGGACAGAAAAAAGTCATGTAATTTTGAGTAGATTCAATCAATAGGAACATCACTGGCATTTTAAAGGAATGCCTCACCCACAAAATGACCACTTGTATATCAATTACTCACCCCGCGTTACCTTGAATTCTGGAAGAAAACTTTTTATGAATCAAAGTAAATGGGGTCCAAGTTGAACAACAGCAAAACTAAATCAACAATCTGTTTACAAACTCTCACTCGACTGGTGCAGTATAATCAAAATCTCATTTATCAAGTCGTATGCTCACTACTTCCCAAACACTCCCAGCATTTTCACCAAAACAGTGATATTTAAAACACTTCCGCTACCGACTCGAGCTTGCGCAGGCGCTCTGTGAGTCTGGATGAGTAGTAACAGATTTTTGATATAATTTTGCTGCTGTTAAAGCTGAACTATCATCGAGGATTTGCTCCGTTTTCAGATTTCCCGTTCACCGTGGAGGCGTGCGAGAAAAACTAAGTTGTCTTCAAGAATTCAAGGTAACACACGGGGAGTAATTGATGTGCAAATAGGCATTTTGTGGATGAAGTATTCCTTTGAGATTAATCATTTAGCTCAATCTGATTGACATCTAGAGTTAATAATTATAGATGTTGATCACATTGAGGCAAAGGGTCAAAGCGCCAAACCTTTCTCTCACTGTGAATTATCAGCGTGATTAATACCTGACTGATCCTTACCTCTTTTCTGAAGCCAGCCCTCTCTGACTACATTAACTTCATTCATGGTGAGAGATGTGTTTCAGAGAGGGTCAGGAAGGTCGGGGAGGGGAACAGTGGATTTCTCTCTCTCTGCCCTTTCAAGTCTCAGTTACAGTTATCAAAACAGCACCTGCTGAATGAAACATGCAGTACAAAGAAAACAGAACCATCTTCAAATACTTTAAAAAAGAAACCATATCACAGAATAATTGAGTAGTTTACAGTCAACAGTAGTTACAGGGGGTAAATTCAAACAATCATCAGTATCTTAATCTCTTCTTAAGACTCACTTTTATATTATGGCTTTTTCTTAACTGACGGTGCATTGTTGCAACTATTTATGTGATTTTATTTTTTATTTATATGATTTTATTTTGTTTAGATTTTAAGTTCTGGGTGTTAATTACTTTTATCATGCTTTTATTGTAAAGCACTTTTTGAAAGGTGCTATATTAATACAATTATTATTATTATTATTATTATTATTATTATCTAATGGTGACAACTAGCTTTAACAGAAGTCTATAACGTAGTTATTTCTTGCCCCTCAGCTGTCCACTGGTATGGACCAAACATCTCACCACACTACTCATACACTATTCCTAATAAACATAAAAATGTAATGCTGCTCAGGCTTATCTGCATAACTTAGCTGCATATGTGGAAAAATAACTCACTTCTGGATCGATATGGATCACAAAAAATAGACCTAAAACACATTGTAACTGTAATGAACACCAATAAAACAGTGTGAACCTTAACTGGAATCTTAGCCATTATTATAATAATAATAATAATAATAATAATAATAATAATAATAATAATAAATTTACTTATATAGCACTTCTCAAAACAGATGTTACAAAGTGCTTCACAAGACAATAAAAGCAGATAAATAAAGTAAAGGAAATGTGCTAAAACAGAACATCACAGAACATAGCAATAATAATAAAAGTGGTTAGGACAAGTTGATAAAACAAATATATATATATACACATAAATGTGTATAAATATACACATATTAAAAAGCGTTTGAATGTTCACTTTTTAAAAAAAAAAGCTCACTCTCTGGACTTGCACATTTATAAAGGGACACAATTTACATCTTTTTTTTACATCTTTTCTCCTGGTTTTCTCCTTTTTGTCTGTCGAAAATTGATGTTTACCGTGCCATTTTTCTGTGAATTTGCATCACCATGAGCATGGCAGTTATTTGTTTTCCTTTTGATTCCGATCATGCATGGAGCTGGTTTAGTATATGACCTTAGGGTCTGCTGATTGTTACTGATGAATGTTTTTGTTTTGTTTCTTTGTTCTAAGAGGTGTTTTTCTCTTAAATTATGTTGTAAGCATTACTTTTAATCATTACTTAGAGCCCAAAATGAGATTTTATTAGAGCCCTTTGAATATTAAATGCATCATGCTTCCCAATTTGCGTCCACAAACAGATGTATACATACATATATTTATACCCAGTCTTATACTTTTAGGAATGCTATCCTAAAAAAATGTGATTATTGATATCAAAGGCTCATTTTGTCAGATCAGCTGAAGGCAGGAAACACAATGTAAAAGCATCTCTGTTAAAAACTGAACCACATTTCTTTATAAGTTTAAAGAAACGTGTAGTTTCACCCCGAGGCCATCAAACATTTAACACTAACGTCCACTGGCTAATGATAATCCAACACTTAGCTTAGCTAACGTTACATAAAACGTAAGTTAAGAGATAACGAAGACGTTTTAGCGTTAGAAAATCTAGCACAATGTTGGGAGTCACCCACCAAATCACGGTGTTAAAGTAAAGTATAGCTAACTAACGTTATGCTGCTGTTGTTGTTGTCTCTGCTAACGCTAAGCTAAGCTAAGCTAACGTTAGCATGTGTTAGCTCGCTGTTAGCACCTAAACGCTGACAGCTGTTAGCTTCATGCTAATAGAGGATACATTGACTTTAAACGGGAGATTAAAGTTGGTAAATCTACTTAATAACAACAACAAACAACCTGATAATGAATCTATATTAACTGTGAAGCTGAAACACCGATTAATAATCCCTGAAGTCAGAAATAACTTAGCTAATTCACGTTAATATCACATTAAATTAGTGTTTTAAAGCGATTAAAACACACTTATGTTATTCAAACGCTCCATGTAACGTTACCGTGATATTCCCAGCGGATTCCTGGACTATGATAAACTGCAAATGTTTGTGTATTATTAGTAAACACTGTCTTACTTTAGCGATCAGAAGCCTTCCTGTAGGTTACTGCTAACAGTTAAACAAACAATTATCCTCATTAGCTACTCGATTTATCCTCGTAAAACAATATATTAAACATTTAATGATACCACAAGAAGATTAAACGCACATTTCTCTGCCTTTATCCCACGTTGCTTCTCGTTTCAGTGCAGCTGTGACAGGCTGGATCAGAGCAGGCCTTAAATCTAGGAAAAAACGAGGCGGCGAGAAGGTGACGCGCAAACTGCGGGAACTCTCGCGAGATTATGAAGGTTTAAGGCATTGACCTCTAATAGTTAAGGTCAGGCATTGATTGAGGATGATTGAGGATAAGCGTTGACCTCGACTGGTCAAAGATGTTAGGCGTTGACCTCGAGATGGTTAAGGTTAGGATAGGTCGTCGGGCAGCGAGTCTCGCGAGAGGTTTTTGCAAGTTTTTGCAAGTTTTCGCAATTTGAGGGTTACCTTCTAGACACAACCCAGGAAAACATGGACTCTCTTCTTCTGGGTTTAAGATAGCTGATCTTTGGACACACAGCGCCACCTGCAGGCAAGATGGTGCAAATTCATCTCAAATTAGTTTAGGCTACCCCATACCATAGACTGCCCCATGCATATACCTCTACATAGGCAGCAGGTTACCACAATGCAAACATTAAATAGATTCTTTAACTCATTATTGTGTTATATGTATTTATTGTATTTTGGATTGTACTTGAAACTGTGATGTTATATTGTGATCCTGTTGTGATGTTATGTAGTGTGTCTATTGTGTCTATTGTGTCTGTGTTTAGGACTACAGATGGAAATTAGCTTCCCTGCTAAATCTGGTGCACCCATCTTTTTGTTTCTATGTAAACAATTAATGTCAGTGCACACAGTCCTTTTAAACCAATAAAATAAAAAATAAAAAATGCAATCATATATTAGTAGGAAGAGAATAAGAAAATATAATTTAGAAAAATATGAATGCCTATTTAGAGTTATATGTAGGCTAAACAGTGAAATTATGATAATGTTACCCTTTTTACCATTAGCCTAATATTATTATTGCCATTATGGAAGAGATGATTTTTTATATGATTTTTACTCTTTCAATGCTTGTATATGAACTGATGTATTTGCTGTCCATTATGTTTCCATTAGGCTTTAAAAAAATCTGCTTGATCTGCCTGCTCGACACCCACTACTACCATCAATATTATCAACCTTTTTTTATTATTAGTAGCAGTTATATCTCTATTATTATTACAGCTATTATTACTGATGCATCACTCTGTTACATCCACTGCCATTGATTGATTGTTATTAGTCTTATTTGTATTACTACGTGTAGCCGTTGTGCTATTATTGTGGTTGCTGTGCATCTTCAGCTCAACAAAAGGAACTATGGAACAAAAAAACGCATGAAATAAATGGACTTTATGTGGTTTGTGAAGTGAGACAGGAAATAAGTCAGGACCAGCCCAAAGGCAATCTCAGACATTTGGGAAACAGTGGTGGAAAGTAAGTATTTACCTAACAAGCCCAACAAGCTACAATACTAAAATGCTACTGTAATCACACCTTAATGCATCCATACTCATGTCCAATAATATAGCATTCTGAAAGGCAGTAATAATAATACCAATAATACTTCTGTACTTTTACTTAAAAGAGACATTTTGTAATGCAATACATTTACTTGTAATTGAGTACTTTTACAATGTACTTCCTCCACCAGTGGAAGATGATTGAAATATTGGAGTCATTATTTTTCTGCAGATTTGAGCACATAAGTGAGCACAACAGCCTGAGAATCCTACAGAGGAAGAAGAGTTTGTTCTTCCTGTTGCATAGAGAGATATGTTTGAGGTCATATAGAAGCGTCTCCATTACATCAGTCCATCAGCGAACAACGGAAGTTTATTTTTCAAATGCAATATATCCTGGCAAGTATATATTGTAGCCATAATTCTTTAAAAAACAAGAAGCATTCTTATCAAAAATATTTGTGAATATAATGTAATAAAATTAATATCGGCTGATATATCTTTATCAGATTTGTGTTACTCTTAAATATCAATATTGGCCTAAAAAATCCAGCATCGGTTGGGCTCTAAACTGTATGACACAATGATAAATAGAGATGAACACATTGGCATTGCATATTTTGACTTTGTAAAAATAGCACAATTTCTATATGTAGATTGCCCTGAGCATTGCAATGATAAAACATTCACATCTAGTCATTATTCTCTTCATCCATTCTTCAGTCTTTCAGTCTTCATCCTTTGGCTGTGCACTGCGCAGCTCCTGGATCAGTGCTGGAAGAGAAATACAGAGTATTACTACTCTGGATAACATATTGCCGGTCTGATGTATAACACAAAAATCATAATTTGAATATTAATAGTTTATATAAGCTTACAATGGACGCTGTACAAGTTATAGAACTCACCTGCGATAATCTCCTCCTTCACTTTTTGAAGTTCTTTTTTCACTTCTTCAAGAATTTCCTTCAAAACGTACAGATACATGCAGTATACCATAAGACTTTCTTACTTGACAAATCGTACATAATGGCACAACAGTGGCTTCCTGGACAGAAAGTTATGACTTTGCAACTGCAGTCTGTTGCCCTTTTGATGACATTACTCCCTGGTGCTTGCAAATCATGGTGGATTTGGGAAACATGCAGAATCTTACAACATAACATCATTTTTAGCACCTTGGTCATTAAATACAAAAGCCACAACATTTCCTGTGTCACACACAGAAAATTCTGTCGGTTTTGATGAGTTAATATTCTGCTATGAAACAGTCATAACACAGATCTTTACGGGTATTAGTCTAGCTGCAGGATAAGATCTTGAATGTTCAAATAGAGCAACCAACCTGCTTGAGTGTTTCCAAATCACTATCACTTCCTGCAGCGTCTGAGTTCCTTTTCACCATCTTCATTCTAAGATAGAAACAACCAAGTTTACGCCAAAACAGGCTCTTTCAGATCAAGACGGTCTTTTCTAAGAGCGAGCTGGCCAGGAGAAGCAGCATACTTTATTTCAGACAGAAAGAACAAACTTCATAACTCTTAGAATATCTTAGAGGAGTGATAGAAAGAGGGAGACAGAACAGCAGCAAACAGTAAATGTTATCAATGTTTAGCATGGATCTTCCATCGTCCCAACAGCTGCTTATACTTCAGCAAGAGCAACCACTTCCTCAAGTCTTTAGAAAGACATTTGATCAAGTCCCTGCAGCTAATGCAATGACTGATGACTGTCCAAACATTATAGTAACACATTACGTGCGTAGACCAATGCTAATATTCATTACTGCTCTAATATTCAGAACTTCATGAGCAAAAAACTCCCCCAGTTTATGCTTATGCTGTCAAAAAATAAGTCTAACGAATGCAGTTGCAGGGCTCTATCGTGACAACAGTGAAGCAGAAGACTGTCACCAAAAGCAGCTTAGAAACAAGTTTCAGTCTCTTGCTATAATTACAACCTCAGACAGAAACCACCAAATGTCGAGTGCTCTATTTGTTGCAGTGAGTCATCTGCAAGCAGCACACCAACGCAAACAGCAGTGACACCATTGCAGAGCTCATTTCACAGGCTCATCCTGTGGTCAGCACACAAGCAAGCAGAGAGCACTGAGAAGTAGCATGTTGGGACAGGAGGGGACAGACGGGGGGGGGGACTGATACCTGGACACTGGGGTAGTGGTGGAGTTAGAAGAGGAGGAGCTGGAGCTGGAGTCCTTTTGATTGTTGGTTAAGGATTTCTGCCTGTTGCAAAAACATGCGTATCTTTTAAAGCTGGGGTAGGTCGTATATTTTTGGCATCATTGGGCAAAAAAAATTCCACAAAAACCTTTCAGCATATTGCAATTCAAGTGTTCTGAGGGAAAACTAGACTTCTGCACCTCCTCTTGGCTCCGTTTTCAGACTACAAAATCTAGCCTGTGACGGGAGATTTTGGCCAATCACAGGTCATTTCAGAGAGAGAGAGTGTTCCTATTGGCTGTTCTAAAAATGATTGATTCACCTCCTTAGCTGCTGAGTTACAGATGTCTCTTTCCCAATGTAAGTCTATGGGGGAATGTCTTTTTGGGCCCGATGGCATCACGTGACGGACACGGAAGTTGTAGTACCGCCGTTTGGCCACTACGAAAGTTGGGATCAACGACTGGCGCTCTTCCTGCGGGCTTGGGAGAGCTTCAGGATGAGGGCTGTATTTCCAAATTCTGGCATTTGTTTCACTCAGAAAACTGCCTACCCTCTGGCTACCACTTGAATCACAATATATGCTGAAAGGTTATTATTGAATTTTTGCCCAATAACGCCAAAAATAAACGGCCTCACCAACTTTAAGGCAGCTGCTGATTGGGTTTTTGAATTTGTACGGATGAGTCACATGATGTAATATAATGATCAATCATGTGGAGAGTGAAACAGGCTCCTACCTTGGAATGGTGGCAGACTTTTCTTTGGGCTTTCCATTGATTTCTGTTGAAATATGATTAAATGTATTATTACAGTACATGGCCATAAGATCAAATTCAATTTGATAGATGTATTACAGTCCTGTAGGAGTGAGGAAAGTGACAGTACTCACCTCCTGGCCCTGAGAATTTTGATACTGAGGAGTCTGAATCCCCCTGTAGTCACGTACAGACAGGTACCAAAGTTATCATCCACTCATCTTAAAATCGTACTGCTCATTCTACAAGTATTACAGAATAATGAGAAGAAATCAAATATTCAGGAGACTTACATCGGGAGGTTCGACCTTTTTTGCAGCAGGATTATCAGTAGCTTTCTTCCTATTTAAAAAAAGGTGTATTATATACATTCAGAAGCCTCAGATCATCACACACATGTCTGTCTTATGTGTCTCTTAAGTAAGAACTTACCTCCTAGCGAGGATGGCACTCATTTCTCCCATTAGACCACCTCCTCCACCTCCACCTCCACCTCCACCTCCACCAGATGAGGGTGCTGGTTTAGGCGCTGCTGATCCTTCCTCATCCTGGATACACAAAAAACACCTCCAGTCACTATGTTCAAAGGAATTTGGTCCATTGATCAGCATACTCTCATTTATGAGAGCATGGAAACCAAAAGCATCCACCATTTGTGCCAAGCTACATCTTTTATAGAGTCTTGCATTGGTGGAGCAGTCAAAGGAGAAAATGCATGCACAGTACCTTGACTGTTTTACGCAGTTTGGTTGCTGACAGAGCTGCAGCCAAACCTCCACCTCCACCTCCACCTCCACCTCCTCCAGCAGGGGGCGGTGGAGGTGGTGGAGGTGGGACCATGCCCCCAATAGGAGGAGGTGGTGGAGGTGCAGGTGGGACGGCTCCCGAGGAAGGTGGTGGGCATGGAGGTGGTGGGGGTACCGATGGAGCGGGTGGGGCAGCCGGTGGGGGGGGTGGGGCGGGGGGGAGGACAGCAGCAGCAGCAGCAGCGGAGGCCTGCCTCTCTCTCTCCAGACGCTCTTTCTCCTCCTGTTCCTGCCTCTGCTGCTCCAGTCTGGACACACATCAACAGATAATTCTGATGTTGGTGTGAAAACCCTTTAAACCTTTAACGCCTTTATAACTTTTATAACCTTTATAACCTTTATAACCTTTAACCCAGCAGCTTTTAAAAGCACTCTCATATTTATGTTTGGCGTTTTGCAACATCTGTAACAGTGTCATTTAGAATTAGTTGATTAATAGATTTTTCACTTAAATCATTTATGAAGAACAAGAGCTACACAGGTTACCAGGATCCAGCTTCTCAAATGTGAGGATTATCAGGTAATCATTGACAATTGAATATCTTTGCATTTTTGAAAGTGGAAGTCAGCAATCAATGATGAAAATAAACATTAGTTGCAGCCTCAGTATCATTTATAATAAACAGTTTACCTTCTCTGGTGTTCCAGCTCCTGTGCAGAGGGTCCGTTCTGAGCCGGGCCTGAGCAAAGACAAAGTGTGCTCTTCTGAATCAAGATCATTTAAACTAAAATAAAGCAGTAGATGCAAGTAGGGTTGTATAGTCCAGAGAAAACCAGAATAAACTAGAGTCCCACGTTCATTTGAATAGATTCTTTGTATACATTGCAGTATGTGTTATCCAGCCCAGTCGCACAGCAGTTCGTGAAATAGTCACGAAATTTAATGTATTGATTTGTGAACATAGACATTTTTTAATGATGGTCAGAACAAAATTAAGTCTTAAGTAATCCACATAACTGTGAGCTTTTCCTAAACCTAACTAAGTAGTTTTATTTTGAAAAGACTGGAGCGGGAATTGACACGTGTCACATACGTATTGCACATGTGTACACGGATCAAATAGATAAATAGATAAAGACACAATTAGTCTTTGATTTGGATTTATGCCCTAGTAGACATGGTGACACGGTCACTATACATAAAGATCATAGCATGACGAACACACAGAAACACTCCCTCTTGCATCGCTGTGCTTACCTGCGCCCGCCGCTGCATTGAGAGCCTCTAATGCATGCATCATGGAGCTGGCAAAAGAGGCACCATCCTCTGTACTGCCAAAGTTCAAACCCCACACCTGTTTGGAATCCCGCCACTGGTGGAAGTTTGGTGTGGCTTGATTATACTTTATCCCTTTGGTAATGCCACAGTTGATCACCACCTAGCATGAACAGGAAGTACAGGACAGCGACTGGATTGAGTATTTGGGGGTCAGACAGAGACGCCAGATGTGAGTTGATTTAAATGTGATCATTTTTTACCTTATATTGAATTGTTTTCGACTGTAAGGTTTAGACTAAAGGCTGCAATGGGACCGACATCCACTAGATGGTGATGATACTGTGTTGGTCTAAATGAGCACAGGAAGCCGTTTCCCATTTGATTGTAAACTACAGATAACCATCACATCAACTTTGAGACTTGATCATTATTTAAGCATTGCTGAAAAGACTCTAGCAGCCTCTGGAAGCTAATCCCTCACTTGACCACTCTCGTTGGCCACAGATTCCTCGATGATGAGCTCTTTTTCTATTTCATGTCATTTTCTAACTATCTGATCCACAGCGGTCCCTGACCACTCGTCTCACAGCCGGCTGCACATACAGACCGATGTTATTATGTTTCCAGCTTGAAGGACTAAAGGCTGGTTGTGATTAAGATGAGCTTGTAGCTCGTTGTCTACCTCACTACGGTTAGAAAAAGAGCCCTCGTTGCTGTTTTAACAACTTATGTGTTACTGATGCAGGAAGTTTGAATCTGTGAATATCTTTCACACTTTACGGAAGTTAGCAAAAGCTTCTGCTGACACTGTTCAGATGCTTCTGACTAGTCATGATGAGATTTGATATATCTGTAACTGTTATTTAGGATAGTCAGAATTGAACTACAGATATCTCTAGCTGTCGTTTTGACTAGTCACAAAGATGTTATAGCTAATATAGCAAAAGAGAGGTGAGACTAATCTTCTCCAGTTTGAGTCCAACATATTCATAGATCAGGATTTTGATCACACGATGCACAAGTTTATGCAGCAAAAATGAGTCTCTGTTGGTCACAATACAGCCAATATGAAATCTGCTCGATGAACTTTCAGAAACTCTCGCTACACTTCCAAACTACGTTGTTGAGTTAGTCATTGTATTGTGTTTCAAGGGAAGTGAATTACAGGCAAAGGTGATTGTCTGTTTGTGTGTGTGTGTGTGTGTGTGTGTGTGTGTGTGTGTGTGCACTTGTCTTGAACCTGCTGGTCGGCCTGCAGCTTGCGTCCCACCACTCTGAAGGTGTTGGTCACGGGGTTGTGGTAGATCTGGACGCGGCTGAAGGAAGGACTGTCACATCCCGACGGCACCCAACGCTTCTTGGCGTCGTCGTACAGCATGACTGTCGCCCTCACCTGGCAGATACTGGACTCACTGTGGGAAGGAGGAGAGAAATGATGAGAAAAGTTAAGACCAAGATGGCAGTAACCCTAACACCAGACAGGAGAGACGACTCAACTCCTTCCATCTGAGAAGTCTCCGCCCCATCCTGGGCATATCCTGGCAAGACAAAGCAAGCAACACCGAGGTTCTGACCCGCGCTGGCCTCACCAGCATGTGCACTCAGCTCCACGTCATCCCTAAAGACCTCCTCTATGGAGAACTGGGAGCAGAACAACAGGCCGCCCTCCAACCTACGCTTCAAAGATGTCTGCAAGCGAGACATGAAGGCCCGAGACATCGTCACCAAGTCCTGGGAGGATCTTGCAGGTTGACCGTACAAGTTGGAGAAGCACCTTGCACCAACACCTCATGACAGCGGAGCAAAAACTGAAGGGCGCAGCAGCAGACAAGAAAAGAACGCAGCAACGCAGGCAGACCACAAACCACACACAGATGCGAGCTCTGTACTGTGTCACTCTCACATAGACGCTGTACCAGACAGCCAGATCCGTAGGATGCACCAACCGTGGTCAAACCCTGATCGACGAAGGCTTATTACTAACTCCATTTGTGATACCAGTTATTTATTTCTCTTTTTAAACTCCATTTTCAAATATTTATTTATGAATTCATTAATGTATTTTAAAATGATGTACTTTAATGTTGTTTTTTGTAAATCCCTTTTTATGATGGTTTAATATTTAATTTGTAAATTATTTTTTTTATAATTCCTCTTTTTATTGCCCATTAAAATGTCAAGTAATTAAATACTTCATGATTTAGTCTATTTTATTCATAGATTAATAAGTTCATTTGTAAACAAATATATTAATCCAACGGTTTATTGTACAATTAGTTATTAATTAAAGACATGCTATATTACTATTTCCGTGACTCTCGTGGTCCTCCAACGTCATACAGTATGTTTTGTTTAAAAAATTTGAATCAATAAAAATGATCAAATAAATGTAGTGAAGTAAAAAGTATTTTGCTTTGAAATGGAGTGACGTAGAAGTATATAAAGTAGTATGAACAGTAAATATTCAAGTAATTGTACTGAAGTGCATAACCTCAGTAAATGTACGTAGTTACATCCAACCACTGCAGACAAAGATTTATTCACACTTGTTGTGGATTATTTCATTAAAACTATACACATTTGGCATCGTATATTTCATATGCAATCAGGCGTCAACACTCAAATGTATAAGGAAATAGAAAGCAGGCTACTGCAGATACTTATTTCAGTCTACTTGTTGAAATCTGCAGCCTGTGGGAAATATTTACTTCCTGCCAAAAACGGTTTTCATGTTTTGACCACTTCCTGTGCTCAGCACAATACTACCTAATATGGACTACACTATAGCTCACCTGTCACTGATATGTACAAACTTCTCAAAATCTTTAGCCCTAAAAATCTTTTTTTTTAGGATTTAATGATATAATTTAATGATAATCCAGCTCTGATATTTTCATTTTCTATGTGACGCCTGCTATAAGCTCCAGACATACAGCAGGAAACGTGTAGAGTTGATAGGAAGCAGAAACATTAACAGAACATTATCACCGTTATAATAAAACTGACTCACCTCATGTTGCAGCTTAAGTTTCACTTAACAATCGGTTTCTTCTGATCAACTTGAATCCTCCCTCTCACAAGCACATCTGCCGTCTATTCAACAAGACCTGCTGTCATGCTTGCACACCTCCATCGCTCTCTCTCTCTCTCTCATGACACTGTATAACACCAACCACTTGCACTTCTCTCTTTGTGTTCTCATTTCCTAGACGTTTTTTTTCTCTCTTCCTGTTCTCGTCTCCTTCACTCTATTCTTTTTGAATTCTTATTTTCGCACCTCCCTTTTCTCTGTCTCTCCTTGTGGTATAGCTCAGCTCTGATTTCTGTCTGCTTTCTTCCTTCCCTTCATACAGATCTGTTTATTCGGGGAGGAGGAAGATAGTTCTGGGTAAAAGTGCGTGCCCTGATGTGTGTGTGTGTGTGTGTGTGTGTGTGTGTGTGTGTGTGTGTGTGTGTGTGTGTGTGTGTGTGTGTGTGTGTGTGTGTGTGTGTGTGTGTGTGTGTGTGTGTGTGTGTGTGTGTTGGGGGATGAAGGACGGCATATGTACACACAGGTCATGAGTCCTCTTCACGTTATTATTGAGACTACTTCAGATAAAGAGTGGGAGGCGTCACATGCACAACTTCAGTTCAACCTTCTGAGTGTTTCCGTGTTTCATGGCTCAAAACAAACATTAAATTAACATTAAATATTACAGTTCTGTATTAATAACTGATCTTTAGTTCTATCTAACAGCAGTAATATTTAACTCTGAACCTGTTCATATTGACTCAAAACATATTAGCAACAGTAGTAATAGTAGTAGTAGTAGTACCAGCAGTAGTATTATTATTATTAGTAGTAGTAGTAGTAGTATTAGAACTGGATGTAGAAATAGTAGTTGTAGTGGTAGCCTTACTACACATACAGTAGTAGTAGTAGTAGTAGTAGTTATAGTAGTACCAGTAGTAATAGTAGTAAATGTACATTTTGCAGTATCTGGGTCAAGGCCAGTGAAGAGCAGTTAGAGGGTAGTAGTAGTAGTAGTACCAGTAGTAATAGTAGTATTATCTGGGTCAGGGCCAGTGAAGGGAGTTAGAGGGTAGTGGTAGTAGTAGTAGTAGTACCAGTAGTATTATCTGGGTCAGGGCCAGTGAAGGGGAGTTAGAGGGTAGTAGTAGTAGTAGTAGTAGTAGTAGTAGTAATAGTAGTATTATCTGGGTCAGGGCCAGTGAAGGGAGTTAGAGGGTAGTGGTAGTAGTAGTAGTAGTAGTAGTAGTAGCAGTAATAGTAGTATTATCTGGGTCAGGGCCAGTGAAGGGAGTTAGAGGGTAGTAGTAGTAGTAGTAGTAGTAGTAGTACCAGTAGTAAAAGTAGTAGTATCTGGGTCAGGGCCAGTGAAGGGGAGTTAGAGGGTAGTGGTAGTAGTAGTAGTAGTAGTAGTAGTAGTAGTAATAGTAGTATTATCTGGGTCAGGGCCAGTGAAGGGAGTTAGAGGGTAGTAGTAGTAGTAGTAGTAGTAGTACCAGTAGTATTATCTGGGTCAGGGCCAGTGAAGGGGAGTTAGAGGGTAGTAGTAGTAGTAGTAGTAGTAGTAGTAGTAGTAGTAATAGTAGTATTATCTGGGTCAGGGCCAGTGAAGGGAGTTAGAGGGTAGTAGTAGTAATAGTAGTAGTACCAGTAGTAATAGTAGTATTATCTGGGTCAGGGCCAGTGAAGGGGAGTTAGAGGGTAGTAGTAGTAATAGTAGTAGTAGTAGTAGTAATAGTAGTATTATCCGGGTCAGGGCCAGTGAAGGGAGTTAGAGGGTCAGGAAGCCCGATCAGAGGGTTCTGAGTCATCCCAAAACTATTAAAGTAGCTCCCTCTTGATGATTCTTATGAACGCAGTTAATATATTCAGTCATCATGTTTTTTTTTTTATATATTCACAGATGTGGTTGTGTACTGCATATATATATCAGATGTATACTGGCCACAGTAGTGTTTATCTTACTCTATACCAAAGTCATCTGTCAATGTCTGTCACAGCACCACTTCACTTCCTCTCCTGCTGCGGTGCCGCTGAAAGAAGAACTATGAACTTCATCATTTTAGCTTCAGAGGAATGATGAGCACATATTGTATGTGTGTGTGTGTGTGTGTGTGTGTATGTGTGTGTGTGTGTGTGAAGCTGACACCTTGTCAGTGACTAGCTGTGTCCCTTTAACAGCCATCTCTAGCCACATCTAAGTGTTTTTTCATTTCCTCTTACCTCTCACGATCACTCTGCTGTTCCTCATTCTCTGATATGTCTCTATAATATCACCAGATTATGGAGAGAAATTAGCCTCAAAAAGGTCACAAATGTGTATCACATGATCTACAAATGAAAAAATAAGATTTACAAACGTGTACAACGATTTGTGTGTAATTTCGGGTACTCACAAATGCGTCTTCCAATCACAACAACACATGTAAAACAGTTTTACAAATGCACACATCACAACATGAATACATATTAGTATTTTACACACAAGTATGGTGGAAAACTGGGATATCTGGGCTTTTGGTGAAATCGTGTGTAATTTCAAAGTGGGAAAGACGTTACCAACTACAGTATATACAAAATACAGTAGCCTGAAAATGTAAATATATGGTTTAAATAAGCTACTGCTAGGTGGACTAGTGGATGTGTTCTTCTGCAGACAGGAAATAACATCATCGTGGGACATCCCGGTGGCTCGTCCTCTGAAGTGAGTAGAAGCTAAACCACCCGTTGTAAGCTAAAACGTGTACGCTTTGCAATATGAATATAGTTATAAGCTCAGTATTTCAGGTTATCTACATCTGTTAGTTTGGCGCACTGTTCATCTTATAATCCTCTCATAATAGTGAACTAACGTTAGCTTTTAAACTACTACTGGTAGATGTCTCTTTAAATCTGATCTTTTTTTATTTACCTTTTATCCTTACGTCCTACACCATTTTATTTCACTATTCCACGTCTTTTGATTTAACTTTAAGACCGTACTCTGCATTTTTCAATTTATAGAATACACACTCCATAGATAAAGCTAAAGAATAGCAGCAGTTAACACAGACTTTTATGTGTCTAACTAAAAGAAGGCAACAATAAGGGTGTGACCGTCCATGAACACATCAACAGTTAAACATGGCGTCATGTGTGTTCATGTTCAGACTGGTCATTTACCTGAAGCAAAACAAACAAATAAAACCTCTCATCACTGTCAGACCATTGTAGACGCCTTGATAAAGCTCATTTGTAATTGTGCAAATATGTTAAATTAAGTTTAATCAGCATTTGCAAAGACTAACAGTGGTGACTGTCATTGTAATTATCAACTGAATTTATTGAAAGGACGGTTTCCTGTCAGTAACTACAGTCCTTCTGTCTTTGCTTATCTATCCAAAGTCGACTTAGCTCGCTGTGTCCGGAGGGAAAACTCGAGTCGGTGGACAAAGAGCTTGAAATTAGGTGTCACTTGAAAGGCCAGTTTTTTTTTGTCTATAGCACAAAGAAAAGTGAAGCTCCCTTTTTACCATTTCATTTCCATACTGCAGCACACAGGCTGATGTTTTGCATACAGTTAGAGTGCAGCTCCAGAGGGCAACAACACACAGTACAGTCAACAGTCGCAGCAGGAAAACACTACATATCATCACACAGTATTAAGAGATCTATTATCAAAAGGCACATTTAATTACTCCGTCTGAAGACATTGACACACACGAATATTATGAATATATGAATGATGTGATTATGTGGGAAAACCCAAACGCAGTGAGCTCTGAGCAGCACTTTAAAGAAGCAACGATGTTTAGTTTCTCTGTAGAGTGCTGCAGGGTTTGAGTTAGCATCGCCCTGGGTTTCCTCGACAAAAAGCAAATGGGATTTTTCCATTGGATTTTGGATAATTGCAGAAAATAAGCTCTGTGGCAAACACACGTTAATGATACACGAATTAAACATCACTTTTATGATTTTTTGAAGTGGGAATGCAACCGCCAGAAGTAAAAAGAAAGGCTTCAAAATTCACGACACCTGGAGGGAAGTTCCTTAAATGTGGCACAAATGTCCACTTGGACTCAAGGATGAACTGATTAGACTTTGTTGGTCAAAGGTCAAAGGTCACTGTGACCTTACAAAACACGTTTTTGGCCATAACTAAAGAATTCATATATATAACAATTATGACAATTCCACACAAATGTCTAACAGGATAAAATGATGAAGTGATGACAGACATGGATGTAAAGTGCAACTTGACTGGTTGGCGGAGACAACCACGAGGTGGTAATTCTAGTTTCCTTGAAGCAAAAAACCCCAAACAAAACACATGCAGTAAGGCAGGGCCGAAGTGTGTTTTTATACTACCATAACATTCGCACTACGTGATCCTCCTGACTACGTTCTTGGAGTGACCTCTACTGCTATTTGCATGACAGGGTTTAGTCTTGAGCTGCATTTGTATTTGCCATGCAGAGTCCAGTGAAATAAGATGCATGCAGTTCATTTTCCTGTTAAGCATGCACTGATAGCGCAGACTATTAAACAAGGCTGTGCAGTTTAGTTTCAAAATCGCATACGCTAGACGCCGATGCTGTTGTGTTTCTTGTCACTTCTCTTGTGATCCCGTGATGCCGGTGCGCTAAATCTAAAAATGCCACACCGGGGCGGTTGCCACTGTTTGGTACAGTTTGAAAATGCAAAGCCGGCGTAACAGCAGATCTTCTTAACAGCACTATTGTGGACTCTCTATGTGAAAGGGGGCTTATATCACCCTTTTCTGTTGCCAGCTTTTCCCAGCATGCACTGGGCGAGTGGCAGGGAACAACACACCAAGATCGAAAGTACCAGCATGTATGTGCAATCATGTAAAGAACACAGTCGACGGATAGCAAGTGCTTGACTGTGTGTGAATGGCCTTTGAAACTCTGTAATCCCACCAAACAATTGCAAAATAAAAGAGCCTAAAAAAAGAGAAAGGGCTGATTTACCTAGCAGTTAAGGCTGTGGCTCCTCTGTACTTGCTCCTGTTACTCAGACCGTGCCCTTTGTCTGGGGGCCCGGGCTTGGTCCGGGGAAAACATTTGCATGCCAAGGGCCACTTGAATGCGAAGCTCTCCGGATTCTCACTACCTGACATGCAAAACCAGCGGGGGACCAGTTAAAATGGCGCATGCGCACAGTCAACACAGGTGTGCTCCAGTCAAAACACTGAGCCTCCTGACCCCCCCCCCCCCACCTTCTCTAGAGCTCCAAACCTTCACCACTCTTCCCAGAGTGTTATGGAAATGAGCGCTGTGATTTCGCTGGGATACTGTACCTGCAGGTCGTCGAGTGATGAGAGCTGGACGTTAGGATCGGCGGTGAGGTGATATCTAGGTTTGTCCTTAAAATCAGGTGTAAGGATCAGAGGTTGAAGGTGAGATCAACAGAAGTAGAAGAAAAGAGGACTAAAATAGATAGAATTCAAAGGATGCCGAGGTCTTTCCTTGTGAAGAAGAAACGTGGGGCGTGTGGAGCATGGCAATGGAAAGAGCCAGAACAGCTCGAGTGGAAAGAAGATGATACGCTAGGTAAGAATTCGAAGTGTGTTTTTATGTAGTAAATAATTTGACCTTGTTAATTTACTAATAAAGCAATTGTTTCCTTTAATCCCCTTTTAGTGAATGAGATTTCTATGGAGCAGATATCCTGCTGTACGGACATCCAACAGCCTGCAGTTGTGCCTCCGTCGATAGCCACCTTAGAACGTGGGACAGCGACTGGGATGAGAGTGTCGGTACCTCTGGCAGTATCAGGAGGACCGCGGGCCGACACCAGGCCAGACTGGTCCACACTTATGTTACGGAGCTCCCTCTACCATCCCAGCTCACTGGCACTGGTGAGCAGAGCTAAGGTAAGGTCGGACTTTTTCTGTCTTGTATAGTATCACTCCTATAAAAGTTTACAAGCCTTCCAGACGGATGCTCACCCCAACTTTTGACTTTTTTAGTGTACTGATAACTGTCAAAGCTAGCATCAGCTTGGTACTGCTGTGAATAACTGACGGCCTAGAAAGACAGCTGACTGAAAACATCTATCTGTGGATGTTTGCGTGGCGTACAAATGACACACGAAAAAGGCTAAAACGCGTACTCAGGACACGTGGAATGTCTATGTAATGTCATGCTACCGGGTTGGTTATCCATATTTTCATATTCATCATGCAGTTATCTCTCTCTCCACCAGCCTCGTCTCCGTTCTTCCCCCGGCTCGGGTGACTTTGTGTGCTCGGTGTGCCACAAGATATTCCCTCTGCAGCGCATGTTGACTCGACACCTGAAGTGCCACAGCCTGATGAAGAGGCATCCCTGTCGATTCTGTGGAAAAGGATTCAACGACACCTTCGACCTCAAGAGGCACATGCGAACGCACACAGGTCAGGAATGAACTTTACACAGACACACACACACACACACTCACACACACACACACACACACACACACACACACACACACACACACACACACACACACACACACACACACACACACACACACAGTTTTGGAAAGGAATTATGTTTGCTGCATCCTATAGAAAATATCCTTAGAAAATATTTTACTTAAAACAAAGAATCACAATCTAAAAACACTGTTACAAGTTACAAAAGTCACTTAAAGTGACAATTAATGCGCAACCAAATGTGAAATTCAGAGCATATCTATTGCCTCCACACGGGAGTCAACATGGCGAATGAAGAATGATCCTATATAGGACATCAGGGAAAAAATGGTGAGTGACTGAGCACAAGAATAAACTAGAGGCCTGAGACTGGCGATGAGTGGGTGAAGAGCCGGGGCAGATGTACCAAAGAGTCTAGAATAAAAGAGGTGGTGCTTTTTTGACAATGGCCGCTAGATGGCACTGCTGTCGTGCTGACGAAAAACACCAATGAGTCTGTGTCCATGGATGTATAAAGTCTATAAATCAACTTCCCAGTAGGAACAGTTAAATATCCCTCATTTAAATCATGATGTCCTAAAAAGTAGTAAAATGAATTAATAGCTGAATCCAGAGTTATTTTCCTCGCCATAATAAACGATCATCAGACCCACGGGACTGCACCGCCCTGCACGCTCATATCACATATCGGGTTCTGCCAGCTTCCTGCTAGCTGTATGAGGCTATAATAATGGATATTATTGGCTGTAATTCATCACTTTTATTATCTTCTAATACACCCATGGGCTGTATGCTGTAAGCCTGTACCGTGATGGATGGATTAACGTCTCTGTTCCCAAAATAAACGGCTATCGGTGGCCCTGAGGGTCAAAACAATACAACATTTCACAAAAATACAGAAACCATCATTGGGGAAAAATGTATTTGATGTGTACTTTGATTTTTTTAGTTTGGCCCATGGGCGGGATATATGACCTCTGGCTTCACTTGTGGGGATCTGTCATGTTGTCCAACTTTTTATATATGTTCCACACAAACATGCACAGGGATAAAAACCCTCGTTTGTCTCCCCCTGCTGCAGGTATCCGTCCCTACAAGTGTGAGTTATGTGAGAAAGCCTTCACGCAGCGCTGCTCTCTCGAGTCCCACATGAGGAAGATTCACGGCGTTCAACAACAGTACGCCTACCGCCAGAGACGCTCCAAGATCTTTGTGTGTGAGGACTGCGGTTTCACCTCGAGCCGCCCCGACGAGTACTTCCTCCACGTGAGACAGTGCCACCCCGGAAGTCCCGCCCTCCGCAGGTACTACCGCCGCCAGGCTCACGAGAACAGCAGCTTCGCTTCCGCTGACCGTAAACTCAACCCCTATATGCTGTACTCGACCCCTGCGTACTACATGTAGAATACATTTTTGAATTTGTATTCATATGTTACTCTTACATCTTTTTTTGTGTTCAAAAGAACTTTTTATCTCCTGCTTTTATCACTTTTTTTAAAATAATTTCTTTCACTATGTTTAGCTTTAGCTCTTTTGTCCTGTGTGTGCTTTGTGTGAACATTTTTAGCTTTAGTTTAAGTAGTATCATCTTTGTATATATATAGGACTTTTTAAATCTTGTTGTATAGACCTCGGTATCTAACACGAGTTGTACACATTATCTTTGTAAATATATCAGAGTTTTTAATTTGTTTTCTCCTGTTTTAAGTGAAGGAGTTAGGTTTAGCCCATGTATTTTTGTTTGTTTCTTTTGTTACAGGGCTTAGTTAGAACGTGGTTGATAAGTTGTTTTGTTTGTTATTTTTGGCCTTTTGTTCACCCTGAGCCCGCGCTTCCCTTCTTTTTGTATTTGTAAATAGATATTTGATTATTGTGTGCAGCAATAAATATTAATTGTTGCATTTCATTCACCGTTTCTCCTTGTCTTTATGTTGCGCTTCCACATCCCTCGACTGGGGCGTAACACTGTTAAAATAAAAAAATGAAGGATCAAAAATAATTCTTTATGTTTTTATTGTTTTACTACGTATAAATGTATTTTTGGTCACATTCTGTTGATTGTTTAAATCAACTGATAAACCAAATCAAGTTGGATTGCTGAGTGACTTCATCCCTTTCTTAGATTTGGGTCCAAGTGACCCGTCCTCTTTTGCTGCATCAACACAACAACAAAACATCTGAGCTGTTCTCACTCATAACCAACGGGTGGCATTCTTGCTTTAAATCTACACAGCCTGCTGTAGATACGTATTTCCCAAAACTTAGGAAAAGTTGCATTTATTGGTCACATGAACGTTTAACATCATCATCATTATCATCATCATCATCTGCGCTGTTCTAGGTCACTGTACACACGGGGTAAATGAATCATCTGCCACAGGTAAGTGGACTGTACGTAAGCTATGGTATATATGAATGTACAATATGTACGTTTAATATCTAAAGTATGTTCTAGTATGTATATCTGACCACATATATAACCTGTGCCTCTGTTTCTACAGGAGTCTATAGAGGCCAAAATTTACATCTTATCCAAAAATATATTTTTAATACAATTACTCAGAATGAAGGGCCACTGTGTTATATTATTATGCCTCTTTTATGACATCATGGGGGCTAGATTAGGTTGTTAATTATTATTATTATATTTTATAATTCTATTTAATTGAGCTCAGCATTCATTTGAGCAGTATGAAACTTAAAGTGGCCTTCCAGTAGACTGTTGGTGTCTGACAGAGCCAACAACAAGACTGCATGCCTTCAGAGGCTCCAGCAACAGCTGTCCAAGTGAGACACTGTCTGAGACCCCGCCGTGAAGTTAGCTTTAAGTTGGATATTAGACACAGACATAAAACAGTAGATGTGACGTGTTCTAATGACTGAGGATGGACCCGTATGGCGGACATGTTACCTGGGTACAGCTTTAAACTTGATCCTTGTATTCTTACTTTTATTTATACCCTTTTTTATTCAAATTAATGAGTGTAAGACAACTTTGTCTGTCTAGAAAAAACAAAAAAAACAACAAAGATTTTGGTCGAATTTTGATTATTAAAGCTCCAATAGAACAAATCATGCTTTCAATCATGAATATAATGTCATAATTGTGCATTTATGTGGCAGACAATTTTTTTTTTTTTTTTTTTTACTTTATCAGTATATTTTTGGCATCATTGGGCAAAAATTCCATAATAAACAGCATATTATAATTCAAGTGTTCTGAGAGAAAACTAGACTTCTGCTCCTCCTCATGGCTCTGTTTTCAGGCTTTAAAAAATCTAGACCGTGACGGGAGACTTTGACCAATCACAGGTAATTTCAGAGAGAGAGAGCGTTCCTATTGGCTGTGCTCCGGCTGGTGGGCGGTGCTTGATATTTCCTAAACAGTACACTACAAGATGTTTCTGAGAACATCTGAGGAGAGAAATAGGCATTACAGTAACAGAATATTGATTTATATTTGATCAGCGCTGCCTAGTTTGACCGTTTGATCAGAGTTCGCGAGTGATTAACAGCTGCTCAGAGACGACAGACTCCAGATCAGCTCTGATTGGTTGTTTTCCTCCGGTCTGTGAAATCTTGCAGATACCTTTAGAAGCACCGGAGGACACAGAAGAACATGATTTCTTTCAGAATACCTGTCTCATGCACTACTGTCAGGATATAGCGACCGTTTAATAATAAAAATAACTTTTTTAAATCATATTTGCTCCATTTCTACCTACTGCAGCTTTAAAGTGAGAGCTGGGAGGTTGAGCTAATAAACGTCCTCCTCCTGCCAACATGAGTCTGGACTGAATGTCTGTCGAATATCCAACTGCAAACTAACTTCCCTGCAGAGGAGGGGAATGGGTGAGTTGTGCAGCTGAAACATTCAGCTTCTGCAGCTCCACTGCGGCCATCCAGAGAATAAGAAGCGGATTGATTTAAACTCTCTTTGTTGGGAAACAGCTGAAAAAGGAAAGACGGGACCGAGGCTCGGATGTCTCTGCAGAAGCTCCCGGGCTCTTTTGGACTCATGTTCCCAGCTCTGCCTATGAAAGCGGAGCGCAGTCGGAATAAGGAGCGGCTGGAGGCCAGCTTGGCCGGCTTGTGTGAGCTGGAGCTGCTGAAACAGAGGCAGGAATGCCGGGTGCTGAGCGCCCTCTGCCTCGGGGACTCTCCGGTTCCCGGGCGGCCGCCTTGGGGAGCTCTCCGGGCGGCGCGCTGCGCACTGGACGCTCCAAACGGCGACGCGTCGGATGACTTCAGCCTCAGGCTCCAGACTGTGAGTTCGGTTTGTCTGATGATGGGTAGTTTGGGTTGAGCGGTCGTGTAAAGGATGTCCTGCTAGTTTACTGATGGAAAGGACAGCTTGTGGTGCAGAGTTATGCATGTAAAGTTGTGGCGTGCGCCATGGGATCTGTTTGGAAAACTTATATGAAGGGCCCAGTGATTGGATCCTTATATAATTACAGACCCTCAACTTGATAAGGTTCAGTCTGATCAGAAGGGTTTTTGTTGTCAGATGTGACTTGGCCCATAAGTCTGAGATGTGTGCACAGTGGGGGGGAGTGCCATTTTTATACATTTACTTTATATGCTGACTTTTTAAGGATTTTAATGTGTCATGGCCTTGAAACATTTTTCTATTCTGAGTCTCTTCTTGGAACACTGGAGGTCCATGGACCCACGGTAACTACTGGATTGGATTACCAAACACTGAGTAGAGTATAGGCCTATATGTGGAAAATTAAAAGAAAAGAAAATCCTCTATAAGCCTGTCATTGACCTCAGTGTGCAGATATGAAAACAGAATGCCAGGAGGCCCCTAAAGTCACACATTACCATTTAAGGGCACATTTTGAGCGGAGAGCTTCATTACTTTATAGATCTCATGCTGAAGATATTACATTTATCCAGACATCTCTATCCCTTTAGATTTTCAGACCAACTGTTATTTTTCTGTTTGGTAGGAAAAAAAGCAAAAAGTAAACATTATTATGGCAGCTCCATTATCGGGCCGTCTGCTTAATGTCCTCAGCAGATGATGCTTCGGAATATAAAAGACAGGCCTCAGGATGTTTGGATTCTCAGGCAAATGCCAAATATGAAGAACATTTAATGGTTGGCTTGATTTGCAATTACAGAAAAATGAAAATGTAAACATGTGTCTGTATTATTCAGTTGGTGTCTGCTGGAGTCAGACAGGAAAATTGTCTCAAATTGTCACAGTGTCAAGTTCACATTTTAAAGAGCCGTAACATTTCCTCTTGGGATCTGTCATTGCATCGGTCCTGAATGATCTTTTTAACTTGTGTGAAAGAAAAGCAGTTGATCTAAGATACCTCCAGTTCCCTCCGAGGCCGGTGAGCCTGCAGTATCAGCTTTGTGCAGCAGTAGTGAGACAAATGTGTTCCTGAAAAGGGGATAAGAAGATGAACTGACCCCTCCTCGGTGACTCGTTCTCATCCCATCTCGTCACACATATGCTGATGCTTTGTCACTTTTCAGTCGCAGTATAAACACGTTCTTAATGTTGTGAATTAAACAAAAACACTTGCCTATAGGTTCAGGCAATAAAACCACAGGTTAGGTTTAGGACAACATGGTCGGGCTTAAAACTTCTACGTTTTTACAGTGAAAATGAACGTTTTGAACATGAACAAACAGCTGATTGTAACGTGACTCACGGGACACAAACGACGGCGGTCTCCTGGATGAAAGCCTTGTGTTTGTTGGACCCGTCCACCTCTACCTCCCCTCCGTCTCAACCGCCCAGTGTGTCTTTTCACTTTTAAAAGTACGTCACCACACTAACCCGACACACTTTCCCTGAGCGTTTAATATTGACACGGATGGGTTTGCGTCGTAGTTAATGGAAAGCTCGGTGTGTCTCATACCGACGCTAAAGGATACCGTGTTTACCAGAACAAACTGACTCTTGACAAAGAAATATTTTAGGTATCACGAGTGCACCACGACGTGACCCATCTGACTGGTCAGTAGACACCAAAGAGTTCCAAAACATAGAAACTATAGAAACAACAATACAGAGGCTTACTGTGGAGAGACACAAGGAGCCAGACTGTTTTATCATCAGATCCATCTGAGGACTTTTCATCTGTCTTGAGAATTTAGAAAAACATCCCAACCATAAGTTTATGCCCGATGCAGTGTAACAATTGCATTTTAACACTGAGATTCAAGAGCTGTGCTGTTGTTCATGGAAACCGGTGCTTGTGAGTAATTTTCCCACCCTTTTATGTAGCCCATTGTTTCATTCCTAAATCATGACACCAGATATCTAATCCAGTTATGTTGAGACTGTCTGCACGGCTGCAGGGTTGTTAACTGTTGACTGACGCACACTTGAAATAATTGACCTCAACCTGCATCCAGCAAGACAATAAGGGTTTAAAACACTATATTAATCTAACTAAATAACTAAACTAAACAAACCAAATAGAGTGTGTGCGTGCGCCGTAAAGAGTGTGTGTGTTTCTATTTTCTGTCTCGTGCACAAGCATATTGTCTGATCAGAAACAAAGGAAACACATGAGCAGGAACTTTTGAATTTCCCTCGCTGTATATCTCTGTTTAAAGGCCACTCCAGAGAATACACAATCTGTATGCAAAAATAAAAACATCTAGTTTTGTGTTCTTGTTGTCACTGTGAGGTTTCCAGACAACCGGGGCAGACTGCAGGAGGTCACTGCACCCTGATAAAAATCATTCAGACTTTTAAAAAACTTGAAGCTGCCAAAACTCATCTACTTCTAGTAATAAACATTATACAGTAGCCACTGTCAGAGAGTCTGGAACAGGATCTGGTCATCAGGGTGTTACGGTCCCTCTGAGACCCTCGGTGGTTTCCAAGGCTCTCCAAGGCCAGCTTCAAATTCTCAGCCATGACTGCAGATCCTTAATCATTTCATATCTAAACGCTCATATACCAGATTTCTGACAACAAAAATCTGGTATATGTGGCTGTAGCAGGACTGTAATAAGCCTGCGAGCACTCTGCCCGTACTCTTTCTCTCTAGATTTAGGGACTTTTGGAGCTAGTGCTGCTTGCTACTTTCATGGAAAAGAGTTGACACTCTTTAACACACTTTAAAAATCTAGCTTACTCTTGCTGGTCTCTCTAATGTTGCCGACCTCTGCTTTAAGGTCTTGCTGTGCCACTAACAGCCTCTTCACCGTATTCTCCCTCTAAGATTGTTGTAAGTCATTTTCGCTTTACAAACGCAGTATTTTTAACCCAAACCACAATCTTGTGGTTTTGTTGCCTCAACCTAAGCAAGTGTTTTTGTGTGAATTCACAGCGTTAACCACGTGTTTACTGCGACCGTAGTGGAGGGTCATAGTTTGACGCACTGGAATACAAAGTGCATTCGAAATCTAAACGTCAGTATGTGACGAGTTGGCAACGGGTTGCTCCTGTTCATCATTTGTTTCTGAGGAAGGTATAGCTAAATCACAAATAATTATCAATCCTAATTGTATTTCATTTCCAAAAGCACCATAGTGTATCATCTTTTCTGTCAGTTATTTCCTTGATTGTATCCGGATACTTTATTTCAGTCTGCTCTTTTCAGTCACCTCAAAATCTGCTCTATAGAGTCAGAGTCAGAGACATTTCCCGTCCCATAATTCTAACAACCACAATTAATATTCATCAGTGTTGTTATATGTGACTTCCATGAAGTCTCCATCATCATAGGATTATGCTGAAGTCAAGTGTAAATAATCAGATTCTTTTGGAGCACATTTTTGGCACGTATGTGCACACAGTCTATATATGAGCTGCACTACTACACTGCTCATTTTGTACCCTTGTTGATATTGCTGCATGTGGCATGTGCTTCCAACTGCCTGTCTGAGGGTTTCATGTGACACATAACTCGGCACCTCTCAGACCAGTTGAAACGTGCAACTTCTAAAGGTGGATGTATGCTAACTTTGATATTCAGTACCAGTTGGCCTTAGCCTGTGGATGTGTGTGTGTGTGTGTGTGTGTGTGTTTGGATGAGATGGAAAAAGAGGTGAAGGGACAAAGAGAGAAACCTCCCAGAAACGGAGTCATGCAGAGAAAGAATGCATGTTTGTGTGTGCATGAGAGAGAGTAATGTGTGTGTATCCCTCAGCAGGAGCTGCTGACAGCCATGTGACAGCTGACAGCAGCTGGGGAAGCAACACAACCTTCAACGTGTGTGTGCGTGTGTGTGTGTGTGTGTGTGTGTGTGTCTCTATGCTCTGCATGGTAAAATAACAACAACGATCATATCAAAGCACTGAGTAATGTTGATGATCTACAAGTTTATGCTTATCATTTTTTTAATTGTAGTAAGTAGGGGTGGGAAAAAGGTAGAAGGAAGTTACCGCTTTTATTGTGGTAGTCTGAGTAACGTGACGTCATATCCGTTCCGTAACCGTCAACCAAAACAAACCTCGGAAAGTATAAACCGTTGGAGGGTCGTCGTGGATACGACCTGCACCCTCACATGTTAAATCCAAAGTGGTAAACACTACACATCCAGTAAAGGATGGAAACACTTTGAGTTTCACACATTGCAGGAAAAGCAGAGCTAGACATCACGGCTAAAGCTGCATGCTAACTCTGTCACGGACAGGAAACGTTATCGTATCGCGGTAACATGCGGTCAAAGCAAGGATTCAACTTTTTCCCATGGTCTAGTGTTAAAAAAGTTAACAAAAATCGCGATACTTGTAGAATCGTAATCTTCCTCGTGAGGTGATCTGAGCAACAGCATCAGGTAAAAATCTGAAATGTTAAAGGAATTCAAATGACTGATGTGTTGGTTGACAGCGATGTGAGACACTCTCCCCTTCCACAACAGCTGCTGTTGAATTGCTCTCGAGCAAGGCATTAGTCCACCAACTGTTCCAGGTATGGTTTACAGTACATATGTCTGTGCTGTATACAGTGAGTCTCCAGTGGAGACCTTTGCAGCTGTGTGTGACCAACTTGTCACTAAAGCCAACACAAACATTCACGACTGTAATGGATGTGTTTTACTTACGTTTCGCACCTTGCTGTGTTGCGTAAACACGGCAGCCTGTGTGTAGCTGTTTAAGCTGGTGGTGGTGGTAGAGAGATGAGACTGGGGGGTCTCCACGGAGCTGGCTGCTCTTGTGAGGTCTCCAAAACAAAAACTAGCGCTTGGTTACTTTACGTCACAGCTGTGCAGCTTTTAGGGGTGTCAATGAGAAAATGCATTACTACAAGCCAGGACACAGTAGCCACAGAGCCTATCCTACGTCTCATGATTAATAAAATAGAAATGTTGCAAGCTTTTATGACGAACCATTCTCATATTGCTGTTAGAGTTAAAGATAGTGAAGGTAAAACAAAGACAAAAATCATGCAGTCCTGATATACAATTCAAACGGTTGAGCACAAAAAACACAATAATGCCAAAAGCTTATTTCCACAGTGGTCAGGCAAGAAAGATTAAATGGTAGTAATGTACTCTTCTTCTAGTTAAAGCTGCAACACCTTGCTTGATTGGTGGTTGGTGCTAAGAGGAATTTAAGATTTAAATTAATTTATTGCAATATATTGCAATAAAGTGATATATTGTGATTTTTTTAATCTAATTTTAGGAAACCTGTCAGTACAAAAAACACATCACCATATGCATAAAATCTGAGTAAAAAAAAGTTAACTTTTTTATGCAATCAGAACGGGGGGGATCTGTTTTTGCATTTATCACAGTCCCTGTACGTATCACTTGAGAGGATGCATCTCTTTGCTAATGAAATAAAGTATTGACTGAGTTCATCTTTGCATGTAAATAAAAGTCGTTGCAGTGTTTTTGCGAATTGATACAGTATCACAAAACATAATATTGCGATATTCGATTTTTTTCCGATATTTTCTTACACCCCTACTGCTCCAATGTTTTGAATTTGTACCCATTTTAAATCACTAGCTGTCAGTAAATATTGCTCCTTTAATTCCTCCTAATCAACCACCTGATCCACATCTAGTAAGCAACAACATCCAGTAACGGTAACAAAGTAACACATACAGCATGTACTATGAAAACACACAGCCTGTATCTATCACAGCACAACTCAATCCATGTATAATTAAAGGAAAACGGTCACCGGATCAGTACGTCCGACAGTAAGCCCCCCCGTATGTGTTCACTGTATGGCTTTAATCAAGAAAAAGGAAATGACCATGATCCCTCCAGGAGACTGAAGGAGATTTCCTGTGGTCATCGATATTTATTTTCCAAGAAGGATCAACTCATTTCAGTAGATTTGAGGAAGACACCATCTCTTAAACAGCTCCAGCTGACTCTAATAAACTCAGAGTTGAAAAACACTGAATGGATCCTGTTGGCAGTGTTGGCAGCAGATACCCGGCCTTCACAGCCAGGGACGTACGCGGGGTTTTAGAAACACTGAGGTCCAGAAACTGAGCTTGCTAGAGGGCTTCGGGGGCATTTTAAGACATGAGAATGAGGTTAAACGTTGCAATGAATGATCTACAATCTGTAAATACAGAAGAGGCTGAAATGATCGTAAAACATCTGAAAATGAAATATTAACAATGTTTAATTAAAGTGATCAAGTAAAGGGAGAGTAGTAGTAGTAGTAGTAGTACTTCAAGTTTATTTTATGAAGTATGCTTAAGTAAAGTTCAAATATATATTTCCCAAGTATACTAATATCTATGTACTAGTATGTACTAGTACTAGTGTAACACTTCTTGGGACTAAATTGGCCCACTTTTTTAGATTTATACTTTAAGTATAAAAATAATAAACTTTGAGTACCCAACTAGTTTACACTTACGTTTAATTTTGTAAAATATACTATAAGTATACTGATGAGTTTTAGATAAGTTTTGTCGTCCACTTTATAGTTCATGAAAGTGCTCTTTAAAGTATACTCTGAGTAAACTACTAGTTTAAAACTTATTATACTGCAAGTATATGTATATACTTGTAGCCAACTTTATAGTTTATGAAAGTACACTTTAAAGTATACTCTCAGTAAACTACTAGTTTAATAGTTTTTATACTGCAAGTATACTTTAGCCCACTTTTTAGTTCATGAAAGTATACTTTGAAGTATACCACAATTAATTAATTTTTTTTCCTCAATGTGGCCCTAATACTCCGTCATACTGTCGTACCATAGACCTACAACAATGATAAATAAAAGTGAAAATTTAAACAAAACACAGTTATTCATTTCCATATTTAAAAATCCACTGGAGAGGGGATAAAGAGCCTCATATGGCTCCAGAGCTGCAAGTTGCTGACCTCTAATCTAGACATTCACAGTAATAAAATACTTGCATGTAAACAGATTGTGTGTCTGATTAGGGGCAGCTGGAGAACATGTGATGATCTTGTGTTTTTACAGGGTCGGGTAATGGTTTAAATTATAAAGACTGACAGCGGTTAAGGGGGGGGGGAGACTCTGTTTTCAGTCTGTCTCTGTTTCTTTTTACTCTTTTGAAACATTATTCCATGATTCCTTTTTTCTGTCCAACTCATATGGTTTCCTCCTTCTCTTCTGCTCTTTCTCTAATCCCTTTCTTCTTTTCCATCCTGACCTTTGTCTCTCCATCCTTTACCTCTTTCTCGTCACGGTGATTTCAACCAGTTTTTAGTTTTGGAGTCTAATGTTCAAGGTGCGGTGCTTACTTATCAGTACAAATACATGTGCTGCATAACTGCAAGTCCACCACTGTGAAATGACCTTTCATTGAGACAGCCTTCTCCAAAAGCATTCCTACCCCCACCCACACCCAACCATCCACTAACACTCACTCTCTCACACACACACACACACACACACACACACACACACACACACACACACACACACACACACACACACGGTGTATCTATTCATCTGTGCTCAAGTTTCAAACCGGTGTTTGTCTCAATTTACATTTCAAAGTCGAGGTCTGGGGAGAGTTTAGCGGAGCACATCTCTGTGCCACGCCTTAATTTCCAGGGAGATGAAAAGTCAGATTTCATGCAAAATAATAATAAAGCCACTATTGCAAAATCATCTCACCCTGTTCTCTAAATTCCAAAACTGGATTCACTCTCAAAATGCATCGATCTTTGCTGGGCTTGTTTAAAGGCTTGTGCATGCAGAGAAGATGACAAATCTAATTGGTTGACTATATAAGTCCACTGTTGACAAATGCATTCCTGTGTAAAGAGAGAGAGCTTGTGTTTGTGGAATGCACATTGTGTTCAGTCTCTGTGTGAAGCCGACAGTCATAGTTTCAGGTGTTATTAGTCAGCAATGTAAATGTAATGAATGCACGAAAGGTTGTTCATTTCATGCCTATGCATATTAAAACTCAAACCAGAGTGACTGTTATTCTTTCAACTTATAAGACTAAACCTGAAAAAAAACACACTTATTGAAGATAGAAATCATTGCAAACTCTACACACAAATTAACATCCTTGCCAAGTATGACTTTGTTAAAGTCATGAGGCCAATTAACTGAGATAAACTAGACTACAGTGTTGACTGTGTGGGACTCAGTTGTACCAACGCTTTAGAGTTTGACCCCTGCAGAACCACTGAAAGTGTGACAGTCAGCTTTACAGCTCAAAGCGTCAACAGTACTGAAGGTGTGTACATGTGTGCAAGCACGAGTGTGTGCTTTCGTGCATGACTGTGTGTCTGTCTATGCAAAGACATGAGCCATGTGTGTGTGTGTGTAAGCGTGCACACATCAGGGAAACAAGCAGCCATTGAGCCAGCGTGGTCTCACATAAATAGCTGCTTAAACCCACACACAACCCCTTTTATACAGTGCATGCCTGACATAAACCCAGCTTAATTTTGCATGCACAGGCATGTACACACGCAAACACACACACGCACACATACACACACGCTGAATCCTAAGCCTGCATGTGTTAAAGAGTCTTGTGATGCACAGACTAAGTTAACGGTTTGAATCTTCAAGGAGAGGGGGGGGGCAGCATGTTGTGGGAATTCCTCTGTTTGCACTTTTCAGTTACGATTCTTTAAGTGAAATCTGCAGAACAAAAGAGCGCTTTATTAAATTCCTACAACTTAAAGCTGCTTATGATGAGAAGTGGGTGAAATTATTCTCAGATGCATGAGATTTTGGAGGTATGATGAGCACGGATTTGTTCTAAAATGAGCCTGGAGAAAGGGCCGTGTTGTTTCACTGCCAGCTTCCTAGTTCCCAATACCTCAAGTTAGTACAGCAAGTCTATGGAGACATTGAGGAACTCACCCATAAAAATGACAGAACATAAACACTAAAATCACCCATATGTACTATAGGAAAATAATCAAATTGTGATTTTTTTACACCAATATTATGATTCAGTATGCGATTAAAAAAAAAAAAGTGTCTTATCTTCTGTATTATTCACTGTACACAAGCAGCAATACAGTTATCATTCTATGACCAGCAGGTAATATGGGATGGGAGCTCATTAACATGTTGTCTATTGTCTATTAATCCTCCACATTTTGGTGGAGCGGCTGCTTAGCTAGTGGTAACATCTGGTATAGCTGTCCGGTGAGGTGTTGTGGCTCAGCTCTAACTGATGGCTTATTTTAACGTCAAGTCAACAAGCTAAAAATATTAGGAAAGGGGCCCACCGATGATATACCAGGAAGTAGAAAGTATGACTTTCAGTATGTACATGCTTGCTTCTGCCAAACAGCTTCTCTTCTGGTCTCAAAGACCAAGTGTTTGGAAAATTGGATTGGATCGAAAACTTGGGGTGGCTCCTCAGCCGCCACTACTTATTGAAACTTTCCTACAGCAACAGTTTTACCATTTTCTGAAGTGAATAGACAGATGTGATTCTGCAGGAAAGAAATACTTCATTTCATGACCTCCATACACATTCATAGATATGATCTATTTTTGCAAGGCACCCAGTAGTAGTAGGCCCCCTGTTATTTTTACCTGCTCAGTTTGGAGAGGCTGCGATCCTCACAGAAGTCACGTGAAACAAACTGGAAATGTGCTGACACGGTCCAAACTCTGTTTGTGTAAGGCAGCTAATGCGAGGTATTTGGTTCTCTTGGTTCAGCTGGTACGTTGTCCTCCCAGAGGATATTATCATGTCATGCATTGCATTACAAAAACAAAAACTAGCCTTACAAAAACACATTGGAAGCTCCCACTTCTCATCTGGTGCAAAGCTTTCCAATAAGTTTCCAGCAGTGTGTAAGCGCTAGTCATCTCTCTCCGCTTATTTCTCGCACTCTGATGATGATGATGATGAAGCAACAGGTTAGTTAAAGCAGAGACATCATGTGGTACCACAGTGGAAAAGATCGTTAAAGTGTAACTTCACCCCAAGCCCCCAGGAAGAGTGCCGGTCGTTGATCCCAACTTTCGTAGTGGCCAAACGGCGGTACTAGAACTTCTGTGTCCGTCACGTGATGCTATTGGGCCCAAAAACACTTTTTCCATAGACTTACATTGGGAAAGAGACGTCTGTAACTCAGAGGATCATTTATTTTGAGGTGAATCAACTCCCCAGTACGAACACTCTAATAGTCCTTATTTAAATCATTACGTTTTTAAAGTTGTAAAACGCACTAATAGATGAATCCAGAGTTATTTCCCTTCCTCCGTTCATGTGAATGAGACCCAGACCGAGGCTGGAGCGCCAAGCCGTGGCGAAGGCGTGACGTTGGGACGCCGTGACCGAGTCATGTGACATGTGGACGCTACTGCGCATGTTCCATGTGCCCAAGATCCGGGTACTTTTCCAGGCGGAAGTCGAGCCATTTTGGCTTCATGCTCCACTGCGCAACTTTCATAGGAATGAACGAGGCACCAACGCTGTATCAAGTTCTCTTTATACATCCATGCTTCAGGTCTGAGCCTAAGTCCTCCCACTGCATAAATTTGAAAAATGCTAAAAAAGTCTCATCCCGGTCATCCACACACTCTCGTCACAGCGTAGGAAATCATATTGCTAAGTAATCAGACATCAACACTGATTCATCAGACTTTGAAATGTGCTGATGGCTTCATTTCCAGTCCACAGAAAGGAGAGAACAGACTGCTGTTATTGTCTGCTGTACAGTTACAGGAGGCTGTGGGGAAAGGTGAGGAGGGGGTCTGATTAGAGGGCGTTTTTTTAAATATACATTTCACGATGTCGATTAATCCCAGCCGGTCGACTCTACCTCAGAGTTGACGTTGCAAGATTAGGGCTGATTTAAAACAGTAGATGGCGTGTTGAGCCGTTTTCAACCATGAAATGCAGATTTTTATAAATTTGGTAAGTCAGTTACACTTAAATATCAATCATACATATCAAGTGTGTAAATTTAGCCAATATTAAGCTATTTTAGGTCATATTTTGCATGAAGGGTGGTCTCAGATCATGCCCCACAAGATTAGCCTACTGGCCTCTCGTCTGTATTATTGATGTGTCATCAGATCAGATATGGTGGAAAATCTGCTGAGTTGCTTTACAGCAGGACCACAAATGAGGTGTTGTTCTAAGAGATTAACCAAGTTTTCAGTTTCATGCTGTATATTGATAGTTGTTAGATGTTAGAATGTAGATGTTAGATGTAGATGTTAGACGATAGGGATCCATATTTTGATTTATTCGTCGCGCAAATATCCTGAATCTAGATATTGAAAAATGATCATAACTAATTGTAGCTGGTTTTCCTCTCTTGTCTTGACATACAGCTGCTGTCCTGTCAGTGTGTTAGAAGAAAGAACACTTCTCATGGTCTCCATGTTTTAGCATCTTCATGGCTCTGGTTAGGATGACAGAGGTTTATAGATGAATAAAACACATCTGCAACATTAATCTGATCTGCATTATGCTGTAACGTTTCGAGTACTCGGCTCTTCCTCAGGTCTGAGGAAGGCTGGATCTATCCGTTTTATTCCGCTATCATCCTATCGGACACTGGATGTGCACGTCTTACTGTGTTTCATTAGAGTTTTATAGAAAACATAAGTACTACAGATGTTTCCCCACTGACTATATAACTTTTAGTTTATGATCTTTTTATCTCCTGAGGTGTATAACTTTGAAACCAGTATTTCCGTTAGTGATGTTACTTTCCTCTCTGTTCCTCTCTGTGTATTTTCACATATTTGTCATGTTGCAGTTTGGGGTGTGGATGTGTGGGTGTTCTTAACATTCTCTAAATTTATGGATAGGACAAAAAGTGAAAGAAACTGTTCCCACATTTGTCATTTTCCGTAAATTACTGCAGGGTCACTAGGGGTGCTTATGTGTCAGGGTTGAGTTAAAATAATGCACAAATCTCTGGAAAACATCCAGCTTCCTAAGATCTTAGAAGTTACTTGTTAAATCATGACACCATGATGATGAGTAGGCTGCACAAACATTATATTTGGCCAAACCCTTTTGTGTGGGAAGTAAAATTTACATAAAATGTGATGCAAAAATTAAATTGTGAACAAGGACCAGCTTTCGCTGCTTTCATCATATTGAAAATGGTAGTTAAAAGTGGACTTTGTGCAGCCAACACTACGTAGCAGATGAAGAAATGACTTCCCCTGAAAGTTGAAATATTGTTCTTCATACTTTGGAGAACGTTGATGGTGTAACTGGAATGAATGTAGAAAATTAGGGCTCTTTCTCTTTTGGGTGGATGCTCAGCAGTGTTTTGATCATCCTTTTGAGAGTATTCCCATCGAAGTACAATCTCTTGACTGATTCTGTCTCTCTCTGTGTGTATTTCAGAGCGGTCTCCAGTGCACGCCCTGGGGTATGAAGGTGTCTTTAGAACAGCAGGTGGCAGAGCTGAAGGTGAATACTGAGGTCCAATCAGCAGATTCCCCGACTGATCCAGAGGAAAGGCAACTCATTTCAGGTAAAATAATCAACTCTGCTTCTCCCAAAGAGAAAATTCCACTGCAAAGCACATGCAATTTTTAAGGTGGACACTAGGTAGGCTTATTTTACAACATAAAAGGTTTCAGTACTTAGTGCAGAATACAGATACTGAACAAATCGCCGGTGCCTCAATGGATTAATCACTCATTCTTATTTTGTCTAATACTGCCTTCATTAAAAAGTTTGGATGAGTTGCATGAAGGGAGCAAAAGCTATTGTTACACCAAAACATGCACCGAGTAACGAACAGTCATTATCAAGAGCAATGATTCTTCTCCCTGCTGTAGACACCGAGGTCTTTAAGGATGCAGTTTAGTGTCTGGCAAACAAACAACAAGCAGACAAATCTATTACACATCCTCAGTGGCTCAGCATCCTCCATCACTGAAGTCTCACCACTTCTAAGCCCAGACTGCATGTTTATAAAGCAGCTGATCGGAGGCACAAATGTAAAAAAAAAAAATCAACATATAGAAAAATAAGTGTTCATACTGGGAAGTTGATTTACCTAAAAAAACATCTCTTTCCCAATGTAAGTCTATGGGGAAAAAGTATTTTTGGGCCCAATGGCATCAAGTGACGGACACGGAAGTTGTAGCACCGCCGTTTAACCACTACGAAAATTTGCTTCACAGCCCGGCGCTCTTCCTGGGGGCATGCTAACGGTAGATAGCCTAGCTATGATGCTAACCGGACTAACGGCTAAATAGACATGCTCGGGAGGAGTGCTTTTGTTCCCGTAGTCAGAAGGTAGGCAACCCGGTCTGAAAAACGGTGTGTTTTTTATTAATGATAAAAAATAAGTATAATAACAAGTATGATTATTATTATTACATATTCCCATATTTACGTATTTAGGCTATTTGCCAATTTAAAATTTGTATTATTATTAATAAGACAACCAGAGGGAGGTCGGCGGGGTTGGAGCAAATTTTCGATTTGCCATCAATTTTCCTAAAACTGCCATCAAAAGAGAAATAATTTTACTTAACATCAAGAATGATTCTGATCACTTTCTTTGTCTTTGCTGTGTTTGTCAGGTGAGGTCCTTGTAGCCAAGAAAAATGGATCTCCTGAATCAAATTACCACCCTTTGGTCCCTCGTTCCCTCTCAGCACCTGATGGGACAGGAGAGCCAGAGACGGGAGAAACATGGCTGCCAGACCCAACAAGATGGGCCGCGGTTACTGACGATTCGGGGGAGATGAGGGATGTCGTCCCCAGTCAGGAAGATTATCAACAAGCCCAAAAAGTTGAGACCTATATGTTAGGATTGATCCAACGTCGAGCTCTACCCACACGCTCCTCAAAGCCGCGCACCAGCCTGGCACATGATGCCCGAGCTGTCGGCGTGGTGAGGCAGAGCAGTTTGTGCCGCAAGGAGGAGCAACATTCACCAAAGCAGGTGTCTGTTCAAGAGATCTCTACTCCGTCCCAGTGTTCAGAGGCAGCTGCTCCACAGGCTTTCCATAATGTCGATCAGGAGCCTTACCTAGGGACAGAGTTTACTGAGGAGGCCCCGCCCCCGTACCACCACAATCTCCAGCAGAGTATCCAGCATCAACCAGGGCTTTATCACAGGCCGAGGCAGGCCTCCATGATTAACACCTCCCGCTCAACATCACTGGACTATCCATCTTGCAGAGTGCTTCAACCCCACCCAGACTCCAGCAATAGCGAGCCTGATTCACCCCAACATTTCCACAACTACCCTCCCCCCCCAGTTCTGTCAAAGCCTCACCAACCACTTTCACCTGATGAGCAGCTGGTCAACGCAGAGTATATTCCAGCCCAGCCTTGCCGAGCCTTCACCAGAGCTTATGCACATCACCACCCCAACCCCCACAAAGGCTCCGTGGTGCCCAAACTCAACCGCAGCACATATTCTCCAGAAAGAAGCCATCATCACCAAGAGCAGCAGCCCACGGCATCTCAGGTCCAACCCTCCAGATCCCGAGGGGGCCCAAAGAAGTGTCGCTCGTATGAAGAGAGAAACGGTGCCAGCAGGAAGCCAGGGAAGAAGGCGTGTAGGTCTCAGTCAGAGAACAGCCTGCAGAGGGTTACAGAACGCAAGTACAGTACGGTAGAGAGAGACGGTGGAGGAAGTGGAAGCGGTGGAAGGGGAAGCCGCAGTAGTCAATCCAGGAGCAAGAAACTACAGCAAGGAGGTGGAAGCTGTCAGCGCTGGCAGTCCAACATGGAGCTCAGCCAAGATGAGGCTGAGCAGCCGCCCATGCAGGCACCCATGCAAGGCTCTTCAGCTCCAAACCAAAGGGACCATTGTGCAAGGCGCGCGCGCAAATCTCGCCCTACACAAGCACCAAATGCCTACCCACAGCAGCACTCCCACCACCATCAGCACATGGAGTACCAGTTAGAGAGGGACCAAACGCCGTGTCAGCCTAGCGAGGACTACGCTCACCCACGTCAGGGTGAGTCCGAGTCCAGCATGAGCGAGGCCGACTCTCCAGATTCCAGCTCTTTGTCCAGTGATTCAGATGAGAGCGGTGGTCTGGTTTGGCCCCAACAACTACCCCCTCAACTTACCCTCCCATCACCTTCTGCCCCAGCTGGAGCCCCTCTGCAGCCCAAGGCTTTTGTCAAGATTAAGGCCTCACATGCCCTTAAGAAGAAGATCCTGCGCTTCCGCACTGGTTCACTGAAGTTAATGACCACTGTATGAGGCGGGATACCGGCCAAACTGATGGACCGCACAGCTTTGGACTATGTAGAACGATGGACCACAAACTACAGTGGATATAAAAACCAATGAAAGTTCTGTGTTCTTGGTCGACTGAATTGATCGGATGGTTTTAGATACGCCTTAACAAGCAACGAAGGATTTGTCCCATCACTATATCAGCTGAATTGTATATGAAGTGTTACATTTTACTACAAGTCTTATATGGATGACTCATGTTTTGTACCATATTTTGGCCACATTGGCCCCTATATATCCCCACCTATCCACATGCACACACCCACTGATCTGTATTTGAGGTCACAGTGAACTGTATTTCCTTACTTTAATTTCTGGCCAGGCACAGATTAATCCCCAATACACCCACCATTGTAAGGGACTAGGGATGTCACAATACCAGAAATCTAGTAGTCGATACCAATACCAGTGAATTTCCACGATTCTCGATACCAAATTCGATACCACGGTAAAAACAAAACAAAACAAAACAATAAATCCCATGTAATGTGTACATGTGTCTATAAACTGTATATATCCTCAGATTACAAGCAGTAGTTTAAATTCACTGACATGGTGACATTTCACCGGGTAATAGCTACCAGAGGTTGGACCAAGTCATTGTTTTACAAGTCACAAGTAAGTCTCAAGTCTTTGACTCAAGTCCCAACTCAGGTCTCGAGTCCTAAACAAGCCATTTGAGCTCTTCACCAAATATAACATCATTTTAACAGCAGAGTAACTGGATCCAACTGCTGCTCAGTAACGTAACGTTAGTTCTTCTTCAGGGTTTTCTCCTGAAACCTGATTGGATGCTGTTGGATTGGTTCAAACTAAGTGGATCTGGGGAGTTAAGTGAAAGATAATCAAGTGCAAGTCCCAATAATTCACCGGAAGTAAAGAGTCCAGGGTTCAATAAAAAAAACACCACTTTTCAGAGATTTAGCAATAAACAACAAAAGATAGAAATTCAGTTTGTTCAGTTCAGTTTTTCCCCCAGGTGTGAAAAGGCATGGTACGGTACTTTCGGTACTGTAGAAAACGAGTACCGTCACGTTTTTAGAATTTTGGCATCGACTTGGTACCAAACTATCGGTTCTCGTGACATCCCTATAAGGGACATTGAGGCTTTTCGTATTCGTATCCTAAACTTTTGTGGCTTGTTCATACGAGTGTTCCAAGTCAGATTAACCACAAAAATAGAGTGATTCAACCTGATAAACCTCCTGTTCATGAGTATCTGGGAGAATTTATCATTAGCATAACCAACACTTTGCTACCTGTTCTTTAAAGTATGTTCTGGTTGCCAGGTTGTCAGCCTCTATTTAAAAGAAGGACCCTTTGTCTCCAAGTTTAATATACTGGTTTCTATCCTATTTTAAGCAAATTCTTCAACAGTTACACAACTTATTTTTGAAAATATAGTAGCCCACAATGCTGACACAGACCACAGTTTTCTTTTATCTGTATTGTGAAATCCTCTTTTGTTGCTAAAATGATGCATGCCTGTTATTATTGAGTTAAGTCATACTGTAATTTAATAGGAAGATAACTCAAGACAACCAAAAGTTAGTGCTTCCTACATGTTATTCTTCATAAACATACAGTTATTACATATATCGTGGGGAAAATGTGACCATAAAATGAGTAGTTGTGAAGGAGCGGATTGTTTGTGCTGGTCAAATTGCTTGAGAGACATTTTGTCTGGAACTTGTGGTTTCTCTGTAGAAAGAACCGACTTTTAGCTGAAAAGAATATACAAATCTTTGATATTTGACTGTTGCAGCAGACACAAACCAGCAATATACCAAGATTTAAATTGTCTTTTCTGTTTCGGAGAGATGAAACGTCTCACTCACAGAGTCAAGTATTCTTGAAAGACCTTGTTTAAAATGTTATGTAGCAAATTTACAGTTTCTACTGTTTTAATGTTAATAGTAAGCTTCAAATGTGACTAATAAAAATGTGCATGCCCAAAGAATGTAACGTTACAATGTCACTTTGAGTATTTTCAGTATTATCATTTAAAGTGCACTAGCCAACTAACTATTAGCTTCTTTTTGTATGAAATTTGTTTGACAAAATATATGAAATTAAAGTGTTTAAATACCAAAACAATGCAAAGTGAGTTTTTTATTCTAGGAAAACTTTGCTACATCAACCAGCAGTTTGTTTAATGGAGGTTTTTGTTCAATGCATCATGCATCAAACATCTCTCCAACAGTATGACATGTCACACTTCTAAATTTCAGCGTAACTACACACACCATTTCTGCACCACTGCAAACACAAACACCACCACAGACCACACCGGATTCACTGCAATGTGCATAAACAGTTTAGCATATTAATGAGTGGGGCCAATAGCAGGTCTTCAGAGAGCTCCAGGCAGGTGGGGAGTGATTGCTATCCAAATCTTTATTCCTCTATTCTTCTTCTTCTTCTTCTTCTGTACGTTTTTTGAGTCGAGCTACTTCTGCATACTTAAAGCAACAGAATCCATTCAACTATCAACATATTCAGCTCTTTAAGGACATTCCTACGACGGAGTATTGAGGAACCATTGAGGAAATAAATATAAATCTGAGATTTTGAGAATAAAGTCATAATATTATGAGAATAAAGTCATAATATTATAAAGTAGTAATTGTACGTGTTATTTTAGAGGGGAAATAGTGTGAAAACGAGGAACGTGGAGCATCTATCGAAGTTCTACTTAAGCTTAGGTTTCACAAATAACCAAATACTTCGTCTTTTGGCTCATCAGCACCACATTATCATCAGTATCAGGACCTGGAAAAGATTGTGCAAGAAACTGTGTTTATTCTGAAGAAAGAACCACACGGACCTGATTGGGAAACTGACTCTTCTGTGGAGGAGGAGATGACTATTTTTCTCGTAAAGTTCTGACTTTATTCTCGAAATCTCAGAATGTTTTTTCCCTCAACGCGGCCCTAATACTCCGTCGTACATTCCTGCTTTTATACAACTTTTTTTTTATACCTTTTATACTTTTTAAAATATTAAACTTTTTCCAACATTTTTTTCCCAATGGAAGTATACTTATATTACTACAACAGCTGCAATTACTACTAGGGTATTTTACTGCTACCACTACAACTACTATTACAACTCGATTACTACAATATCACAACTATTATTACAAGTGCTACTGTACCATGTACTGTATAGTATAACTACTACTGCTACTACCACTATTACTGCACTACTACTACTAGCGCTACTAGTACTTATAATCCTACTATTACCAATTTACAACATGTACTAGTATAATCAACATTATTACTATACTTCTGGTACTACTGTTAATTATAAAACCACCAGTCTGGTACTACTGTAGTACCAATAAACTTTATATAAACCTTTTTCTGTCTGTAAAAGTAATTGAGTGTGTGTGTGTGTGTGTGTGTGTGTGTGTGTGTGCACTAGAGAAAAGAAGAGCGAGGGGATTTCTGAGCTGTTTTATGACATTAGGATTCAGTTCCAGCTGCCTCAGTTCAAGTTCAGGTGGAAAAGAGGGATAGAGGAGAGAAGAAGAGGACAGGAAAGAAGAGGAGGAACGGCTCATATAAACTCTGATCCGATGGGAAATTCCCAAAACCTCTCACTTCTGCAACATTTGAGGCTCTTTATCATCTCACAACCTCATCTCAGTGTCACCATAACCTTTTTCCTTTCACTCTAATATCCATCCCTTCCCTATTCATCCCTCCATCTGTTAGTGGTTAGAAGAAACATGTTCCCTTCAGGGCCAGGGACCTGTAGTATTTCCTGCTTTGCCAGAGAGAGCAAGGGGGAGAGAGGCAAGAGAGGAGGAGGAGGAGGAGACAAAGGGGAGAACAGAGAGGCTCTGAGCCTGAGGAGGAAACACACACAGAGAAAAAGAAACAGAGAGACGTTGAGAGAGAGGGAGGAAGGAGGGGGGGAAAGGAGGTTGAATGTGCGCATACATCTGGCTTTGATTAGCCAGACAGAGAGGGTGATGGTGAGAGAGAGGAGACAGAAGGGCTTTTATTTTTGGCGCTTTTGGGGATACAGAGTGATTGACCTATATTTTTTCTCCTCCATCGTCTTTGAGTTTTCCTTTCTTCTCCCCAGTTCATTCACGTTTCAGATCTCGGGAACCAACTTTTTTTTTTTAGTGTGCTTGTCTCTGTAGACGAAGAAGCAGGAAGGCTATTTAGGTATTTTCTTTCTCCCTGTTCCCCTCACTTCTGTTTCATTTGCACGTATACGGTCTGTCGGTGCCTAATGTCTCTATACCAAGGGTCTCCAACAAGTAGCTTGCTACTTTTGTCTGAGTGGCTCACTAAAGGCTACAAGAATATGGACATAAATTTGATAACACAATTGTAAACCAGTTTAAATGTCTATCCAATCAAACTCACAGACATTGCGCCTCCTTCTGACACAAAATGATTATTTGTCAATCAGCCCGCTGTAACATCAGGCGATGTTAGCAGACCAGCAAGAGTACATCAGATCTGACAATGACTGCAGAAAATAGCCAGGCCAATAAGTCCACGGCAACTTTTCATGGGACTTTCCTTCTGGTAGCAGTTTACGAACAGAGAAGGTTAAAGGAGCTGAAAACAACGCTTAAAGGGACTGTATGTACGTTTTTACATGTATTAAATGTTTGTTATTGCCAATGTGTGAACAGGTTGTAACCTTCCGTGACTTTTTTGGGTTTCCTCTACCTGTAGACTGCTTTTAATCTGAAGAATGCGGGACGTTTTTTTCTGGGAAAATCCAACGGATGAGACGTCACGCACGCTCGCGAGTGCCTTTACTTTCTTCAGCTCCGCTTACAGGGCGAACAGAGTGCAACGATAGCTAACGCTAACAAACAATCAGCCATCACCACAACTCAGACTCCAACACAAACTCCACAGAAGCACAAAAAAAAAAAAAGTTATTTCTGGTGAAGCTCGTCTTGCAAAACAGGAATGTGACCGATGTCGGGGGGGAAACTAGGATCAACATCGGCCGGGCCTTCGATTCATGGAGGGACCTTCGTTTGGTTTTGGGAATCAAAACGGACCCGAGCTGGCAAAATTCCTAGAGGCCGATGCTCGCTCACATCTACGTAGCGCAAGCAACAGGACGCTGACTGTCGTCCGCTTAACGCCACAAGTGTCACCGTTAACAAGCAATTTCGGATTCTTACATAAAGCCCCTTTAAAACACAACAGTCTCTGTTTATCAGACGGAGGAAGAAGAAGGCCAACGCTGCAGCAGAGGCTTCGTTTAGTGGAGTACATCCTCACGAAACACAAAGCCCTTCACCTACGGAGGGATTGTAATAGAGGCGATGACTGAGGTGGCTGAAATGTTATTAAAGGACCATGAAAGTAAAACAGAAATGATGTCTGCTGTTGGTGATGTACAACTTGGTGGCGCTATGAGTAGCTCTGGGACACTTTCATTTTGTCAAATTAGCTCTCAGAGGAAGAAAGGTTGGAGACGCCTGCTCTATACTGATGCCATGCCACATTATCATTACACCATGTCCTGCATTACTTTATCTTATTTTTAGCCCCTATACAATTATTGATTTGTTTATTTATATTTGTGCAATCGATATTACGACAGCAACTCGCCAGCCAACATCCATCTGTTACCGAGCAACAGAAGGTGAATAAACTCATTTGGTTTTAGAAATTATATCTCAGCCATTAAAGCAGCAGTAGGTGAGACCGGGGCAAATGTGATTAAAAAAAGTTAAAACAAATATATATTTCCCAAGTATACTTTATGTAGAAAGTATACAAATATCAATGTACTAGTAGTATACTTATAAGCGTACTGCTTTAATACTTCTTTGGACTAAATTGGCCCACTTTTTAGTTTACTTATAAGTATACTTTAAGTGTAAGAATAGTAAACTTTGAGTACACAACTAGTTTACATTTAAGTCTTATTTTGTACTGCAACTAATATAAGTAGGCCTATAGAGGTAGTTAACTAGTTTTAAACTTGTAAGTGCACTACTTCTACTAAATAGGCCCACTAGTTTGTAAAAGTATACTTTAAGTGTAAGTAGTGTACTGATAGTATAAGTAGTTTTACTGGTAGCCCACATTTTAGTTTATGAATGTGCACTTTAAAATATACTCTCAGTAAACTACTAATAGTTTTTTATACTGCAAGAATACTTGTATATACTTGTAGCCCACTTTATAGTTTATGAAAGTGCACTTTAATATTTAAATAGTTTTTATACTACAAATATACTTACTTATACTTAAGTACTTAAGTAATATAATAAAAATATAATATCTTTATCAAAAGATTAAGTATAAGCCAAGTACACTTAGACTTTTCTGTATACTTGTCAGTATGAGCCAAGTATACTTCTGTTAAGTATATCTCTGATGAGTACATAAACTGAAAGCATACTCTCTTATTTTAAGTTTAAAAGAAGAATACAAGTAGCACACTTGAATAAACTTCCTTTTGGTAAAGACAAAGCAGTATTTGCTGCTTCCTCTCAGACATTTGAGAATGTACTTTTAGCTTTTTTTGATTCACTACAACTGAGTACAAATGAAAAAAAGGATCTAATCTTGGTGCTTGTGGGCATGTATTCTCAAAGTCAAGATCATTTAGCAGTATATATATATCTGATGTTGAGTTTCAGACTTTCCCACAGTGGTTTGAGCAGCAGTATTGTAATTGCCTTGCATAGACCACAGCAGTGGAGTCTGATGTTTAGTCTGGGATTAATATAAAAACAAGTCTTGAGTAGAAGAGGCAGACAGATCAGAGCTGACGAAGCTGAGTGTGTCTCGTTGTCAGTGTCTCCAATCTCTGGGAAATGTCAAGTAACCTCTGATAGCTTCCCCCCCCCTCAACTTTAAATTCAACTCTGATAAATGTGAGACCGATGAGAGATGTTCATGTATATCTTACATAATAACTGCTTAGCGTTTATGAATCAAAGGCACATATCAGGCTGGAAGTCGGCCACAGAATCTGCAGTATTATGGCTTCATGTAGTCAGACGTCAGTCTGTGAGGAGAAATCTTCTCTGTGTCTCTCACTGTTTCTCATTTCAGTCTCAAACGGCCTCTCTGTCAGGGTTTTTTTTTCATGTGTTTTTGGGGAGTGTTTGTAATTTCTGCTGACTGAGGAGATATCAGCTTGTAGTTCTGCAGGGGAAAGAAACGAATGAAAAGACACGCTGACTGCATTTGAACCACATAACCAGCCCTTAATAAAAACATTTTTTTCTTTAAATTCATTTGAGATAAAAACTTTCTTAAAGTTATTTCAAGTCTCTTGTGCATCTTGTCATGCGATGCAAATGTTATGCTATGTCCAGTTTTATGATATTCTCCTCGTGTAACCCACATAAATTGAACATATGATCAGTTAACAGTTGTATTTTCTCTAATAATTACCAAATTATTTTTTATATTATTTTTTAATATATATTTTATAATTATTGTTTTTAAAACATAATATTTATAGATGGTTTACAAACCAATTATTAACCATTATCAAAGTGTTACAAATATCTGATCTATTTAATGTTTATATATCTTTCCCAAACAATTTCTTAGAGTTTCACAAATCATTTTGTAATCATTAACAAATACTTATAATATATAAAATGTTATAATGTTTGCAACAATAAACTGTTAAAATAAATTATAGCACTACTAATAATTACTAAACATTATTAATAATAATTTCCTGGTTTTTTAACTGTAAGATATCTATTAACTACATTTTAATTAAATTATATATATATATATTATAATATATATTATATACATAATATATTATTATCATATATTATATATAATATTTTATTTTATATTATATAATAATATATTATAGATTATATAATAATATATTATTATATATTATTAAATTGTCAATTTTCTATTTATAAATGATGGTTATTATAAAGTGTTACCGAATATTTCTGCCACCCTAAACTGGACTTCATACCAACGGTATGAGTTGCTATGCTTCCCTCCAGAGGCCAGGTGCTGTAATCACATGGTCACTTGGTTGATTGGGTGTCTTATTTTGGAGGGTTAATGACCCCGTTAGTTAACACTGGGGCCAAACAAGTGGCCACAGACCTGTTTGACTTTGTTAATCACTGAATCATGAGAGTAAAAAGGGTATTTTTAGTGCGTTGTTGCTTAGCTGAAGGTCTTTAAATAACAACAGATTCAATTCAAACCTGTATTTACAGTGTACTGTGTGTGATAGCGAGTGCATCTAGTGACATTGTGCACGCTTGCTGTGTCTCTCAGGGTATAGTCATCTGTTTTCAGTTTAAAAATGCTCATCAAGGCAGACCTCTGTATACTACTGAAACAGTAAATGCTCATTCTACACCTCTCAGTGTAGAGTCATTGATATAATGAACTTTTACATGAGAAGCAGGCGGAAATAAACGCAGCTTTATTGTTGTACAATATCCAGCCAGACTGACCTGATACATACATAAAAGGAAAGATGCATATAGGCCCAGAGCTATCACTATAGTTACACAGAAACATAATACAAAAGTCCTACATTGGTCTTTTTACTTTACGTTTCTCATATCAGCAGCAAAAGGCGTCTGGATTCAACTCTCACTCAGCTTCGTCCATCTGGAATCGTAGGAGCATGAACTATTTAATAATTCATCACATTCAGGAATCCTCACCAAAGTCAAGTCGACAAGGACATGATGGAAATGCATTTGTGGAAAAACTAAAATGTTTTGTAATAATTCGGAAACTTAAAGACCTTGTAAAGGAAATTCATTATAAATGTTGGAATAATAACTGAATAATAATTACTGAAAACATGTGAAAAGACTGTGAACATTGTAGTACTGGATTGTGGAGTTAGACCCTTAAACTGTTTTTCGCCAGTTTTGTGTTCAGGATTTTTTGGGCGGGGCTGAAACTACGGCTCCATGACAAAGTGGAGCCATCCTTAGCATGACCCCATCCTTCTTCAGAAACCTGGTTTTTGAAAGGCAAAAGAGAAGCGATAGCAACTAACCTCTTTAACTGTTTATGTACAAGAAATCTGGTTGACAGTAATGTGACTTCCCTGTATGAAATTTAATATTTTGAAGGGACCTCACACATGTATCCAAGAATAAGGTCGTTATAACTGTTGCACTAAATCTTTTCAATGGGATGAAGGTTTGTTTGAAATTAAAGCTGCAGCGTCAACAACATGATCTAAATTCCATTAAAGAGGAATTTACACCTTGACACAAAACAATCAATTATTTGCGTTAACAATTTAAGTTAATAATGTTTGGTCTATCAAGACCTCATAAACCGTACTGGTCAGATTCAGAGTCGTTATTCTTCCCACTGAACTTGACAATTGGGACTATCTTCCTTTAAAAACACCCACGTTTAGTCCACTTCAACTACAACTGCTGAGCCTGGGCCGGGCTTTCATGTTAGTATTTAGTTAATTGGCCCTGATTGTCATTCATCACATACCTATTTGCTGTGGGGTAAGATTTGAATCACAAAGGGAACAAAGTCTTGGAGGTTGTTGCTACAGTCTCTGGTTATCTTCAGTCCACAGTGTCAGATACAGTACCAGCAAACTGCAGTAGTTAACCAAAGATTAGTGGTATCAATCCAAAAATAGCAGTACTGGAATCAGCTTAGTATTTGATATTTGAAATAGGCCCTTTTTTAATACTTTTACATGTGTAGTCATCTCAACCTTTCCAAAGGGGTTTCTCTTTTATTGGGAAAGTCAGACACGCAGAGGTTTAAGCATTATAAAAGTTACACACATATCAGTCTGAACTGGTTGTACTGGTTCAGCTCCTCAGGCAGGGGGGGGCAGCCTCGGGGGGAGTGGGGGAGGCAGGCGGGGTGAGCCGGGAGAGGGACAGCTGACTCGGGGACGGTCCGATAGAAGACTTCCTCACAACCGAGCTGCAACGGTGAGATCGAAAAGACACGGTCAGGCAGTAGGGGTGTAAGAAAATATCGAAAATATCACAATATTTAATTCTCAAAAACACTGATTTTAATAATTAAATAATTAAATTTTTATATGCAAAGATGAACTCAGCCAATACTTTATTTCATTTGCAAAGTTATGCACCCTCTCAGTGTATGTGTTCTCTCAAAGTAGTGCTGTGATGTTTGATTTTACAGACTGTTCTGAATGCATAAACAAAGTAAACTTTTTTTACTCAGATTTTTTGCATATGGCGGTGTGTTTTTCTAAAATTAGATTTTAAAAAATCGCCATATGTCGCCTTGCTTACAGTATATATCGGGTAGTACACCAGATACAGAGGGTATTAGAAATCTGTAAACCCTTCATAATTCGATTTCAATGCAAATGTCTAGCCTTAAATTCCCCTGATACTGGACACACTGCAACACAAAATATTGTCAGCATCAACCAAGAGTTCTATAAAAAGTTAGATAAAACTCTGGTCCTTACTCTTCTTCCGTCCCCATGTCTTCCTGCTGCTCTCCATCCACTGTGTTGTTTGTGTGATCAGCACCTCTATCCTCCTCCTCTTCCTCCACATTGTTGCCCATCAGGCATCGGGGAGGCCGGTTCTCCCCGCTCTGCTGCTCGCTGAGCTCTATGGGCTCCACGACTATGGAGGGAAGACGCTCCCTCTGGTAAAGAAAGTCTTCAGGGTAATCTGACTCGTCATTCGTGTTGATTTCAGGGAAGATCTGGTCCAGGGAGGAGATTTATAATGAGTCATATTGGCCTTCAAAAATAAACTTTTAAACATTTAAGTGCCCAGTCTAAAGCTCACGGGATAAAAAAACCAACAATACCAGCTTGAGTTTATTAAAAAAAATACATATCTTAACATTTGAGACAATGCTATCATCTAGGGTCACGTCACATCTTTGTTAAAGCAGCCACCAAATTCGACTGTTATCAGGCCATTAAAGGGACTATTTGTAAGAATCAGAAATTGGTTTTAACAGCGACACTTGTGGCCGCAATGTCAACGACAGCCAGCGTCCTGTTGCTCACGCTCGCCCGTGTGCACGCGCTACCTGAATGTGAGCGAGCATCCGTCAAAACAGCGAGACGACACACTTCAGCTAAAACCACAATATCACTCTATATTTCACATGCTTGGCAGTAATGTTAGCTGACCAGACGAAGGTCTCTCCATGAATCAATGCTGATTCTAGTGTTGGCTTTTCCTGCCTCTGACTCCCGACCCGGTTGGAGACGATAACGTTACTCGCTGCGGAGCCCCGTCACTTCACAAGACACGGGAAACCTCTGTTGGTCTGGAGGAGCTGCAGCATTTATTTCTGCACAAACGTCCACTGCACATTCACTAGATATTCTCAGAGCTAAACTAACTCTTCTGCAGTGTGTAGTGTGCGCGCGTGCACGTGTAGAGGTGGAGCGAGCTGAGAACGAGCGTGGTGTGTGAGTGAAGGCAAGTAGCGGAGCAGGAGCAGAGACTCCGGTCCTGGAGACCGAGACTACGGTCTCCCCCGCGTCCTCCGACCGCGGCCAACACTGAAGACGGGCTTCACTAGATATAACTTTGTGGTTTTGGTGCTTCCGTGTAGTTTGTGTTGGAGTCTTGTCTGAACAGCGTAGCCACACGCGAGCACGCATGGGACACCGACCCGCAATGATAAACTAAGAATGAGCCGTTTATATCTACATAGTTCCGCTATGTTGCTCCTCCATGTTTCTACAGTAGCCCAGAACGGACAAACCAAACTCTGGCTCTAGAGGGAGCCTTTCATGTTTTTACGTTACCTGAAGGCCACCGTAGTTCTCTGACTCGATTTGAGTAGGAAGGGGTAAGTGGAGGGGGTATTCAGTTGGTTGCAATCTGCAACCTCACCATTAGATGCCACTAAATCCTACACACTGCTCCTTTAAACAAGGCCAAATAAGGCAGGTCACTGCACCGGAGTGAAGTTAAAGATGTCTGTTGTACCTGGTAGGCTTTGCTCCCTCTTCTCTGAACCGGATGCTCCTCCGTCTGAGAGTCCTCTTGACTGAGAACGGTGCTCATACTGCAAACAACACATTTTGGGTTAACTTGGGTCAATTTTGTCTGTCTATCATCCAACATCATCAATTGTCTGACTGGCTCACTGAATTTCAGCAATACAGAATCCAAAGATGCCTTCTTTTCTCCAAGTCTACACTGAATTGATTATTGATTCTAGGTTTTCAGCGATGAATTTGAGCTACAAAAGGACTGCATCTTTCCAGAAACTAAAAACCATCTTAGATTTGTTCGCAGTTCAGTATGATACCTAACAAATCTGTTCAACTGACAAAACTCAAATATAGATTATTTATATTAAATGAAGAATGTACATTCAATACATAAAAGCTAAGAACAGAATGACCACAAACGTGTTTTCAGTAAACAGGAAAATCTGCATTAGTTTAGTATCATTAACGTTTAAAAAATCTTTGTACAGTAGCTTTACAGATGTGAAAGTCTCATATAACCTAAGATCAAACAGGTTTATCTCCACAGGTACCAGCGCATGGAGGACTGTTTCCATATGTTTCATTGAAACATGTTTCCAATGCAAAACTGTGGGGCGGTTTTGACAACAAGTGTATACTGTAGGGATGAGCAGAGAGGAGGCAAGGAAAGAGTCTGCTGTTTTAATCTGCAGGTAAGCACTTCATGACATAACAGGCTTAAACAACAAGTGACTCCTCAACTCGAAGGAGGATGGGGGGAGGAGGGAGAGAACCGGGATAAAAAAAGAATGCCCTAAAGGATAACAATTATAGAGAGCATTTGGTATCACTAGATGAAGTATATAAAAGTGATTGTCCAGTTAATTACTTGATAAGAGAAAGACCATTACAGGTCATTGCATTTTTTCTATGACTTTCACGTAAGCATAAATACTTATGAATAAATGTGTTATACTGTCCATGTAAGCTGAATAAAAGAAGGGACACATCCAGTCATCCAATACTTTGTTCACCTTATCTCTATGGACATGAATGGTCAATGGTTACTGAAACACAATAGTATTGCACAGTTGTATTACAATACTAACTGAACGACGATGACGATGATGTTTACTGCAAGGTGTTGGTGTTTAAACCCACTTCAAGGTTTCAATGAATGTAATTTCAATGAACACCTCTTGGATCAATTATGTTAAATTTACAATGTGACCTCATTTTTACCATTGTACTCTAAGAATATAATCCAATCATTTCTCACAGCTGTGAAAGTTTGAGCGGAGAAAGTAGTTACATCTTTAGAGAGTATTTGGAGTATTTTAGTGGTGTATCTTACCTGTGTGAGGCAGGAATTCAGCTCATCTTTACTGGGACATAATGGACGTAAAGACCCAGAGGATCCAAACAAGAAGGTATTCCGAATGTTCTTCTTATACAAAAAAATGTCCAAAAAAACTGGGCTATTTCTGTTGAGAGTCGACCACACTGTGCTGTCGGTCAATTTCTTTCATCCTGCCAGTCACAGGTTCAGCTTCCTTTCTTCCATCACCCCCCCCCCCCATCCCCTCCACCTCTCCTCCTCCTCCCCCTCCCTTCATTTTCCCACAGTTTCCCATTCAGTGACGCACACAGCGCTGCACATTCGGAGTAACGTGCAAACCTGCTTTTCAAGCTGACAGGCTTAGTGTCATCTTCAATTACAAAACAAAGCCTGGATGTAACATGTGAGTGTGCAGCAACACAGGAAGGCCTCATATACATACAGATTAGCAGGCGAGCTGTCCTGGCTGCACACCGTCATTATTATTTTTACATCATGATTAATGCCATAGGCATTCCCCCCAAATAACTCCAAGTACTCATCATTCAGCAGAGTTGCTCATGCCGTGGTAGATTAGGAAACTCACACATTAAGGCTACCGAATCAACAAGATTATAAAGTAAATAAATGTCTATGGGGCCGTTATTGAAGCAGAACTATTTGCAAATGTGTGCTGAGAGTTGTGTAACTGTATCTCAATCCGTGCATACGTAATGAGATATATAATTGTGTAAAATAATTTCTAAATGTGTACAGGTATTTACAAATGTGTATTCAGAATAATCAGATTTGTAAATGTGTACATAAATCTGTTAAGTAGACAAATCTGTAAATGCGTTAATGGCTGTATTTTGCTCCAGAGCAGACCTTTCTACTCTAACTGGGAACTCACTCATGATTAAAACATTTTTTATACATCCATTCTGAAACCTAAGTTAAACAGGAGTCATTTTCTAGTCTAACCAGTAGGAGGTGCTAGCACATTTTGGGCTGTACTGTAACTTGCAATCAACTGCTGCTGCATGGAATACATGAACAGGCAGTAACAGGAGTGTATTCACTAAGTATGTTCAATTAATGCAGTCTGATCTGGAATTGATTTCATAGGCGAACCATTACTGAATGTTCTCTACATGTTGTTAATTTGCTTAATGTGTCCTTCAGTTTCCTTAAAAACATCATGTTCACATTCTGGGTTCAGTGAGGTATATTAACTATACTATCATGGCATTTGTAAGGACATATGGAGTCAAATAGACTGTAGAATATTTTCTTTTTCATGATATAGATAAATCAGGGATAATAAGCATGTAGGGAAATATACAAAAATAACTAAAAATGCTACCTAGGTGGGTTCGTGGTCAGGACTTCCATTTCCTCATCACCTTCACATTTTGAGTTCAGTGAGGAATATTAACCGTACTATCACGGCATTAGTAAGGACATATGGAGTCAAATAGACTGTAGAATATTTTGTTTTTCTTGTCATATGTTTCATGACATAACATTATCAAAACATGCCACATAAAAATAAAAAAAATAAAAAGCATACATGGAAAAAAAATGGGAATATGATGCCCTTTTTTTTAAATGATGCCCAGTTGATAGGCAGGCTATTAGCATCAGTTTAGGGAAGATGCGACGGAATAGAAACATTATATTCCTACTGGAAAAGCTAAAGATAGCTAGGATCAGACCCAGGACCAGCAGTGGAAATGCTGCTAAGAAATGGAGATTAAAGCTTCAGTAGGCAGCAAGTTTTTGGCATCATTGGGCAAAAAATTCTATAATAACCTTTCAGCATATTGTAATTTAAGTGTTCTGAGAGAAAACTAGACTTCTGCTCCTCCTCATGGCTCTGTTTGGTCGGAGTTCGCGAGTGATTGACAGCTGCTCAGAGATGGCAGACTCCAGATCAGCTCTGACTGGTTGTTTTCCTCCGGTCTGTGAAATCTTGCAGATGCCGTTAGGAGCACCGGAGGACACCGAGGAACAAGATTTTTTTCCAGATTACCTGTCTCATGCAGTGACCGTTTTATAAAAAATAACTTTTTTTTAAATCATATTTGCTCCGTTTCAACCCACTGTAGCTTTAAAGTTTAAGGCGGTGCTGTGTGGAAGCTGTGGTGTATTTAAAGAGGAAGGAGGCAGTTCACTCGAAAAGTCAAAACAGAAAATTTGGGGAGGAGAAAGAGAAGAGAGTGAAAGAGAGGACAGACACAGAGGAGGAGGAAAGAGGGACAGAGAGAGTAGAAGGATAAATAGACGGAGAGTGGATCTGGGTGAGAGGAAATGATCTCTGCTGCATCCTTGAAGAAGAGTGAGTGAGGGAGACATGAGGAATGAGAGGGGGGATAGAGAGGAGAGATTAGTGAGACAGAATCAGGGGAACTAAAAGAGATCCTATGACGGTTGACAAAATAAGAGATTGGTTGGTGAGAGTAAGAGCAACAGTTAGCACTGATTCAGGTCAGTGGTTCCTATTTCTGTGGCAGGGGGGGGCAGAAAAAAGGGAAGAAAAGCAAACAAATACAGGTAATAGAATAATAGAAACATTTAACGAGCGTTAGACAGGAAAGGAAAAGAGGATTTGTTATGTTTCCCCTGAAGTATTAGGTCTCAATGTTGCAGTAGAAGTTTATAGAGTTAAAGTTTATAGCTTTCAATAGAGGGAGTCGGGAGAGAGCGAGACTCAAGCACCAAAAAAGGTCTGGAGCCGGAGCTGGAGAAACTGCAGGCTTGACAGATGCTGCACAGCCATGAGGAGAGAAGAGTAAAGAGAAAGACAGACAGACAGACAGACAGACAGAGAGAGAGACAGACAGACAGATAGAGAGAGAGGAGGGGCTTGACACAGAGACAAACAGGAGACAGAAAAGTAAGTGACAGTAAACTAGAAACTAGAGGTGGGGTTAGGTGTGATCCAGAAAGAGTAGTAGAGTGTGTGTGTGTGTGTGTGTGCGTGTGTGTGCGTGTGTGTGGGGGGGGGTTCGGAGGCCATGTCGACGGGCCCTGACCTTGGTGCACCTGACCTGGCCAAGGGCCCCCATCAGACGACGGGACCCGTTGGGCTGCAGACCCTGTTGGACCTGCTGGTGGGCGTCTACCAGGAGTTCTACTCCTCGCCGTTGGCGAGGGAGAAGTACGTCTCTGGTTTCCTGCAATGGGGTGAGTGTTTTCAGCTTATTTCTAGGTAGGTGTGTGTGTGTGTGTGTGGGTGTGTGTGTGTGTGTGTGTGTGTGTGTGTGTGTATTTTCTTTTATAATCTAAGGTCTTCTACATCTGCTCACACCCTGCTCTTTATACTGTACTGGTCGTGAAACACGATTTCTGTTTATTTGCAGACAGATCTCACTGTACCCACAGTTATAGAAGATCTACTATGAACTGAAAGTTTAAATTGGTCCCGTATTGTAGAGTTCCATGTCTTGTTTTATTATAAAGAAGGTCTAGGTGTTATATAAATACTGTGAATGTGATATCTCTGTCAATTTTACTTCTAATAAAAATACAGATAAATGCACCGATGGAAAGCTGAAGATCTAGAGGTGTGTTGGTGAAACCAATAACAACTGAAATATTCAGATTTTTTAACAAATCCTGATACCAATAATATTAATATTATAACTGGATTCCATTTAAAGACTGACCGTCAGACGAGGTTGACATTTTCCAGGGATTACAGTTCCATGACAGCATCACAGCTCTAAAATGAGCCGACCTCTGTGTTCTGATCCAGAAGGCAGCAGGAGACCACAAGGTCATGAAAAGCAACACTCCTCTGTTGACTTTACGCCGTCCCTCATGAACATCCCATAGACGTTTCAACTGGTATCATATCACCAAGAACACCATGACTTTATGACAGACAAACTGTATATAAAATATATGATAAACACGTTTACTGCTGACATTTTGTGGTGGTTATTTCAGCTGGTGTCTTCTTACCATGTGATTTTGACGTCATCACACCTCAACTTTCACCCCATCCGTTCACACTCCTCCCTCTGTCTCTACAGAACGAGTCCATGCATGTGACTGTGTGTGTATCTATTGTATTGCCCAGGGGGCTATCATGTGTCCCCAGTGATGAGACACTCCAAATTTAACCACAGCATGTGTCCAGGACTGAGGATCGAGTGTCGGAGTTGGCCCGAGGATGGTTGCCGTGTCTCAAGCTCCTCCTCCTTCGCTTTTCTTCTTGCGTTCATCTTATTTGTTGACCTTTATTCGCAACATGCACAACCTAGCACTGTCTTACAACATCACAGAGAACAACTTCTGCACATCAGATCGTTGAAAGACAGCAGTTTTTAACCATGACCAACGAACAATAGGGAATATCCATGGCTGGTATTACCTGTTGCCGTACTTAGAATACGGAGGAGACCAAGGAAACGAGGGTCGCGGGCCGGGGTCCTAGAGGAAACGTGAAAACCGGCCTCCTCTGTCGAGTATTCTTCTAGCAAATGTCCAGTCACTTGAAACTGTAAACGGTAAGAACTGCAACGTTATAGTTTTCACAGAGAATTGGCTTGACCCCTTTGATCCCAAAACGGCTTCATCCAGGAGGCCGCTGTACGTGTCCCGTAGTCACAGCGTTCAGTGTCATTTTCACTGTATAAACGTAGTAGTTTTAAGCCCAAACGTGTAGTTCCTTCCTAAACCTAACTATAGTAGTTTTGTTGCCTAAACCTAACCAAGGATAATCACAGTGGTTTTGATGCTGAAAATAAAGTGGCATGACACCTAGGGGTGTTAGCCTACGTGACGAGTTGGGAGTGAGTTCGGATATTAACATCGGGAAGAGCAAGGGGAGGGTGTCTGCTTCATGATCAACAACCTCAGATGTGGAGATCATTTCTATGGGCTGTTCTCCTGTGCCTTGGTGTCTTAGATTAATTATGCAAATGAAAAGCCGAAATATCAGCAACAAACCCAGTGTGGACATTTAGCTAACTGTTCACCAACACAAATGATAACTTTCTTATTGATCCATTTTGTCCTCCAGCTCTTTGCTCTGTCGTTCTTCATGGAGAGGAGTAATTTCCGTTCATGATGACAGGAAGATGGCAGAAGGGTTGGCAGAGCACTTACGGTGGTAGTCTTGAATAAACACAAGCAGGCACAGGATATATGCACATACTGTATACACACACGCACACGCACACGCACACCGACTGTTCCACAAACGTTGCTTTTTTTGGTAGGATACAGCTGCAGGAAGCAACGGACGGCGATGTCCATTTCCTGCACAGAAACAAAACGAATGACTTTCTCCCAGCGGTGAGATTTTTACTGAAGAGTTTCATCCATAAATGATGACGTCACTGAGGAATGAGCAGGCAGGAAAAGTCAAACTATGCCCAAAAGTAAAAGTTATCAAGGTGGTGGACACTAAAGAACTTTCCCCCGAAACTAAAATCCTTTTGAGGAACTCATTGCGTTTCCACCGCAGGGACCAGGATCAGTTCTGGGGACATTTTATGAGGCCTTTTTACCCCAGAGAAAGGCCCTGGTAGTACTTTCAGAAAGTACAGGAGTTTGCAGAGAGGATCGTCGCTGATTGGTAAAACACACACACAGCTGCGCTGCCAACGGCTTCAACTTATTTTCATTCATAGACAAGGAAGTACTCTGGTATCGATTTAGGACCATTTTAGGATGAGGGAAGCACATTTCTCTTTGTTTGATAACATTGAAAGTAAAGTTAGGCTCTGCCGTCGGCTTCATGACTGAGAAAAGAGAGAGAGAAAGATCGCAAGGGCGAGCGGTAACATTAAAAGAGTTACAGATGATTTACTGTGGAGACAAGTGCGTTTAGTTTCATTTTACTCTGCTGCATTTCATTCATTACATCCAACGTGCACTGTTCACTGATTGGTGAAACACACACAGCACTGCTGCTTCAACTGTATTGATATTTGTTATGATGAATCGTCCTTCAGGATCTGTGTTGTTATGAACAACACACTCTTTCATTTTAATTCAGATATATTGTATATATTTTTTTGGGGGTATTTCATTGTAATTTTCTCCTATTCTATGTTTGATTCTGCACTTACTTTTATTCTTAATTTCATTTTCTCTTATTATGTTTATGTTATGCACCAAGACACCAAAGCTAATTCCTTCTTTGTGAAAACCGACTTGGCAATAAACTGGATTCTGATTCTAGTTATCATTGACAGGATTGTCGTGTTCCTTCAGGAAACCTTTAGCTCTGAGGCGACAGTATGTGTGCCTGAAGTTTCTCTCTCTTGCATTCCTCTCGGTGTGAGGAGGTGGGGGATGAAAATAAAAATAAAGGACTGGAAAATTTGCCTCGATTCATAAATGATAGCTGCTATTTATAGCTGTACAGAGTGACTCCAATTTAGACAGTTACTCTGTTGAAGAGGAACTCCCGTTATGGCAAATATAATCTGTTGAGCTGGAAGGACACACAGAGCAACAAACTATACGTGTGTTCAAACTTTATTGAAAAATAAAGAGTAACATTTTACAGTTTAGGACATCCAGAAAGTCAAATCCTCCCACACCTGAGCTCATCACTGGAGCTTGAAAAAATTTAACCAGGGTCATTATAGGAATAGTCATATCCTGGGTCTGTCCTTGAGTCTCCATTCATAATGTCCATGGCAACATGTTAGGAACCTACAAAGAAACAAATGCATACTACTTCTACAAAGTGTGTGTTTACGTTTAAAGGGGCAATTATAGAAGCAAAGAAAGGCTTTAAAAATTTTAATTTTATGAGCAACTGAATACCTTGTTGTGACGGCTACTGAATCCTTCATGGAATATTTCAACATTTTGGGAAAAATCAATATGGAGCTATGGAGCTTATAATGAAGACTGGAGGCAGGGGGAAGTAGCTACCCTGGCTGTGACCTTTTAAAAATCTGCCTGCTTGTACATAACACATTGTTACGTTCCCCAAAAAAACAAAAACCTGAATGACAGTGACCAACAAAATATACCTGCACAAAGAACAGATTTATAGTGATCCCGGACGAGCCCCCAATTGTTACGTTTCCAAAAAAACAAAAAAGGAAATGACAGGGGTCGCTCCTGGGAATCTAACAAAAATAAACTGCACAGAAATAATAATAATAATAATAATAAAAGGGTTCCTTGGGTTCTAAAAGGAGACTGAGGGAATATAATTCCCCACAGCCGCCCACTAAATCTACCAACAATGACAGACCAACAAAAAAGGTATCGGACCCAAATGAAATGTAAGTTGGGAGTCACTGAGGGGGGGACACAAAAGAGAAGTAGAGGCTGGCTAAAGATGTGCACACTCAAAATCAAAACCCCACAAAACACACAGAATCACTAAACCCAATGTAAACCCAAAGAGCCAACTGAAGGTGTTGACCCTCTGCAGACACACAACCAACTGAGCAGGGTGCAGCCAACCTGCTGATATAACCTCCCAGCAGGCTGATTATCACCAGCTGAGGGTGATCACAGGTGATGAGCAAGGAGAGAGAGAAACCTGCAGCCCAGATCTGTCATTATCCCTCTGACCATAACAACATCATCATCGTCAAATCACAAGTTATGGATTGAGGGTTTAGTTGTGTGCTGGAACAGTTTCTCTCCAGGAAAGTTGTCTCCATGTTTCCTCTGTCTTTATGCTGAGCTATAGTCTACTTGCCAGCAATGTGAACCCAGAAATGTTGAGTACCCTATGTCAGAAATGTACAACTGGCAGTCACAGTTTCTTCTCTTCTCCAATCACAGCTGAGCCCCTGGTGAGGCAGGTGAGAAGGACTCGCATCACAAGAGAAGACTTTCACATCCTGAAGGTGATCGGCCGGGGCACATTCAGTGAGGTGAGCAGGTCTGGAGCAGGAATTAAATCTTAATCTCTATCTTTTGTACATTTTGTGCAACCAGCATCAGACTATTATAAAATAACCACATAACCCCTTTGTGCTAATGTGCACATCAAACATGTCATTTTCATTAATTATTCTACACAGTTTTTTTCTGCACGTCAACAAGCATGTAGGCAAAAAAATTGCGGATCACATAAAACTTCTCACTCCACTTATGACTTCCTCAGGACCGGCCGTTCCTGCCAGTCTTTTAAAATTAAATTAGTAAATTGTGGCCTCATTATATATTATTTTCTCTCTATGGCCACTCCTGTTATACCATATGTTAAAATGTTTTTTCTTAATCAACCTCACTATACAAATCTTTGCAGGTTGCTGTAGCAAGGATGCGAAGCACACAACAAGTGTACGCTCTGAAGATTATGAATAAATGGGACATGCTGAGGCGAGGAGAGGTACACACACAAACACTTTGATTTAAGCTGGGTGTTCTTCAGTTGGTTGTGGCTCGGTGTGATTTGGCCTCTGTCTTCCTACTATTGGCTTTTATCCAGTTGTCTTTGTGTTTGCGTCTTACACAGACAGCATGTTACCAGGAGGAGAGGGAGGTTTTACTGAGGGGTGACCGATGCTGGATCACAGAGTTGCACTATGCCTTTCAGGATGACAACTATCTGGTGCGTATATGAACACGGCCAATCAATAATGTCAATTAAATGTTTCATACAAATATGTCCTGCTAGTCTGTAACTATAGGCTGTATTTAATTGAAATTCCACTGCCATATTCCTCACCTATCCAACCTCGCAGTACCTGGTGATGGATTACTATGTAGGGGGGGACCTGCTGACTCTGCTCAGTAAGTTTGGTGACCGGATCCCTGAGGACATGGCTCAGTTCTACTTGGCTGAGATGGTCATGGCCATTGACTCTGTCCATAGACTGGGTTACGTACACAGGTAGACTATTCTCCTCTTTAAAAAACATATTGATTTGATTTACATGTTTAGTTTTAGACTGCAGCCACAAAGAAATTGTAGTCTTGCATAGCCAGACCTATCTCCAAATGCTGCGTCAGCGCTAAAGAAAGGTCTGGATCCACACATTATCGTTCTGGTATAGAGGAAAAAAAAGGCATTGGCTTGTTTGTATTTCTTTAAACCAATCACAATCATCTTGGGCGGTGCTTAGCACAGAATGCGGCGACGGTGTCCTTGCAAAATTGATAGCGGAAAGGGAGGAGAAAGCCACGTGAGATACGCGGTCAATGGCAGGATTATACCCACATCCAGTGAGTCAGACAAGAGAAATTGTATCTTAAGTATTAATATTGTTTTTCATATGACTTTTCTGAGTAATTCGCCCAACAACGCTCACACCAAAACATGTATGCACTCTCTCCTGGAACTGTGATATAACACTACAAACAATATGTTTTTTTTTTATTAATGAAATCTGACCTTTAGAGATGACCTCTACCCCATTTCTTACACAGAGACATCAAACCTGACAACATCCTGCTGACAGCTGATGGACACATCAGACTAGGAGACTTTGGTTCCTGTTTTAGGCTCCTAGAGGACGGGATGGTGAGATTTGACACTTTCTTAGAAGTTTCATCGAGGAGAGAAAAACTGCCAAACATCCGGCATCTAATGTTTAAACATTTCTTCATGTCAGTGACAGTTTCATGCAATAGAACAAATGTTGGAAATGTGGGTCATGACCTTTAGATATGCTCTTTTTGTTTGTTTTTGAAAAATTAAGCCTACTGATTTCATTGCAGGTTCACTCGTCCCTAGCAGTCGGGACCCCTGACTATTTGTCTCCAGAGATTTTGAGAGCAGTAGAGGGAGGTGGATGTTATGGTCCTGAATGTGACTGGTGGGCTCTGGGTATCTGTGCCTATGAGATGGTGCTGGGGACCACACCCTTCTACGCTGAGTCCATCTCTGAAACGTATGCCAAGATCATCAACTTTCAGGTGCATAAACACACTGACGATGTCTTTCAGAATTCAAAAGACATGTCAAACACTGGCAGTAATACAGTATGTAACACAATACTACAACTCGTTCAATTTGCTCTACTCATATGTTTAGTGGCGGTGTTTTTAGCAGTATGAGCACTCAAAGTAGTACAGCTTGCAGCAGTGATACTACTAGTGGTATCGTGGCGTAAATACCAGGCATTTAAAAGAATTTTCTTCTTTTTTTTAATCCCCAGGAGTATTTTGAGTTCCCTCCTTCTGGCCCCGTGATTTCAGACAAGGCTCGCTCCTTCATCACCGGGCTCATCTGTGAGAGGGAAGTCCGTCTGGGGAGGAAAGGCTCCGGTGACTTCAGGAACCATCCTTTCTTCTGTGAACTAGACTGGGGATCCCTGCATAAACTCCCTGCCCCCTTCCTGCCTGAAGTATCTAATCCAACCGACACCTCCAACTTTGACATCCTGGATGACGGCCTCAGTGAAATGGTATTTAGAGAATGTTACTGTCCATATCATGCACATGATGGAGGTGGCGTCTGAAGAGAAAATTCTATATTTGTAATCACTGTGAGCAACTCGGTTAGCCAGCTGGTGGTTACTGGTATCTGTTGTGTTCTGCAGGAGACGCTGTCTGGTGTGATGGACCGAGCTCCAATAGGAGTACACTTGGCTTTTGTCGGATACTCTTACACCGCTACCTGGTAAATTTAAATTCATGGTCTCAAGGCTTTATGTGCATCCAATTACTCTAATTGGCCTCTATATGAAGCCATCTGATTATTGTTTAATCGGTCTGCCTTTTATAGTCAGACGGGCGCCATCGACCGCAGTCGAGACATCATGATGCAGATTGACCACACAAGGATCAGGGACGGTGAGAGTCTTTACACACCGGAGAAACTGGTGAGAAAGCATCACCTTAAAGTCAGTTTGTCAGGTATAGTACCACTTACCTTACAGATACAGCCACTCGGTTCCCAGCCAAATTCCAGCAGCTAGCCCGCAACAGTACCTCTGCAGTCCACTAGATGGCGCTCTGGTGCCCACCAGTGGTTGAGAATAGCTGGTTTAGGCCACGGTCTGCACTGTATGTACTGTATGTTTCTCAGACAGTAGTTTCTGGAACTTCTATAATGTTTGCCACCCCTCAGTTAGTAGTTAATAGTGGTCCCAGCAGGGGTTGTTACACATGAATGCATCAATAATTATAATTCAATAATACGATATACTATATGATTCTGAAATGGGCCGTTCTGCATAATGAGTAGTTTTACTTTTGGTACTCTAAGTATATTTTGATGTAAATACCTTCGTACTTTTACTAGTAAGATTTTGAATGCAGGACTTTTACTTCCATCCATCCATTATCTGTAACCGCTTATACCATTCGGGGTTGTGGGGGGGCTGGAGCTAATCCCAGCTGACATTGGGTGAAGGCGGGATACACCCTGGACAGGTCGCCAGACTTTCACTCAATATTGTTCGGTGTGTTTTCCTTTTTGTGCTGGGCCTGATCTTCCCATGGTTTGAATTCAGAGCCCGCGGTGGCAGCTTACGGACGCTCTACCGGATGAGCTGTCTGCACTGCTGGAGCTCCCGCTCACTCTGGAGCAAGGCCCCGCTGCCTCCACCTACACCACCACCACCGAGGAAGAGGAGACTGACCAAATGTTTGGACTCAATGAAGACTTGCAGAGGTATCAGTTGTCACTAATATCATCTTTAACCTAACTAATCCATGGACTTGATTAGGTGGAGCATCCCATGCTGAGTGCCAGTTCTTTTTAATCAGTATCTTTCATATTACAGTAGGTTTTTATTTATTGTCTTTCTTGAGATGACGAGCCTTAAGATGCTCAGTGTGGTTTTATTGGTGTAGGCTTGTGGTGGAATGTACACCGCTGTTAGAACGACGATGTAAACTCCCTCAGTAGATAATAAAGACGGCATCCGATCATAAGGTGCTCTAAATTAGGAGAACAGCCCGTAGAAATGATCTCCACATCTGAGCACCACTTGCTGTTGATCATCAAGCAGACGCCTCCCCCCCATTGCTCTTCCTTGATGTTACTGTCCAGTCTTGGGGGTGAATGGAGAGTTGGGGATCGAAGGGTCGAGCCAAGTCTCCGTGAAAACCATAACGTTGCAGTTCTTATATTTTACCCTTCAAGTAAAGACAAGTATCCATTGCAGTGATATTACATCATCCCAGCCCAGTTGATGAAATAAAACAACAACAATAAGAGGACATTAAACTTGGGAAAACTCACAGTCTTTCCTTCTTTATCCACCAGACAAGAAGCAGAGAGAAGATATTGCGAGATGGAGAAAGAGATGGAGAGATTGAAGGAGGAGATGCAGGACTGGAAATCCCCCAAAGAGACAGGCAAGGGATCAACACCCCAGCTTCCTCATCACGCCATCATCACATTATCTTCTGTTCCTCTCTTATATGCAGTTGTGCCATGACACCATATGAATATCATTTAGACATTTCTGGACCGTACTCTATAATTGAGAGACCCAACAAGAGATCCCTCATGACCATGCACTGTTAGACTGTGGCAAGGAAAAACTCCCCTTTAACTGGTAGAAACTTTGGGCAGAACCCGGCTCTGGGTGGGCAGCCATCTAGAAATCGAGTTAGTAACATGGAATGACATTCATTATATGACAAAGGATCCATTTAGTATTATAGTACAGCTATATACCAACCCGATATCGCACCAAAGCGTGTAATAGACCCACCTGTCTACCAGAGGATCGCATGTCAGTGTCACCTTTTGCCTCAGGCGTGAACATTACGCACGTGTATAAAGGTGCAGCAGGCTACCAGCAGCGGGCAACAAAACCACTTCCACAAAATGGCATGGTTGGGCTGAAAATAAGTACGTAAACTAAGAATTACAGAAACAATATAACATTAGTCCAGCAAACACATCACAAACGTAACTTATAAAACAAAACACCAGTCTCGAACACCGATCTCCTGAAGTCCTGTGTTTGTTGGACCCATCCACCTCCCGCCCACCATAAGCTTTCTTTCTCCTTTTTTATTCTATGTCACTATCTCTGAGCGTAGCATATTTACTCTTTGCATTTACATTGCATTCAGTACAGACTACATGGCGTGAAAATGACACGCCTAAAGCAAGAATGGCGTTCTTATGAAACGCTTTTTACCTTGTGCGTTATCGTGTCATTCACACGCCTTTTTGTGCGACCGGGCTGAGCAAAACATGGGGGGTGAATTTACTCTAACAACGACCAAATATCCCTGTAACTGTTGATGAAAAGCAACGGAGCATTAAAAGCCAAGAAAGCCATATAGAGGTAGACATGTGGCCTTTTGTTTTCATTTTGTCAAATTTAACCCCGTCGGTTGAAAAAAAAAAAAAATCTTCCAGAATGCCTGGTATTTCAGTAACAGTACCTCATCACACAGACATCCACACAACCCAAGTACTACTTTACAGTCCTGAGTCTCTGAAGAACAACATTAATGAGTCAATACGAGCCACTCTGAATAAACACAGTGCTGTACAGTCCTGGCAGGATCTGCTTATATTGGAGGCCTTAGTCAGAACACGGTGATGAATACCGACTCTAAGAATAGCCTTGGTATGCAGGAACTTGGATGCCTGTTTCCATAAATCAATACAGTGTCATGAGCTTTTTAAAGGGGCAGTGATGAGGGTCCTCCTGCTGCTGGACTAATGGATGACGTTGTTATGAATAATGACTCCTGTTGTTGCAACGTACCTCAGTCCATGTGATGATAAAAGCCCTCCAATCATTACAGCTTACTTCACTTCAGTCACTGCTGTCTTCCATCCCTCCTTTCACACCCTTTCATCATCACAAATATGCACCGTTTTTTGTTCTGTTCTGTGTCTTTGTGTTATTACAAATCTGGCTGGCCAGCGTGCACCCAAAAGCTGAATGTCATGGCGCCGTGCCGCCGCCGCCGCTCATTATGAGCTCTGATGTTCCTCTCTCTCCCCCATCACAGCACTGAGTATCTGCCCAGCATCTCTTGCTCTGCCTACCCACTGTGTGGACACACCAGGGGATGTAAGCCTATCTTTAATCCATTTTCATATTCTCTTTCTCTGTCTGAGATGGAAACAAAAACACTTTTTAAAACAGCATGTAACCTGTTTGATTCCCTACTTCATTTGCTCTGCAGTTGTTGCGTAATAACTAAGGGTTTCTAATTAATGGGCAAAACAGAGAGTTTTTCTGTATGACATGAAACGTGTACAGCTGGCCAAGCTCTTATTTGCCAACATCTGTTTGTGCATCTACAAAGCTGCTGTCGGTTCACTGGTCCGACGTGCATGTGTTACAGAGGGAGAGAGCGCCCCCAACCTGCCATTACCCGCTGGTGATTTCTCTCCACCGTCACCTGCTCCTGTTCCACAGGGTACAGACAAAACACTCACTGATCTGTCAGTTAGGAGTCAACTGATGTGGGGTTTTCAATGCAATACTGACATTTTTATATATCTTTTGTAGCTGTATGTCATCATCAGTGGTAGAAGCAGTATTCTGTTCTATTACTTACTTAAAGCTACTATCAGGAACTTTGATTTTGTGTTGATTCTGGCGGTCCCTGTGGACAAAAGTGGTAGTGTTTCCGAGCCCCAGTCCCTTAAGAAAACCTCTCATTTTAATGCAGCAGGGTCCTGGTTCTCCGGTGCCTCCCTTCCCTCCAGCGGGCCCAGCAACTCAGCCTGGGCCTCCAGCAGCGAGGGGTCGGTGTCGGCTCCCAGCCGGCGGAGCAGCGAGGCGAAGCTCTGCTCCTCCTGGCCGGAGGAGGAGCTGCTGCTGCCGGTGCACGGAGCTCTCCACCTCCCGCCGGAGCTCCGACTGCACATCGAAGGCGGCAGCGAAGCCGGATCTGGTCGCTGCCGAAGGCCCAGCTGGAGTCTGAGCTAAAAGGAGTTTCTGGTGAACCTGCATGATTTCGCAAGAATCCGACCCGGTGGCACCGATGACAGGCATTAAGAATAACTTTATAGAAATAGACAATGTTCTCGTTGGTGGTCTTGTTTACTTATGTAGGGCATCGGTATTAAATTAAGACTGTTTCATAACCAGTTAAAAGTTCCTCACAGTAGCTTTAAGTAAAAGTGGAACTACCACAATATAGAAAGTAAAGTGCTGCATTCAAAACCTTATTTAAATAAAATTATGTCTAATGAGCAACATCTATGAGTAAAAGTATTCATTATGCAGTACAACACCTCCTTTCAGTTTTTATTATAAATTCTTTGTCTCTTCTTAGTGATGCATTATTGTGTAAGCAGTATTTTAATATTGTAGCTGGTCGGGGTGGAGCTAATCTTGACTAGTAGCCACCATATGTATGAGGCGTCCTCTCTGGAGTGTGTGCACACAAACTTACATCTTTATCACGGAGTTCAGTGACCAGGCATTTCTCAGCATAGCTCCACCCACCAGCCACACAACCATTGTTTTTTTTTTTACTCTTGATTTAAGATAACATTTGCTGATGCAGTATATTTTAATTTGACCATGTTTATGCAAAAATGTCCAAGAAATTATAGTTAATTTAATTATCATGGTAGAAAAGCCTCTGAAACTGTATTTAGATTCTCGGATGCTCGCAATTCATTATTGCCGTTATATTTGTCCTCCAGGTTCGCCTGCCGCAGGTGAAGAGTGAGTCGTACCTGCTGGTGTGTGCAGAAGGGGGGGAGCTCCAAGCCTGGGAGAGACACTGTTATACTGAGCTCTCCTGATTGTGCTTTTAAAAGGTGGCACATGCTGACTTCTCCCACTATGAACAGGACAAAGTACTGAGCCCCCTGCTCTACGCTCACTCCACGCCCCGATCGTCAGCCTCCTAAAAGCAGCACTAGAACACTTCTGATGAGAGCTGCTGACGGTGTCAGGACTGCACAAGATGTTCTAAATGAAGTTTTCCAACTGATATGATGAGAAAGGCAGGTCAGACTGCTGGGAGCTAATGAGGAAAAGTGATAATGACATCTTCTGACCTACCTTGCCTGCTTACCAGACTGAAAGTCACATAAGAGATGCACTGAGTTCATAGCACACTGAGAAAAATACTCAACTTACTTTAATGTGTGACAATAACAATGATGTTTGAGTGGCCAGAGTCTCCTGTGTATCATGTATCAGCACCTATAGGGGTGGTTTGTTCTTGTGTTGCACTACTATAGGCATGTTTTTGCTGTGTCTGTTTTAGTATTCAAAAGATTACTAATAATGGACCACGATATCTGTTTATTAACTTGGGCCATATACCACCACAGGCTGTGAAAGTGTGAAAGATGTGCTGCATAAACATAGTTGGAGAGTTAGGGTGGAAGATGTGTAGCATATAAAGTCAGATATGAGGCATAGACATAACACAAAAGCCACACTTGTATAAGCTGATTGACATCAATGACTGGCTCATTCACAGCTGTATGGCTACCAGCTGACTAGTAACATCCAATCATCTTCATGCATTATAACCAGACCTGTAGTTTTATAAGTGCTAAAGCCTGTCCCCAAAGTCTCCCAAAGCACCGCCCCATGAAATCTATGATTACCTACCAAAAAATGTCTGTGATTTTTTTCCCCCACATATTACATTTTATCTCCCGACACGACTACTAAATGGCTATTTCAAAACCTTCCACACATTGCCAGGAATGTAATTCTGATGGAGAGACATGATATCTCTTTTTATTTGTTTACAAAGTAAAAGTTAAAGTTTTTTGGCTTAAAATTGTCTCATTTCAGAATTTATATGTTATGAATTCACCAGAGTCAGGCTTAAAAGCTCATCTTGTGGAATCTGTGTGTATTTTTCTAGATTTTTTTTCCTATTGGAAAAAGTTGTATTGGCACTGAAAAATAAAATACAGGCATTAAAAGTTCATGTTATTTTTTTTTTTCAGGACTTAACCCTAACCCTAACCTAAACTCCCAATCCACAGGTGGAACTGTAAAGATCCATCCCAGCGAGGTTCTTGAAGTGGCGACTTCACCTGTGGAGATGTAGCAGTCACTGAGCAATCGCCGATCGCTGAAGAGAAATGGATACCAGGCAACGCTGGACGTCACCTTATATACTGGGGTAACACACATATTTGGTGGGCACGCCCTGATTGGCCGACTACATTTATGCACATCCAAGTGGGCGAACGAATGCGTGTGATTGGAGGAGTAGTACCCATATAGTCCAGTACATGGCAGAGCCTGTGTGAGTTAGAACCACCGCATCATCCCCCTCTGCGCCTATTTTCACTTGATAAATTAAAATGTTGAAAGCAGGGCTTCGGCTCAGGCTGTGTTCAGCAGGGAAGGAGAACTGCAGACCCGGACTTGGAACTCCTGAACCCGTCCAACACCTCATTGGAGGAGGAAGAGTTTGAAGATTCAGGGGAAGATTTATCCATATCCCTGGCAGAGGTCACTGAGGTGATGAGATTCACCGTGAGATGCTGAAGGTTCTGGACATTGATGGGCTGTCTTAGCTGACACGCCTCTTCAGTGTCACGTGGAGGTCAGGGACGGTGGCTGTGCAGTGGCAGACCGCGGTGGTGGTTCCCATTTTTAAAAAGGAGGATCGAAGGGTGTGCTCCAATTATCGGGGTATCACACTGCTCAGCCTCCCCAGGAAAGTTTATTCTAGGGTGCTGGAAAAGAGGCTCCGACCGATTGTTGAACCTCAAGATTCAAGAGGAGCGATGCAGATTCCGTCCTAGATGTGGAACAGTTCTTTACCCTCACGGGGCTGTTAGATGGGTCATGGGACTTTGCATCCAGTCTACATGTGTTTGTGGACTTGGAGAAGGCTTTCGACCGTGTCTCCTGCAAGCCTCCCTTTCGAGGCTTTATAATAAACTGAATTATAAACCTAATTAAAAAATAGCATGTAACTATAATATGTTATATGACTTAAGCATGTTAGTTTACATGTTAGTAGCACTGCAGCATGTAATTTACTACTAAATGAAAATAGCATAAGCTGTGAGCTTTTAAAATAAGGTCCTATGATTATTAACAATTAACTGTAGGTGTGCGACAGCTGCTCCCGTCTGTACCTTTATAACTCACACACTCACTTCTCAACAAAACCAGACAGCTGCCTCATCCACAATAAGGGGAGTCAGCATTGAAAAAGCTAAAATAGTTGCTTTTAAGCACCTCAGAGGAGCAAAAAACAGCCTGATTTAGGAAACTTTTGTGAGCTATCAGCAGTAATGTGTTGATGATTATTTCTCACCTCAGCTTTCCTGTCCTGCTGTCAGCCCAGAGGGGAAAGGAGAAAGTATTAACGCTAATGAGAAAACATAAAAAAAAAAGAAGGCAAATGTTTTTAATCTCATCTATAATTAATGAAAATGCTCTGTACTAAGAAAGCCATTAATTGTGACCCATGCATGTTTCCAAGGTACATTTAGCCATACAGTGTATCTCAAAACAACACAAAAATATTTTTGAGTCGATGTTGACACATTTTAAGGTGCTAAGAGGAATCACATTTATATACAAAAGCTTAAGTCATACATTTGCAAACCTGCAGGATCATTTTAAGTGGAATGTACAAAATCATGCAGAAAAATATAATCTACTTCAACCATGCACGCTGTGATGAACTGCATAAAGTAGACGATGTTGTCACTGTAGCAGAACTACTCAAAACCAACACAAGGTATTACAACTTTGTTTAAATGCCAATGTAAAACTTTCTAAAAGTCAACTGCATCAATGACGCACAGTTTTGCTGTTATCATTAATGCACGAGATAAAGCACAGGTACAGCACATACACATACACGGGCATTGTTGAGAATGCACTCACTTGACCCTGTGGAAGGCCAGCCTCCTCCTGAGAGAAGACACTTGCAGATAAGAGCCCTGCATCATGACACCCATGTGACTCTGGACCACCAAAGCCCGCTGGATGGACAGCAGAGGACGGTGCTGGATCAAACACATACTGTACATCCTCTTCTTCTACTTCTTAAAGTCTCAGCAGTGGAATTTGTCGTTTTATTTTCGCTCTCGCTTTGGTTCCTCTACCACCCTAATTTTTCTTTCTCTGAACCTCATTCCTTACCCTTTCCTCCAACTAAAACCAACACCTATCCACCTCCTCCCTCCCTCTCCCCCCTTCCCTCCTTGGTACACTTTGCTCTTTGCAAGTGACCCATTTCTTCTGGGCCGTCTATTTTACTCTGGTCCGCACCTGCTCACATTCTGCACACTTGCATGTGTACACTGTTGTGGCATCATCCAGCATGCCACAGGAAAACACTGCATGCTTGCACAGGGTTATAAAATGTATCATGTGCCATCATGTACCTGTGTTATGAGCTAGTTTGCATATGTGTGTGCATGTCTCTATGTCTATGTATGTAGTTTGTCCATATGAGGACGAATCCTTTGCCCCCATTATGTTTCCTTGGATGCTTTACCAAGTCTTACTGATTTTATATATCAAAGTGAAACTGTTTGTCCTCTTCACACACACATGCATATTAAAGCAAAGTAGCTAAAATATGGCTAGTACATACACACCTTGTGGCTGCAGAAAAAAAACACTTCAAGAAGCACACAAGAGCATCTGTAAACACATTTGCATAGTCATAAATCATTTAGTTGCCTTCATTTCCACCAGAGGAGACCTTGAGGGCTGCCTTCCCATGAATACATGCATCGGGGCTCTAGGTGACTGCTGAGCACATTTGGTAACTCAGTAGTACTATATAAAAACAAAGTCTAAAAACTCCTGGATTCACAAGCTTTCCCCTTTTAAAGCATTTGTTTTAATTCAAAATTACATATTAATGGCCGACCTTTAGACAGAACCAAATAATTAAAAGCAATTAGAATTGAAAATCCTTATCTTTGTAAAGGTAGAATTCATGGCTGAGCTGTATTGGATTGCATTAGATCTTAACATGAAGATATCCCAACATTAATGGGAAGAGTGCTTCTCCACAGGTCAGGTATATAATACTAGCTCTGATTTCTTTTTGTTATGTTTTTGTTGTTTTATTTTTAAGAATACTGAGGAAAGCTACTGAGGACATAACCTCAGTGTCCTCAGTCAACACTGACTCCCACAAAATTACATTCCCATACAACTAAACTGCATTCTCAGTTACATTTTGAGGGAAACTTAATTTCTCCTGGATTACGGTCACACTGTTAAACAAGCAGTTAACTTTGTAAATTGAAACAAAACAAAACCAAAATTCCAACAACACTGCTTAGTTAGGTTTAGGAAACAAAACTACTGGGTTAGGTTTAGCAAACTAAACATCATGGTTTGGCTTAAAAGGACTGTTTCACACGGGACACGAACAGCGATCTCCTGGGGGAAAGTCGTTGTTTGTTTGACGTAACTCATCCAGCTGTTCTAGCTTCACTTCAGTATCAGAATCATCATCATCCTCTTCCTCCTTAGCCTCAGTCTCAGAAACTTCAGTGAGGATCGGTTTCTTCACCAAACCAGTGACTACAGCCTGTTTTACAACATCTTTTCTACTTCCCGTTGACACTGTAATGCTATATGGATGAGCAATTTGGATTAGGTCTGCCTTTCTATATGAATTGACCGCCTCCCAAGTGGGATTCTCCACAAATGACTCCACACTGAACCCCATGGTTTGTGCAGTGAACTATTATTTCAAGAGCGACCGACAAAATATACCTGCACAAAGAACAGGTTTATAGTGATCCCGGATGAGCCCCCAATTGTCACGTTCCCCAAAAAACAAAAACCTGAATGACAGGGGTCGCTACTGGGAAACTAACAAAAATAAACTGCACACAGAAATAACAATAAAAGGGTCCCTTGGGTTCTAAAAGGAGACCGAGGGAATATAACTCCCCACAGCCACCCACTAAATCTACCAACAATGACAGACCAACACTAAAGGTATCGGACCCAAATGAAATGTAAGTTGGGAGTCACTGAGGGGGGGACACAAAAGAGAAGTAGAGGCTGGCTAAAGATGTGTACACTCAAAATCAAAACCCAACAAAATACACAAAATCACACATGCAAACCCAGAGAGCCAACTGAAGGTGTTGACTCTCTGCAGACACACAACCAACTGAGCAAGGTGCAGCCAACCTGCTGATATAACCTCCCAGCAGGCTGATTATCAACAGCTGAGGGTGATCACAAGTGATGAGCAAGGAGAGAGAGAAACCTGCAAATGGAAATTTTAAATGAGGCTGGTGTTTGACCCATGAGGAAATTAACACTTTTTACCTGTGTGTAATATCTTCATTCTGGAACTGCTGCTTTCTAGTTTGAAGACATTTTTTTTTTTTTACTCATCCTTCCCCATTTGCATAATGCAATAGCAGCCATTTACCACTAGCGAGCAACATTGGCTGCACAACGGATTTAAAGACTTGTTCTCTGGCCAATGAGTATGATTCATTTTAACAAGCCGAGGCAAAGAGACAAGCAGACGGCTGAAATATCAGCAAGTCGGACAGTGTTTATAGAAGGTTAGTTTTTCTGTTGGCTTCTGGGTTATACACTGAAAGTCCCCTTCACCACTAATCATGTTAGGGTCAACAGTCAACCTGCCAAGCAGTTAACCTTGGATACTCTTCAAGATGTTGATTAATAGCCACCTTTGACCCCTTAACATCACCAATGTTCAGTTTATAAGTTCCTGCTGTTGCTTTACCTCATGGGAATAGTTTAATTTCCAATTAGATTTTTCATATGCAGTGACTTCATATATGAAATATTTGTCTGTCACTGCTTCAGTTGTTTTTTTTATGTCAACTGGCATTTATCTTTTTTTTGCAGATTAAAGGAAAATTTTAACAAAACTGACTTTAGGGCAGTTTTCCAAAAGATATAAATTTTCCTCAAAATTTCATGAAAAAGTGGAAAAAATGCTAAGAAAACCACATGGATTGCAACAACAATATTCCTGTCCACATGTCAAAGTGTCCTGGAGCGAGACACTGAACCTCAAGTTTCTCCCCGGGTGCTTTACAGCTGCTCCTAATGCTTATGGTGGGTTAAATGCAGAGGTTGAATTTCATGTGTGTATAAAAATAAAATAACAAAAATTGTCTGACTCACGATTGACAGTTTAAAAAACAGTTTAAAATTGATGCAGCCAAACCACAAATATTACCTTTTTTTTATTCCATTTTTTCTTCCTTGTCAAAACCAGCTACCTACATTACCCACAATGCAACTCAATTGCCAACAGCTGGGTCAGAGATTTGGGTGTGTAATGCTAGCAGTGGCTAACGTAGCCTCGAGCCAGCAGCAGAGATGAGCAGCGGTCCACAGAAGTCTGGTAAACTCACTTCTGTCTAAGTCCACACCTCCAGATTTTTTCATTTTCAAATATGGAGCCTTCAGCCCCAACCAACGCTGACATCACTTGAGGACATTTATCAGCCTTCACACAGCTATAATATATAATAACACGTTATTGTTGAAGCCCAGAAACGTCCCGAACACAGCAAAATAAGAAGAAAAGAGAAAATCCAGGCAGAGGGCTGCAGGTTCTCTGCAGATACAGACACCACCACACTTGTAGTGGCTCATAATTGATGATTGAGAGGGATTATTTTTCTATCAGTCCATAAATTGTTTCTTACAAAATTCCTCCCTATTATACCTTTAATCTATCCTTTAATCTGTGTCTCTGTAGAGCAGTGTGGCTGGAAGAAGCCAGAGAAATCTAACGTCCAGTTCCAGGTTCGATAAAGCCTGAGATGCAGCTGAAAACCTGTAAAATTCATTCAAGATTTACATGTACGGTAATCTGAGTTCAATAGGACATTTAATTCTGAAGTTATATGCAGTCATATACAATACAACCCTTAACACAGCACAGAGCAGCATGGCTGCAGTGTGATAAAACCATGACAGGTTATTCACTGTACAGGACTGTTACTTCCAGTTCAGTAGAAATGGCCATTTAAAACAAACAAATCATTGGGGAATTGCTTATTGCCACCATATCCTGCCAAGCTGAGAAGCCCAGTCACATTCAAATTATGTTGGTCCACATGTATCATGTATTTTATTTCTTTTTGCCCAGTTCTTGTCAGATATGCAAAGCAGGTTCAGTTATTTAAAAGTAACCATTTAAACACTCAAACTGGGCAGACTTTAAACAAGAAAACATGTCTGTCTTACTGTACCGGGAATAAAGACAGTACTGTAGCTCTGCGTAGTATCTCCATTCAAAGTTTTATTTTTTATAAAAGAACAAAAGACAACTGAGTTTCTGTACAAATATCACTCTTTCACTCAAGCAGAGGACTATATGCATGGCCCTTTTAGTTAACCCCTCCTAAAAGTAAAAGCCTGACATTGATCTCATGAGAGAGAGAGAACAGGCGTATAGTCCCTTTCTGGCATTGTTGCCCAACTGTACAGTGAGCTGTAGAAGGACTTTCATATTTACATAAAGAAGTTTCAAGAGGGTACACAGTGTAGTCGATGCAAATCCAGAATCAAATGGAAACCAAAAAATATAGATTTTCTATGACCATTATATTGTATCTATAGGAGTATCATTTCAATAATATATAAGCTTCGAGGCAAAAAAATGTGAAACTTCTTCCTATAGTTGAGTATCTGTAACATGCATATAACCATCATTCTTCAGCTTTTATTGGAGGATTTCACACCTTTGATTTCTTTTAACTTTACACTGTTTGCATGGTAGAAGCTCAGGAAGCCCCACTGCATTGATAATGGTGCTTATTTCCAGTTAGAATGGACATGAAGGGAGATACGAGCCTGTTTTTATTTTGCTAAACAAGGTAAGACTATAACTGAAAAGTGATATTGCCAAACACAACTAAAAAACAGAGCTGAGAGATAAGTTCAAACCCATTTTACTCTCTCACCTCTGCAAAGCCGGCCAATCACGGCGTGAAGTGGGTGTGAATGCTGGATTGTCCGTTTCGGAAAGTTACAGAAATGGTTGGACGCAGCTCCCCCTTAATTCAACATCGGAAAGGTTTGGGGAAGCTAATAAACCATCTGACAAGTTCTGATGGAGTATACAGTACTAGCCCATTAACAGAGCCGTTAAGACAAGTTCTAACTCACACAGGCTCCACCCTCTACTGGACTCTGGGTACTACTCTCCTCCAATCACTAACACGTTCGCCCACTGAGATTTGCTGCTTCCCAGCATTGGACGCTTTTGGACTGCCACTAGACACAACACACTCGGCATCTGATTGGACGAACGCTTTCCCTCCGTGGGCTGCTGCGCCCAGCTTTCAAACCAGAAACAACATGGAGGCTCGTTTGGAATCTTCCTTCTCTTATTTCACGAAAATAGTTCACTGAAAGCCACTCGAAGCAAGGGTTGTGAAGATAATTTCCGGTGAAAAGGCCGGGATATGACGAGGTTCTAGAAGCAGCGACTCTATCCGTGGAGCAATTTGCCATTCGCTGAAGAGAAAAGGAAGTCTGACAGTGGTGGACGCTGCTTTATATACTCTGAGGTCTGCACATATTCGGGTAGGCGCATCCTGATTGGTTATGTTTGTGCAAAGTTCAGTGGGCGAATGTGTGCTTGTGATTGGAGGAGAGTCCAGTAAAGGGCGGAGCCTGTGTTAGAACTAAGCCTCTGTTTCATTACAGTAATGTCTTCAGGTTATCTGGGGATAAAGGACACCTTGTCTCCTCTTGTCTGCTGCTGACCTGTTTTAGTTCAGTCCAAGCAGTCACTCTGCCGATCTACATTCGATGGAACAGCTCCAGGGTTTTTACTGGCTATGAGAAAGAGCTGATTATGTTCCTCAATATTGATTGGAATGCTCTTAACCCAAGAGGATAAAAGCTAAACGTCAGTGTATGTAGTTCATCAGTCTTTAGGTGTGCTAGGTGTCAGAGAGATGTGTCCGCTGGTGCTTTAATAGTACAATAATCACACCAAGATGAACTGATAATAGGGATATCTGAATTATACGTATAAGTCCTTGTAGTAGCTTTGTCTTTGAACGCAACCAGTGAGAAAGTTCGTCCTTGGATCATATATATAATTTCCCCCCAACATGCAAATAACAAGAATTAAGTACAGTGTCATGGGAGAAAAGCGAGTATGTGGTGTGTGACTCACAAGACAAGTTGAAAGAGGAAAAGGGATAAAAGGGAGATTAAGTACTGAATGGAAGGCATGTGATTGAAGAATGGATCAGGTTTGTCCTCTCTGCTGAAGGGAGATGAGGCACAAGGGCAGGATTCATTCTGTCCTGTGCTTCTGTCTGTCTGTCTGTTGGCTATAGCTGGTATGCAGGTCAGATATAAATGGAGCTCTCCCCCCAAACCTGCATTAACTCCGATGAGTGTCGAGCTCCTTGTGAAAGACAAGTAATTTGCAATGTGTTGTACTTTCAATAGTACAATGAGCATGTATATGACTAAAGGCACTCTTTAGAGATCATTATTTAACTTCTAAATGTATTAAGAGTGCCAAATTTTCTCCACATATAAATGATTCAATGAGTCATTTAAAACTCATTTAAATTCAAAACGAAAATTTTAACAAGTTCTTACTAACTTATATATCATCTCGTTTAGCATCACATTCATACAGCTTTTCATTCTTGGATTAAAAAAAGAAGATATACTACACATAAACCATCACAATGTGGCACTTTCTCAGTCGGGCCTCTACTTAACCCTGTAACAATCTTCAAAAAATATCTGAATCTCTGAATTCTCCTTGAACCATGACATGGTATGAATAGTATGAACATGAAGTGTCCTCTATGAATCCACATTAAATTACTGGAAATGGGAAATGTGCACGGAGGAAGCGAAGCGAAGCGAGTGAAAGGGATTCACTATCATTTATGTCCATATTACAGCGTGTGACACATGTATGGATGGATATATGAAGCGTCCACATAAAGTCTGTTTATACAATCATTCATCACTATTCATCTTGTTTTATATACCAACGTGTTCTCATCCCAGCTCGTCATATACTGACGCTTTGTCAAACCCCTCGGCGTCCCTCTGCTTGGTAATAGTTAATAATACGTACCTAACGAGTCCTCGGCGTCACTTTTCGGTTGCAGTAAACACGTGCTCAACGAGTCCTCGGGGTCACTTTTCGGTTGCAATAAACATGTGCTAAACGAGTCCTCAGGTTCACTTTTCAGTTGCAGTAAACACGTGCTTAACGAGTCCTCTGCGTCACTTTTCGGTTGCTGTAAACACGTGCTTAACGAGACCTCAGCGTAACTTTTCAGTTGCAGTAAACACGTGCTTAACGAGTCCTCGGCGTCACTTTTCGGTTGCAGTAAACACGTGTTTAACGAGTCCTCAGCGTCACATTTCAGTTGCTGTAAACACGTGCTTAACGAGTCCTCAGCGTCACTTTTCGGTTGCAAACACGTGCTCAACGAGTCCTCGGCGTCACTTTTCGGTTGCAGTAAACACGTGCTCAACGAGTCCTCAGCGTCACTTTTCGGTTGCTGTAAACACGTGCTCTACGAGTCCTCAGCGTCACTTTTCGGTTGCTGTAAACACGTGCTTAACGAGTCCTCAGCGTCACTTTTCGGTTGCAGTAAACACGTGCTTAACGAGTCCTCAGCGTCACTTTTCAGTTGCAGTAAACACGTGCTTAACGAGTCCTCAGCGTCACTTTTCAGTTGCAGTAAACACGTGCTTAACGAGTCCTCAGCGTCACTTTTCAGTTGCAGTAAACACGTGCTTAACGAGTCCTCAGCGTCACTTTTCGGTTGCAGTAAACACGTGCTCAACGAGTCCTCGGCGTCACTTTTCAGTTGCAGTAAACACGTGCTTAACGAGTCCTCAGCGTCACTTTTCAGTTGCAGTAAACACGTGCTTAACGAGTCCTCAGCGTCACTTTTCGGTTGCATTAAACACGTGCTTAATGTTGTGAAGTAAACAAAAAACGTGCATAGGTTCAGGCAAGAAAACCACTTTAGTTCGGTTTAGGAAAAAACAACATGGTTGGGCTTAAAACTCCTACGTTTGTACAGTGAAAATGACGCTGAACGTTGTGAACACGGGATTTGAACGGACAGCTGATTGTGACGTGACGCAAGGGAAACAAACAGCGGTCTCCTGATGAAAGCCTTGTGTTTGTTGGACCCATTCACGTCCACTCCCACCCACCCAGTGTGTGTCTTTTCGCTCTTAAAGCTACATCACGACACTAACCCGGCGCACTTTCCCTAAGCGTTTAATATTGACGTGGATGGTGGAAAGCTCTGTGCGTCTCTTACCGACGCTAAAGGTGTCTCGTGCGTCGGTATCTAACGCAACAGCTGTGACAAAGTGACGGTATTTGACGCCCTGGGAATGAGAACGGTCTGCATATAGTGTAACAACCTACAGGTAAACTACTTTCATCAGTTCAGTCATAGGTGCAGGGTGTTTTCATTTGACACAACAGGTGTAAAGTGGTGTACTGTATGTAAGAAGGTGTTCAAGTTTGTTCCTTTTTTCCATTCCCCTATGAACTACTATAACTTCTTCAGCTGTGTCTGTGAGCAGTTTGTGGTCTTCTACAAAAAGAATGAAGTTGCCATGTAATGTAATCATTTTATGAAATGCCAGTCTGGCTCACGTTTTCCATGCAGACCCTGGTTTGTGCGATCATCTCCTTCCACCAGAAATCAACTGCTACTTCAGTTTCAACACCGCCTCGTCTTTCAGAATCACAGTCCATAAAACAGTACCTTCATTACAGATGTTGCTCAGGTGCGTCAATAAACAACACCAGAAGAAGCCTGTCCGTATATATCGTTAGTGTAGAGCAGAGATTTTCAAAGTATGCATCAGATTGTGAATGGTGAGAATATATCTAGATAATATAATTGGGTCTTTATCAGAGTCTCCTCTCTTGGGTTCAGCTAGTTGCTGTGTCCTGAGGCTGCCTTGGCCTTTTTCCCTCTGTGTGAGTACATCTTCTACACAGTCTGAAAGGCCTTGGTTTGGGCAGGGATCATCACAGGAGTGGCCCCCATGCGGCTCAGGTTTCCAGGACTCAGTTTAGAGGGAGAGCTGGATTTGCAGTTGGAGGTAGATGTGGAGATTGGTGTTGAACGGGGCTCAGGAGTCTTGGGTGTGTAGCCAGGAGGAGACTGAGGGAAGGAGGAGGTCGGGCAGTTTTCCTTGAGGGCCGCCACGGCGGGAACGAAGGCTCGTTGGCCTCGGAGCCCCATGTTGTGCACCATGGACTGAGTGGAGGAGGTTCCTGAGCGAGAGCTGCCAGAGTGGGACGAAGAGAGGGAGTTGGGCTTCACCAGTTTGGCTTTGGGAGCCTCTGCATCCTCCCTGAAATGAGGACATGGTTGCATGATTTCAACAGATCAAATTGACATGTAGAGTAAAAGTGGCCTGGACAAAAATAAAGTTAAATTCAGTTTGAGTAAGGTGAATGTTAAATTTTATCCAGTAAACACAAACACAATCTCAAGTGGTGTGTTTACTACTTAGTTGGAGACTAACCCTATTTTCTTGCTCAGTCACTGGCTCCATTATTGATGGGGAGCGATCCCCACCAGCCTGCATTATTCATCCTCACACTTACAAATTGCCAACAGTATGATTGCTTCGGTTTGTGTCAAAAACATACAAATAACAAAGTGAAGAGAAAAACTAAACTGCCAACATTTCATGCCGTCATTTAGGGAATCGTCTCTATGTACTTCTGGTTTCCTGCTGTTGGAGCATTGTTGGAGTCAGAGCGAGGAGTCCTACAGTTCACTGCTTCAAATGTACTTTGATGATATTAGTGCTAAGTGAGTTAGCAGTTTGAGACAAGGATTCACTTCTGAAGACGGTACTGCATATATAGCAACACACATTGCTAGTTACATTTGCATAAAGCAAGCAATGCGATTAATCATGATTAAATATTTGAATCGACTGACAGCCGTACTAGTTTCCTTTCTTTATCATGAAACTGTAAGAGTTCAGGCCGGGGTTACGACCGCATGTATGAGAAAGTTTCTCTCCATCGTTTACCTGATTTCATTCGGGGTCTCTTCTTCGTCATATTTCTTCATCTCTTTTTTGCGGAACACCAACCAGATGATGAGGATGATGAGGAGGACTCCGAAGGACACGCCGACCACTGCTCCCGCGACCACACCCATTCCCCGTACATCTACACACGTGTGAACACAAACACAAACAGCTGTGTAAGAAAGTGTATATATACTGTGATATTGAGCTTATTTTTTATTGATATTAGAGAATGAAATAATTATAAATAATGGTTCCCCTAATTTAGAAATGTGAATACTACGACTGTTCCACATTTTCACAAGTTGTACATGGTGTTGTACATCACCTGTAGGCGTAGATGTTGATGCAATTTTCTGATACTGGGCTATACAAATACAAATACAATTGACTTGACATGTCCCAATACAAAATTCCTACATGAATTACTTGTATTGGCAGGTGCTTTACTTTCTAACATCCTGTCTTTAGAGGTGTCGCATTGCTTCTGATAAACTGGCAGTTGAGTCGGTGATTGATAGATCTGATCAATGGTGAGGTTCAGTATGTCATGGTGGAGGCATGTGTTGGTGAGGACCGACAACCGCACCGAGGCTGCCTCCATCAACAGGCAGGGGGCGGAGTTCGGTCCGCTGCCCTGTTTAGGATGGCGGAGAGCCTGTGGTTGTGGATCTCAGAGCCCATGTTGTTGTTTCTGAAGGCTTTCCACATTCCAGGGTCGGGGGGAGCGGAGGAGGATTTGTTCGCCATCCGACACAACACCCACTGCCCGCTATGCTTCCTCCTGGTTGTGCAGAACATCCAGGCGGTCATCTTTGCCTGTTACAAGGCAAAATAGTCGGGGTTCCAATGTTGGTGCACGAATAAGGAGACTGCACTCAGTCCCAGATGATTCTCATTCTCTCCTTTTTGCAGCATTTGGTGGATAGAGGGCTGACTGTCTCATGCCAGCTATTAAAGTGTATACAGCAGCCGTTTTTTCCTGCCACGAGGGATTTGGAAACAGACTGGTCGAGCTGGATGCTTTTTGTCTCCCATGTGGAGGCAAAGTAACATCTGCTTTGCCCAGTTATATTGACCACACAGCCCGTATCAGACGCACTGAACAGCTGGTCATGTGCTTTCGGGCATGATACACCTACATGTTCCCGTGCTCCTTGATGACCTGGGGTGTGCAGCGTGTCTTCTGCTTGTCTTTTTGAACCCTGCAGGTCATCTTAAAAGATAAGCCTAATGATATTCTATATTTATGTTAATACTCACAAATCCCATTAAAACAGCCAAATGAACTATGAATGAATCCCTCTAACTGTGTAGGTCCAGTGTTGCAGAAAAATGTGTGTGCAAGAGGCCTCCACTTTTGAATCAAAAGTTGCAGATTTTTTGCCAATTCAGTGTTCAGCAGTTCAGGGTTTTTCCACTCACAGTGCATCTTGACCTCCACTGTGCAGCTCTCGTCTCCCACGTCGTTGCTGGCTGTGCATTTGTAGACTCCGGTGCTGTCCTTGGTCAAGTTCTTCAATGTCACAATCTCTGGGTTTTTCAAATCTGATGGTAGCAAGATAGAAAAAAAACAGGATATACTGTAAGGGTTCAGCTCATTCTGCGCTTTAAAAGACTGAATTTGTATTTAATTAAATGTTTTGTTGAAATTACAAAGCGTTATGAAAAACTCTTTGTTTTATAGTCACTTTCTGAAGTTATATAGGCTACTGTCTGCTTATAAGACTCAGAAAAAGCAGAAATTGAAGAATTGGAGTAGACAGAAGCTCTAGCTTATGGCAGCAGACTGGCAGAAAAAGCAATAAAGTCAAAGAGCTGAAATATGACCACACAGTCCTGCATTTCTAGAACTGAATCCCTGTCGTTATTTTGCTTACCAAGCTGATAAAGAGAAACACTGAGGTGATAAATCCAACCCCTTCACTGCTTCAAATCTGTGTGGTGACACGTTGCTTAGTGTCCTTTACTTTTGGCTATAGTATCTTGTTTGTATTTTAAACTTTGTATTGGTATCAAAGTAAAACTCTAGGTATAACTGACATACTCCAGTATGTGAGTAGACTTACCTATCAGGGCCAGTGAAGGCAGCTTGCCGATATACTTGCCCTTGTCCATTACTCTCTCCCATTTGTAGTGGATGGGATCGGAGCCATCAGCAGACTTGCAGCTCATCTTAACGTCAGCACCCTCCAACAGTTTGCCCTCCATCCAGCACCGCGGCTTGGACGGCTTTACTGCAGAGAGACAGTCTGATGAACAAGCTGATATCCTGACATGTTGTCAGTCAGTCTTCCACCCGGACGGTGTCTCCATTCTGGACAAAATGTCCTCTGAGCTCCACATTTTTAATTATAATAGCCTGAGGCTGTGGCGAGCAACATGACGTGATAAAAATTGTTCAGGTTCAGACAACAATATGTTTCCTCTGAGGAAAACTTTCTACACGACTCCCAGACTGTCATAAGGGGGATAGTCTGTGATTAAAGGGGGTGAAAGTAGTGAATGCGATAAGTCCTTATTGTCGCAGCCACTTATGCACCCCCCTATAATAATGCCTTCTTTTCCAGTTCCTCATTTATTCCCCAGTAACTACTCACATTTTTGTGGCCCTTATTGTAAAGTGTGACATTTATGCATCTCAAACTAATCTTCAGGTTCGCAGCTTTCAGGTGGTATACACCACTTTTATATGCATATGTATGTTCTATACTGTTGACCTGCTATCTCCCCCTAAAGACCCCCTGTACCCCCCCCCTAAAAAAGACAAAAACTTTCAGACAAGTAAGAACTACATTTGATTCCAATTTACTCTTTCTTAGGTGTTATTTTACAAGTGGATGAGAGCATCACAGGAGAAATCATTGGTCTGAACTTTCAATCACACACTTCAGTCTGTCAGAATACCACAGTGTGCTGCACTACATTTAATGACAGCTCTAAAGCTATATGACACTTCCAGTTGTGTAGTGTTCTCACGAGTTCTCCCCCTGTCTGTGTTTCCCGTGATCCAACCTAAGTGCTGTCTGCCACTTACCCAGCACTATGAGGCTGATGGTGCTCCAGTGGTATTGCGCACCGGTCTTGACTTTGCAGCTGTACTCTCCTGAGTCTGTTAGAGACAAGTCACTGATCAGCAGAGAGGCGTCACCTTTTAAGTACTCTCCACCGAAGGCTACGCGGCTACGTTCTGCTTCATTTGGGTCAAAAACCCGTCCGGCGAAGTAGGTGATCACCTGGTGGGGGAGGTTAAATAGGTGGGTGGGTAAACAAGGTAAGATATATACAGTGAGTGCAACAATATGGAGGTTCTCTATAACAACTAGCCATTATATTTGTACAGAAGGTCAGAGAGGACGTAGGTAAGATGCCCAAGTGCCCAAGCAGTTAGAGGTTTGGTGCAACTCTCCAGCTCCACGACTGAGCTCCTCCCGCCCCTAATGTAATATCATAATAATACATTTATATATATTTTTTTTTCAGCGTCATGACACATTTTGTAATCACAGCATAATACTGATGAAAAAGCATGATCCATTCCAGTCCTTTATGTTCATGATGTCTTATAATCAATACTTGCATTTCAACTATTTAGAATGTCTTCAACATAATTGACTAAATTCTGAAGGTATGGCCTACTGTATATTTCCCATTGGTGTACAATATGTATTGTATAAATCACCTACTTCCTATGGTATGTTTTGCATAGTTTTCTGTCTATGTCAGGCTTTGCGGTCTTTGTACAAAGTCTTAGTAAATATTTGTCCCATGCAGTGTGTGCAATAATGAATTAGCGTGTTATCTAGTGCGTTCCATCCTCAATAAACATTTAAACTCCTGTACGGAGAGACACTCACCACTCTCTGCCTGTTGGTCGGCCTCAGAAGCAGCCACTCGATGTCAAGAGTGGGGTCATCCCCCACCCAGAACTGATGGTGGCAAGGCAGCGTGGCGTTTTCTCCAACAACCCTCTTCATCTCCGTCTGGGCGCCTGTTGTCAGCAGACCCAGCACAACTGTAGAGAGAAAGACCAAATCTAAGCTTATTCCTCACTGCATCAGACATGAAATATGAATAAAAGTACAGTTCCAAGTAGAAATAAGAAAACAAACAGTAGGTTTTCAAACATAAAAAATATATTAAAATTGTTGTTTTAGCTTGTAACAAGAAATAAGAGTTTAACGAACACATTATTTCGTAAAAATTAAAACAGAGATACAAAATGAAAACAATAAGTCTCCATCTTCTTTAGTCTTTTCGGGCTCAAAGGTGAATATTGTTTTTTGCTTATCATACAGCGATGTTAATGCAGAAACGACTCTTTTATTCACATTGCAGCGCAGCATTTTATGCATTTCTTAAATTCTATTTGAAAATATGCAATTACCTCAAGTTAACCTTTGTGCACTTTGCATAAAATCTTGTGTCAAAATCTTGTTTTTGCACTTTGACAGCATCAACATTAAGGTTACTTGAGCTAATGTCATATTTTACCAGAGGAACTACTTTAATGCACTTCCAAAAAGTGTTTTCTCCAGCCTGTATTTTATTTTATGCATGTGTGAAAGCAGTGAGTTTAAAGTTTTAATTGACAACAGCTCAATTAACTCCAGTCACCAAACAGCTACGTCTCTCATATGACCAACATGAAAAAGCACTGGATACAGAACAGCTTTAAGACTATGGGATCAGAAAGTCACCATCAGTAATGGTGAACAATCACTCACACACACACACACACACACACACACACACAGACACACAACCCCGCAGTCTGACGCAGGTTACACTGATAATACGACCCCAACATAAAAGGGATACATGGTACAATGGGTAAGATCCAGAGGGGATATCAGCTTACCAACCGCAGCAGTACACAGATAGATTCTGGCACTGCTGACTCGGGTGGAATTACCAAGAGGCTGAAGGATGAAAGCCGGAGCTTCCCATTGTTTCCTCTTTTATTTATTTATCCTTCCTTGGACACTGATCAACTGAACGGGCTGGGATGTGCTGGCTGGACACATTTGTGGGAGAGCGATGATAGAACAGGGACACGTGTGTGTGTGTGGACAGCTGCAAAGTGTGTGCATGTGTCTGGGTTTAAATTGCTACTGCTATTGTGTGTGTGTGTGTGTGTTATTAGCAGACATCAATGTGTTTACTCAATACATACCTCTGTGCAATATAAAAACAAAAATGCCTGTGCAATACTTGTATATATTTACCATGGTGTATGGTATATATTTACCATACAGCATATTTCCTTTATTATTATACTGTATATTATTGTAAATACACTTATTTTATTTTATTTTTACTTTATTTTATTATGTTATTCTTTGCTACTTAACTTACTGTTTCTTTCTTAATGGAGCTTCCCAGCAAAAAGTATTTCACACGATTGTACCTGTATTACCGGCGTGACAATAAACATCTTGAATCATCTTGAATCTTGAATCTTGAATCAGGTGTGTACAGTTTGTACCGGTGTCTGTCTTTCCTACAGAATCTGTGCATAATTCAGATTGTTTGAATTTCTATCTGTGTGCACGATTATGAAAACAATGTGTCTGAGTGTTTGTTTCTGCATACGTGTGCGTGCGTGCATGCATGTTGCACACGTGCAGCGAACACTCCTGTCTGCGATTATCGCCACAAAATGTCCGGAGCCTGTTGGTAAAAGTGGCGTTAGTGGAGAGCTTTGTTTCTGTGAAGAAGCCCTGCGGTGTGTTGTGCTCCAGTAAACTCCCTCCTGCTCCTCCCTGTAGACTTCTCAGTGGACCAATTATAGTGGCAGTGGGTGCCAGCGGGACGCAGAGGGCCCGGTTACCCTTCAAACCATTGTAAGTCACAGCGCCTTCCTGCCTGCTCGCTCATATGCAAGTCAGCACATCGATTGAGCTCTGAGGCTGCTACCACAGAACGCTCTGATCTTAGGAAGAACAATTGAAATAGAAAAAAATTAAAATAAATAAAAACCCCTCCAAGAACACTTCTCCTTGATCTTCTAATAGTGCATTTCTTCATCCTGTTGGTGGTGCATTCTTTTATTAAAAGAAGTATATTCTTCTCTTTCATGCATGCGTTATATTTCAGTTCAGATTTTTTTGCCTTTATATTCAATGTGATGCTCTTGAGTTGTTTGGGGTCTGATTAAATAATGATAGATATGTGTGATATGTGTCCAGACTGGTTGCTCAGGTCTAGGATTATTTCATAGTTAGGGTAAAGGGTAAGGAAAGGTGTTTCATGCTTCAGAGTTAGAGTTACATATTTCAGGGCTGCACAAACATTGTTATTCTATGAGTCTAAAGCCATAGATCAATGTCCGCTTTACCGCCATTAAAAGTTCATCTTGGTACTGATTTAAATGCATGTATTGGTTGGAGAGTGTTTATTCTGTTGTTTATGTACATTTGCTGCAAGTATTTATGTTAATCTTTTTAATAAAATCCCCAAAGTGCCAGTGAAGTGACGTCTCATAACAAACAGACGTGGTTCTGAGAGTTTTATTCTCAGAGCAACATCTAAGACACAAGTATAAAAACATCAATAATCGCTTTGTGCTGCCTCATTTCAATGATTCCCCCACCTCTTGTGCCTAGAAGAAGAAAGTAATACCTAATAGTTTTAGCTTTATTTCATCTTGTATTGTCTTTGTGTACCTTGATTAATACTCACAATCTAATCTGACCAAATCCACAACCTGATCACATGGGATTGCTCATAAATAGCCATTTTAAAGACATTCTGCGTGTCTTTCCCGAATACCCCTACTGCTGATCGGCTGGAATAGTGTTGTGTGATTGTGCAGCTGATTGTAACGTGACGCACGGGACACAAACAGTGTCTGTCAACACTATACTGTCTGTACTGCAAAGCAGATTGCACCATAAACTCACCTGCAGCATATCAACCAACAAGATTCTGTGTCAGCCAAGATCTGGCAACCTGCCGTCGCAGCACGGTGCAGAGAGCGTTGCTACACTGCACCACACTGCACAGGACGATGAGGGACAGAAAGGAAATGTCATAATTTCATGACTCAAAATGGAAAGACAGACACAACCAAAATTAGAAGAGAGGACAAGCCTCTGCTAACACGAACCTACTGCACTATTGGTGCAGAGCTCAAACTCTCCCATCAGCACACAAAATGCAGTTATGGCTAAAAATAAAAAAAGTTGTCTACTAGAGTTCAGCTAAATCCACTTGTAACTTTTTGAGATACCTTTCTGTGAAACAGAAATGGGATACATTAATAATGTACAACTTTGTTTAAAGGGTGACTTTTGGCAAACTGTCTGAGGAAAAAGAAAGAAAGAAAGAGAGAACGGTGAGAAAGAAAAGCGCTCAAACAACCTCCAAAGAATGATGTCATGCATCTTTTTGTTTTAATAATTAGTTGTGAATGTTTGCCAGTTTACAGAGACTTAGTCTGACAAGCAGTGAATAATGTATTGTATATGTTATGTTATCTGACGTCTCTTCGCCCTGCTGCTGTACCTGTTTTCTCTGCACATTAGCTGCTCTCTGAAGCGTGCGATCATTTCACTGCAGCCTTGAACACTTGATGAGGAGCAGGGGAACTGGCACTCACAATGAATCATCTTTTATGTCTTTTTGCGACGACTGCAATTGCAGTTTGGTCTGTGAGAATGAAACACTTCCCGGCTTAATGCATTATCTGTGCAACAATAGCAAACTATACAGATACATTCAGTGTTTACAGAAGTGTAAAGACACTTGTATGTATATGGGAACAGGTTAATATCATTCATACCTCGTACTGTAAGTTGTTATGGGAAACTCTCAAGTTTACAGTCTGATCGTACTTCCACTACCTCTGTTTTCAAAAGGTATAAACTGTATCTGGGTGTTTAATCTCTGCTGATCTCTACACATTTCACGGTGACTTACAGAATCCATTAATGCCACACAAACTTCATGCATTCAGTTTTCTTGAGGCATTTCAAAACTCAACATGACCAATTTTATCTCATCATTGAGATATTTAATTCAATTTATTACACATGATACACTATATAAAAAATATTATTCTGGTCCTTTGTTGTGTCCGAATTAAGCTTGGTTTTTGTTTATTAGCCATTTCTAGTTGTGTTTTACTAACTTGTGGTAAAACTCTATGTTTTACGGTTCAGGATGATGATATTCCTCAGGATCGTCCAATTTCACCGTATTTTATTTATTTTAGCTGCTGAAATGTTGGCAATTTACTTGAACAACTTAAGAACAGAAATAATTGTCAGCTAACTGGAAGACAACGCAGCTTTGTTTTTATACATAGATACCAAAAATTACCATTCAAATAAAAATATTTTCCAAAGCAGGCTTGCTTTTGAACCTTAATAAATGTCAGCTGTTCGTTGTACATGACTGCCCCATAGAGGATTTATCTGGTAAAATCAAAAGTTAAATATTTAGGAATCTATTTAACAAAAGGACCAAAAGGTAGGCCAAGCACTAAATATAGAAAAGGAATGTAAATCCAAACCGTAATCATCTGTCAATGTACGTTTTAAAATTAGGAATGGCATCATTTCAATTGGCTCCTTAATCTAAAACTTTAAAAAGCCACAAATAGGTTAAGTTTTCATTAAGTCTGGTGTAAAAGCCCTGGAGCAGCTCGACAGAGACGTTCTTAACCACAATCTCAAACACTGTGGACGGCATGGTGTAAAAATGTGACTAATTGGGAGAAGTTGGCTGGATGGCACCTCGACCAACCAAGAACTAGACCGTTCATAGCTGTAAAACAGACCAGGCTCCACAGCAATTAGAGCAACATGGAACTGAAGTGAAAACTTCGACGAGTTATTTCTTACACAGTCGTTAAAATAAAACTATTCTGGCTCGTTGAAAAGCTCCAACTCCTAACCCAGACTCTGCTTTCTGACCCGACCACAGTAACTGAAGAAGTGTTTCCTTTGAATGTGAGAATCAGCGTCAAGTAATCACATTTATCCGCAAACATATTTGGTTTATGTGTTCATTAAATTCAGTTTTCAACAGCCCATACACACATTCCATCCATCCCAACAACCAGTTCCTTCTGGCCTATTTCTCTCAGCAGATGGATTAAAGCCCCGGCGGTCTGGACCTCGTTCTCCTCACACAGAGAGAGATACAGCAGGACAGGAACTGGACCCAGCAGGGTGTGAACAGGTCTTCCACGGTGCTCCACATTCACTGGATGAATATACTGTAACAGCCATGTTAGTGTTAATATAAGAGACAAAGCTGTAACCGGACCAGTGGTTGAGAAGAATTCAGATTATTTACTGCAGTAAAAGTACTAATACACTGTGAAAAGACTCCACTACAAGTAAAAGTAGCAAGTGCAGCAAAGTGTATTTAAAGTAAAGTACTGTTAAACTACTATAGATGACATTTCTTTATCAATAATACTGCTGCATTAATGTGAATATGTTGCATTTTAATGCTATACATCTTTCAGGTTGTGCTAATTTTTAACTTTTTTAATATATATATCGATATATATATATATATATATATATATCGATATATATATATCGATATATATATACTGTTGGGTAGTTTAATTTACAGCAGTGCATCATATTCTGTTTTTGTGGCAAACTTTTTATTTATTTTCCATGCTTTATATTCTATAAGATCATCATATGTTTGTAGCGTTGCTGTCCTGTGAGAACCACGTAAAACTCAACTTTTCACAGCCTGGGTTTACAGCTTCGTGGTGATGCATTTTTCCAGCTGATGCAAAAGGCTTTTAAATAGATATTTAGCGTAAGAAGTAACAGAAAAGGGAACATTTCACATACTTCAGTTTATCACAAATATTCCAAATAAAACGTACAATATTTGCCTCTGAGATGTAGTAGAGTAGAAGTATAAAAGTAGCATAAAATGGCGATACTCAAGTAAAGTACAAGTACCTCAAAATTTGTACAGCACTTCGATAAATGTACTTCGTTAGATTCCACCACTGAACTGGACGGACAACACACAGCTAAACATGTCTGAAGCTGCTAAATTGGACGTGTTTTCAGAAGTCTGTCCTGTCGGTCGAGCTGCAATAAATGGAGCAAATATGATAATGATACCATTTTTTGTACCGTTACATCCCTAACTTTTACAGTACAATTTTGAATGCAGGACTTTTACTTGTAATTGAATAATTTTACATTGTGGTATTGCTATTTTAAATTAAGTAAAATATTTAGTAAAATATTCAGTTTCACACTATTCCACTCATCGGCAGTTTGTGAATAATGCACCAGCAAAGGCATGAAAGAAGAAGACTGCTGGCGAGCAAACATTGAAATATAAAATGCAGGTTTCAGAATGTTAAAAATGTTCCTTGCAAAAACTTTTATGAGGATGGGCCACACAATCAACACGTGCATTCATACAATATGTTTTTGGTGAGAAATACAGAATACAAAATCTCCAAATATATACATCTCATGACCATCTCAAAGGAATGCAGCAGAAATAGCTGTAAGTTGATTTGGGTAACAAATGGTCTGATTTTCATAACAACATTTGGCAACACTTTCAAGACAAAATTGTCAATGTTTTGCTCCACTGGTGATAAGAATTTATTATTTATTCATCCATCTAACAAATTAGTTTTGTAGTGTGTAATGATCAGAGGCCGCAAGCAAGGCTGCAGACTTCTAGTGTTTAAAATGACAGAAACAATCCTTCTAAACCTGATGGATGCCTTTATTTTTGTGTTGCTTTTCTATTGTCTTGTTACACAAACAGACTCCTGCACTCTAGATTTTACTGGCATACAGGCAACACTAACATTTGGAAACCCAGACGCTCACACACAGAACACATTCTGTAAGTTGGCACACAAGAAGACTTCCCGCTATGCGAACATACCCCAGAACACACATCGCCTGGCAAACGACCTCCTCCCCGACCCATTTCAACACACACACACATTCACATGTAAACAAACAGAATGGCTGATCCCAGTTCCTGTCCTACATTCAGGCAGGTCTGACAGCAGGAGGCAGGAGGAGAGGTGCAGTGATTGGAACCAGATGAATGGTCAGACTAAAACCTCCCAATAAAACCCGACTGACTCTCTCTCTCTCTTCTCTCTCCCGTCACCTCCTCTACCTCCCAACTCTTGGCTCTCTTTCATATCTCACCACCCAGAGCCCTACAGCAGATTAAAACAATGTGGGTGATGCCGTGCCAAAACCTTATCATCAAATAGACTGCGTGTGTGTGTGAGAGAGGGAAAAGGAAGGTGGAAGACATGAGCTGACAGTCTGTGTGTAGGTGCGTGAGCACCAATGTGTTAAAAGCTATACTTGAGAAGAGCCAGAAAACACAAACAAAACTTTGTGTTCATTTGGAGTTACATCACACAGCAGACATACCTGTCAATACGTCTAACTAGATATCAACTAAAGAGAAACTCAGACGACTTTCTCCAGCCACATTTTAACAGATTGGCCCAATCCCAGCGTCAGAACGCTTTCCCTCCGTGTGCTGCTGCTCCCAGCTTTCAAACCGGAACAAACATGGCTGCTCGTTTGGAAACTTTCTTCTCTTATTTCACGAAAATAGTTCACCGAAATGCACATTTAAATATACCTGGCTGAACACCCATGTGCCGTCCTCCTCATTTACCTTTATTTAAGCAGCAGAAATGCGGACTAATGGAAAGTGTTCATAAAGGGCTCAAAATGTCTGCAAGAGAGCCCTCAATGACTTGATGATTTGACAGCGGGACAACCCTAAAAACCCTCACGGACTTTACTCACGCCTCAAAGTCTGTGAGTGTGGACGTTGGGATTTGGGCCGTGGAACTAGAAACAGATGAGCTGAAACTATAGTGGAACAATGACGCATGTGTCAAAAATGAAAGAGTGGAGAAAGAATGTTGAAGAATAGTGAAGGATTGTAGAAATGTCCATGTTTATATTGTAATTAGTTCCTACTATTACTTGTCAACTTAATCACCCCCCCGTCCTCTTTTCCTCGCTCCCTTCCTCATGCATACCTGATCTATTTTCATTTCAGCTCTGGTGAAGGGAGGGACTTCCCTGTGCTACCCAAGCACTTTGGATATTATAGCACTTGGAATGTAATCAATACATCGGCCCTTTTAGCTGTTGGTCCAAAGTAAATGGATTTTCCTTCAGCACCAGGAAGTAAAATCTTATTGCTTATTGGCTTTATGTTGACTATCTTTCTGTAGGAGCCTACTTAAAGCTGCAGTGGATAGAAATATGACTAAAAAAAAGTTATTTATATAAAACGGTCACTATATCCTGAGAGTAGTGCATGAGACAGGTAATCTGAAAAAAATAATGCTCCTAATGGCATCTGCACGTACCTGGTACCGGGTTCATTGGGGAAAAAGAGGATTAGAAATTAGAAATTAGAGGGTGGGGCAAGTAAGTGAATAAGGAGATCAATGGTTGGGGAGAGAGGGAGGGGAGTACAAAACAAACCAGAGGATCCCGAGAAGCAGAATCCCATCAGTAGTGATCCATCAGTTGGATGTGTGGGGAGACAGAAGAGACACAACCAACCACACAATCTCTGTGAAACTATTTCCTCTTTACATTCATTCACAAATGGTGCATTCAGCTGCATAACCACCCTAAACAATTACCAACAACTCACCCATGGGATGTGGAAACTGCGCCAAATATTTTGTAGCCGTGTGTTTTTGGTTAAGTCCCTGCAGCGGTGTCAACAAATCAGTGCAGGATGAACAGAAAACAAGGCTGGGCCATGCAAGGGTTAGCCGTTTGAAGAGGTGGAAATACAGCCACCGGGTTCAAAGGTCATTATTGTGCCCTCTGCAGAGTTTAATCACAGAGTAGGAATCTTTTCTTAGGAGAGATAATATACAGTAAATCTTATAAATGCATACCATAATTTGGCCTCCTTTTTTCACCAGTGCAAACATTTGAAACCTTCACATTTGTCTGCCAACAACTTATTTCTCCAACTTCTTCTTCGGAGCTCTCAGCGTCCCTCTGCAGGCTGTCAGTGAATGCACAGTGACAAGCAGCAGTCACTGGTGTGTTTACAACACATCCTTAAGGTCAGACCGGGGGGGCAAATGCCCTCAAAGGGGTCAAACATCCACCAGAGATACTTAATGAGCTGACAAGGATACTTATTCAGTGCCCCTTTGACAGTTGCCTCACAGAAGGAAACCCCCCTACACAATACAAAGGCTTAAAGCAGAGACAGTGAGACTGATAGTAGAGTTTGTAGAGGCCTCTTTCTGCTCCACATGGCTGCTAACTGTGAGCTATAAGGTGGAGGAACTGTGGAGGGAAATATGTCACATGCTAATTGCTATGTGCACCATGTTCAAACTCCATTTAACAATTTTTATCTGAGCAAAATTGGCTGATTTTTCTTTGCAATCTCTTAATGCTTTCATCAAGACTAATACACAAGCACTGATCCAGGTCAGAGCTCTATACCTAATTCAGATTGTTGTGTCAGCTTCATTTGCTTTTAGATTGTCAGCGTGCTGTCCAACCTTTAGACATGTTTGAGAGACTATAGGCTTGTAAAACTTTGTGTGAATCAAACAACACATGAGGATCAGTACTGTAGTTGTGGGCACCAGTTAAATTTACAGATAATGAGCCCAGTATGTGCGGCCTTCACTGATACTGTATATCTCTGTAGGCCTGTTGAATGTATCCGAGCTTACATGAGAGGTTAAGCATTGCAGTAAAATAAGCACATGAATCAACAGACATAAGAGCATTGTCTGTTTTCATAAAGAATGTGGCTGCAACACTGTGTTTGTGATATAGTGTGTAAATACAACACTGCAGGGGGAAACAGATGAAGCCCAGAGACAGGCAGAGACGTCTCAGACTGCCACTAAAAGCTGCCGTGACCCTGTGGATGTTCCATACATCCACTTTATAAACTGCTCTTATCTTCTCTCCCCTCCACCTACAGTCATTTTCTCCTTCAGGCTCAGTGTTCCACTTCCTCAATCTTTTCTTCTCTCCCTCCATCCATTCTCCAGGTTTTCAGTGATCAACCTTCCAACTCCAGTACTGACGGCGGACTTTTGGTATTTTTTTCCACCCTGAAAACTTTGTTGTTATCATTATGAATCCAAGCCACAGTCTCTGTTCTCCAAAAACGACCTAAACTACAGAAATATATATAGATTGGGGGTTTCACATTTCACAAGAACTTAAATGAAGCACAATGCATTTGACTTTGTGGTGTTTCTGTTTCACAACTAGAAATACAGTTTTAACAAATTGCCCAATGTTCAACTGAACTTCAGTTTCACTTTAAGACTTCACAATTCTTAGGAACATATTTTGCAACTTCCCCAAACCTCTAAAAAAACCTGCAATAAATGACAAAGTCATGAAAGGTTCAGAAACTATTGTTGATGATCACATCTGCATTTTTTGCTTCGAGTAAATATGTCTCCGATTAGGTACTGCCCTGACTACATACTTCCACTTGACTTATCTTCCATTTCTTTGCACTTTTTGACAGCAGTTTCTTCATGAACCTGATGCTAACCAGACTTGGACCTCTTTGATTTAACCTCTGCACCACATTTGTGTACTGGCATTAAATTAAATGCTTTGTTGTGCGTAATAAAACTTGTTTTACTAGGGACAATGTTCTGATGTCACCTCTTGTTCCTAAACATGACAGAAAGAGTAGTATATGCACAGAGGAGGTTAATGGAGGCGAGAACAGAAGAGGTGATTACAGAAAGCCCATTTGTCTCTCTTACATTCACAAACAAGCTACTGACACAAATGGAAAATATTCTACTTAAAACATAAATCACACTATTCAACAAAATCAGATTTGCATTTGCCTTTTTGAATCCATGACAAAACAAAACCTCTCTTAAGAATTGATGTTTCTGTGACCTCTGATTGTATTGAATTGATCCGTCCCGTCAGTAATTATGTGATCTGGCAGCAGAGCCAGCTGTAAGGTCCGCTCAGAATTCAGAGGCTTTTTAATGAGGACAGCCGTGACATGTCAACGCCACGCTGACATCGCCATCATCGCTGCAACCATCACGACTGCTGTTTCCCCATCGGTGCAGCAGACTTAGTCACAGCCTTGTCACGCAACCCGACAAGAATTCGCCCTTGGTCAGGGGTCGCAAGACGGCCATCTTCAATGACATGATAGGCTGACATGATGAGCCTGCAATCAGGTTTGATGATAGAACTGAAGGGAGAGTGATCCTTTGAATGGATATTTCTTTCTAAACAAGTCTTGGGTACATATAGTAGTGCTGGGTATATGTCCACAGCTCCATAAGGAATTAGGTTGTCTTCATTCAGATACACAATAATGAACAGCAGTGTATGCTAAGAAACTGTATCTGGCTTAACATAGTAGTTGTTAGACTCGGACTAAGAGGAGTGCACATGGCTTCAGTAGGCCTACTGCTCCGTTTCTTTGTAAGATGACCAATCAGTATTTCTCTGAGTACTGTAAGCAGTTGATTGGCTTTTCTGTCTCTGTCTCCGGAGGAACAAGCAGTCATATGAGACGGCCCCCTGGATATTCACAGAAATGTAAAACAGTGGTACCTGCAGCATGCATGGATGTATCCGCTGTGAAAGATGCCTACTGAAGTCAGTTCTAGATGTTTTAGAGTGGAAATACCATACACTGTTCTGTGCATACCCAAGATTTCATGCAAGACATTCAAACTTGCCTCAGGGATCCCAATATGGAAGGACAATGGCAGCCTTGTAAAACCAGACTGTGTCATGACATCACTGCAACACTAAACTACTTCACTACAAGGCTTGAAGCTGGAAAACATCCACTCAACAACAGTTCCACCCAACACTGAACTCAACAGAGCCATGAGGAGGAGCAGAAGTCTAGTTTTCTCTCAGAACACTTGAATTACAACATGCTGAAAGGTTATTATGGGATTTTTGCCCAATGATGCCAAAAATATAATACCTACTGCAGCTTTAAGTGAATACTTAACCCACAAAATGACCATTTATCACCGTTGATTAGACCCTTGTTACCTTGAATTCTAGAAGAAAACTTTGTTTTTTCTCGCATGCAAATGGGGGCCTTAATTAACAACAGCAAATCTAAATCAAAACATCTATTAAATACAACTCACACAACTCTTGCAGTATAAGTCAAGTCTTGTTTATCCAGTCATACACTCACATGCATTTTCACTAAAACCTAACTATAGAGACAGAGTGCAACGTGTCATACTCTGAAAACCACGCCCCCACCCCAAGGGGAAAACAATCAGCGCCACAATATGCGACCAAGGGCTGAAACGCTAACTAAAAAAAAAAATTGCTTTCAGCATGCCAAAAGATTAATTTAATCACCCTATGTCTACCAGGGGTGCAGTTGGTAAATAAAATGATGATGGGTCTAGTCTCTGGTTAAGGTTAGGCATTGACCTCGAATGGATCTTTTGGTAGAGACCAAAAGACAGAGCTAAAATTGGACTTATGGGACACAAACCAATGCACCAAATTAATGATAATGTTGCTCTGTAACTGCTGGATGTGTAAATACACAACTAATAAGTTCAACATTTCAACTTATAAACGGTGGATGATATATCAATTTGTTTCCACTACCTCTAAGTGAGCATTAAAGAAATCAGTTATCAGTTAAGGTTAAGGTTAAAACATTAATTATTAGACTGTGATAGGATATAAAGTCTAAACCTTGGCATGAAAGTCGATTTTGTCACATCACTTTTTCAGTCATAAATCAAGGGAACACCGATAATGTATGTTGGCATTAGACATTAAGTGTACCTTGCACAATCATCCTATATGAACAGAAATCCTCATGAAATCCACATAAGCATGGCACTTTTGTCTTCTTCTATTGTGCATTTCTTTCTCTTCTGCTCAGCTGTCATTAGCTGTTACTGGCCTCTCACCAAACTGGACTCAACAGTGGTCAAACACCTTTAAATCCAACGGGCCAAACTGTAACCGATCACACACATGATCATCTACATTACCTGTAAGTTACAGCTGACCTATACAGGCACCGACCCAACCCACTCTCAGAGTGTAAATATCTAAAAGTTATGCTGTTTGTTCCCCACGTTGTCAGTTTGCAGCCCTGCAGCCTGGAGTAAAAAACGATCTGATTTTCGTCCACCTGGAGAAGAGGAGGAGGAGTTTTCTCTCACAGGAGTCATGACTCTCTGTCTGCATGAATAATGTTAATGTGGGGTGAACATGCTGGTGCTCAGGGAGTCATTTGACATTGGCACAGTGGGTGGTGTGTTCATGAGCAGTTTGACATGAAGGGGAACAAACGTGAAGTGACTCTCATCTCAAAGCATCTTGGCTGCGAGGTGGCCGTGCCCCGCCTTCTGCCTCTCACCGCCATCAAGACGCCGGCTGTAAGTTCGCCCTCATCCTCCACATTTGCCATAATGAGCTACAGTATATCACACCTACTGAGCAAAAAGTAGACGAAATTTAATAAATACCAAAAGGATGATATTCTCCCATTCTGTTTCTCTTATTAGGGCGGCACGGTGGTGCAGCGGTTAGCACGGTGGTGCAGCGGTTAATAGCACGGTGGTCCAGCGGTTATCACGGTGGTGCAGCGGTTAATAGCACGGTGGTGCAGCGGTTAATAGCACGGTGGTGCAGCGGTTAGCACGGTGGTGCTGCGGTTAGCACGGTGGTGCAGCGGTTAATAGCACGGTGGTGCAGCGGTTAGCACGGTGGTGCAGCGGTTATTACGGTGGTGCAGCGGTTAGCACGGTGGTGCAGCGGTTAGCACGGTGGTGCAGCGGTTAGCACGGTGGTGCTGCGGTTAGCACGGTGGTGCAGCGGTTAGCACGGTGGTGCAGCGGTTAGCACGGTGGTGCAGCGGTTAGCACGGTGGTGCAGCGGTTAGCACGGTGGTGCAGCGGTTAGCACGGTGGTGCAGCGGTTAATAGCACGTTGGTGCAGCGGTTAGCACGGTGGTGCAGCGGTTAGCACGGTGGTGCAGCGGTTAGCACGGTGGTGCAGCGGTTAATAGCACGTTGGTGCAGCGGTTAGCACGGTGGTGCAGCGGTTAGCACGGTGGTGGAGCGGTTAGCACGGTGGTGCTGCGGTTAGCACTGTCGAGGCAACAGCAAGGTTCGAATCAGACTTGGGGCTCTTCTAAGTGGAGTTTGCATGTTCTCCCCGTGTTAGCGTGGGTTTTCTCTGCGTGCGTATGCGTCATTGTGCATGCGTAACTGTCAGAAAGCAGCAATACAGAGGAATCGATGGTCATGGAGGCATGAGACGCCGAGGAATCAGACAACAAGGAAACCGGTTCTCAACAAGAACCGATTCTCTATACGCATCTATAGCGCTTTCCCTGGCTGCCAAAGTGTCGGATGTCCTGACGATTTTACCCGCCACTGCCAACGATTTACTTGCATTTGACGGGTGACGGTGCTAATTTCAGACCTTACACCCAGTGCAACAGTGCAGCTCACTGATATGTGTATAATGGCCAAACTTATCCTTTATTTGAAAATTTTTTAGGAAGGCCCTGAGATGCTTTTTGCAATGTGGCCATTTCAAATTAAATTGTTATGAAATGGCTGGTCTGAAGCGTTAAAGAAGGTTAGAGCTAATAGCTAATTATGGAAGTTAATAGCCATTAAAACACTTATATTTTTGTGGTTGTAACACACGTTCATGTGCTCATTCTGTGTGTAATGGTATAGAATATTGTGTCAGTGACCACAGACGATGTCTGACCTTTTCTCAGTTATTGTTTTGACTCAGCAGGACGCCTCATGCTAGCTGGAGGCTTAGTTTCTTCCACCAGCGACTGCATAATGGAACCTTCCCTCTCTTTCCTCCTCCTCCTCCTCCTCCTCCTCCTCCTCACTCCAGCTTGACCCCATCATCCACCCGTCCCTGTTGCAATCCTTCTTCCCCTCCCTCCTCCTCCTCCTCCTCCGTCTCTCTGGCGCTGTGGTGAGTTATAGACCCATGAATCGCTCTGTTTCCAAGTCTCAGCATTTCTCGCTTGGCCCGATGACCCTTCTTTATTACAGCGAACCCCCCGTCAGTAAATTTGATCAGCCACACCCTGACCGATTAGGATTCATGTCTCACCTCCAGCAAAGATCAATCTAAAGGCTTTCAATAATCCAATCAAGAGGCGATTTTTAGAGAAACAAAACAAAACAAAGATATATATAAAATAATCTATTTGAGAACTGCAGATGTTTCTCTCTCTCTCTCACACACGTTTAGTCTCTCTCTTGCATATTTTCTGCCAAGCCCAAAGTTGAATCTGAACCAGCAGTCACGCTTGATGCTGCAATGCAGTCTGGGAGGTAGGGACATAGAGAGGAGAGGCGGGAAAACAAGAGTGGGTGGTAGAGGGGGTTTTATGAGTGTGTGTGTGTGTGTGTGTGTGTGTGTGTGTGTGTGTGTGTGCCCCCTGCAGTGCAACCTAATGTTTGACACTAAAAGCGATCTGACTTTTTGCCAGGTCAGCTATATGCTGTTGTCTCCATGCTGCACGAGATAAAAATAATAGTTTTCAATTCAAGGCTGCAGAAATTATACTTGACATTTACTTGTGCCAACAAACGAGCCTCAGTCCAGAAGCCAGAGAATTCTCTAAAATAATGTTTTTCTTTTCTTTCTCAACATGAAGGTTACAGAATTGACTCCAAGTGTAAGTAAGAGCAGCACTTTCAAGTCTGTGCTGTAAATGATCGGATGAAATTATTGTTCATGCGCATGGCCGACTGCATTACTGCAATCTCTTGATGCCTCAGAGAAAGAAAGCTGCATAAACAGACTGAGTGTGGAGACCAGTGACTTATAGAGATCATCTCGTCATATTGTTTAAGAAATATCTACAAGGAAGGCATAATCTCCATAGTTCTCTCTTGTTATATAAACTTTACTTTAAAGTTTGGGTTGTCATTTGATGCTTTCCTGCAGTTTCAGTCCCTTTTCTTACAAGGTGACATTGAATTCCAATTTCAGATTAGTATATATATATATATATCCAAAACACTACAAAACTCCTGCTATGAATCTCCAGCAGATGGAAGGTGGACTATCAAAGTCTTCCACATGCAGTTGTAATTGCTTGCTTTTGCTCCAGAGCCAGTGAGGAGGCTTTAAACTGGGAGTCTTGTGTCCTCTGGATGTGTGAATATCGTCCATCTCTGTGTATTTTAATCAGGCTGCTGAAGATTGATGCCTGAAACCTGTCATGTTAACAGTGGGCATCCATCAAAAAGGGCCACGGCATTTTGCTCCCCTCAGCACCGGGTGACTCACACACACACGTACACACTGTTAGGGAATGGACATAGACACACACACACAGTACACACTCTCCTTCGATAGACAACGTGCCCATAGATCAGAGCCGGCTGGATGTTCTGGTCGGCTATCCCAGGAGAGAGAGTGATCTTAAAGGATGGAGAGATTGATCAGAGCTGTTAATATTCCAAGAAAATGGGTTCGGTGTATGAAATATTTCATAAACGCACAACAGCTGCTGCAATACCAGGCTGATGATAAGTTTATTATATATATATACATATATTAGGGCTGTCAAAGTTAACATGATAGTAACTCATTAACACAAATTTGTTTTAACGGCACTAATTTCTTAAACGCACATTAACACACGTTTTAAAGCTAGAGTGAAGATACTGGTATCATATGAAACTACAAAACCTAAATTCTCAGCACCTCTTAAAAATATACTAGAAAATCGGTACGAACCAGTTCATACTAGCTTGTCGCGAAAGAGGCTAATTAACGCTCCAAACCTACGCTACCTTTTGTCGAGGAAAAACTGGCATGACGATTTTCGAAGGGGTCCCTTGACCTCTGACCTCAAGATATGTGAATGAAAATGGGTTCTATTGGTACCCACGAGGCTCTCTTTTACAGATACGCCTACTTTATGCTAACCCATGCAGATCAACAAACAAACATTTTCGCATGCAGTATAAATGTTTTTAATTTTTGCCTATTCTAAAAATGGTTTCTGCATACTGGGGTCCCTAAATAGTCTTGGAATTCCATAAATTGTGTATCACTGTAAAGCTGAGACTCTGGTGGATCCAATTAGCCCGACTGTATTCATGTGTGATGATGTTAGTCCCCATAGGAGACATTTTATGTTCAGTTTAATCACATGATTGTCGTCATCACATTTGATGTATTTATTTTTTTAATTCACTAACTGGATTTAGGCCACTGTGCAAACAAAAGTTATTGTAGATAATGGAGCAAGAAAGTCACTCACAGTGCAGCTCCTGCTGCACAGATGAAGTCCTGTCAGCAGCCAACGCCTGGCAAAGACAATGATTAATGCAACTGTAGCTTCTCATTAAGATCACAGTGAATATGAGTTGAATAGAGGTTATGGAAGATTTAGAGCTCACCTTGCATTATCCCATTCTCAAGTAGAAGAGAAGGAGCGTGCAAGATGCACAATGGACTTGCATTTATACAGTATATCTCCTTTCTAGTCTTCCAACCACTCAAAGCTCTTTACACTACATGTCAGTTTCCACCCATTCATACACACATACACTGAGAACAGAGGCTGCCATGAGAGGAGCCAACCTGCCCATCAGGATCTGATCCAAATACTCATTCACACACCGATGGCTCAGCCTTCAGGAGCAGTTTGGTGTTCAGTATATTGCTCAAGGACACTTCCACCTCCGATTGGCAGAAGGCGACCCGCTCTGAGCCACAGCCTATAACTCAAAATATGACAAAGAAGCAGCTTCCAGAGGTTATGTAAAAACTGCATCTCCTTAAAACTTAATATGATCATTAGTAGCAGAGCGGTAAATTAGCATCACTATTTCTAGACAAACAACAGCAAAACAGAAAACAAGGGAGATCTTCAAAGGACTGCCTGCCGAGTCACTGGAGAGACACAGAAAACAGTATTTCCACCGACTCAAAAACACTGAGTTTTGCATATATGTTCTCTCAGGGACAGAAGTACTACTCCATTAAATCTAGCTGAACCTCTATACATGTCAATTATTTAAATGATTACATTAAAATAAAAGGAGAGAGGTTCAGAAATTCGAACCTCTCTGAGTCGCAGCCCCGTGCGAGGCGTCGGCCTGGTGAGTCTGCTTTGATCATTGTTGGCATATTTGATGATAATGAGGGAGCCGCAGCCCGGATAAACATTTAAAATTCAACAAATTAGCTAATTAGCTAAACAGAAAGTGTGAGCACGCAACAGTGACAGTACAGGGGGAGAAGCAGAGGGTGTTTGCTTCACAGTGATGTTCTGCATCATCGTTTTTAATGTCACTGATGTTTAGTCTTACGGACTCCCTCAGCCTGAAATGTACTATAAAACATAAATTGCACAAGTCAAATTCCTTGTATGCAAAAACCTACTTGCCAATAAACCTGATTCCGAATCTGATTCTGATTAATAGCATTAGGAAGATCTGTTTCTGTCACTTTGGACACGCTCAAATCAAATAAAGGCATAAAGGACAAGACACAATGGGATATGGGTCCCTTAATGCATCAGCCAGTATGTGCACGTGTGGTTTCTCCTTGTCTGCAGTCTCACCTGCAGACCAACTATTCACAAACGGTGAAGGAATTCGCTCTCAAGTTTGCCTCAGCAGGGGAAACAATACAGGTGGCCAACATGAATGAGTAAGGATGCGGAGAAGCAAATTGTGGTTATAAATAGCTCAAACAGCATAAACAACAGTGCTTTTAAATGAATGCACAGTATACAAGCAAACGAGCAGTGGGACTTTGCCGTGTAGCTCTCGCCTGGTTGTGCTTTTGGAAAATGTCACTCACTTGATGCCGGTTTAATTGAGCTGCTTACGTGCTGGAAGAGAGTAACTAATGATCAAACATCCACAACTCAAGTAATTAGTCAAGTGTAAAGAACACCTAACGTAGCCTAACTCTGTGTTCACGCAGTGAGACTGTCTCATATATTGATAATATAATACTAGATAACTATAAACTGAACCCTCTACTGGACTCATTGGGTAATATTCTCCTCCAATCAAAAGCATGCATCTCCCACTGAATTTTGCATAAATGTCGGCCAAGCAGGACGTGTCTACCCGAATAAGTGCAGACCCAACAGTGTATAAGGGATGATCCACGGCAGGATACGGTGGCGTGCAGCGGTCTGACAAATAAAAAGGATAATAGAGTTGTAGAGACTGAAGATGAAATTTGGACATCATCGTTGGACCAACGCGATGTCCATCTTGTATTCTGCTGGTTGTTGATTGGTAACAAGCCAAGGGAGGATGACCTTCAGGAGCTGCCACTGAACGGCGTGAGACTGTGGTTGTACTGGGAAGCTGCCAAGTGTGAATGTGCGTAATTGTGAGTGTGAGAATCCTGCAAAAAGTGAAACTTCCCTGAATAAATAAAAGGTTGAAAAAATGTGCTCTCATATAAATTACCCTGGAACACCAAACCTCTTAACAAGTGAGCTGATCAATTTAAATCAATCAATCTTATTGGCTGCTGAACCATTTCCCACTGTCTATGCATCTAAAGGCCTTCAATGTAGATTAATTGGTAGCTGAAAGATAAATGAGGCCCATTATCGCTACAAGTCCCTTATGATAATACACATGTATGCACTCTCCATCCCACCTAATGCACACATACATATACATAAAGTTGTGTTTCACAGGCTGCCAGTCGGCATGCTGGCAGGAAGGTTCCTCCACGATGCCACAGTGGACTTGAAGTGTGCAGAGCTTAAAGAATAATTGTGTTGTGTGTGCGTGAGGAGAGGTGCTCCCTACTGTAGAGCGTGGGTGCTACAGAGGAGTGTGCCAGCACTGCAGATGTTGGCTGCAGGGAGGGGATCAGTGAATTGAGGGAGCGGGAAGCACTGCACGGCAAAGGCATGACACCTTTCGGTCTTTTCTCTAATAAGCTTTATCTCCTTTCATGTCTTTTTTTTTCCTTCTTATTTCTCTCCCTTCATGGTGCCACTCTCATCTCTGTGCTGTATGCGGTGCGCATGGAGGCAGAATGATGAATAATAGACCTTAATGGGCACTCAAGCCCCAGTGGGCCAGGATCTGCCGCCCATTACGCACCCTCCCACCTCCAAAAATACATTTTCGAGTTAATTAACAATCGGTGCACACTACAATGGGTGAAAAGTCACTGACCACTGTTGATTGATGTGCCACACACGTAGGTGGTCCTGAGAAAATACCAAAGGAATGCCGAGAGTGCTGCAGCAACCCCTCCCACCACCACCTATCGGTCCCTGTTAACTTCAAAGATTGTGAGTAGTGGAAGCTTTCCAGAGCTTTTTCCTATAATATTTTGTCTGGTGTCCTTTTGTATTTTGTCTGTATTGATCTTTTGTTGCAGGAGGGTTTGGACCAGATTCAGACAGCCTCTTAGCCAAGAACGAAATAAAGTTCAAATGCAAATTTCAACCAACAGCAGCACTTAAAGCAACAAGTTTTTGGCATCATTGGGCAAAAGTCCCATAATAACCTTTCAGCATATTGAACTTCAAGTGTTCTCAGAGATAACTAGACTTCTGCTCCTCCTCATGGCTCTGTTTTCAGGCTTTAGAAAATCTAGCCCCTGACGGGAGACTTTGACCAATCACAGGTCATTTCAGCGTCCATCGGGGGGGATTTAGGCATACTTGCCAACCCTCCCGTTTTTCATCGCCCTCTCCCGGTTTCCACCCGGGGTCACAATTCTCCCGTATTTCTCCCGATTTATGACTAATTTTCACACCTTTCTTTCTTTTTAGTTATCTCAGCATGTTTCTGGAACTGAACAGTGTGTATAGTTCCGACTGTTTCCACCCGTACGACAATAGAGCTACACCAACTGTCGTTTCCCAGCGGAAGAGAGCAGTCTCTACTCAAGACACAGCGCAGTTTGAGCTCATTTTTAAGTTGCGCTCGACAACAGCATGCAGTGAAAAGCCGTCGTGGTGCAAGCCGTCGGAAATAACGGGTTTCAGAGGTCAGTGGCAGTGTTGTCGCATTGTGTGTGAAAGGACCTTCAGTGAGCGAGAGACGGAGAGAACTAAGAGAAAGAAATACTCAAGCAGGAGCAGAAATAAATAAAAACGGATGAATATTAGTTTATACCAGAGATTCACAGCCAAGTTCACACCAGAGGGGAGAATTATTCAGTCTTCTTTTCAAGGTAATATCAAAAGTTTAACATACCAATATTGCTGCAGTGTACTTATTACTTTTCACTCTTTTAAAGTCACCAGAATGCAGGAAACAAAGTCTCTGAAACTCAATTTTTTTTTTGGAAGAATGAGAGGATGAGTCCAGTTTGACCAAAGTGAGGAGAGAGGGATGGGGTGACCATTGATGGTGATGTGGGTAATCCCAGCCTTTTTGGTCTTTTGGTCTACAAATCACTAACTGAGAGTGTTCTCACTTTTAACATCGTCTCATGGTATGGAAACCTCTCAGTAAAACAAAAAAACACACTGACAGAGGTTGTCAATCAGGCCAGAAAGATCACTGGAGACAAACAACTGCAACTCCAGGACTTATTTTCTCAATCCAAAACCAAAAAGGCAGTTCAGATCTACAATGACCCCACCCGTCCTCTCAACCCGTCCTCTCAACCCGTCCTCTCAACCCGTCCTCTCAACCCGTCCCCTCGACCCCAACGGCCAGGAAGAATGATTATAAGAAATCCTTTATCCCATCAGCCGTCTCAATAAGAGTCTGTTTAAATAATGTCCCCACACACACATATATTATCTTAACCCTTACCCCTAAGGCCCCCTCCCAAAAATCAAGGCTGCTTCTTCAGACATTCTGCAACCAACATCACTTATTTTATTGCACACTTATCTATCTATCTATAATACTGCTGAGTATCATGCTCTGCTGTGATGTTTAATGGACTACATGCCAGTGAAAGAACAATTCACTCAGCAATTTTATTATTATACTGCCACTTGGTCACTTTAGGACTTTAAGACAAAAATCAATCCATTTTATGCAAATCTGATGGACAATAAAGTAATCTGAATTCCTGTACAGCCCCCTATAAATATGACCTTTCCTATTGTGCACTATGTCAATACATTGTTATTGTTCCTCATGCATTTCTTATATTAAGTCTCTCCTGATTGAAATATGTGTCTTTAACTCCGGCGCTGCACCACGAGAACACAACAGACACTACATTAAACAAAGCAAATTATCTGATTGATCGAAGATATAATAATTCCCATAAAGCCAAACAATGTTTGCTTTGTTTAACTGTGGTAACAAGAGGAGCATTATTCAGTCATATGTCTTGTTTACTCCTGATGTTTACTCTGCTCTGTGCTCACTAGTTTGACAGAAATTGTTCAGACAGCACACAGACACTGGTAGCTACTGCATGAAAGCCAAAAAAGAAAAAACCTCAGAGGAAGGTCTTTGTTGTGATAATAGGGGCTAACATTTATGCTGTAACATCAATTTGAGGCCAGTATTACACTTAATACTGTTGAATGTGGTGCAGCGCTTTCTGACAGAGGGTGTAAACATCAACCTTACGGCGGGCAGCTTGCAGCGCCCGCTGACATGAAGCTCTTTGAGAGAGGATTTCAAGTGAGGCAGAAAAGTGAGACATGAAAATCTCAATACAACAACTCACTCATTCATTCATTTTAGTGAATAATTCATTCATTTCTCATACTCGCTCATTCTAATTCAAGGTCACAGGGCTGAAGATGCCAGATCTCAGCTATTAAAGATGCAGTAGGCAACAAGTTTTTGGCATCATTGGGAAAAAATCCCATAATAACCTTTCAGCATATTGTAATCAAAGTGTTCTGAGAGACTTCTGCTCCTCCTCATGGCTCTGTTTTCAGGCTTTAGAAAATCTAGCCCGTGACGGGAGACTTTGGCCAATCATAGGTCATTTCAGAGAGAGAGAGAGCGTTCCTATTGGCTGTGCTCCGGCTGGTGGGCGGTGCTTGGTATTTCCTCAACTTGATCTCAACATGGCTGCAGGATCACAAACTTTCTGATTTTATTCAGAGACACTGTGGGGAGTGTTAGTGACCTTTTCCACTACCATCTTACTATTCTCCTCAGTCTGACCTGCAGCTCTCTCACAGACTTCAGAGGTCAGACTGAGGAGAATGGTAAAGATAGTAGTGGAAAAGGTCACTAACACTCCTGCATGACCTTAGGCCCTTCCTGATGGCAGATACATTGGTAGTTCAGACTCGTCTCCTCTTAAAGCACAAGCTTTTTGGTCAAATCAAGTCACCACTTTGGCACATTCACAACTAGAGGAATCAAATTATTGAGCTCCGAGGGCAACGGAATAAATGTAATCCTGTTTGTGAGCTTGTGATCTGCTCTCTTTTCTGAAATCTGTTTTCTAAGATTGTTGTTACTCCACTGTGCTGTGAAATTCCAGGACAGCTTACCCAATTAATTTCTAGCCACTGGTATGTCAGTACCATCACTGCAGCCAGCATTTCTGTTGATATGGAAGACACGCCTCATCCAGCACCACTGATGGATCAGCCCATATGTGCATTTCAGGGAACAGAAATCCATTCTCAACATATTTTCTTGCCCTCTGCACACTGAATCCACACATTCCTCTACACTGCTAAGTCACAGCACAAAGGAAGCACAAATGGTCGGTGGTTGTTCGACTGATAAATATCAAAGAGATGTTTATTATTACGTCCATGAGAAACAGTCAGCAAGAGACGATACAAGATGTCTGATGAAACTATCAGAGAATCAAAGCTTATTCCCAAAGACCTCTCTGCTTCTGCAGTAAAGACCTGAAGGCATGTCAGTAATAATGTGTCTCTGATCTTACTTCTCTTCACTGACACTATCCAGATCATTCATTAAAGGTTATCAGCTGAAAAAACCTGGACTTGAGAACGAGAAAGTTAAAAGGATTATGCAGCATATTAAAGTTAGAGTTCATCATGACACATTTTGTTTCTTCTGTAAATAATAGTTTGAGTGTGTGATTTCATTTTACTTCAGAATATTGAGCGAGGAATCTGGATTCATTCCTTAAAGGATCAATCTGGGTCATATTTTTTTTATTGGTCATTCCCAGGGTCGGACTGGCACTGAAACTCATCCTGGGACTTGGAGATGGTCATTTTAATGCCTTTCAGGCGAGCGCTCGGAGGGCGCCAGCCAAACATTTCTTGGCAGCAATTTAACACTAATACAGTATTTGTGCTACAAGGGCATTTTGGGAGGACAGAATTGTCCCTACCAATATTTGAGCGAACTCATTGGCATTATCTTTGTGAACAGACACACAGAGAGAGAGAGAGAGAGAGACCCAACTGCCACCCGGTTTAGACAATCTAATTAAATTATATGTAATTAAAGGTATAATATGTAACCGTTGAGTTAGCTATAGAGTGACAGAAGAGAGAGAGAGAGTAGCGTCAGTGAGAACAAAGCAGTGAATCAGAGAAATAAAATGTTATTTTCTGATTGTTTCCCGGCGGTTATGTTCTAAAATATAAATAAACACACATCTAACTCCGCACACCTCTGCATAATCCTGCGGGGAGGTGCCGAGTTGCCGGATTTTGAATGATTGCAGGCTTCCTGTCTGCGGCTCAGCGCTGCTCAAACAGCACAGAGAGGAGAAGGAGATCACTGGAACACATGCACATAATAACACAACCCGTTATCATCCGTCAAATACGGCCGCTTTGTATGTGGAGACTTGTGCCTCGGTATCAGAAGCAGAGAGGCGTGACACAGCGGCTGCATTTGACCAGTTGAACGGGCTGCACACCCTGCGTGCTGTTATTGGCGGGGGGGGGGTTACACCCCCATGGGGGGCCCAAAGGCTGTTTGCAGACGCCCAGAAGAGTCCCGAGTAAAGCAAAATAAGAAGAGAAGAGAAAATCCAGGCAGAGGGCTGCAGGGTTTCTGAACAGAAACCAACACACACTTCTAGTGGGGCAGAAGTGATGATTGAGAGGGATTATCTTACCCAATAGATTGTTTTTAGCTGCATATTATATCTTTAAGTTATATCTAATTATTATCTCTAATTAAAAGTTATTGCTGGAGCGAAACTCCATGCAGTAAGAGATGAAGCTCCCAGCTGCCGCTCCGTTTTCTCCCAGCAGCTTTCTGTGCAGCCTCTCCCGGTCCCGGACGCACACGCATGATGCCGATGAACTTCAAGACACTTTAGGATGTCTCGCTGACACCTGCCTCCTCAGTTTGTATAAGCACGTCACCGCTGCACTGAAGCAAAACAAGACCGGCCAGACGAGCCCAGGTGAGCTGGAACACTAGTCACAGTTTGTCACGCTCACAATGAAAACGAGGATCAGTCCAAATTGGGAGGGGGGGGGGGGCAGCTTGTATCCCTGACCTCGCACGGCAGCTGGATTCTCGCGATGTCACAAGATCACGTGAGAATCGCAGGATCAGATGTCACACGAAAATCCATCTTGGCAGGCTTCGAGTAATGTGTTTGCGTCCGGCTCGCCAAATAACGGACCAATCAGCGTCCTGTGAGGAGCGACTGGCGTGGCTTAGGTGTGTATGTGAGACCAGACAACACATAGAGGCAACTGTAAACAACAATGGCGACTCCTAAAGAGATTGCCGTTGATGCTGCATCAGTTCTATCAGAACTGGAGAGTATTTCTAGTAATGAAAGCAATGTTTTCGTCTTCAGTTAGTTTCTCTTTTGTTAGTTTGATTAGCAGATGGTTCATCCAATCACCTGCCAAGTTTTTCTTGAAACTGCCTGCCCCTTTTTCCAAACAGTTTTCAATGACGGCTTCAAATACGGCTTTAAATATTAGATTTGTGGCAGCGAGGGCCACTAAACTTGTTAAAACTAAATAAAGATCTTTATTAAAAAAGAAGAAATAAAGAAAGACCTTCACAAAACCAGCCCACCGGGAAAATTCCCGAGCTTCCCGATGGCCATTCCTGGTCATTCCTACCAGTTATGATAACTCATCAAACTAATTGCCAAGATCTCTGTGACATCACATCTCTACAGCAAAATCCAACTGGTCAAGCCTTTTTGCCTCATTATGTCTGTTGAGAAAACTGCTTGGCCAAACTGTTCCCCACTAAAACAAAAAGCTGAATGACAGGGGTTTACATAATCTACCAACAATGATAGACCAACACTAAAGGTATCAGACCAATATGAATGTAATTTAGGAGTCACTGAGAGGGAACACAAAAGAGAAGTAGAGGCTGGCTAAAGATGTGCACACTCAAAATCAAAACCCCACAAAATCAGAGAGCCAACTGAAGGTGTTGACCCTCTGCAGACACACAACCAACTGAGCAATGTGCAGCCAACCTGCTGATATAACCTCCCAGCAGGCTGATTATCAACAGCTGAGGGTGATCACAGGTGATCACAGGTGATGAGCAAGGAGAGAGAGAAACCTGCAGGTGTGTGTAATATTCCCTCACACCCAGACACAGTCTTTAACATTGATGTTTCTATAACATGATATATCACATCCTGAACCTGAAAACTCAGGAAGCAGTGGACTCCTTTTGTCCTTCCTCTGGCTCTAAATTAGATTCTTCAGTCTTTTTTTTTTTTCCTAAACTCACATGACCACCAAGGTAGCTATCAGAGCAAGACAGGTAGCATTTTGTGTGTGTTTTTTTATTGTAAGCCTCGAACACTGCAGTTAGGCTGTCAGCCTGCATGAGCATCCGAGGTAGAAAAGGCCAAGAATAGACATAAGAGAGACAGCTGGTGACAAAAATATCTGCAAACAGGAAGGAAACACACCGACTGTTCATTACCACCAAACACTTCTCTCTACAGAAACTTTTAATTTGTCTCTGTTGTGCATTTTTTACTAAAGAAGAAGCAAACTGCATCACATATAATTTTGTTTGTGTGATTAAATAGTTCATGTATTGTGAGTCGGACACCGAAAAAAAATGGATAGTTTTAATAGTATTATTTTAGCATTAGGAATAGCAAGGAGAAGTGGTAGGAGATGCTTCAAAGTTCACTTTTAACAATAATCGAAAAGGAATTGCAAAGGAATTAGACGTCATAGCCGTGGTATGTGGTTAGTATATCACAGCTATTAACCAATCAGATTGCTTGATTTGAGCTACCCATTTTATTATAATTGTGTGAATTCTGTACAGCAGCATTCACAGTATTGTTATACAAATCTTTATTCCTCAACTATCTAAATATACAGCTCTTTAAGGACATTCCTGCTCATATACAACTTTTTTTATACCTTTTATACTTCTTTAAAATATTAAACTTTTTTCCAACATGTTTTTACAATATAAGTCTATGGAAAGAATCTTCAAATCCTTTTAAACCTACTGCACTTTGAAGTTCAACTCCTTAAACTTTAAAATGGTGACAAGACTTTGAATTATTAAACTGTTGGCCAGATTTTTTATATCTTTTACAGTTTTTTTGAATGATCACAGTTTATGTTTTGTGCTTTTTTCATAACTTTTCTGAGCGTAAACCACTGGTCCGGCACATAATGGATTATGGGATACTGTGGGTTGAGTTCTTTTCTTTTCTTTTTATTTATTTAACCTTTATTTAACCAGGTTACTCCCATTGAGATTAAGAACCTCTTTTCCAAGGGAGACCTGGCCAAGACAGTCAGCAGCAAGAACACAAAGTTGCAGACAGAGACACAAAAATATAGTTCATAAACACTAAAAGCACTAAAATTTAATAATAAACTATCTAAAGACAAACGGGGGGACAAAAAGGAACTTTTCTGGGAGTCAGCTGTACAACAAGGGAAGCTAGAAACATTGGCATGCCATAGAGTCTGATTCTAAAGCTTTCATTTTAGATTTAAACATGTTTAATGATACCAGCTCCTTGATTTCCAGGTCATTTTGGAGCAGATTCCAGGCTGAGGGTGCAGAATATGCAAAAAGCCCTTTCCCCAATTTTTGTAGTGTGGGAGCAGACCCAGAATCACCTTATATAAATATATATAAAGATGTACCAATGGGAGAGCCTACAGGTTGCCAGTGCAGGCAATCCCACCCGAGAGTACAACTCACAGTGGTGAGTCAGAGCTTTACAATTTGTAATGAACCTCAAGGATGCTACATCAACCATATGAAGGCATAGAGCAGCTTTATTTCAAACTAAAATGGGACAGGCTTCATTTACCCGTTCTGACATAGTAACTGTAAAACTGCAAACTTGAAAAGGAGGCCGGCCCTGATCTGGGACACAGCTTTAAAATGTTAACCTACAGTATGTTTAGGGATGACATACTATAGAGATCTGTTTCAGATAAAACACAAAGATATGTATTCTATAAGTCTGGCTGCAGTATGCTTTGATTTCAGTTTAATGATTTACAGAAGATGTTGGTGCCATTTGGGAGCAAAAAGGAGAAAACAACGAGGGTATACAGGAGTGAGAGAATCAGGAAGTATATGGCAGAGAGAAGGAAGCTTAGTTTAGCAGAATTCAGCAGTTCTCTAACCTCAGCTGAATGGGTGACCCGATATCCTCAGCAAGCAGGCATCAATTCACGCAATTTGCTTTTCATTTCCATAGAAAATGAATAGGAAAGCTGTGCCTTGTATGGACACTACTGTGAGGAGAACTGCTCAGACAGCAGACATGCTCTGCAGCAGTGATTTGATTGATCAGATATGTTTGATTTCCAGCGTCAGATTCAAAAACTCAGCATCAGCCAAGCCTGCACACAGACACAGGAATAAATCACATTATACTGCAGCATCGCTCCCCGTCACTTACAAAAAGCCAGATTGTTGTTGTATTGACGTGAATGCAGCATCTCATCTGGAGAAACACAGACGCATACACCATCTACAATCCTCCAAATGTTCCTGACAGCTCTGCAGCAGCCGGCAGCATCTTCGCTGTCTTTCATGAATGTTTACTTCTCACAAACAACTGTTTCATTGACAGCCAAACATGAGCATGGTGCTAAATCACTGCACAACACTTAAGAAATTGGACCCACATGCAATAACAGCCTATAAATCTGCAGGGTGGGTGGATTTAATATTGCAAGACAAATATTTTGGAAGTGAATATCAACCTCATTTCTCACAGTGAAAACACGGAGAACATGTGGTCTCCATTACAGGAAACGGAGTCATACAAAAGCTTCTCTCAACAGCCGGGCGGAGACGATGCTTCCTGCCCTCGAGCCAGTCTGTCAGACATTTAAATTCTCAAAAGTAATTCAAGGTGTAAACTCTGCTTTAAACAGCGTTGTTCTAAAACAGGTTTAGTTCTGACATTTAGAAGAAAAGACATTTTTAATTATTGTCATAGAAATGTTTAATCTCTGTATAATAAATATTCCTGAAGCTCTTTGGCTGCAACATAGCTGATTTTATAAACAGCCACTGGCTTCTATGGATTGCATAGAGTGCTAAAAAGAGGGATGGTTTTGGCTGTTTGGATGGACGGAGTGTGGGCAGGGAGGGAGAGAAAGGGTGAGGAGTGGGGGGGGGGGAGATGTGAAGGGGGTGAGAGGGGAAAGAGACGACACTGTCACAGTGATTTTTGTCAGCTGGCTGAAGAGGCGCTCAGTAAGGGGAAGATCCCCCCTGCTGCTGCGCTCAGCTAATTAAAACTCACCCTTTACACATGCTTGTGCACACACACATGCAGCTCCAGTGAATTCCACAGGATCATGTCATGCATCTGCTGTCAGAGGAATCTTTACTGGTCATTTTGTTACAGTTCATGAGATATTTCTAAGTCTTGCATCGTCCTGAAGGGGTTTATTTCACAACAATGAGCCGCTAGCTGCACATTATCCTGATTATTACACGGCTACTTACTGAAGAAATCAATAATTTGCCAAAAAACGGTCCTCCAGAGTCCGACAGGGCAAGGAAAAAGTAAAATTATGAATCTCTTCCTCTATATTTATACCTCCCCAGGCACGCCCTGCACACCCAACAGAGCGGCCACTCCCATCTTTGGGTGAGGAATCCATCAGTACCAACCATGTCAGACTAGCTTGTCATGAAGGAGGTTAAATAACGCTCCAAACTGTCATATCCATTTCCAAAGGGGTCCCTTGACCTCTGACCTCCAGATATGTGAATGTAAATGGGTTCTATGGGTACCCACGAGTCTCCCCTTTACAGACATGCCCACTTTATGATAATCACATGCAGTTTGGGGCAAGTCATAGTGAAGTCAGCACACTGACACACTGACAGCTGTTGTTGCCTGTTGGGCTGCAGTTTGCCATGTTATGATCTGAGCATATTGTTTTATGCTAAATGCAGAACCTGAGAGGGATCCTGGACAATATCTGTCATTTTTTTGTGTTGTTAATTGATTTACAATAATAAATATATACATACATTTGCATAAAGCAGCATATTTGTCCACTCCCATGTTGATAAGAGGATTAAATACTTGACAAATTTTGAACAGGTAAAAAATGTGCGATTTGCAATTACTGATTAATCGTAATTAACTATGGATAAGGAAGATATTTTATTGCAGACCTCTCCTCTCAGGTCACTATTTCCCCTTTCTACAAGACCCATGTCTGCAAGTTTCAGTAAGATGTGTAAACACCAAAAGACAAAGAATTTCATAAAAAAACAACTACAATTAAACATTTTTTCAAATCCCATGTGATGACATAATGTTGTTAAAAAGATATTACAAAGAAACATTCAGCTATGTATCAAATAATATTGAAAATGAACACGGGGAATGTTTACCCATGTTGTGCATCACACGGTTAAACGTGTGTTTTCATTGTGTCTTGTGAGTGTAACACGACGTGTGACAGTGCTCTGCTCTGACTAACTTAAAGTGTCTGACGTGACGGGCACCGAGCGAGATGCTGGCAAGCATGCAGTAAGACCCAAGGTGTATCTGGACTGATACAAAGAAGAGATGGCATGTGCATCAGAGAGAGAGAGAGGGGGGAGGAGTGAAGTCCCTCATCCCAAAGAACAACAACAAATCTATCTACCTGAGTCTCGTGACTGTCAAAGTCACCTATAAGACACACAGCAGAAGCGGAGCGAGAAGACAAAAAGAGAGGGATGAAGGGTAGACGAGGGAGGGCGGCTGCCAGAGATTTGAGGCCAGAGCCCTCCGAGATGTCACATCCTAACCTCTGGCACTGGAGACTTCTGTCATCTCCACACTTGACAGATCCTTTGGCCTGCCGCTGGTGATCTCCTCTATATATATATAAAGACAAGGGGACAGATCGACTCGGTGCAGTGCACGTCAGGTGACACGGGAGGTACTGCTGATCTTTGAGGATCCGTGAAATTTCTCTGTACTGGAGGCACAAAAAAATGAGTATCATAAAGGTCACATAAAACGTGTACTAAAAATACAGCAACTGGGTGAAGGAGACGCATCCTAGCTGGAGAAATATATGTCCGGCCAAAAGGACACAAGAGCCTCATTTCCTCATCATCCCCTTGGCACATAAATCAGTAGTTTAGATGTACTTAGTTTTGCTGTTTCAGCATGAATACTGGATGAAAAATATCTCCTTTCTTTAATTGTGTGATACTGTGAGGACACCTTCATTTTCAAGGTCACAAGAACCGGCAGTTGTTGGATGATGATAGCTTTCAGCTCAGCGTGCCGTGGAAATCTTCAGGGTGTGAGCTCTACTTAAATCCTGAGGTGATGTCAGCACTGCACAGAACCGCAGACCGTCCTCAAACATGTTGTCAGTTAATGAATATGTAGAAGCTTAGTGGCTCCACTCTGCAGAGAAAATACAACTGTTTTCATTAAAAGCTAATTGTGGCTCCAATAGATTTATTCAGCTGCATTTAATTTGTGGCAAAAAAGCAAGGACAAATTCTCATTTGCAGAATTAAGGAGGCTGCGCCATGAGGTAGAATGTGTTGTTTTTTGCCATGGCCCGTCGAACCTCCATCCCATAATGCAACTAATGAAAGCTCCCATCACCCCCATGGACAACTGGACTAATTGTAATGTCATGGCCCTGTGCTGCTGCGACGGCTGAGCGTGAGGCTGGGATGTGCTCACACGTGTCTGATGCATGCTTACTAACACACACACACACACACACACACACACACACACACACACACACACACACACACACACACACACACAGGCAGTGGAAAACAACAACGTGCATTTCACAATGAATCAACTCATGATTCACAACAAAGTAAACAGGTGTTGTACACTTTGTAGAGCTGAGGAATAAAATATATAAAAGCAAATGTATGTATATATTTATTATTGTAAATCAATGAACAACACAAAACAATGACAGATATTGTCCAGAAACCCTCACAGGTTCTGCATTTAGCATAAAACAATATGCTCAGATCATAACATGGCAAACTGCAGCCCAACAGGCAACAACAGCTGTCAGTGTGTCAGTGTGCTGACTTCACTATGACTTGCCCCAAACTGCATGTGATTATCATAAAGTGGGCATGTCTGTAAAGGGGAGACTCGTGAGTACCCAGAGAACCTCACCAAAATTTAGCGCATGTGTGGATCATTATTTAGCTTCCTTCCCAACAAGCTAGTATGACATGGTTGGTACCGATGGATTAAGTTTCATAGTTTTTACGCTAGCTTTAAGCCCGCTACAACCTCCAAAAGACCGAATAGCGTTAATGTGTCAAAGAAATTAGTGGCGTTAAAACGAATATGCGTTATTATATTATATTTTTTTACTAAATCTAACCCAGTTCAACATATTTTCACATCTAACTCAGTGACAGAAGGGTTTATTTGGACCAAACCAGAATTGGTGATTGTTAGAAAGACTAATCCAGACAATTTTGGTGAGTTTTATTTTGTTTTTGTCGAGTTTGAATGAAGTTTGTTTTACGATGCTCCGCTGCTAGAACAGCAGATCTCCCAGCTGAACCTACAGCAGATACACACATGCGTGAAAATATCGCATATATAGCAATCGGCTGTTGTTGGGCTGACAATGGCCAATTGGAAAAAAATTTACATATCGCCCAACCTTGATTATGATTGAAGAAAAACATGCTGTACAGCCAGCACGTTGTGAACTATTCACCTCGATTCTAGTTTTGAGGGAAATCTTAAATCTTCTAGACACCACCACCATCATTGGCTCATTTAAGCATATACGCTACATTTAGAATATTTTCACCGCTTTACCATAAAGTCAGACAGCCCTTTCTGACGGGAAACTGAAGCCATTTTATCCATCTATGCTCTAACCAAAGCCACCAGACTCCATTGAAAAAAAACGTAATTTTACCTCACAGAACACAGGAGTTGCTGACTCTGGTTGCTTTGGCAAGAATATTGATAACGACTTCATTTCCCCATCAACAGACTGTAACTGTCTCACAGCGAGGTAAACCGGCAAAAATATTCTAATATAGCGTACACTTTAACTGAAATTGTTTTCTTTGAGGTGGCGAAAGTACATTTTGCTGTCGGCCCCATCCACAGCAGTACATCGCTTTGCTTCCATGTGGTAACTCCTGTCTGTTTCTCTAAACTTGGGGGCGTGCCGAATGTCATCTACTGTAGGTAATACACTCACTCATACTCCACTTTAAAACACCCAAAGTATCCCTTTAAAGTGCCCGGACAACAGGAAGAGTTTTAGGTAATGCATATCCATTTCAATAACACCATTCATATTCCAATAATTGGCTATTTCTACAGTGATATGTTTCTATGGTGCTCAGTGGTGACCTTTAAATACAGCTCCTACATGTTTTGCAACTCAAAAATAATAAGTAAAATGACAGCACTATAATATTTCTATAATATTCCAATGTGAATCATAATCAGGTTTTGTGACCTTTGTAATAGCTGAAATGTTATTTTCATATTTCTTCAACATTACCATTAGGACACATGGTCCTCAATAGTGTTTTTTAATGCGGTCCTCCACCAAAGAAATTCTTAGTCGACTAACACTCAGTCTACTAATCGATTAGTTGATTTAATCGAGTTTCTCCACATAAATATGACATAAAATCACCACTTTAAATCTTATGTTTACCAGAGATGTGCTCATAAGTTTCTTGGAAATAAGTCATTCTGCATGAAAAGGAATAAAAAAAAAAAAATGACTAAATGACTTCTCAACTAAAGAAATCTCAGTCGACTAAAACCAAAACGACCGATTAGTGACTAATCGACCAAGAGGAGGCTGCCCTTAATTAGGCTTCCTTATTGTATTTAGTGGTATGAATAACAAATGGTATGGATTCATGAGTATACCAGTACTGCAATATCTCCTACATCACATTTCACACATTAGTCTTTCAAACTGTTCTCCATAAACTCTAACTATAGAGTGATTCTCCAAACGTTGTAGGCCTACTTTACAAACAATAATACAGCACACCAACTCATATTATACATTTTATGTCTGAAAACACATTTTAAATCCTGTCGTGCACGCACACACGCACACCTCTCATTCTTCAGCATAAACTCAGTGATCACAACCTGCAGCCGCGGACGTGCGTCGAACTTACCCAAGAACAGTGTGAGGAGAAGAGCAGCAGGCATCCCGGCATCCAGCAAGGACAAATCCCAGCGAGAGAGGAGGAAAGACTGTCTACAGTGTCTCTGTGACTGACTGGGTGGACTTCTCAGTAACTACAGTGAGAGCTGACGGAGGAGTGCAGAGTACCGCATGTCTCCAGCGCGCCGCGCAGCATCCAACAGCATCAGCATCGTCATTCACTGAGGCGCAGCAGCAGCAGCAGCATCCATCCTCTCCTCTTGCTTCACTACACCGATCAGCAGCAAGGCGACTTCTCCTTGAGCTCACCCTCAGCTCAGTTTGTGTCCCTGATGCACACGAGTCCACACGCACTCTCTCTCTCTGTCCGTCCGTCCTGCCCACTGCAAGGAGATCAGAAGAGGAGGTGCAGCCGAAGTGTGCCTGCAGCAGCAGCCGGTAAAATGGGGACCTCTACAGTTGATACGGGCGTATACATGTACCTCTATTATACATGAGACAAGTACTACTGCTGCTGGAAGGCATCCTCCGGCGGGACAAACAGGAGGACACTGTACAGCCCCTGATTTTATTATGTTTCTATAGTATGATGTGATTATAATACATAGGGGGTGAATCAGCCTAATGTGGGACATATTTTGCATTTCAGACTTCTGGAATATATTGTGATTTGAAGCCAACATATTAAATCCAAACCCAGTACCACTCTGAATGTGATGTGTCCTGATCAAACCAAAAAAGAAAATGCAGATATCACACTCATAAAAATCAGTACTCTTTAGTACCAAGTTGTCTCAGACAAATCTTTATTTCCTAATGTGGGACAGTCATGTTGGAATTGAGGGACACTGAAAAGTCCGTTAAAAGACACTAAACGGCTTAAATAACCATAATTAATTTAGCAACGGTAATTTTACCACCACTTACAATGCTGCTGTTATAAAATCTATCATTCTACAATTAGTTATTAATGAATTAAATGTTTAATTACTATTTCCATGACTCTTGTGGTCCTCCATAGTACACATCCATATTGGATGAAGGGGGCAGAAATTAGATGTTTCATACATAGTTTAGCATTTTTATTACCATCCAGTGGTTCAGTCACCTGACTTCAGTTAAACTGAACATGTGTGTTCGGCTGTTTGCTGAAGACCATGCAGAGCATCTCCAGAACTGCAGCTCTTGTGGGATGTTCCCGGTCTGCAGCGGTCAGGACCGACCAAAAGTGGTCCAAGGAAGGAGAACCAGGGTCAGACCCGAGGCTCATTGATGCAGGTGGGGAGCGAAGGCTGGCCCGTGTTGTCCGATCCAATAGAAGAGCTACTGGGGCTCAAACTGCTGAAAAAGTTAATGCTGGTTCTGATAGAAAGGTGTCAGAACACACAGAGCATCTCAGTTTGTTGCGTATGGGGACCGGTCAGGGTGCCCGTGCTGACCCGTGTCCACCGACCAAAAGTGCCTACAATGGGCACGTGAGCATCAGAACTGGACCACGGAGCGATGGAAGAAGGTGGCCCGGTCTGATGGATCACGTTTTCTTTTACATCATGTGGATGGCAACGAGTTGGAGGTGTTGACTCAACCTCCAGATTCTCCAGATCTCAATCCAACGGAGCATCTGTGGGATGTTCTGGACGAACAAGTCCGATCCACGGAGGCCCCCCCCCCCTCGCAACTTACAGGAATTAAAGGATCTGCTACTGACGGCTTGGTGCCAGATACCACAGCAGACCTTCAGAGGTCTAGTGGAGTCCAACGGGTCAGGAGGACCTACTGAATATTAGGCAGGTGGTCATAATGTTAGGGCTGATCGGTGCATATTAACACGTCTGGTCAGTGAAACCTCAACATTGACTCTTTTCTCACAGCAAACAACAAAGACAAAAGGAATCTACATGATCAAATGTGTGTTGACTGTGAAAATCCTCCTGAAATAGCAGAGCGGAACAAAGACGGGCTCATTAAAAATGTATCAAGGGTACAGCAGCCCCTGTGTTCCTCCTTGCTCAGGGATTCTGAGAACATTAGCATCACATCCAACAATGCCTTTCATTCTCCACTTCATTTCCACAACTGCTTCAACGATGCATTGTGCCAACTACTTGTTTTAATATCCAAAACTGTAAATCCAACAAGTCTGACACATACATGTAGACACTGCCTGGGTCATTGTTCTTTTAAAATGCATTCTTTACAACCACTGGAACATGTAGCCTGACTAAAAACATTCAAACATGTAATCAACCAATAATTTTAGCCCTTCTGATGTTACATTTTTCTTTTTGAGACTTAAAAACACTGGCAGCAGCTTTAAGTGTGTGTGTGGGGGGGATGATGTGTGTTAAAGCACCAGGAGAGAAAAAGCAGTGATTTTTATCCCAGATACTCTCTGTTTGGTGCTGTGTGTGCTGTACTGTAGGCATCAGTTGACACACACAAATGACGTGTAGGTCAGTGATGTGTGTGTTTCACTTTAGATAATCCCTAGAAATCATCCAAAAGCAGCCTCATCCTCTCAAGGTAGGATTGCTGTCTTTAGGCTATAAAATCATAAGCAAGAAAATGTGCAGATGCCACCTGGATCAGTGGAGGCTTGTCCATACATGGTAGAGGAGGTTGCTCCTCCTCGGGGTCGTTACTGGGAAACTAACACAAACAAACTGCACACAGAAATAATAATAAAAAAAGGGTCTCTTGGGTTCTAAAAGGAGACAGAGGGAATATAACTCCCTACAGACGCCCACTAAATCTACCAACAATGATAGACCAACACTAAAGGTATCGGACCAATATGAAATGTAAGATGGGAGTCACTGAGGGGGGGGACACAGAAGAGAAGTAGAGGCTGGATAAAGATGTGCACACTCAAAATCAAAACCCCACAAAACCCCGCAAACCCAGAGAGCCAACTGAAGGTGTTGACCCTCTGCAGACACACAACCAACTGAGCAGGGTGCAGCCAACCTGCTGATATAACCTCCCAGCAGGCTGATTATCAACAGCTGAGGGTGATCACAGGTGATGAGCAAGGAGAGAGAGAAACCTGTAGCCCAGATCTGACATGATCCCTCGGACACTCTATTTCTGAGAGGCAAGAGGGAGATCAAAATGTGAAAAAAACATCACCAAATCTCAGGAGGAGGGGGGCAACAGCTACCCAGTTTCATTGTGTTTATATGTCAAAACAAAACTTCCTATCAAATATGTTAGCTCAGCATAAGTACATTTTATTTTGCATTGATCCTTTGTTTTAAGGGCTGCGTTGCCAGACGAGTTGGGGGTGGTAGATAACAGTCATAATTTAGGGTTCTGTCACTGACCGGTCCATTTGTTCTCTTGTTGAGTCTCTGCAGGAGTTTCTTCTCCCAGAGATCAAAGTTCTCTGGAGATTAGAGTTGCACTCATCACTATTTATTACAATGTAAAAGATGTCAGATGGCTCCTAAAATATTCCCTTAAAAAGGCCGTTATCTTCTCACAGGGTTGTCGATCCTGAAGCCTCCTCCGGTGAAGTGGGGTTTGCTGCTCAGCTGGGGCAGCGGTTCAATCTGCTCCACCGTGGTCCTGGTCCTCTGCTCACTGATGAGACACACAGAGCTCCAGGACATCAGAGAGTGAACACAATTATCACGAAATGGTATGAAATGTTCCCTGCAACATCTCTGTGTTAAAATGTCTGGCCTAGATCAACCTCACCTGTGAAGCTTCTTCTGGCTGAGGTACTTCTTCTTGATGTTTGCTAGCTCATCAGCTAATCTTTGATTCTCACTTTTGTACTCATTCATCTTTGAGTCGAGCATCCTCAGCTTGGCTATCAACACCTGTGGAATCAGAAATGTTGTCAAAGAACATAGAGAAGCAAACAGGAACCATGTTTTACCTGAAATCAGGTGTTCTAATATATAGTATATATAGTCAATTTACAACAACTTCCTGTTTCCTGTAGGTGGCGCTATGACTATCACTCATAATGTCACATATATATGTCTTCAGGCCTGGACTCTTATCCAGCTTGTGAAATCTGGGGCAGATCTGACTATGTAAAGTCAAGTTACAACAGCCTCCTGTGTCATGTCGAAACATCGAAATTCGCCGTTTTGCAAAAACACAAAAGCTTCGCAATTTAGCATCGTGAAGGTGTTGAGATTCTGCTGCCCGACTTTGAGATGGATCTCTTGAATCCTCTAGGAGGAGTATCGTAAAGTTCCATACCTGTAAAGTGATAACATGGCGTCTTCTCACATGACCTATGACATCACCGTTCGAGCGATCACAAATTCCTTCGCACTTTAGCGTCACATCAGTCTGAGGGTTATACCACCCAAATTTGACGCAAATCCGATAAACTCTCTAGGAGGAGTATGTAAAAGTATGCATAAAATACATGAAAAGCGCACAAAATTCAAAATGGCCGACTTCCGGGTGGGCGGAGCTAATGAAACCCAATGAGAAATATGTCTGAAATAATGAGCGGGATGTGCCTACCAAATTTCATGAATATAGGATCAACTTTGTCCACTATGTCCTCCCACGCATTAGAGGGCGCTATGGAGCCCGCTGGCGACGCCCGAGCCCGATTACTGCAGAACTTTGCATTTTTCGCCAGTTCGGATGCGTATTCCAGTTTTTGTGTGGAAAAATACTCTTTAGGAAATCAATAGGTTTCCTTGCACTTCGTGCCCGGGCCCTAATGAAGTGCTATATGCCTCGACTAGCAAGAAAAGTGTGATGTGTGTGATGTGTGTGATGTGTGTGATGTGTGTGATGTGTGTGATGACCTTGAGCTCTTTGGTTCTCTCTCTGACGATCCACTGGCAGTGCTGGAGCTGCTCAGCTGCCTCTGGACCCGGCTGCCGGGCCATGATGTGCTTCAGCTCCACATACAGCTTCTCCTTTTCCTTTGATGGGGAAGAAATAGAAGAAAGGAAAATTCAACACATAAGAGAGAGAGAGAGAGAGAGAGAGAGAGAGAGGGAGTGAGCCTACATGCTATTCATCATTTCACAGTGTTTTTTCTTGAATCTACCACCACATTGTGCCAAAGACATTGTCAGATCCTTCACATAGTGGCTTTAAAAGACAGAATCACTGCATTATTGACTAAATATTTCATGCTTTCTTGACAGAATTAAAGGATAACTGGGGTGATACATTTTTCTTATTGTCAACAAATCGAATGTTAAGACCAAAATCAACAAAGAATACTGTACCTTCATTATTACCATGAAGACACATGCTTTGTTTTGACTCAATCTCAACATGCACCGTCCTGCCGCCCCAAATACTCACTAGAACATCAAAATGTGGATTAATCCGCCGCTGAAAATAGTCCCCGTTACTAGTAACATTTGCTGAAAACTACAGTGCCTCAGCTGTTTTAGGAAATTACTGAGCCTTTTTTCAAAATGAAAGTACATATTCGGGACCCAAGTATATACTTTTAATGGACTGATGTTTTGTTGGTTTTGGACTTTTCATGGGATTTGTAACTTATCCTTTAAGCCCTAATGACAAAATGGATCAGTAATGAGACTGTTAAAACATTTTTAATATGGTAAATAACAGCTTAAATTAACTTAATTATTGTGGCTATATAGTTATGAAGATAACTATACAGTGACATAGACTGGTGACAGAGGTAATGGTCTACAAACCAGCTCCTTTTTCAGTCACATCACTTCCTCACAAGGATGAGACTAATTCATCCAAAGAGACACTTATGTGTAGTGTTTACCTGTAACAGGAGTTCATGCTCTTCAAGCTCCTGGGTCTTGGCGATCAGTCGTTTTTGTAAAGACTGCATCTTCTGGATGAGTTCGTACTTGCCGGGGTCGCTGCCCTGAAGGAGAGTCATTCACAGGATGTTAACGGACCGATCTTTTCCTCTTTGAATGATGACATCTACTCTGCATGAAGTGTGTAAATGGTCTTTCAAAAGAACGAAAATGTTTCATGTCAGTGTGAAGAGTTAAACAGATATTAAACGAGTGCTTCACCTCCAGTCGTCTCCATCGGTGAATGTTTATGGGCTTCAGCTGGTCCTGCAGGACGCTGTTCCTCGTCCTCTCTCTGAGCAGCTCCCTCTGCAGGTGGAACAGCTCTCGCCTGGACACAACAACTCACTCAGTTCTCACACACAACATCATCTTAAAGCTGCAGTAGGCTGAATGTTTTTGCCATCATTGGGATAAAAAGTCCATAATAACCTTTCAGCATATTGTAATTCAAGTGTTCTGTCCACTCCTACCTCTGACTCTGGATCCCTCTCCAACTTAACTTTCTCTCTCTTTGAATCGTACGCTTCTACTCTAAATACTGCGTCCCGTGGGTCAACTCATTCTCCGTCCTGTCCTCCATCTCTACTCCATATCTTTCTCTTAGAGCAATTCAACACAGACTTCATATTCTCTTTCTCCTGTTCATACCCTCTTTAACTTTAATTCTGCACACTACAAAACATCTCTACCTCAGTTCTTATCCTGCATTATATTCCATATCTGACATTTCTTAATATCTGTTTCTCCTATATTTTATTATCCAGCACTATATCACTTTCTGCACTACATTCACTTTTTCTTTAAATAGTCCTGTATCTCAGTTGTTTTACCCTGCACTATATTCATCTTTAACAGTTCTTCTGCACATTGCATATTTTGTTTTAAACTCTGTATTACTTACATGTGTCTTGTTACTACCTGTGTCGTTTTACTAATATGTGTACTACTCACCTTGTGACGTTTTTACTAACATGTGTACTACTTACCTGTGACGTTTTTAATAATATGTTTGCACTATGGAACTGTGATGCTGGATACTTGAATTTCCCTCGGGATCAATAAAGTTTCTATCTATCTATCTATCTATCTATCTATCTATCTATCTCTCTTTTACCTCAGGTCCTCCGTGTTGGGTACAGTCTTGTCCAGGATGCTCTTCTTGCGCCGCAGCCTCCTGATCTCCAGCTTGAGCAGGCGGATGTCGTCCATCTGCTGGTTGTAGCGGAAGTCGCCCTTACTCAGGATCGATTGCTGGATCCGGATCTTCTCGTAGAGCAGCGCGCGCTCGTCGTTGCGGTGCAGCAGCTGTTTGCCCAGGTTTTCTCGCTCTCTGATCGCCTTGAGAGAAGTTTTGGCAACAAATAATCAGATAGTTTAAAGTCTCTGCTTGTCGTATTCTGTCCCTACTTCTCAGTAGGTGTGCTTTCATAACTAGGGTTACAATATCGTAACTTTCATTATGTAAGGAGGACTGTCTCACATTCACACACATAATAAGCTTCATATCGGTAATCTATGTAATTTATGGTGCTGTTAGATTGCTGCTAGACCGCCGCTTTAATACAGGTGTGTGTGCTTCGGTTACTGTGTGAGATATGAATTGAAGCACAATATTTTGTTGGATAAAACATGTTCATCTCTGACAGCCTGGTGGAAATTTCATCAAATAATTAACACCATAATCTCACCTAACAAGCACACTCCCATCTGGAACAATCCTGAATTTTTAATGAGCAGAAAGCCTCAAAATTTGTTCATCATGGATTAGTAAAGGTATCACGCGCCTCACACACATCTTCCATTATAACACTCGGGTCTCATTTCTTTATTTGGTCCAGAAGTACGGCATTGGGGAGAATCACTCCAGATAAAATCCTCTATTCAGGCCAAAATCAACAATAAATCATTTAACTCAGATCTTCCCCCCTGCCAGCATCAGAGCTGTTTAACAACACTGCCAGAAAAAAACTAGAATATACAAGAGCATTTCCATGTCCGACCTAGCAATATCCATCACGTAAAAAAAAATGTGATCTACAGATCGTCCCCTGTGCCAACTTCTGGACCAAAATTTGCAAAAATATCTTCTCTATATGCATCGACACAAACATAGAACTCATCCAATACAAGATTATTCGTAGACAACACTACACGGGAAAAAGAATGTTTAAAATGAGTTTAACGGGAACTTTGCACCCGTTTTCAAACTAGTAATTATCTCGTGTTTATTTCGTAATTGGGTTTGGATGTGGCACGTCAGCTCTTTAGCGCCCCCTAACTACTTTTAGCCTTTGAACGAATTTTAGATGCCCTTGGTATAGTCAAACACTCACGAAACTTGGCACATACATCAAAAACAGCTTTAGTTAATGGGTTTCTTCGCACATCATGCCAGGGACACTGTTGGGCCTCTGGCACTTTCATGCTCGGGCCCTCAAAATGTCTTGCAAAAAGGGCACTTATCTAATAAGGGACCAAAAGGACAGGTGCTTCAGCACTACCTGGGGTCTCTATGTGGATGCACCAGCTACTTCTTCTTCTCTTTCTTTACCTGTTCCAGTTGTTTCTTCTGTTGGACCAGCTCAGCATCAGCGTCTGCTATAATCTTCTTTAGTTGTTGCTGTTCTGCTTTCTGACTGTCAACACGCTGCTTTGTTTCTTCAAGCTGGAGCTTCGTCAACTGCAGCTCCGCCTGTAGCCGGACACATAGATACAGTAGATAGATGCACATATTAGATAGTATAAAGAGCCGTGGCAATGTACAGTGAAGGTAACCCTGAAAAATCCACATCCATGGGCTCCACCCACTGTACCCATAGAGTCCAGTAGAAGGCGTCATAACCTTTGTTTTTGTCCAAGCACAATTTAAAAGTTGATGAGGAACTCAGCACCACACCCTGTGATGAACCAACGAGGCAGGCTGAAATACCTTGAGTGCCTCGTTATCCTTCTCCAAACGCTTGTGTTCCTGCTGATCCTTAGCGAGGGCAAGTTCCTTCCCAGTGATCTCATCTCTCAGCCGGGTGACCTGGTTGTTCATGGTCTTCATCTTCCTCTTCATCTCTGCAATCTCTTCCTGAGGCAGAGAGACAAACCGTGGAAGAAGGGAAAGGAAGGAAGAAAGGAAGGAAGGGAAAAAGAGAATTATATGCAACAATATATTATTTACATAGAGAGTAAACAACTGCAACCAGTGGTCATAAAGTTAATAGAAGTTGTGAGAAAGTTAGCCGAGGACAACACTAGTAATATTTAGCCTCTTTCTCCCACTGACAAATACAAAATATAATCACAAGGAACTACAGATATAAATGGAAAGAGATTGTGCTCAATCCGATCCAAACCCTAACCCTGTGATCAGTGGACAGCCGGCTCCACCTCCTGTGATCAGCTTCGTACCTGAGTCTCGATGAGGTTTTTGCTGTAGAGGTTCCTTTCAGACACAACAGACTCCAGCAGGTTCTCCTGCTGTTTGACCTTACACTCTGCCTCCGTGACTTTCTTCCTCCAGTCAAATATCTCCATCTCTCTCATGTCAATGTCGTTCATCTTTTGTTGCACCTGTGGAACGGAGGAGAAGTTCTCCTTAGACACACCAAGGTTGATGGCAGGTTCAAAATCATTGTGTAATACTAAAATTAACCCAAATAATGAAATGCAGTGAGCTAGCCTTCTGCATGAGGTTGCTGGTCTCGTTGATGTAGCGGTCGCGCTCTCTCTCCAGCTGCTGGATGATCTTGCGCTGCTTCTGGGCCTCCTGGCGGTAGCCGCTGATCTCGTGCTCCAAGCTCTTCTTCTCCTGCTCCAGGAGCTTCACGAGGTTCAGCTGTTTCTCAGTTGACAACGCAGCTTTGATCATGTTCTATTGAGAGATTGGGATCATACAAATGAATACAGGAGCATAAATGATGAGGAAAACTGTAGATAACAGGATGAATACACTGTGGGTCACTGCTGTTCTCTACTGTCCATGATGAACATTTAAATGACATAACATGTCATCACACAACTACCTCTGTTTACAAGAACCTCAGGTCCTCTACAATGCGTACCTTATTTAAGATATCTCTCTCCCTGATGAGCTCCTCGATGGCTTTCTTGTCAGTTTCAACTTGCTTTTTGGAAGATTCAAGATCTGTGGAGGGGAAACAAAAATGGGACAGTTTGTATTGATGGTCAAAGCCACTACGTTGTTGGATATTTTCAAATCAACTACGTCTCTTTCATGAGTGTGCCACTCATTTTAAGTAATTTAGCGGGTCATAAGTCAAGGTCAAGGTCAAGGTCGAGGTGAACTTTATTATCCCAAATAGAGTAATTCGGTTGGTCAAGGTGCAGAAGTACGCAAAACATAAAACACAGATATGAATACAAATATACAATATGAACATCTGGTCACACCAAATGACCCTATACTTGCCATCCTGATCATGCGCTGCAACCTATCTTGGTCTTCACCAGAGATCACCAGAGAGAAAGTTTCCTACAGCTTTTGGCTATGATATTTCTAGTAAATATCACAATATTAAACGTGTTTTCTGATCTCGAGCTCACCGCTGATAGGTCGCCTACGTGGTTTGTTTACATGACGTCACAGAAGAGCATATAACGGGTTCAGTATGGACACGGTGTTTTTGGGCCCCTGACAGCTTCTGGGCCTTGGATATTTCCATCGATATTTACGTCACTGGTTCTATGTGTGTCTGTGATAAAGCACGGCGAGCTGCTGTACCTTTCTCTAGACCAGCGATCTGAGATTTCAGTGTCTCTCTCTGCACGTCCACATCAGCTTTCTGATCCTCCATCTGGTGGAACTTCTTCTGGGCGACTTCTCTCATCTTTGTTTGTTTGGCGATCTCCTGACGCATATGATTCACCTCCTCTTCTCTCATCTGACAGGCGGGAGGGAGGGAGGGGGGGGGGGGTTGTATGAAACATGACACAGAAGTAAGGAGGGGAAAAGATTTAGAAAAATGTTCCTGTGTGCTAACTAAGAGCTATAAGTCAAATGTGATCTGTCTCTCTGTCCATAGCCCTCGAAGTACTCAAGACAAAAAATATTAAATATCCATTTTCTCCTTTTTTTTAATGTCTTTGCTCTCTGGGAGTTCAAAACACAGTAGATGATGTACTGTTGGAGCAGTGCCCCCTTGTGGTTCAATAGGACTGAATCACATCATTTATTATCAGGTATCCTCCCTCCAGTACAGTAGATCTGAGTACAATACTGAGAACAATGCTGGTCCCATTTAGAGTTAAAAAAAATAGAGAAAAATATGGAAGGTAAACTGAGTTAACGCCCACAGCAGTTCCTCTACTCTGACTGTGTCACTGTGTGCTGCATGTTATATAATACCACTTCCAGGATCGGCCAACTTCAGCTATATACTGTATATCACCTATGATGCGAGTACCTTGAGCTCGTTTGCGTTCTGCTGATTCTCCAAGGAGAGACGTTCTTTGACTGATGAGAGCTGCTCACATTCCTGCAGCAGCTTGTGGTTCTTCACCTGCAGCTGCTCCAGCTCCTTGGTGGATCGCTCATTCAACATCTGAGGATGGAGGTGTGGAAGGAAGTTTACTATGTATGCATTATATATTATTAACCACACAATGACATGCACATTGTTTTTTGTTATAGATGATGTTACTCTTATCTGTACAATCCTCTCCTGTATATATATAACTTATGATTCCACTGTATATACATATCTACCCTTCTATATTCATCTTATATATATTCACTTAGTCCCATGCATATAGTTCTATGTACATAATCTCTCTGTGTTTAGATATAACTTCACCTGTATATATCATCTGTTGATTATAATACTCTTATACAAATTTGTTACACAATATCCCATCAGCATGCAACTTATAGTCAGGCTATTATTCATCAGAATATAACACATGTCGATCACTTGCACTTTAATTACAATCTGTATATATGTATATGCCTATGTACATACACCAATCTATCCTCATTTGTATATATTGTCTTATCAGCACTTAACTAGTTTGCACTCTGGTTAGAGGCAAAACTGCATTTCGTTGTACTTGTACTTGTACTTGACAATAAAGTTGAATCTAAAAAAAAACCTTTAGCTCTTTCAGCTGCTGCTCCAGCCTCTGTTGCTCGTCTTTGGCCCGTTGGCCCTGCAGATTCAGGGCTTTGATTTCCCCCGTCTTGGTCTCCATGCCGACGTGGAGCTGCTTCACCTCCTTATCCAGCTTTTCCTTCAACCTCATCTCCCGTGAAATTTCGTTCTGTTGCACCTGGAGCTCCTGCTGGAGCTGGATTTAGACACACAGAGCAGCGACAAGTTCGACATCAGAGCTAGATTAAATTTTATTTTATTTGTGAGCATCCCCATTGTACCCCTCCTACATACATATATGGTCATCTACAGACTCACTGATATGGGAAAAACACTGCAAAACACAAGTAACGCAAGTACAAATCCCTCTACTTCTCCACATATTTGCTTTGCTGTTGCAAAATGTGGCCTAGTCAGGATAATCTTCCAGTGAATAAAAGCCTCGGGGGCTCAGAGTCCTGAGTCACAGAAACTTCTTATGTCTCTACCACTGCTTTGAAAATGTGACATAATCAGAAGTACATTAGGTCAGCCTGTCTGTAAGAATTCATCACTTATCTACCTGAGAGATATTCTCCGAGGCACTGTCTCGTTGGGCCTCGATCTCCTGCTGGGTTGCAGTGGCCTGGATTAGTTTTCCTCTCAGACCCTCCACGGTTATCAACAGTTCATCCCTCTCTTTGGTCAACTCCTCGTGTAGTTTTAGCAGATCACTGAAAAAAAACAGATTACAGTTGGTTCCATCCCCATATTATCCACATAATAAATGATTATTATGGTCATTATCATGGCTCACCTCTGCTCTTGGTCCGTAGAGAAGCCAGTTTGTTGTTCAGCCATCTTCATTAGGTTGGTAACTTCTTCTTTTAAACTCCTGATGGTCTCGTTGTCCCTCCTCTCTTTATCGTGAGCAGCATCGACTATTTTCCAAGCTTTGTCCAGCTCCTGCAGTGTAAGCAAAGCAAACCTTGTTGAGTTAATGGAGTCTGAGGAGTCCAGAGGGGAAAAATGATGAAACTTCACCCTAAATTATATAATAAAACACAACCTTCTGTACCAAACACCACATACTCCATTAATCTGCATTTCTGGTCCTTGATTTTACACAATCTCAAGCATAAAATAGCCTCCATGTTTGAAATGATGCCAACTCAGGGCTATAAACAAATAAATAACACATGCATGAGAGGCCAGAACATGTAGCCTCTCATGTTCTGGTGATATACTGTACCCGCTTTAGTGAAGTAATTGTTGTCTCGTCTCCCTGGGACAGTTTCAGCGCAGCTTCGACTTTAGTTGAGGTGGACACAACTTCTGCATTCAGCTCCCTGCATTTGGACATCAGTCTCTTCTCATTCTCTCGGGACTTCTTCAGCGCGTGGATGAGCTTCTGGTACTCCGCCCGGACCTTGTCCATGCTCTTGTCCCCGGCCAGCTCGTCGAGGACCATGTGGAACTCCTCCAAGGACTCAAACATGTCCTCTGCTGCTGGTCTTGTCTCCTGGAAATACAGCAGAGCCACAGACTTCTAGTGAATGTGTGATGATTTCATATGTTATATGAAAGTTAATAAACCTGAACTTACTTAATTAACTTAAAAAGCAAAAAGCAAATATGATAAAAAAGTTATTTTTATAAAACGGTCACTAGATCTTGACACTAGGGCATGAGACAGGTAGTGCATAATTTTGGTCAATTTTTAATTGGAAAAATATTCAATAACTTCAGTCTTATGCAGTGTAGTACCACCAAAATCACATCACACATAAATGGTCTCCTCCTGGTTGTACTACCACATATCTGGAGGTCAGAGGTCAAGGGACCCCTTTGAAAATGGCCATGACAGTTTTTCCTCGCTAAAATTTAGCCCAACTTAGAGCGTTATTTATCCTCCTTCCCGACATGTTAGCATGACATGGTTGGTACCGATGGATTCTTTAGGTTTTCTCTAGCTTCATATGATATCTGCTTGATATAGCTTCACTCTAGCCCTAAAACAGAACCTGCTAGAGTCGGTTTGGGTCGCCCCCGGCCCCGCGGGTCTCTTCCTGGTTATGCTACAACACTTAAATATTCAATAACTTCACCGTTATAAAGAGTAGTGCTATCATAGCATTAGAATAGGAGTAGAACAGACATCCCCATTCACATCAACAAAGCAGGATGGTGTACCTTTGCCATAGAGACCATGGTAGCAGGCGGACTTCCTATAAACTAAACCGATTGTGGTATAACCAGGAAGAGACTGCTGATGTGTGAAGACACTACAATTTATAACAGTGAAGTAATTGAATATTTTTCCCAGTAAATAAAATATATTTTTTGTAGTTATAACCAGGAAGACACCATTGATGTGTGAAGTGATTTTGGTATCACTACACTGTATAATAATGAAGTTATAGAATATTTCTCCCGTTAAAAATTCACCAAAAAGTATTCATTTTTTCCCCAAAATAAGGGTTATAGTTTAACCAAGAAGAGACCATTGATGTGTGAAGTGTTTTTGGTATCACTACACTGTATAATAATGAAGTTATTACATATTTTTATAGCATCTTTTCGAGGTTGCACTTTGTAGACGGTCCCTGACAGCTCGTCTCTCAGGTGGATGTTATGTGTCCAGCTCGGAGGACTAAAGGCTGGTTGGGATATAAATGAGCTTGTAGCTCGTTGTCTACCTCACTACGGTTAGAAAGAGACCTCGGTGGTGTTTTAACAACGTGTCGTTTATGACTTATTGATCCAGGAAAGTTTGGATCTGTCAATATCTTTCACACTTTCACTTTTACGCAGCGTAAAGTCAGATTAACCAAATTTTACGCGTATTTTTCTAACAATAACTTGTGTTATGTTGCCTTATTGTCTTGAGACAAAACCTTGAGGAAGAGAACTTACCTCCATTATGTGAAGTGAAAGGTCGATGTGGTGAATCCTTACAGCAAGCTGTTGACATCGGTTGCTAAGCAACCACAGATCTCGCGTGAGAATGAGTCTGGTGGTCTGCGAGGTTTCAGATTGTCACTGAAATAGTAAATGGACTTATATTTTTTTATATATATATATATATATATATATATATATATATATATATATATATATGTCAGCATTCACCCATTCACACACATTCATACTCTGATGGCTGAGGCTGACATACAAGGTAAATACTGTATATATATATATTTATATTTATTTATATAAATAATTTTATATTTATTATTATATTATATTATATTTATTATTATTATTATTATTATTATTATCAGCTGCTTTGCACCTCATTTGGATATTTGCTCATAGAGTCTGTGTGAAATGTCTACAAAGTGAGTTTACTGGACACTATTCAGTAATTATTATTACTATCTATTCACTAAAGGTGCTGGACAGGATGCCAAACACCCATCATCACTGTTACTGTCTAAGAAATCATAATTTACTGAGCTGAAAACCTTAAAAGAGGAACATTAAAGCATGTAAACATGTTCCAGTAGAAAGTATGCACCTGAAAATATGCACAACAGGTCCTCTTTAAATATAAAGTGCATCAAATGATAATTGCTCAATAACATGAAAAGTCATCTTAGAAAATTTAAACATTTTAATAAATAAAAACTGATGTAATATACACCATTATGAATATACAACTACAACAAGCATACCAATACATTTGAAATACAAAAAACTGACTGTTTGCTTTAAAAGCTTCAATTTTTAGGAAGAGTGGGAGTGAGCAGGAGTTACAATAGCATTAAACATTCTTATTAGTGTTTGTGCCAACAAATATAGAAAAAGCATCATGAGTACTAACTTCTCAGAGATGGTGAAAATAAAAATAGTTACATATCTGAACTAAAGATTTTCATGAAGAGACATTTTGAGGTACTGAGTTGTCTACACCTTTTACTAACAGTGAACACATCTCACGTGTTTATTGTGGTTTTCCACAAGGTCATGAGAAGAAATAAAAAACATAAAAAATGAAGTCTGCAACTCAAACCGGTTCTATGCATCTCAGGAAGACTTAACTTTAGTTTGTTCTTCTTCCACTTGTATTGCATTGTGTCAGCGTCGTGTAACTTGTACATCAACATAAAGTTTTTAAACAGCATCTTTATAAGACAATATTTCAATGCAATATTTCTCCAGTCTTCAAACATAGTAACACTACAGGTCCCTTAACAAGCTCCATCTAGTGGTGGGTTCTGGAGTAGCTCAGTTGCAGAAGAACTAATGACTTGGAGGTGAGAGGAAGTCACCATGTTGATGCTGCTTATACTGTACAATGAAAGGGCGCCTGCAGGGGGGGGGGGGTGGGGGGGGGGGGTAGATAGAAAGACCAGAGAGGGATCTGAATGTCTAAGATGAATACCGTGTCAAAAGTCATGGTGAGCATATATCTGTTCACTCAGCACCAAACACAATGTGTGGATACTATTTTGCAACCATCAGACTTTTGAAGCGCTGTGAAGTTCAGACCAAAGGAAAACGGTAAACTCAATCCCAATAAAAATCATCATGACGTGTGTATTCAAATGTTAAATATTCCTTGCTTTTAAAATCTGCCACTCAAAATGTCTGATCTGTGTATTCCCTGAAACAACAACAGCTGTAAAAGTAAACCATCTAAAAACACACGAGTGACCGACCCGGGTCAAACAGCCACCTACAGTACAGTACAGGATTGTGTAGCTACATTTTGTCTGAAGCAAGGAAATATATAACTTAAAAAAAAGCACCAGAGATGTTTTTAAATAGCACCAGTTGTCAGAATGTATATGACATGTTTTTTTTTTGTTGTTTTGGCAATGTACAGCACTGAATTGAATGTCACCAAAATGTGGAGTAACGTTTAGCAGCTGCTGCGATGCTCAACCTCCAACTTTTGAGCAGAAAGGCAACAGAACAAACCAAAAAACAAACTTCTTATGTCAGTTCAAAGCAGCATCATGAAGCTCTGTGTCTGTTACAAACATACTGTAAATATACACTGTGAAACATTTCTATCTGCACAGTTTGTGTGAATTCGATGATTATACATGTATAATATGCACGTGTGCTCTGCTGTGATACAGATTGCAAGGGGAGCACCATAGTAGGGGGAAAAAGATCCTCACAATTCTTTCATGCCCAAAAAAAATTAAAAAGATGAACGTGTGACGGCAGAAGTCGGCCTGGAGAAAACAAAATAATAAAGTAGCGAGGAGCTAAATCACCGTCCCCCGAAAGGACAAATGTGGTAAGATGATGGCCAACGAATAATTCAACAATTACATTTGCTATTCACACCAAGTGGACGTTGCTATAACAACTAGTCTGCTGTATCCTTCTCTGAGAGTCTCTGTGTAGTAGACAGTGAGATATACAGCACAGTGACACACTGACAACCTCAGACATATTTCTCTACTTTGTGTAATTGCTACAGCATTGAGCAACAAATGAATATAAAAATAATAGAATATATAGACTTATACATTCTTGAAAACAAGTACTGTCCCCAAATATAGATACTCATATAACCGTTTTGGTTCCATGACAATATGTTTATATCTATTTATATATATATTTGTCTCTATAATATTAAATTCTCTCTATCTCTATAGCATTTAGAAGAGTCCCATCATTCACATATAGATGTGTTATAATGTGTCACAGAAGCAGACCCTACACACTACTCAGGTCACACTCAGTCTTCTATTGAGTTGCATCATATTTTCTTCTACAACAAAATATATATGACATGGTAAGTTTATCTGAGATATTATTTACACAGTGTAACAAAACTCTTTTTTTTTTTTTTTAAATCTCAAATCTGTAATCCCTTTTTTTGTTCACTCAAGTTTGGACTAAAGTTGATGCATTATAATCTCAGTACTCAAAGACTGATTTTAAATGAGCTCGGCTCCAGTTTAGTTCAGATTAAAGTGCAGGATATGCCTCGGTGCATCCTTCCTAAAAGATAATAGAAGAGTCTTTTAAAGTCTGACAATCAGTCATTTATTATTAATCATATATTTTACTGGCTTGTGAGCTATTATTTAATTTGAAAGCCAGTGAAACCGTGAGTCAAAATAGCTAAATATGTCTATTTATTTACAGAAATGTCAGTGATGTAGTGATATGATTAAACCCAGTATAACAACACATGGTGCTCGTTTGGGCTCAAATTTTCTCTTTTTTTTTTTGAGGATATAATATATGGCAGTTTATCAGATGCAGTGAGCTCAGAGAGGTGCATTTCAAGAGCAATTAAATATGGTGGCAACAAAAACGTACTTTTCTCGGCATGTGTTAGCACCAGAGATCCTCCACTCTCTCTGATAAAGTCTCTCTTATAATATGTAAAGCAGAGCAGAATGTCTCGTTCTCTTCATCTCAAGAGTCAAGAGTGATACAGTACTGAGATTTTCTTTACAAATTCTCTTTTAATATTTGATGATAAAAATGTGTGATGTTGTTTTTCTTCTTCTTTTAGACACCACAAACACAACAGTTTGTCAGCTGTTTCAGAGTATTATTGTACAGTACCATCAACTGCAAACCATCACTAGTACCTCAGAATGTGTAGCACTACTGGGATGGGGGGGGGGGGGGCTCGTATGACAACGTTACAGTAAATATATGTGACTGAGAGTTTCCCTCATCATGGTACATCATCTGTGATAATTCTATTTCACAAAGGAGTTTACTGGACTTTACTTAACAACTAGAGCATCCAAAGTGACTCGTTTCTTTTTACTCCAGACTACAGTTTGTGAGGTAACGTTCACCTAACACGTACTATAAAAAATATCCATTGATAGACATCACAGAAGTAGTAAATCTACCTGCTCTAATTACCAAATCATCTAGAAACAACTCTGTGTGTTGCAGCTTCAAATCCACTGAACTTCTCTATAACTGCATGGCATCTGCTTTTATTACATGTCAATGCTACAGCGGCAAAAACTGCCTTCAGGGTCAAATGTGAAATGTTGGGATCGTGTTCTGTTATCGTTTTATAGTCAGTTATAAAGCTTTACTGCTAACCTTTAACTTTCATATATACAGCACAGCTGTTTCATTGGCTTCAATATTCGGGACTAAACAGACAACTTTTCTTATGGTGCCTCCAGATGTGGTCGTGTTTACCGTGTTCATCAGAAGAGTCCATATGAACGCCCCCCCCCCCCCTCATGTCGTATTCACGACCTCGTAAGTGGAAAGTTTCTGAGAGCGCCGAGTTCACGAGTTTTGACGTGTTTGTTGACGTTGTCAGAAATGGCGGAGGCCATGGAAGTTCATTTATCGGTGCATAACAAGTTAATATATTTTATTTTTAGTCGTATATTGTTTTTCTTGGTAATTTCATAATATTTCTGAGGAAAATATTCATCTTTCTCCTCTGTCATTATGTCTTTGCATTTCCTGCATTATGTTACCCACTTGCTAGCTTGCTAATTCGTTAGCCTCTGTGGCTTCTAGACATCGACAGTAACGTTAAAATTGCCGTTGCTTAGCAGCGGTGTTCTTCACGACTTAACCACTTGAACACCAAGCATATCGTGTACACGACTTCCCGTGTTGTATGGTGCCTTCAAATGAAACTCGTGAGCTCGTATTTACAACATGAGAAGTCGTGTACACAATATGTTTGGCGTTCAAGTGGTTAAGTCGTGAAGAACACCGCTGCTAAGCAACGGCAATATTAACGTTACTGTCTGCGTCTAGAAGCCACAGAGGCTAACGATTTAGCACGCTAGCAAGTAGGTAACATAATGCAGGAAATGCACGATGATGAGGTCGTTGGGAATATCAACATTTTCCTCAGACATATTACCAAGAAAAACAATATACGAATAAAATTACAATAAATTAACTTATTATGCACCGAAAAGTGAACTTCCATGACCTCCGCCATTTCTGACAACATCAACAAACACGTCACAAGTCGTGAACTCGGAGCTATCAGAAACTTTCCACTTACAAGGTCGTGAATACGACATTGGGGGGGGGGGTAAACACAGTAAACACGACCCCATTTGAAAGCACCAGTAAACACAACAACTACAGAACGTTTCCTCTGGTTTGTGGCCATTTCCCATTTTTAGTCAGTAGCATTCAAATGTTTATACCATGCAAATAATATCTTTCACAATGCACTATGTACACACACACACACATTCCTCAGTGGCACGTTAAGAGGTGTACAGTACTTCTTTGTTGAGGCAGATCTGACCTCGCCCTCAGCCTTGTAAAGATGTCTCACCCGTCCAGCTCACACTGTCTTCCCTCCACATTAAAGCCCTTGGTGGTGATGAAACAACTGCACAGTCACACAAAGCTACAGTTTCCCACCACCGGAGAGCCGTCTGTGACGTTTTGTTGGTGTACTAAAGTTTTCATGGTGTTCATTATCTCTACATTCAACCAAAACATATAAAAACAAAATCACTATGCACAGAGCGTTGCACATTTCAATGCTTTAGTGAAGTTAGTTCATCATGTTGGATGTGGTTTCTCTAAAGCATTTCGAGGCGATGTGGAGGCTCAGCCTGTTTATCTCCACTGACTCAGACTTCCACTCTCAAACTCACAGCAGCATCTACATAAGAACTATTCCCATATTAAAATAAAAATGTATATATTTCAGATTAATTTCTGCAAATGCATGCATATCATTGACCAATTTCAATAAAATATGTAATTTGTTATTTTTTACATTTTACAATATATAAACTAATTATATCTACAAATTTCAATATGTATATTTTAGGTCAGTTTTTTTGGTTTCTTTTAAATGTGGGGTAATTACAACATGGAACAATATGTTCTGTGTTAAGTGCATCAGTTAGGATTTTGCAGATATATTATGCCATTATTGTAAAGTTAACTCCTCAACAGAAACAATATAATAAGGACAATATGGTGGTACAGTACAATATGTACATTACTAGCTATCCTTATTGTTAATACAAATCCTTGATTTAAAGCACCGATTCTATTTCATATTGATTCTAAAAACCTTCTTTCATTGGTTGATTGCTTTGAAATAATTTGTTAGAAATGCTCTTCTGGTATTATGGGAACATCAGCAATATCTGACTAATTCCTTACTAATGGAAATATAGTCATTATCGTCTTAATTGGGGAATTAATTGTTAATTGGTGGCAATCACACTGTCCCTTTAGTGTGTGTTACCTTGTCTTTTCATACACAGTGTTACATGCAGTGGCCTTTGTTCCCTCTATATCATGCAGGCCTAGAAAGTACAATAGTGCCAAAGTCTTTCAACAAAACAGAGAGACTTAGTTCATTCAGTGAGCTCCGTTCAGAGGACACAAACATCACAAAGTCTGCAGTGAAACAGTCAATAAACTAAAATGACCTTCTGAAAGGGAACTAAGGCGCTCTTCTTCTTCTTCTTCTTAAATCTGACAAACACCTTTCTGTAAATAGCATCCAACGAGTGATATTCAAATTACATATTTGACTTGGACAACATTATGCATCAGAGTGCCTGCAGTCTTTCTTTTAAATATCACTGTATAGGTATGCCATGATAAAGGATTGTTTGGGCAGAAGAGCTCCTTGTTTCTCTTTCAGTGTGATTTTGAATCCAACCATCACTCCAACAAGTGCCTTCTAACCACCCGTTCTTTTAAACACATTTCTTTATATTAAAAAAATCCTTAAATACAACAAATTTATAGTTGTGAAAATGGAAGTGGAATTTGTAATAATTTAAATATACACAGCGTTACTTCATGGTTCACTTAGCACCTTAGGCTGAAAGAAGAGCCTTTTGTTTGACACCACTGCTCGAGCACCTTATGATGGGATGACCTCTGTCATTACATCAGTTAGTCCCTCATGAAGGTTGTGTCTATAAGGTAACCCCCAAATTGCAAAAACGGTCAAGGTCAGTACCTAACCTTAACCATCTTGCAAGAGTTTTGTAACTTGGGAGTTACTTTCTAGACATGACCCCTTACAAAGCTGTGTTGCTGTTGCATGGTCACATGGTAGTCCTCCAAACACCACATTCACAGAGGTGGGCAGCAGCTCTCATTAATTAATAAAATGTTGCAGTCGGGAATTCCTCTACGATCAATGATCTGGGTGCATTTTCATTCTTACTGAAATGATTCATGCTGGCTCTGTTATCTTTGGAAGTAGAGATCGTGGTTTCACTTTATAGTTACAGGTGTTAACATTGTATAAATTGTATTTCAAAGTTATTTCCACAATAACATCATTATGTTGACACGTAACTACCAGATGCTCCAACCTTGAATAATTCCATCAAAAAGGCACTAGCTTCTTTATTAAAATTGCTGATTTTTTTTAACCCTAATGCTGCAATAAAGGGGAAAAAGTCCAGATTGCTCGGAAGTTCAAATCAGTGAGATGAAGGTGCTCTTTGGTCGGGGACACAAAGGTTAAAAAAAAGGGGGAGTCCAAGGCACTCTTCTGGCAAAAAATAAAAATTTCTATTTCATGATGAAATGCTAAAAACAGCTGGTACATGTTCAGATAGAGTAACAACAACCCACACGTAGCGGCACAAACAGCCTTCTTCAGGGTGAAACCTTCAGCACACAGCTCTCCCTTTTGTGAGTACGAGGTGATTGATGATTGCAAACACCTGAGCAAGAGGCCAATAAACTCTCAGGTGACAGGTGCAAAATGTGGTCACTAGATGTCTCTACAGGATGTCAAGAAAGCAGAGAAAATAATGAAAATATAAATATACAGATAACAAGACAGAATGAAAAGTAAATTAGTAACAATATATAACCATTTATGGCACAGCAGTACCAGACCACATGCAGAAGAGCCACTACAAAAACAGACTAAAATCAATTTCTTCATTTAGTCCTGGATACACTGTGGCCTTCATTTGGTGGATGTAAAAAGTCTGCAATCACCTTGTACTCACAAAAGGGGAAAACTGTGTGCTGAGGGTTACAAATAGCCATTTGAATAAAGGCTTTTTATACTATTTTTTTGCCAGAAGAGTGCCTTGGACTCCCCCTTTTTTTAACCTAATGCTGCAATGATGCAATTATTAACTCAATATATTCTGATACAACGGTACGGATGATATCTTACGACAAAGTTATTCCTCCTTTTTTGTTCGTTTTCCTACGAATGTCCAACAACACGTGTCAATTTCCGCACGTTACATGTATACAGTCTTTTCAAAATAAACTTCCGTCTTCACAGGAAACAACTTCCTTGAGTTCAAGCAAGAAAACTACTTAGTTAGGATTAGGAAAAGATCAACTTAGTTAGGTTTAGGAAAAGATCATGGTTAGGCTTAAAATAACCCCGGAAGTGGCGTTACTTAACCTACGTTACGTGGCAAATAAATCAACGTTGACTTCTGGTTTCACACGATACACGTGTCTTATTTTTGCTCGTCTATTTACATATGCTAATTGCTTTCAGGAGACGTAGTTAGTGTTCCCTGTTTTATTATCACATCTTTTCTTCACTTCTCCTACACTTTAACAAGACTTGGTGAAAACCGAGTATCTGTCTGGACCGTGTACGGTCAGTCTGCGAATTTGTGGCTAAATTGTTACACAAATAGTCAGTGGTCATGTCTGGTAAATCCAGCGGTACACGTCCACCAGCGGTGACGTACCATATCGTCGAATACACCTGATTGGTTTCCTGGTTTCCTGGAAACAACATGGAGACCCGCTCGTAAACTTTCTGTAATTCCCTCTAAATAATCCACTAAAATCTACTTCTGAAATCATCTTAAGCGAGAAATAAGTTATGTCACTGCTGAGTCTGGTTTCATTTTAGAACTAGATCTAGTTTGACAGCTTGGTCCAAGTTTTCGTGAGCCGGATGTGTCGCGCTGCACAGTTTCATTTGCATAAAGGACTGTTTTGCGTTAGTAGAGCTGGCCCTCTGCGGTCCAGCCAAGAATCAAATCTGAGAGGAGAGGTCGGTTGTCGGAGCAGATTTTTTTGACACCTTGACGCTGCTCATTTTGCGAGCATTCATTGTGGAAATATCCTTATCAAGCATCCAAATTTAGTCACTTCAAATGTGGTGGATTTTAGAAGACTATGTTGGAGTTGGAGTTGTCAAAATCTGTTCAAAATCACAAAAAAGTTTCACACAAATAAATAAATAAATGCATAAAAACCACTGAACATACCAACGAGCAATACCACTCCAAAATGAACACTGCTTTCACTTCGTATGAGGAGCCAAAGATATGTTACCGTAAAATCTACAAAAAAATACAACTTCTGAAGAAATTGAGCACCGTTTGAGAAAAACTGAAAAAAAACAGCAACAAAACACAGTGTTAGAGCGAACTTCTTCCTCTGTTGAATCTGAAGTCTGACTGAGCTGCAGCATGTGTAACGTGTGATATAGTTTCTAATGTTATGGCACTTCCTTTACTTATCCAATAAAAAACATTTTAGCCCCTTAGTGTCCACATTTCCATGTCAGTTAGAGTTAGCGAATTTAATCATCTCAATCACTGGAATCTTTCAAAGTAAAACTGGGCAACATGTAAACAAAAGTGCTGATACCAGCGACAACAACAACAACAACAAAAACAGAAAGATTTGGCTCACTTTGTGTTTCCCTCAAAGCCACATATGTTCTGAAGGGATGACTGTACTCTCAGCATTTCCATTTCAAATGACAAGCACATAAAAGAGACAAAATACAAAGAGGCAGGTACTTACACATGCACGCACAAATTAAAAAAACAAAATGTAAATAGAAATAAAAAATTAGACACGAGTGAATCAGGCAACCAACCAGAAGCTCCATTAAGGCCAAACAAAGCCATTGTCTTTTTATGCCCTCTAATATTTATATGAAGAAAAATACTATCATATACTATGGCACAAAATCTTATCCTCCACTATGGTTATTTATTTTTTTTACTTTAAATGTTTTGGCATAACTAAAGTTCTTTCTGAATAGGATCTGGAAGCCTCTACACTACCTAAAGCAGAAGAACTGGAGGTGATATAAAGAAGCAGACACACACACATCTAAAGGAAATGGACAAGATTTTGCTCCAGTGCAAAGCATCGTAAGATATGAGGAGCTAAAGACGGAGCAGTTCATTGGAGCAATTAAATGACTTTTCGTTGTTCTGTGCATGCTAATGGTTTGCTGTAAGAATCTGAAATGCAAATCTACAGTAGCTCCTGTGTGATTCACTGCAGAACGAGTCAAACGTAGTTCAGGTTGTGTTCGTCCTGAGCAGGAAAAGATGAGCAGAATGAGACAGAATTATCATTCTGCAAGATAAATAAAGTGAACTAACTCGACGTATGTACGTCTAACAAAACTGGAAGAAGTACATATAAGATGGGAAATTTATAACAAGCGGAACAGAAATGACTAAAAGCTGAAAAAGGCTAGTTTGTTCTGCTGGCTGATCCTGGTGGTTGTGTGGTCTCGTGTCCTGTGCTCTGAGGTATACTTGGTAGGAAGTGAGAACACCCATATATTTGTGAGGCGAGTTTCTCGGCAGATAAGAGATGTTGCTGGCGGAGAAGATCCGGTGGAAAAGGTGCTGTAAACGGAGACCCACAGGGCTTTTTTTTTAGGGGGGGGGGGGATTGGCTCAGCACAAGAAACATAATCTAAGTCTGGAGAAGCCTTTCGAATTCATAAGGGTAACACTGGAGTAAGAAAACTGGTATTCAAAAAACAACAACGGGAGCTGGTAATCATGTATCGACTCTTTTTGAATTCATATTTTTGCACTGGAGTAAAACTTTGGAGAAATATGGCAGCTCTAATTTTGTTTTGAATCGTCTAAACAGATTTTTTTTAAAGGGAATACTACTGGATGTAAGCATACACAGATCATCCTTGTGCATCCCCATCAGTAGTCGTAAAAATAATCTAAACTTTTTCAGAGGGAAAGCCTGTGATGCCGTTCCAATTTACCAACGCTGTTATGTTGCTGACGGTAAAATGGGACCAGACACAATCATTAATCTGTACCTTTTTTTTGGGTTCGTAATCTGATTCTTCTAGCTACCAAATTTAGTGCTATTCCCCTTATAGACAATAAAATGCAAACATCTTTTGTTTGTTTTTTCCACCTGGTGTGTAGCTAGTGTTAGTTTGGAATGAGGGCATATTGCATGGTTGTGACCTTGACCTCGAGGGCTTTCAGAGGAGGGTTGCATGGTCTAGGTCTATGTTGTCCATGCTGGCCAAAATAGCTTTCTGGTCCTCCCGGGGCGGGCGGCGGTACAGCAGAGCAGAAAAGCAAGTATATGGGTCGTGGAGGATGGGCCGTTTCTTCTTCTTGCGGAGGTAGAGAGCTTCTTCGGGCTGGAGTACCTGAGAGGTGTAGGCCTGCTGGGTCTGAGAGGTGGTGACACCTGGAGGGAGGGGAGACGAACGGCAGGTCATAGCCACCAGAACTCACGCTGATGTTCACAGTCAAGTCTGCATATTAACCCCCGATAAGACCCGCGAACCCGACCGACTTTACTGTCTTTCAGAGGCGGTAGCAGGTTCAGTTTTAGAGCTAGAGGGAAGGTATCATATGAGACTAGGAAAACCTGAGGAATCCATCGGTAACAACTGTTCTAGCTTGTTGGGAATGAGGCTCAGTAACGCTCCAAAGTTGGGCTAAATTTTGGCGAGGAAAAACTGTCATGGCCATTTCCAAAGGGGTCCCTTGACCTCTGACCTCCAGATCTGTGAATGTAAATGGGTTCTATGGGTACCCACGAGTCTCCCCTTTACAGACATGCCCACTTTATGATAATCACATGCAGTTTGGGGCAAAAAACATGCAGTTTTTTTTAAAGCAGTATAAATGTGTTATTATTCGTCTATAATGAAAATGGTGTGTTTGAATCTCTCTGCATACTGGGGTCCCTAAACAGTCTTGAATTACATAAACTGGGTAAGCAAGCAATCTGCCCGTTACAACCAGTCAAGTGCTCCGAATGTCCACGTCCCGGACGGGCACTGCACTAGTGTTTACAATATCACATGCCAAATCAGTACCGACCCCATCATCACAAACCAAATATAAACATCACATTCCATTATAAATAGTATTACCAGTTTTAGTGTGGACTGACTGAAAGGTTGTTCACTTCTAAGCTTTCAGTCAAGTGTTTTGTGCAAATTAATTTCACAGTTTTTGTGATATCCTGCTTCCAGGCACACAGACAGACAGACAGAGGGAAGGAAACGTAACAGCTGCTATATCACTCTGTCGGTGTAAGTATTGATATTATCACAAAACATACAAATGTATATCTGTAAAGCAAAAAAAAAAAAAAGAAGTATTTTACCTGTGGTCATCATGATGTAGGAAGTTAAAAAAACAACAACTCACTGCGTGAAAGTGACAACAGAGAGGAACCGGGTTCACACCTGCTTTCTTTCTGGACTTGGAGTTATTGTTGTTCATCATCATCTTCTTGGCCTTTTTAATACGTTGGTATCTCAGTGCCTCAATCCTCTCAGACCCCGAAAGGGCTCTCGGCGCACCTCGATGTTTTCTGGATAAAGAGCAGAGAGAGGGGAGAACGGGTAACTCCAGGTCAAACATTAGTCAGTGGACTGTTTCTGCACTACGGAGTGCAAAAGAACCCACAAAAAAACCCACACAATCTCAAAACAGCACTGCTCGTGCTAAGCAAGAACTGCAGCACATTGCCAAAGGATCAATATGAGACACCAAAAGAGATGTACTCTTGGTCATTAATTCTACTATCACCAAAACCTTCATCATCTGGATTTACTAACAGTTATTATTGATGATTATGTTTCACAAAATACGATAATAAATCCAGATGGAATATCAAATTGTGCACCTTGAATTTTCATTGCCTTTCAGGGACGTCTAAGATATTTTGCTCAAATTGATCCAAACAATCTTCATCCAATGGAAAGCAAAGTATCACATGATCCCTGAAACCATCTATTTCTTGCATCATGGTGCAGATTAGAACAGGAACATTTGTTGAGAAGATACAACATTTAAACAGACTTGCAACTGTTGGTTTCAGAGGAAAATGTTCCCAAAAATAGAATATTTTGAAGAAAATTTAAGACTTTTCAATTGCAGATTGTCTCTAAAATGAATCCATCCCACTCTGAAAATAACAGATGCAAATGTTTCCTTGGTGTTGAGTGTATATTTTTCAGCTGCTCATGACTGCACAGACCTCCCTCCCATTCACAGCAGAACTTATGACTTGGCAGCCCACAGATTTTCTGCCACAAACACACACTCGGCTCTCTCAAGGCACAGAAAACAATTAGCATTACAGCGAGGTACATCTTCCCGCCGCCGCGGCTGCAGAGAGAAACCGAAGGTCGTTAGTAGAGGGGGGAGAATCACAGCTGAGCAACAAAGCATCATATATATGTATTCATAGACATGGATACTGTCTACAATGGGCTTCACCATGCTGACAGGGGGAGAGATGGCGGGAGGGGAAAATGACTACTCGGGAACAGTCACATAATGAAAAATAAGCCAAAGAAAAGCGAAGCACTAGGACAACAAATGTAACAAGAATTTATCCATAAAATCGTTTCTTTTTTTTTTCTTTTTTTAAACGAAGGAGCAATATTTACTGTAGCGATGGCATGCATGGCAGTTTGCACATGGAACACGACTTTAAAGGGGAATACATTCAAAAAGCACTTGGGCCAATCACTTACACATAATGGGGGTCCTCAAGCCCCCTGTGTGCCCCCCCACTCTGCAAGCCCTTGGCAAAATATTTGTTCCTTAGGATAAAAAGAAGTTCCTATAAGCTGTTTTAGCAGGACTTCACATGGGAGAGTGAACTGTTCTGCAGTCCAAACTTACAAGTGCAACAGTAGATGGTTTGATTCGTGCTCTATACAGATGCTTTATACGGGGGGGGGGGTTAAGGCCATGTGTCCACCAGGAATCTGCTTTTAGTTATTAGGGCTAGAGATGGTTGCAGGAAGTGCTGGTCATTGCTCCTGCTATCGCTCTGTTGCTGTTCAAAACCTGCTAAGAATCTGTAGTCCATGAGACCAGAGCAAAAGAGGTGGCAAAGTCTAGTAATGATTTTTGTAATCATCCATGTGTGTGGGACATATTCTGATATGATGACCTTTGCAGAGTGGCATCACTGCCAGGAACGTGCAACAGCATTTATGCTTCAGAGCTGTGAATGACGGCTCCCAGTGGACACACAGCTTAAAAGTCGACGTCATAACGCCAATCTTACAAAATATTTATTGGAGATTGGGGTCCAAAATATTTTCAGTTGGTGTCATATAACACAAGCGTTTGTAAAAATATAAATGGCAGAATGTGTCAAGCTTGAGGAGGATGCTAAGAGCATTTTAGAAAGTGATCATCTGACTGTCTGTGGACATCCGTATAGACCAACCTGTAATAAATACACAGTCATAATCTATATAGTACAGAAAGACACAAGACACCAACACTAACTGGTGATCATACCTGCTGAGAACAGCATAAAGAGATCTCAACATTACCTGGATGTAACTCCAGTTCTATGACTATGTATGTGGCCGTGATATGAACCTCGCTATTGGTACAGCACCCTTTAATATCAGCAGTATTCTTTGCTGGTTTCTGGCCGGGGGCCAAGGGGGGGATGAGATCCTCCAAACCACGACTAGGCTCATCTTCAGACCGAGAGGGAGGAGAACGCAGCTGGTAGTCAGTTTAACATCTTACTGGATGTTAGACTAGTGTGTTGGAGGAAGCGCTCACCAGTCATCAGATGTGTCTGACCTACTGTACAGTCTGTAGCGTACACAGATCTCTCTCTCAGTTTATAGTAAAGACCAGACATCCTGAGAAGTCAATCAGTTTGGTCTTGTAGTGGTGAGGGAATGAGCGCCGGAAGTAGGCCAATGGCCGCTTGGCCCCCCCACTTTACGGCCCTGTTTCACTTTCTTTTTAAGGTTGTGAATCACTGTATTCCCGCAAAAGCCCCCATAATGCAACATGGTAAAAAAAAAAGACATTTCAATCATTCCCGTCTGCCCCGTGTGTGTCCAGACTGGAGGGTGTCAGAAGTATTTTTTACTCTACAGATATTTTAATCCGCTTTAATACTTTAATACGCTTCATGTCTATTTTTTTGACAATACGTGCGTAAACGCGAGGTTTATGCCCAATAAAAAAGCACTGAATCTTATATTTATCCACATTTTGCAATCAGCAGAGCAGAGTGTGCTGCGGGTCTTTCTCCAATCATAATCAACCGTAGTGTATCCTAATTCAGATGAAATCACAGTCATCTGACATCCAGACCGCTACAGTTTCATAATGAATCCAAAATATTTTTACACTTCTCAACTGGTGGGCTGGCCCTCGCCGGGCGCAACGTCCGGTGCGCCGCGACCGGCTCTAGGTCGGTTTGAAAAGGCGAGGCCGTGAGTTTTAGAGCAGCCCTCGCCCAGACCTCGCCGCTGCTCGGGGTCTGTGGAGTTCTCGCTGCGCAGTGCGTCCTCTCTCGTGATTGTCAACCAGGGCGGACTGTCCTCAGTGTGGGGGGTCTGCGGCGATGTCGGCACCCTCTCTCCCCGTCTCGTTTACCATGCTTATATCATAACCGTACAATGATGCATGATTAAATAGTTTACTCAAGCACCAGGTTCTTCACAGATCTAGCCTCGTAGTTTTGCTCTCAAAGTGCACCAGATTGATTCATTTAACTTTGTTTGTTTAATGTTCAACATTTTCTTCTGGGGGAGCATGACCCCCCCTAGAGGGTCCGAGGTACACCCACCACATCTCTCATCTCATCTTCAACCTCTTATCCGGGTCGGGTCGCGGAGGCAACAGCTCCAGCAGGGAGCCCCAAACGTCCGTTTCCCGGGCCACATTAACCAGCTCTGACTGGGGGATCCCGAGGCGTTCCCAGGCCAGTGTGGAGATATAATCTCTCCACCTAGTCCTGGGTCTTCCCCGTGGCCTCCTCCCAGCTGGTCGTGCCTGGAACACCTCCCTAGGGAGGCGCCCGGGGGGGGGGGGGCATCCTTACTAGATGCCCGAACCACCTCAGCTGGCTCCTTTAAAACACAAAGGAGTAGCGGCTCTACTCCGAGTCCCTCACGGATGACTGAGCTTCTCACCCTATCTCTAAGGGAGACTCCAGCCTCCCTCCTGAGGAAACACATTTCGGCCGCTTGTACCCGCGATCTAGTTCTTTCGGTCATGACCCAGAACTCATGACCATAGGTGAGAGTAGGAACGAAGACTGACCGGTAGATCGAGAGCTTTGCCTTCCGGCTCAGCTCTCTTTTCCTCACAGTGGTGCGGTAAAGTGAATGCAATACCGCCCCCCCGCTGCTCTGATTCTACAGCCAATCTCACGTTCCATTGTCCCCTCACTCGCGAACAAGACCCCGAGGTACACCACCACAGTCTCTCAAAATCCTGTGGGAAAACATTGTATTACCCTATGTCATCCAAAGCCATCCCCCCCCCTGCAAAACTCATTCCGGCGCCTGCTACGGCGAGCCTAGAGCTGCACCCTGAGCAGCATTGGCATATAAGAAATTGGACAGGATCGAGCAGCAATTGTTTGCTTCCTGAATAGAAGAGATGGCTCACCACGAAGGGACTAAGAGGGAAGAAGGTACTGACCGTGTGCAATTCTTTTGTTTGATTCCCGTGCCTTGACCATGCATTTTGGTAGCAAAAGGCATTGCCATGAGATAAGCAGTTAGCAATGCATTCCTTCTTTCTCGGCCTAGTGAAAGAGGGGGACATATAACCCGGGCCGAGTAGGTCTCATCCATGATGATATCTTGCAATGTTGGATTGTGACAGTCATGTTTGCTAAAAAGTTCTTTCTTTCTTTCTTTCTTTCTTTTGCATTGATTAAAGGTAAACATCAATCTTCCTCCTCAATTATACTACTACTAAAGAGCATTAGTCTGTCTCAGGTGCCGAGGCGGAGGTAATTAGGGAGAATTATTAGAGAAGTCAGTAGAGGACTGAGCTCGTAGAAAATACCATCAACCTACAGTACACTTTGAAAACTTTATGAAATTATAGGAGACCTTTTTAGAGGCTTGCATCTGCATGATCTGACAATCATTTGACTTTTGGTTGATGTCAAACTCAGGGCATATAGGACACAACTTTAGAGTGGTTTTATCTATCTATATAGAGTGTAGTCCAGTTAGGCCACACACAGATGGGTTCTTTGGCTTTTGCACCAAATACTACACTGAAATGTGTTATATACCAATGTGACTTTTGCGTAGTAACTAATAGATACTTGAATAAGTATTTGAATTGGTTTGAGGCTGATAAGAGTACTATTATCTCACCTACGTGTATACCTGAGGTAGATTTAGCTGTGAATGTGGTCAGTTAGCAAACCACTCAAGCATGAAATCATGTCGGTGATACGTCTCTGACCTGATCTGTTAGCTAACAGATGGCATATGCATATCAGAATGCATAATGTACTGAAGACTGCAGAACTTAAAATGCGATAGCCACTTTGAGAAAAAGGAAAAAAGGAAAGAACTGAAATGAACTAACACATGTTGACTGAAGGAAGGAACAAATCAAACAAAGACTCAGCGTCTTGTATTCCCCTTTAAAGGACGAGGTGATCAAAAAAGTCCCACCTGCTAACCCCCCCCTTTCAGACATGGATCCAACCCTTACCTATTGCGGTGTAGAGGACCTGGTCACAACAACGCTGCCCAGATAGCTGAGATCAATCAAAAACAAAGCAGGTAAGACTCCAGGAGCCATCATGAACCACCACACTGCCCCTAATTCATAATGATGGAGACATTGCAGTACATGAGAAGCGGACAGGCCCTGTGACACACTTTGCCCAACAACCTTTCCTTGGTAGTCAGACCTGGGGGGGTTGGGGAGAGGAGGGTTACAGAAAGGGAAGGGGAAGAGGTTGGAAGGGAGAATTGGTCATGCAGTCAGGTTACTAAGGCCGAGGATGGGCCGCAGGGCCTGCCGAGGGGAACTCTTCTTAAAGCATCCTCTGCATGATAAAGGCAGCTTCAGAGGCTTGGAGCTAGATATATAATACTGGGTGTTTGCTTTGTCTGGGGAATCAATTGGATGAACATTATGGGATTCCTCCTGTTAGGTGAAAGCAGGGTAATGCATGATACAGATGGAAAAAACAGGGATCCTGTGGTGATGTCTGCATATTCCAAGGCTTTAAGGGGCTTGTGCCAAGCAGATCACACGTGTCCTGGACTGTAGCCCCAAAAGGTCTGAAATATAATCTGTGAAGCAAATGCTTTTTTCTAGTCAATTCAACAAATTTATACTTTTTGGTTTCACTGGAAAATGCAATGTAATTTTCAAGGTGATAATTTTGGAACAATGCTTCACAGAGTCGACCGGTGAATACCTCTAACTGGATGTCTGACATGAAAAGCAGCGTTGACCAAATTGAAACTTAACTGAACTTCCAGAGTTCGTCAAACTACCAAATGGTTTCCTTCACCCATACAGTGTTAACAAATGAAAAAGAAAACTAATTTGTCACCGAGATGATTTAAAAATGGATGGATTATTAGACAACACTTCAGTAACCAAAATGTCGGAGCAACTTCACACATCCAAGCGTTATGGGTTGGGGCATGATGACTCAAATGGTATCCCTCTCTGCATGCCTAATGCACCTACCCTGAAGCTGACAACTGGGGTGGTGAGGGCTCAGATGGAAGGGTCCCCTCCTCAGTCCTCCTCTGAGATGGCATCTGCCCAAATAGGTTGCTGCTTTCCATGGGAGGTGATGGGGACAGGGAAGCTGGGTAGCTGGTTGCAGAAGTGGCAAAGGCCATGTGGGATCGGTAGCTGGGACTCGCTCTCCTGCTACCCTGGCCTTGGGCAGGCGAGGAGGAGGGGGAAGATCTCCTTGAGAAGCTGGCTGTGGAAGGAGGGAGGAGGGTAATCTCAGACATCTCTGGGGGTATGTGAGGCTGGACAAAGCTGGGACGTGGCCTGGGACGTACTACAATCTCTGGGGAGCCCTCGTGAGAACTAAAGGGGCTTTGGGTGAGGGGGGAGAGTCGGGAGGGCTGGAGAACCACCTGATGGATGCCAGAATCCATCCTACGAGCCTGTCTGGGACTGAAACGAGGGGCGGTTTCAAACCATCGTGTGTCCAAGCTACTGAATGTGCTGGGGACAATATGGGCCATCGGATCGGTGTAAGGCAAACCCGGCACACCCATACCGTGGCTCGTGTGTCTTAGCTGCCCTAAATGTGCCTCTTGCATAGCGAAATGCTTGGCTGGGGAGCCACGAGGCCTGGCCTTGCTGGGAGACTTGCTTGAGCGGCTCCTTTGGGCCTCCGGTGGCAGGACAGCTGGGTAGGTAGGCATCGGAAGGGAGGAGGGCTGGAAAGCACTAAGGGGAAGAACATGAGGCGGAGGAGGATAGGGGGGGTCGTGGCGGAGATGCAAAGGATGATGCGGCGGGAAAATGAACTGAGGCCCCTCCAGGCTCGCAAAGGTGAAATCCAATCCCTGCCAGATCTCCGGTGAGCGAGAGGAAGAGGTGAGTGTCAGAGGAAGTGGGAAACCAGGGACAGCATACTGTGGGAAATCATCCCCCATTTCTTCAGGAATCATGGGGTGACCAAAAGGACCTTCAGCAAGGTATGGAGGGGAGGACATGACAGAGCTGAGTGGGCTCGTATCGGGCATGTAAAAAGGAGGCGGGGGATCGTGATCCCCAGGATGGCCTAGATAGCCGTAGAAAGCTCTGTGGTGGAGAGAACCTCGGATCTGCCCCGTGGCCTGGAGCCGACTGCTCTCCATGATGGTCATACCTTCGAAGGGCCTCTGGAAACGAGGGCTGTAGGCTGGAGGTTGCATGTAGGACTCCTGACTCGAGATGGGAGAGATCTGGTGAGGCCGAAGCGGGGCCATAATTGGGGGCAGAGGCCTGGGGTCGTCATTCTCTTCGTCCGACTGCCGGAACTCAGGATAGAGGTCCGATTCTTCCACAAAGGGGAAGCCCTCGATCCGCCGGGGCTTAACAGACATTTCTGCATCAGTGGGATCTATAACAAAGCGTCCGTCTGGGCCTCGGCTGATGAGTTCAATGGGTGTCGTTGCTTCAGCTTCGTGCTTAGAGATGCTGTGTTTCCTGCTCGTTATTGCTCTTTTGGTCTTCTTGTATAAAGACAGTTCCTCCCTCTTCCCTGGACTCGAAGGCGGTTTCTTCCCACGCTGGTCGTGACTGTCTTCAGATGATTCTGACGGGGACGCCTTTGAATGAACGCTCTCTGGGCTCACCTTTCCTGAAGATGACCTACAGAAGAGAATACAGAAGAAGTGAAATATTCAAAAAGCCAGCAAAGCTTCACTGATGGTACTGAAGATGAATCCAGCTACAATAAAACAGAAAGTTTTACAAACTCAGAGGGTTCATCTTAATCATGTTGCTGTTCCGACCACCACGTTACAAATGTACCGTATAAATCTGACTTTGTAGAAATAAAGTATGAGCTTTGCTTTGCTGATTATAATTTTGTTCTGAATAACAGGAAACTACTTTTTCTGACCAGTGAGTAAAATGCTGTTTGATGATTGTTGGTTTGCTGTAGAGTTCTGTGCAGAGTAGCATTAGAAAGAGTGTTTGTGAGTCATGTCGGGGCTACTTACGGAGTTTCCATGCTTTTTCTTAAGTGGGTTATGGAGAGAGGGGGGTCTGGAAGATGGGATAAAGACAGTCAGTTTTAAGTGTATATATATGCATGTTTCAAGAATGTTTGTATGATAATTACTGCGGAGTTGTCTGTCTCTCATTTCAGAACTACTCAAATAAAGGAGTTAACGATGAGTAAAAAATAGAGGCAGATAGAGCAGAAAGGTCAATAGAAGGATACGAATGAACTGTTTCAACATTAAGTGATGAATTACATTTTCAAGCAGGCCTCAAAGTCCCCACAACTCATATTTATAATGGGGGAATATGTCTTTTCTTTCGGTATTCATGGTAAACAACACTGATCCAAGACATTTATATAAAAGATTTATAAAAACTTGATTCCCAAAAGGCGACATCAGTGTTGCTGCAGCTGATCCTGGAGCAGGGTTTGAAACCGAGAAACAGGATAACAAAACAAAACCATAAAATATAATAAATGACTATAACCATGGCTGCTTTCTTACATTCTAAGTCAAACTATTAAATTGATGGTTCTTGTTTGCAGTTCACGTACATGAATCAGTTAAATACACGTTGGGTATAGTGTGGTAAATGTGTCACAGTTAGGTTTTACATAATACATTTATTGATTAATAACAACTATACATAAATGTACAGAAACCCTGAGAGGCAAGTGAGAAAAAAAATTCTGTTTATCCGTTTTCTAAGTCTGATCTAAACTGTTTTCTCTTCTGTGTTTATGACTTAAGAACAGTTGGAAAAAAAAAGTTTTTGCCAGGATCATCTATCTAAGTTCCTTTTCATCTGTGAAACAGGTAGAACAGAAACAATTTTGGAAGGTGATAAATTTATTTATTTATTTCCATTTTTCTGTGTTTGTTGTTGTAATACTCATTCCAGCCACAAGAGGCTGTAGTGCAACACTCCTCCATGTCCTAAATCAACTCCGTCTCCTACAAAATTACGTTCCCATACAACTAATCTGCATTCTCAGTTACGTTTCGATCACGATCACACTTCAATAAACTTCTATTTGGTGAGGAGCTACTGTAGGAACATGGCGGCCGGCTTCGTGAAGAGGACTCGTATATAGATATAAACAAACAATACAATTATTATTTTTAGGTGATTATAAACTAAAGAAAACATACTTCTTCTTCTTCTTATTATATTATATTCCATTTCTGCTAATCCCCCTGAATGCTACACACTGCTCCTTTAATGTATTCAGTACAACATGAAAGAATCTTCTCATCTTCTTCTTTGTGATATTTTAAAAGTTCCCTAAAAGTTGCCTCAGTGATTGTGGAGATATTAATGATGAATGAGGACTTTCCCCCCCTCACCTCTTTTCCTCTTAAGTTTCCTCCTGCGCTGCTTGTTGACGAAGAAGGCAGCCATCGTACTGAACAGGACAGCCGCCGCCAGGAAACAGATGGTGGCCACGATGCCGGCCACCACGGGCCGAGCTAGTCCGCGTTCCTCCACCAGCTCTGGAGGAGGGAAGAAGTCTGTGGAGTGAGGAGGGAAGAGTCAGAGACGTAGAGCTGGTTGAAGTCACAGTGTAGAAGTTAAATGAAAAGGATGTAAAAAAAAAAGAGGCACAGATGTGGCCGACCCAGAGGTGCAGGAAAAGACAGAATAATGGAGGAGGCAAGCAAACAGAATAAAGAAACTTTACTTTGCTCACTAAACCTCTGATATGGCACCGCTCAAGTTAATGCTAATGTCAACATTCATTTTCTGGCTCTACTAATACGGGGTGATATTTACTATGACATTACCAGGCAGATACAGTATGAGTCCACTGAAAGAGAGAGCACGCTGTCTCCTGCAAAAACACACTGTGCTCTGATCAAGCCGCTATTTAACTATGTTTGAGGAACTGAATTAGGATTTTCTAAAGTGTTTTTTGGGGCGTATGTATATGAGCTACTTTGCTTGTTGCCATCCTCCCCAACAAAAAGAAAAGATGCAGTGTAGCAACGTAATAACTGCACATAATGTAATAATTTAAATGTAATAAAAGCTCATAATGTAATAAAAACCTTGTAATTAGTTATTACATTATGATAATGTCATTACATTATAAAAGAGAGCACTTTCCTCGTCCTCTTAAAGCATAGGAACCCTCTAGTTTTACATGACACAAGTGTTTCCTTTGCTTTAAGAAGACAAGGAGTGTACTGATTTTTTAAATTATTACATTATGTGCTGAATTTATTACATTATTCAACTTTTTTTTTGCTAAGTTTATAATGTAATAACGTTCTCAAAATGTAATAACTTATGAGGTTATGAACAAAACTGTTATTACGTTATGTGCTCAAGGTTTTATTACATTATTATTACAAAAAATCTGGTCCTCTCTCTAGGTTCCATGGTGGAGAAGAGGTTGTGTTGCTCTGGCTCTATCTATCTGGCGTGAAGAGGAGGTTGTGTTGCTCTGGCTCTATCTGGTTGGCGTGGAGAGGAGGTTGCGTTGCTCTGGCTCTATCTCTGGCGTGGAGAGGAGGTTGTGTTGCTCTGGCTCTATCTATCTGGCGTGGAGAGGAGGTTGTGTTGCTCTGGCTCTATCTATCTGGCGTTGAGAGGAGGTCGTGTTGCTCTGGCTCTATCTATCTGGCGTGGAGAGGAGGTCGTGTTGCTCTGGCTCTATCTGGTTGGTATGGAGAGGAGGTCGTGTTGCTCTGGCTCTATCTGGTTGGCGTGGAGAGGAGGTCATGTTGCTCTGGCTCTATCTATCTGGCGTGGAGAGGAGGTTGTGTTGCTCTGGCTCTATCTGGTTGGCGTGGAGAGGAGGTTGTGTTGCTCTGGCTCTATCTATCTGGCGTGGAGAGGAGGTTGTGTTGCTCTGGTTCTATCTATCTGGCGTGGAGAGGAGGTCGTGTTGCTCTGGCTCTATCTATCTGGCGTGGAGAGGAGGTCGTGTTGCTCTGGCTCTATCTGGTTGGCGTGGAGAGGAGGTCGTGTTGCTCTGGTTCTATCTATCTGGCGTGGAAAGGAGGTCGTGTTGCTCTGGCTCTATCTATCTGGCGTGGAAAGGAGGTTGTGTTGCTCTGGCTCTATCTGGTTGGCGTGGAGAGGAGGTTGTGTTGCTCTGTGTCTATCTATCTGGCATGGAGAGGAGGTCGTGTTGCTCTGTGTCTATCTATCTGGCGTGGAGAGGAGGTCGTGTTGCTCTGTGTCTATCTATCTGGCGTGGAGAGGAGGTCGTGTTGCTCTGGCTCTATCTATCTGGCGTGGAAAGGAAGTCGTGTTGCTCTGGCTCTATCTGGTTGGCGTGAAGAGGAGGTTGTGTTGCTCTGGCTCTATCTGTCTGGCAACGCCGGTAAGCTGCTTGACATCCTCCTGGATCCAACTTCTCACATATGTTCACATTATATGTATTATTTTTTTGTCATATGGATTGTCTATGTTGTATTTTCATTATGTTAACAGAGGGTGTCGTATCCTGTACAGACTGTAAAGCCCCCTGAGGCAAATTTGTGATTTGTGATTTTGGGCTATACAAATAGAATTGACTTGACATTATGAGCTTTAATTACATTTAAATGATTACGTTATGCGCAGTTATTACGTTATGAGTTGCTACGCACCTCATGCAATGATTTGTACATTGATTTTCCCTGACAGTGTAGAAAGCTACAGAGGCTTCCTGTGCACTATATGGCCTGGTTGCTACCTCTTCAGGTTGTTTTGGTTTATAAGCACTGTCACCTTAGCTCTATATACTCTACTCGCTATTTTACAAACTGTTTACACCTGTGTGTGTGTGTGTGTGTGTGCATATGTATATATATATATGTAGAGCAGGAGCCTTTGATCACAACATTGCATATCTCTCCACCTTCATCAGTAGGGGGCAGCAGAGTACTTCCAGAGATCGTAAGAGCAGATTCTGTCTATAAACAGCTGCTCTTACTGGCTGATGTGTACCCAGTGACCTCTGCAGCGGAGTGACATCACAATTTGAGGGGTTTCAAAACAGACTTCCAGCATTGCGACGGAGTAAAAAAAGACGGGCTTTGATAAATCTTTTTTTTTTTTTTTAGCACAAAGTGGCCCATACAACCCGTTGAAGACGGGCAGAACGATGATGTCATACTTTTCAGGGTGGTACAAAGGAGCGTGCACGTAAAGAGAGCTTAAATTTAATAGTGCTGAGTGGGCAAAATGTAAAGTTAGGAGTTTGCTGCGTGTGCATTACATCGACAGACCCATCCTCAGCTCAGAACTGTTCAGATTGCCCCGAGGTTACAGATGTAGGCTGCTGCCAGATGTTGCTGGGTTGAATCCCAGTATCGACAAGAAAAGCTCCTCTGAATTCAAGGCAGCGTTTCAAGATTGTGTTATAGAGGTGAAACTATCATGCATTATCTGATGTAATGGCTCACCTGTGCTGGACACTCCCACTATGTTACTAGGCTCGCTGATCATGTCATCCATGACGGCCATGACACGGAACTCGTACCACGCCTCCTACAGTAGGAGCAGGGGAACAGAGACGAAGAAGTTCAGAAGGTAAAGTCATGTCTGGTGACAGAAAACACATTAAAATGTGACTATAAGTTACAGAGATTCAGTCAGTGTCTTGCTCAAGGACACTTCAGCAGGGTGCAATACCTACTTTACTGTACTGTTGGTGTAACACTAAGAAACCATCTGATAATAAATATGCTGTGGACTGAGCTGTCAGGCACAGATTGAGCATTTGATTGTAGAGAAATGTGACATCACACCACCACTTACTGTATATGCAGACACACTGTATAATGCAGTAAGGATTGTGCAGCGAAGGAATTGTACGAGCTAGGTGCATCGTGCGTGTGGTGAGCTGGAGAGAAGTGTGTGTGGGTGTTTGCTGTGCAATGGAAGAAGAGATAAAAGCATCTGCATGGAGCTGACAGTAGTTAGATTAAAGAAAGAAGCTCAAACATGTCGTGGCAGGAGAATTAGCTGACATGCACAAAGATGTGAAAAAGAAGTATCGTGTTAGAACTCACAAATCAGTTCATTTGCTGTAGTAAAATTCATTGTTCTCTAAAAAAGCATATTGTATTCATAATTCATATTGATGCAGTGTATTACATCGTATCTGACTTCATTCTCTCTTCTCGCTCAGTTGCAGACCTGCAGAAGTAAAAGCATGTGTGTGTTCATGCACGTCAGACACATCATAATAAGAGTTAAGAACCAGAAAAGGCACAAAGTAAAAACCCTCCGAGATGGTCAGAAAGTGAGCAGAGTCAGCATGTGCACATCTGCATTGTTACTATGACAACCAAGGATGATATGTGCAGCACATTACCGTACGCATGCAGAGTCTGATCTGGGTAATCTGGAGCATTAACAGCACGATTTGAAAAACAAATCAACTTCGCCTGCAGTCTGAACATATATAGCCTCAGGCGCGGAGGTCAACACCCACTGGAATTATTATTTGAATTATTATTATTATTATCATTATTACTTATTATTATTAGGGGGTGCTACAAATGCAAAGAATGGCTATAGGATAAAAAAAAAATCAGACTGTAAATCAAAAATTGTTTGTTCAATCACTACAAAACTCACAGGATATGTTTCATAACAATGTTGAACCATGTGTGTAAAACTATTTTGAAATTGCTCAAAAGGGGGCACCATCATCATCTTGCTGGGTAATTTTAATTAAGCTGTTGAAACATGAAACAAAATGCTTCCCAAGAAATATGACTGGTGGGACTTTGAGTGTGCAATCACTCCTTTTATAGACAGAATTAAACTGAGTGAAGTGACTTTGTGGAGCCTGAAACCGGCTCGTTGCTGCTTGCAGCTTTCGTATTGGCAATTTAGCTGCTTCCTTCTATTGAGTAAAAAAAGGCTTGAACCCGTCAACTGCCGCTGTAATTGTAATATCTGTTTACCTCTGTTGAAGTAGAATCATGGTATATACAGTATGAAATGATAAGTAATATACTGTACATGATATTACTGCAGATGAATAGGCAGTTGACTATGAGGATAAGACCGGCTAAAAACATCTGGAATTTTCTATTAATTGTGGATATTAGTCTTTTCAGCCTTTAGTAAAATATGAAAAACACCAAATACCCTCACACTCTTTTTAATAGATCTTTGGCTGGGATGTTGACTCTTTTCTGATAAATAATATAGCCTACTGTAGCACCGACACAAACACAAAAATGTGATTTATTCTTGTGAAATGCTTTACAGTAACAGCTTTGCTAAATAAGGCTGCATTCAAGAACGATAGAATTAAAGCCATAGCAGAGGTTCTAAAATGCTTGATATGATAGTCTAACACATTTAAAAGTAACATCAGGTAATAATTGTATTTGTCCTGTATACAGTAGTGTATTCAGTGGTGTATACCTTTGACTCTCTAAATTGAAAGGCATATTTAAGCCTCTACTACGTCCCAGACATCTCTTTAGCCCGGAGCTGGCAGATGTATGTCTTGTATAATACCGTGTCTTAAGTCCACAGTCCGTGTCCTCTCTTTTACCTGTATGAGGTCCCGGGCGAGCAAGTCCGTCTCCCCAGCAGGAATGCTGTCATCCAAGACCTCCCATCGCTCCCCCAGGCGAAACTCCACGACGTAATGCTGGACAGGTGCTGTATGATTGGCAGGCGGGATCCAGGTGAGCAGGACTCCCTGCTGCGTGCGATTGGCTGTGAGGCACCGTGGTGGGGTAAGCAGCACCAATGGTTCAGGGGTACTTATAGGAAATACTGAAAGAGCACATTAGGGTGAGAAGGTCTGTGAGTGCCTCGGTTCACTGAGCATTTCTACCAGCATGACACCAATGAATCAGCCCCCCCCTTTACACTTTGACTGGATACATGCATACAATTAACACGCATCTCTCACATTACTTCATCTCTGAATCCTTTAGAATCATTTCATAAACATGTCATCCTGCTAGCTCATAGTCCATCCTCAGTCATCCTGACAGTTCTGGCCGGTATGATGCTAATCCACTCATCCTCCTGGTCACATATTGTGTGCAATATTCAGGTAAATCATGTGCAATATTACTTCTTTTCTGTTTTTTAGCTAACCGTACCTTCTTTCTATTTCACTTATCTTATCTTATTTACTCATTTTACTTAATGCTACTTACTTACTTAAATTGTCATTCTACTAGGCACTGGTGCTAGAAATAGTACGTTTTTACTCTTTTATTTTATACACTTGTATTTTATACACTTGAAACTCGTTGTAATTTTTTGTATTTTTTGAGCAACCTCTGGCACAAGAATTTCCTTCGGGATTAATAAAGTTCTATCTTATCTTATCTTATCTTATTTGTATGCTAAAGTTTAATCACATTTTCATCAGTATTCACAGTTTTCCTCTGACCACCTGTGGACACGGTTTGGTTGAAAGATCTCAGCGTCCTGGCTCTTGCGCCTCATTTACTTATTCAGGTGGGATTAAGCTTGAATAAATGTGTCGTTATATCTGACTTGCAAATGAATGTTGTAAAATGATTTTAAAGGAGAGAAAGACAACAAGCAGCCCTCGGGCTGAATGCTTTGTTTCTACTCCTTGCTGCTGACACAGAAGGTGAAGAAGCATGAATAGTTATCCCAATTTTCAGCACGTCACTTATCTTTAAGTAATAATCTGTGACAGCTTCATTTATACTTATTAAATGTCCCTTTCCTCTCTGCTGTGAGGAGGGTTAGGGTATCATGCATAATGATTCAAAGCCTAGTTTAAGCTTTTACATTTTGGTTCACATAATCTTAGATGCACAGAACAGAACTGAATTGTCTTGTTATAGAGTTTTTTTTATAAATGAATGATATACAGTAGAGGATTACCTCAATAGCAGACAGGCAGTGAGCAGGTAGCAGGCAGCGGTTATGGTGTAAATGGTCAATAAATATAACGCCACTTTTGAATCTTGTGATTATATTTCAATATTATTTAGAAATGTACAGTATACCACTAGTAATATCTTAATAAATATGCTCAATTTTTCTGTAGTATTATTTTTTCTATAAGTATCATTATTTTGTAGTATTTCTGTAATATTATTTTATATGATTTTATTTATGTAGAAACAGGGTTTGGGATAACGTTTGGTAACCTACAATCATATCATGTTTGACACAAATATAGGCCTGCAGTTTATATCGCAATATTGGTCAGAAAGATTGCAATTACATATTTTCTTTAAAAAAGTTTAGCCTGACAATATAATATCCTTTTTATTAGGGCCAGAAAATAAAATGTTCACAAATTCAATGACAATGTCGAAGAAGGTTCCTGAACCAGAATCAAAGTTTCTGACTAAACACCTGCAGACATGGAGGCAATATGTGAAAACATCCGCATGATCCTCTACAGCTGGATTCTGTCTGTGAAACATCACATGACAGAAGGTGTTGTTTGGGTTTTCCAGAGCTGAAGCGTGAAACCTTACAGTAGCACATACCTTTCTTTGCTCTACCTCTAGAGCACTAATCTCATCTAGAATGATATCTGGACTCTTTTCTTGAACTGACCCACTTTGATAATTATATGAACCTTTCAATGGTTCTTCAACATCATCCTTTTAGTTTTCGTTTGGCACAAAAACACTTAAGATATGAAAAAGATGCATAATTAGAAATGATTCTGAATGTTTTGTTCCAAGTAACGAGCTTTCTGCTCATCCTACTTGCACGCCTGTCAGAGCCATTTTTCATTATCGGATCCCTTCGTCGCAGTCGAGCAGCAGCGAGTAAACTCACCTAGTGTGTTCACAGTGACAACCTCGCTGAAAGGTCCTGTGCCAAGCTTGTTTTGGGCCAGGATGCTGAACTGGTACGTTGTCTCTGGCTCCAAGCCGGGAACCAGCATCCAGTCGTGGCCTCCAGGCACGGGCATGGAAAGCCAGTCATGTGGACCTAAACGCTCCCTCTTCAGCCTGCACGGGAGTCACCATGAGAGGAGGAGGGCGGACAGACGGGAAAGATTTGAAAAAAAAAGATCACTTTGAGGTAAAAGTCGACTTCCTGTTTGTGATATATGGACGTCTATACAAAGATACGATCTAAAGTAAAGTCTTAAAGGGGACATATCATGAAAAACACTTTTTCAGTTCTTGTGCACATACACTTTTTTGTGGTTTGCCTGGATCAGAAACAACAAGCCATTCAGATGTGTCTTCCCTTCCTACAGTATATCACTCACACGCTCATTGGAAGCCTGAGAAAAATGTGTTTATTGAACATTAAATCATGTTAACATGTTCTAGGAGAAACCCAAAATACAAGTATGAACCTAAAAATGAGCCTGATATGTCGCCTTTAAGACTTTTCTCAGCATCATTATTATCACACAGTCTAACATAATGCAACATAAACAGTTCTAGTCTCATCATAACCTTGCGTAATTCTAAAAAAATGTTTTCACTTCATTCATAACATGATGTTCACTTGATGGTAATGAGGCCATGCTGCGCTCAGCTTTGCGGTTTGCTGTTTGCCCATGCCATACATTCAGCGATTACTGCATCTGAGCACTAGATAAAGCAGAAAAACGAAGGTTACGATATTGTAACCCTAGTTCTATAAGCACAGACAGAGCCCTCTCCAGGACTCTATGTGTAATACTCTCCTCCAATCACACGGGCCCACTGAGATCTGCATAAACGTAGCCGTCCAATTAGGAGGTGCCTACCGAATATGTGCGTCACCACAGTATATAAGTCCACTGGTCGTTGCCTCCTGACCCCCCTGCAGAAACCGCTTCATGAGAGGGTGACCAAAGACCGGTCTGTCGCCAAAACCCTCATGGCAGAAAGAAATGGCTCCTGCATTCACTTTAAGAGTGGCATTAGACGGTCCTCTATCCATCAGAGAACAGACCCGACTGCAGAGCAGGGAATCTTTCAGACCACATTCACAGGTGGTGTGGGCCACATCAAGGACCGCCTACTGCCTACCGCTGGGTCGGTACAACTGTATTTTAATAAAATATATCTGATCTATAAGCTACACATCTACAGACTATCAGACTAGGCATGGGAAGTGCATTATTATCAGCTGACACCCGCTCTCTCTCTCTCTCTCCGCCCCGGCTCTCTGAAGCTCTGTACCCCGCTGCTGTCTGGCAAAGGCAGCGGTGCCGGTGGCGCGGAAGCTCCTAGGGAACCTTTTATTTTGATGTTAATAAAATGTCCCCGAATTCACGATATTACTACTGACATTCCTGTAATATTACGTCACAACGTCTGCTGTATTAGCCGTGTGTTTACTGCGTGTTTATTTGCATATAGAGCGGTGAAGTGAGATCTGATCACGAGTGGCCACTGGAGACGCATTCTAATGGCAGGTGTGAACAGACGTACTTAAAGCTGTCCACTTGTGATCCGATCACTCAGGACGCATGTTAATGCCAGGTGTGAACAGAGCCTAACCGAATCAATCTGGAGTTCTTGCAGCTACACAGACTGACCGAGGAGCAGCAGCGGACCCCGTAGCAACACCTCCTCTGGGTCAAGGAGAAGCAGAGCTTCCTCAAAAGCTATTAGGGGAGCTCTCGACCCATTCCAGTCTGCTTTGTTGGAGGAAAAACTGAAATTAATGGGATTGGGAGGAAATCCAGGAGACAACAGGAAGAGGAAATGGAAGCTGGGAATTACTACAGGACACTAGATAACTAAGTGTGTGAGGCCACAAGACGAAGGGGAATGAGGAGGCCACACTAGTATCTAACCTTTATAGCTCTCTTGTAGACCTGGGTTAAAACAGTATACTTCATCCTCCTTCAGGAGGATGAAATACTGTATTTATTTTGACACTTTGATATGTATTAACCCCTTGCATCCCAACCCAGAATTAGCAACGAGATGAAGATCAACCATAGAATTGATTTCTTTTTTTTCTGACACCTACATTTTACACATTTTGCTTTAAGTTTACAAGTGAAAAATCACTTCAGTATGATTAAGATAGATTATACCATTATATTATAACGTTTCAACCCAGGCCTTTTCCCTAGTCAAGCAAAGCAAAGCAGCAGCAGCAGCAGCGGCAGCAGCAGCAGGACAGGAAACGTTGGGTCATGTTCAGTTTAGTTGCACCTGTTTGAATACGTTTTCCTCCAAGAAAATCCAAGATTAGAGATGAAAACTCACTCACACTGGATCTCCGTGTATTTCCATCTCTACGTTTTCACAACTGTTTTGAACACAACCCTGGAAAAAGACATTTTCAGACAATAACAGAGGAACGTATTGGAAGAAGAAAAAGCGGGAAGCAAAGCATGCTGGGATGACTCACACATGGCCATACCAGACTGAGAATGTCTGCTGGAAGCCTCCGTCGTAGCCCAGCTCCCAGGACACGTTGGCCCAGGTGGAGGATGGAGCCACATGGATGCTGGTGGGGGCGTGGGGGCTTGTGCCTGCAGGGAGGGAGAGACGGGAGAAAGGTGTTGTTAATAGGGCACATTAGTTACTGAGGAGCTGTGATACACTACATTCATTTTACTAGCTGGACCCAGTAATGTGTTTTTAAGCAGCCAGCCAATGTAAGGTCGCATGAATAATGTAAACTCCACAATGAGGGTTTTCTTTTGTAGTTGTTACCTGTCAAATGTAAATAATGTAAGTAAAAGTGCAAGGAATAATTTCTCCACCCAAAATTCTCAATATGCATTTTTGCTCATTTGCGTTTCCATTGTTTCGGTGATGTACAGCACCAGGAAACCAATCAGGAGCCAGTTCAACAGTCATTGTATTGCTCTGATCTGACTGGCTCACATCCACATAGGAAGTACATGAATAATCAGCAAGGACAAAGATGGAAAACAGGACAGACGAGGCTGATGACTGCATTTACCAGAGACGTATATCATTATTTTAGAAATTCAACATTTCAGAACTAATTCTGGAGCAAAATCATTTTAATATCGCTGTTGTATTTTCATTCAGAGAAAATTACTTTCCTTTCCCCGTCATGATATCTATGTGCATCACGCAGCATCAGCCTCACGTATCCAGGCAAATTATCACGACGGGAGTAAAATAAAAAACTAACGTTAGTCTAACATAGTTTTAAAATGTTTTTACAGATGTTTCGTATGGTATGGTATGGTATGGTATGGTATGGTATGGTATGGTATGGTATCGTATCATATCGCTCTAGATGAGCCAAATATCGTCCTTGAATCGTATCGGAACCATGGAAATCCATCGTATGGATGTAAAAACGTATCGTTACACCCCTAGTTATTACACCATCTAGCTCTACAGTTCATTGTACACTGTGTCAGTTTATGCAGTGTGAAGTAACTTGTGTACATGTTGGGTACCTATGACTTGGACGTGCGTGCTGGCAGTGATGCTTGTGGCAACGTTGGTGGCGACACACTCCCACTCCCCGTGGTCCTCCTTGGTGAGTGACTTGAACTGTAAGCTACCTCGATTATGAATATTGTGCTTGCTTTTACTGGGCTTCCCTACCTGCAGCAGTCCACCCGGAAAAGGAAAGACAGAGTCAGCCAGTGAAAGAGAGACGGAAGAGAAAAAGGTGCACAATAGGTTGGAACGTGCAACTCAAAACAGGCCACACAGCAGGGACAGTTTGCCAGCTTCTAAAAATATCAATCTACAATCTCACATCTACTACGATAACACTGCTTTTAATATCTAATTTAAGTATCAAATTACACAGAATGATGAATTTCATAAGTGGGAGACAAAAACAATAGTTAATCACACAATGAGCGCGGTTAAACATGCCTCATAATCAAGCAAACAATTGAGAGAAATCTAATATGTGCCCCTGATTGCGTATTTTATAGACATCGTTAAAATATGATTAGAAATGCTGAAATGAAAATCAGAGCACCGACTACAGGCACAGTTTATCAGACATGAATACTTCTCAATGGAAAACACTGAATGTGACATACAGCAGGCAGGTGGTGTCTTACCTTCCTCCATGTGATGTTGGGAAAAGGGTCTCCCTCCGCCTCACATGGGATGACCAGCTCTCTCCCAGCCTCCTGCCTGTACTCCCCTCCAGGAACCACTGAGAATTTGGGAGGGTCCTGCCCCGGGGGAAGCCACCAAAACAGGTAAGTAAAAACTGATGAGTTGCCTCCTGGATGCATCAGAGCTGATTCATGATCATTTCAATGCACAGTGAGTGTTATGGGTGTACCTTTAGCACCAGGGGAGCGGGAGGGGACCATCCCATGGATCCCAGGGCGTTGTAAGGCATGCAGGTATAGGTGCCGAGAGAGTCCTCCGTCACCTCTGCCACGCGGATTCTCCCGTCGTCCATTTGGCTCCAACCAGGGTACTGTGGACGGAGAAGTCATGGACTGTGTGTAAGGAAAATTAATGTTTTGTTAAAGACCAATTATAATGGTTCTTATACTATCAATAACTCAGGTTAACTAAATCCTTTCACTAAAATAAGAGACTGAAAACGAAAGGATGAAATGAAAAAATCACTTAAGAATCACACGGAAGAAATGCTGCATTGGTTTCCAGTCTGAGGGTTAGAGTAGAGTGAGCACCGCACCAGCTCACCTTTTCTATCCGGAGAGGGAGGCCATCTTTCTTCCACTTCACCAGAGTTACGGGGGGGTTGGCATCTACAGGACAGCGGATGAAGCCAGGCAGACCGATGGCCACGTATATTACAGCTGGCATGTTTACCACACGGGCAGGATCTGGTGAAAAACCAGAGATAAAACATGTCTTTTTACAGAGTTGGCAGGTCCGCCATCGGCGACCCTGTTCTCTTCACAGATGAGAGCAGGTTCACACTGAGCACATGTGACAGGCGGGAAAGAGTCTGGAGACGCCGTGGTGAACGTTATGCTGCCTGTTACATCATCCAGCATGAGTCAGTGATGGTCTGGGGGGGGGCAGATCCTTGGAGGGTCGCACAGACCTCCATGTCAGAGCCAACGGTAACCTGAATACTGTTAGGTACCGGGATGAATCCTCAGAGCGATTGTCAGACCTTACGCTGGTGCAGTGGGTCCCGGGTTCCTCCTGGTGCAGTGGGTCCTGGGTTCCTCCTGGTGCAGCGGGCCCTGGGTTCCTCCTGGTGCAGCGGGCCCTGGGTTCTTCCTGGTGCAGTGGGCCCTGGGTTCTTCCTGGTGCAGTGCGCCCTGTGTTCTTCCTGGTGCAGTGGGCCCTGGGTTCTTCCTGGTGCAGTGGGCCCTGGGTTCTTCCTGGTGCAGTGCGCCCTTGGTTCTTCCTGGTGCAGTGGGCCCTGGGTTCTTCCTGGTGCAGTGCGCCCTTGGTTCTTCCTGGTGCAGTGCGCCCTGGGTTCCTCCTGGTGCAGTGGGTCCTGGGTTCCTCCTGGTGCAGTGGGTTCCTCCTGGTGCAGCGGGCCCTGGGTTCCTCCTGGTGCAGTGGGCCCTGGGTTCCTCCTGGTGCAGTGGGCCCTGGGTTCCTCCTGGTGCAGTGGGTCCTGGGTTCCTCCTGGTGCAGTGGGTTCCTCCTGGTGCAGCGGGCCCTGGGTTCCTCCTGGTGCAGTGGGTCCTGGGTTCCTCCTGGTGCAGTGGGTTCCTCCTGGTGCAGTGGGCCCTGGGTTCCTCCTGGTGCAGTGGGCCCTGGGTTCCTCCTGGTGCAGTGGGCCCTGGGTTCCTCCTGGTGCAGTGGGTCCTGGGTTCCTCCTGGTGCAGTGGGTTCCTCCTGGTGCAGCGGGCCCTGGGTTCCTCCTGGTGCAGTGGGCCCTGGGTTCTTCCTGGTGCAGTGGGCCTTGGGTTCCTCCTGGTGCAGTGGGTTCCTCCTGGTGCAGCGGGCCCTGGGTTCTTCCTGGTGCAGTGGGCCCTGGGTTCTTCCTGGTGCAGTGGACCTTGGGTTCCTCCTGGTGCAGTGGGCCTTGGGTTCCTCCTGGTGCAGCGGGCCCTGGGTTCCTCCTGGTGAAGTGGGCCCTGGGTTCCTCCTGGTGCAGTGGGCCCTGGGTTCCTCCTGGTGCAGTGGGTCCTGGGTTCCTCCTGGTGCAGTGGGTTCCTCCTGGTGCAGCGGGCCCTGGGTTCCTCCTGGTGCAGTGAGTCCTGGGTTCCTCCTGGTGCAGCGGGCCCTGGGTTCCTCCTGGTGCAGTGGGCCCTGGGTTCCTCCTGGTGCAGTGGGCCCTGGGTTCCTCCTGGTGCAGTGGGTCCTGGGTTCCTCCTGGTGCAGTGGGTTCCTCCTGGTGCAGCGGGCCCTGGGTTCCTCCTGGTGCAGTGGGTCCTGGGTTCCTCCTGGTGCAGTGGACCCCGGGTTCCTCCTGGTGCAGAGGGCCTTGGGTTCCTCCTGGTGCAGTGGGCCCTGGGTTCCTCCTGGTGCAGCGGGCCCTGGGTTCCTCCTGGTGCAGTGGGTCCCGGGTTCCTCCTGGTGCAGTGGGTTCCTCCTGGTGCAGTGGGCCCTGGGTTCCTCCTGGTGCAGTGGGCCCTGGGTTCCTCCTGGTGCAGTGGGCCCTGGGTTCCTCCTGGTGCAGTGGGCCCTGGGTTCCTCCTGGTGCAGTGGGCCCTGGGTTCCTCCTGGTGCAGTGCGCCCTGGGTTCCTCCTGGTGCAGTGGGTCCTGGGTTCCTCCTGGTGCAGCGGGCCCTGGGTTCCTCCTGGTGCAGTGGGTCCTGGGTTCCTCCTGGTGCAGTGGGCCCTGGGTTCCTCCTGGTGCAGTGGGTCCTGGGTTCCTCCTGGTGCAGTGGGCCCCGGTTCCTCCTGGTGCAGCGGGCCCTGGGTTCTTCCTGGTGCCTGATCCAGGTCTGGGAGGAGATCCCCCAGGACACCAGGAGCATGCCCAGACGTTGTCAGACTACTGAGTCACATTAGGAGTTGGATCAGCCTGTGATTTACATTCTTTACTTTGATTTCCGGTGTGATTTTGAATCCAGCCCTCAGTGGGTCGATGATTTTGGTTTCCGTTGATCGTTGTTAAGTCATTTTGTTCTCAACAAATTATACCACGTACGTCAGTAAAGATTTTACACTTGAATAATTCGTTCATGTGTGATTTAAGTGTTCCCTTATTTTTTTCGAGCAGGTTATTTACTATTTAATACTATGTCAAAAAATAGTATTAAATCTAATCAAAATTGAGTCCAAAGCTTAATGTGTCTGTTTACATAAATGTGTGTTACTGTATCCTGTATCAGTCTAATAAGATCAGCTCTTATATGCTAAAAGTTTTATTACTATAGTTGCTCCACATCAGTGGCTATCCCTTCACACTCCCTCCCTTAAGTCTTAAATAATTGGGATTTGATATGGTCGAGCTATATACCCTTTGGGCAATGACGGACACACAAGAAGAAAAAAGGGAGTCCATCTGGTAGAAGAAAAGGGGGCTAAGAGGAGGAAAAGGTAGAGGGAAAATGAGGAAAAGCTAAAATTTCTCCTTCCTAAACCCTGAATTCTGATAAAAGGTGAGAGAACGGCATCATTCCTAAATGAGGTCAAGGAGGGAAAGCTTCAGAGTAGGCATTGAGGAGGAGAAATGGTAAGGAGTGAGACGAGGAGGAGGGGTGAAGAAGGAGGAGTGAGAGCTATCAGCTACGAGCGAGGCTGAGCACGAGCGTGGGAAAGAGGACAGGTGAGAGAGAGAGAGAGAGAAAGAGAGAGATGACGTAAGGTAGAGAGGAGCCGGTGGAGGAGAGAGTGAGGCAGTGTGACTGTGAATACAATAAAGCAGGCATTAATCTGGCATTACAAAGGAGAGATGAGCGAGTGAGCGAGTGAAAGAATGAGTGAATGACTGCGTGACACGATGAGATAGAGGGATTGAAACACCGTGAGAGATTGATTCAACCGCACTGTTTGCCAGAACAACTTTGTAGTACAGCTGCCGTCCTCTGAAGTCGTCACCGCCGGCCCGCCAGCGCTCTGCCACAAAGAGCCCAGAGGAGCGCCGCCACCGGCACCACAGACAAGAATATCAGCCAAGTTTCTAAATATAGCCCTCAGACAGCCACTATCGCTCACGACACGCCGGTTCCCACTGCAAGATGCTTTAGGGAAGTTATTCACTGGCAAGCATCTCAGGGAGAAAGACTGAGGGAGGACGGAGAGACAAGGAGACTGTGGAAGAGAGAGATTTAAACAGAATGAAGCAGAAGAGAGAGAAAAGGGGCATGAAACAAACGGGGAGAAGAAGAGGGATAAATGATGAGAATAAGAGGAAAGAATAGCACAGAAAGACGGAGAGAGAGATCACTGCAGTCTGACAGAGAAAAGTCCCCGGTCTTACAGCGATGATGTAATCCCCCTCTCACTTCTCCCTCCCTCTCTCACGAATGGTGTTCCTCCGTTCGTCACACACACACACTCACACTAACACACACACCACGATGTAAAGTACAGCCATCAAAGGAGGCAGGAGAGCGAAGGGATGCAAAATTTCTGTTGCCTTGACTACTGCCGGTGGCCCGACACCGGTCGACAAGGCTAAAAATCTCAACGCTCGTCCTGCCTGCCTGTCTGCAGATGCTTTTCCAATGTGACACAATTCACCAGGCGTCATGATTCTACAGCTCCGAGTGACTGATGGACTGAGCAAGTGTTTCACGGGAAGAGAGAATAAGGAGGCGGCAACCCATAATGAAGACAGAGGGATGGAGAAATACAGATGCGTTGGTGTGCATATGAATATACTATAGCCTACATAAATGAGAGGGAGAGGGAGAGGGAGGCAGGGGAGAGAGAGGGAGAAGGATGGAGAGGCAGAGAGCAAACATGAAAACTAGAAAAGTGTAGAAGAAGTTTGATGTTTGGATGGGATCGGCTGAGAGGTGGAAAGAGTTAACCTGGAGACCGGTAAAATGCGATGGTTGGAGGATGGTTTCTGGACATGCAGCTCGACGTCTCTGACTCTCCTGCTACTCACCAGAAACCTCCAACTATGGATAAAAACTGGTGTCCCTTCTCAACACTATAGAGATCAGGATTAGCCATTTACTGTTCTGCTCTACTAAAGCTAGAGTTTGTCAAGATAGCAGGGGTGTAAAGATTAACCGATGCCTAGTCTTAGATACGGCTACATCGATACAAAACTATAAATCCGACTCAAAGTTTGAGAGGAATCGGGTCAAAAATCGATACGCATGCAATAAAATCCAAAATAGCTCCACGTGAACTGCTTTTTACGTGATATGTGTGTGTATGACATGGATGTGATGTAAGAGCGGAAAGAGAGAGAGCGAGGTGTCTCTGTGTGTTTGTGTAACGTTACGAGGGGAGAGACGGGCAGCGAGACAACGACCTCCGTCTTCCCTTCATAAAGAGAGACACAGGAGCGGTCTAGCCGTCATGCATGTAAGCGGGCAGTCAGTAGTGAACAAGAGGTAGACCAGTCACATAAACTAAAGGGATTCAAATGAGTAAGGCGATTGTTTTGTATGCAACAGGCAGGCTAAGCTACATTCAACAGCAACACACAGGAGTTTTGGCTACCTTCTTTGGCTAAACGTTAGCAAGTGCTAATAATCTAGCATCGCTTGCTTAGATCATGGATGTATAAAGAGACCTGGATACAGATTGTAGGCCGGCTCCCGCTCATTACTATGAAAGATGCTCAGTGGACAAAGTACCCGGATCATCCGGCAATCTTACGCATCCATTGAGCCCTCGACTGGAGTCTATGGGTAATACTTTCCTCTAATCACATGCACGCGTTCACCCACTGAGATTTGCATAAATGTAGACAGCCAATCAGGACGTGCCTACTGAATACGTTCGTTACCACAGTATATAAGGCGGTATCAAGTGCTCGGTGCAGGACCAGCAGGGCCTCCTTGGTAGAGGACCCCGGAAAAAGGTGATGTCACAATCTTCCATGCACCAAATCGCATTCATCAACATTTTAATCAGCATCTTTTCAGTGTGTTGATTAATAAATAATACCTAAGGGTGTGTTTGATGGTTGCTTATTTATTTATTAATATTTAATGTCTAAGATTTGAGGTCAAGTTTTCAGGGGCTTTAAGTTATCCATAATAATAATAATAATAATATATTATATTTGGTGGCGCCTTTCAGGACACCCAAGGACACCTTACAAAGATATAAATGTTCTTTTAGTGCCATGTTTCCATCCTTTGAACCTCCAGCATGATTAGCCTTGGGTATTGGATATATAGGTGTTACTAGTACAGAGTTGAGGTGTACGTGGCTTTGACCCAAATGAACAAAAAGGACAAAGAGAAGACATAGAGGGGCCACAGAATCTAAATATTAGCATATACAGCAGATGAAAAAGCAAAGTGTACACTCACATTGCACTGTTAGGTAGGCAGAGGCAGTCGGTGGTTGGCCCAGGCTGTTGCTCGGAGCACAGGTGTATCTCCCGGCATCGTCCGGCTTGACTTGGGCGATGATGAGGGAACCGTCGATGAGAATACTGACTCTGCGCTTTAGGTCACTGTGACAATGGAGAGAAGGGAAATGTTAACGTAGGGATCTAAAGTGTGTTTGATCTGACATCGAAGTTGTATTTCAAAATAAGGCTCATACAGTATGTACCAAATGTGAAACAGTGATCTTCCACACTGAAGCTTTGGTTTTTTGTAAATCTATCTCAATCATCAGAACACACAAGTCATAGCCTGACAAGCATTTACATAGAGAATATTTATGGTTAGATGCACATGTGTACTGTCACTGATGTATGATGCAACGCTTCTATGAAGATGGCAACAGTATATTTGGCCATTTTGTGCTCATATCTCAGTGGATGTGTAGCACTGACTTTCATATAAATGATGTTCTGCACATTATTCATTATTCACAGCAGAGGAACTGTAAGTCTACAGGCTACAACGGTAGCTGAAAAAGCCAGGTCTGTTTATTACTACAGTTACTGCCCTATAGCACAGACTCAGTATAACACACCAGTGTGAGGTTGATGGATTTATTGATAGCAATACCAATGATAACTTTGCCAGATGCAGGGATTTCAGACTTTTTAAAATCTCTATAAACCACCCGGCTTGTAGGCTTTGTGTTGGAACTGAAGAGGGGGGGATCACAGAGATCTTGGTTCATGCTTGACTTATAGCGTCACGCACAGTGACTGCAGATTTTTCAGCAGCACATTTTTTACTCCAAAAAATCCTCTTTTTTTTTTCATTCAAAAGGTGCTCTACTATTGTGAGATATCTGTGTGTGTGTAAGTGTATATTGTATATGTCTGGAAAACTACACTAAAGTTTCTGGAACTAGCTTCAAGTGCTAAATCTTTGCAATATCTTTGAGAACTATCCATTTAAATATGGTCAGACTGTGGCAATGAAGGGATTTTATTTTATTTTGTTTAGCTGATTTTGACGAATGACAACAAGACTGGCATAAAGTAGCATTTTCAGGTTGTGATGGACAACATCAAAACATATTAGCATGACAGTAGGTCAAAGGTGTACTCCAGTTATTTTGTATTGTACCTAATTTTGTATTTCTAACCCATCCGACTGTTTTTTTTTCAGACTTTAGAAAGCTCCCTCTAGAGTCACAGCAGACATTAGCCTATACACCTGAGTGGTTCTCTCATGATGAGCTAACTGACCTTTATGTATAAAATATAATGTTACAGCATTAAACAAAAGGGCACACTGTCGTTTATTCAGTGTTGGAAGTTAACAAATGATGCACCGTAGCTCCGTCTATCTATCCTAGTTTGTATTTGGAGCTGGGAGCTGGGATGAGTTTGAAGCCAGTCCTCAGATTTTTGGGTCTGCTGAATGTTGACCGGCCACTTGCCGTAGCCACGGCAACGGATATTTTGCATTCCTTCGCTTTGCTCCCTCCACTGCCCGCTCCAACTCAGACTGTAAGAGTGCAACAAGCGAAGGTGGGATACAGTATACCAGTCCTGTTAGAGAAGCGAGTGAAACGAAATGGAATCATCCCTGACGGACACATCTGTTTTCATTTAACCACTGTAGTTTTACTCTCACTGGATAGTTTTTGCATTGCAGTCTGCACACTGTGGGTCTGATCATCATTGCAAGGACATTTCTACCTGTTTTTCTTTTATTAAATTCAAGTTATATTACTCCTCTCTAGTGAATATCCACCACAGAACAACATCCCAACACAGGACTCTTGACAGTGAACAGTAGGGACAGACAGGTGAGCTGATGTGGTGGACAATAATGAAACGGATCATAACTTTACTTCTTGAAGAAGACGTTGTCCTCCTCCCAGAACCAGGTGTAGGTCAGGTTGCGAGGGTAGGCCTCCGCATGGCAGGTGAAGAAGGCGTCCTGCGAGATGTTCACTGTAATGTTCTCTGGTGGCGACACGATGAACGGAGGACCTGGTGGAGAGAAACATAGAAATAGTCTTGAAAAACATGCGGAACATGTCTTGTTCTTGAACCACAACTATGTGAAAACACAAGACACAGACATGATGACCTCTCTCAGTGAAAATCCTCCCAGTCAACCACGTAACAACCACTACGGACACATCACAGTAACTAGATAACACGCTGGGCGAGGGGTCGTGTGGGGATTTATCCATTCTGTTGCAAAACCCCGGAGCCATATCACATATCATCATCAGCCACATCACTTATTTTGCACTTCGTAAAGGATTATGAGAATTTATTGAGTGATCTTGCTACGTCAGATGGATCATTCTCAGTATTTATACTATGATACTTGATTTGCAGTTATTGCCTTGAGTGACCATAAGACATTCAGCGAACAAGAGAGCACCACTTTAGTGTGTGAGTGTCTGTAGCCATGCCAACTAAAACAGGTTATACTACACATACCTGTAAGCACTACTTAGAAAGACTGAGCTGTTGTGTGTGAAAGATCTTATTTGAATGTGTCAGTTCTGCAGGCTTTGTAATGTGTGGATTTCATTCTTTCAAACTAAAGATACACATTTCTACATAGCAGGAAAAGTGTCATACGCTTAAAAATCCAGTACAGAATTTGGACAGGTATAATTAAAGCCAAGAGAAGGATGAAGAGATGGACAGGATGGAGACTCTGCTGGCGAAGGAGCAAGTATCAGCTGACCGAATGCCAAAGAGTTCCTCAACTCAGCTGGAAGTGTACAAAGAGGCAACCGAGGGTACAAAAAAAAAGAATGAAGAGACTAAAAAGCTTGTGATCAAGACTTATGGCAAGGGTCAAAAGAGAGGAGGAGTCTGGTGGCAATTCAAACAGGCTGAGGAGATAATTGGTGATGAAGAGATTGATGAAATGAAGAAATGGCTGCGGTGCTCTCTGAGTTCAAAGCTGAGGAGTCAGCAGTTAAACCTTCAGTAGCTCCTCCAGGAGCCACTGAAGGAGCAGCCAGTGGAGAAAAGCTAAGACCTGAAAGTAAAAGAGGGGAAAAAACTGACGATCAGGAACTGCTGAATGTTCAGTGATTGGTTTTTAGGGTTCAAGCCCCAAAAGGAGAGACCCAAACACAGGACTTTCAAGCAGGAGACCCGTGTTCGAACCCAAATCTTTCGTCAAACACAAACATAACCACTTTCTACGTTAATTTATCCTCATACTTCTTCCAGTTTGTTCATAACTTTTGGTCAACAGACCCCCCCCCCCCCCAAGTCCCATATGTTAGTACTGATCTGGAGCCCACGGCCTGATCCTTTAACAGGCAGAACATTTCCATCTGCCAGACATATAGCAGGACAACCAGGACTAGGCCTGCTGGATGACTGTGTGTGTGTGTGTGTGTGTGTGTGTGTGTGTGTGTGTGTGTGTGTGTGTGTGTGTGTGCCAACCCGCCCTATTTGGAACCAGCCGAGTGCCGGAGATTTGTTGGCACTGGAGTCTCTTAGCTGATCTGCTGCTCAGTGGTTTTCCAGGAGGGCCTCTATTAATCCGTCTCCCCCGTAAATTATACAGGACGGGTCAAACAAGAAATCTGGAGCGTGGCTTCGTACTCATTCAGCTAAAGGAAATATGTGATCTATGTGAACATGTTCACAACCAACATACAGAACAACATAAACTGTTTTATCTAGTATTGATTTGATGAAAACAACCTATTAAAACTTTCTCTTTGGGTTCTGGAGCCGAGCCAACCACCTAAGGTTCTCAGATCGAGCAGTTTAATTGGGTTTATTGCCTTCCGAACCAGGGTTTCTGCAGTGCAAAATACATTAGTAATATAAATTAAATACTAATCAACTAAACAAACAATCACAAGCTGTTCTGAATTAATTGTAATAAATAAATGACTATAAAATGAGAACGAACACAGATAAACATAACATGCTTACATTCTCAGGGACGCGTGTTCTGAGAGTTGGATGGAGATCTGCAGTTCTACATGCATTTAAAACCAGAAATATTTGTGTGTGCATCAGAAATATATTCTATTTTTTTAACATTTATATACAATGATATTTTTGTGTGTATTGAAAATATAAATATATGAATCACAAAATACAATTGTGAATCTTTCACTAATATTGAGACTGATCTGACTCCCTGTTATTCCACTAAAATATTAATTTTATTTCTCAAAGCACTACTCCTTAGTATTACATTACTATTAGTATTACATTCATACTCAACAAAAAAAGTTAAAAGTTGACATAGTTTATCTATAATCTGTACGCACATAACTATATAGTAAATCTTTAAAGCATCAGTTTGAGGCAAGTTGTTGCTCAGTGTCAGCTGACAGTTATATTTCATGCCGTCTGAGGATGAAAAAACCTAAATTTGCCTGCAAACATTCAATGAAAGCTCTTTATCATGTGCCACGAGAAAATGTTAAAATACTTTTGCTCTTCTACATAACTACACAACACGTACACATGTACTGTACGTACCTTGCACTAGCAGCCGTGTGGTGTGAATGACCTCTCCCTGCGGGCTGACGGCTCGACACGTGTACGCCCCGCGGTCCTCCCGGGTGATAGATAGCACCGTCAAACTCCCATCAGACACCTGAACAAACACACATATTTGAAGTCTACTTTTTAAGGTGGACCGTCAGAGACAAAAGGCCTTAAACTTTCTTCGTCTTCCAAATAAAAAACGTTCTTCTTATGAGTGAGTCACTCTGTGGCCACATACAGTAAATACACACATGCACGCACACATACATGTTAAGTTTTGAGTCCAAATAAAGTTTTGAAAATGTAAGACAATTTTCAAATATCCACAACATAATTCTTCCGAGGAGAAATGACGTCACTTTTGCCAGTGATGTGTATTGTGGTGTCAGTTTCAGATCCACAATTGCATTTTTGATATCAAGAGTGAACATTCTGGCATAGGCAAATTAAAAATAATATATTACAAGCTAAAGTCAACTAAAGTCTTTTCAGTGCATTAACAGACATTTGTGACAATCTCCGACATGCAGCTTCTCCTCGACCGCCCCGTTAAAACAGATGCCTCAAACTGTTTTTTGACCGCAGTGAAAATGTTGTTTTTGAAAGGCTAAACGCCAACTAACAGTATAATATGAGTAATATCAATGTAGCCTGATCTTTATCCGCAACTGTGCATAAATATCAGGTTTTAACAGAATGAATAGACATGCAAAAAACATTTGGGGGGAATTTTGAGAAATGACATCCCGTCCAATAGAGTTTGTGCAGAGAATCAAAGCTCTAGCTGAAAGTCTGGTGCGTCTCGTTAAAGGGTGCGTTGTGAGTCGGTGTAAAGATGCTGAAGGCCGCTGACCAAGCGTCACTATTTGATGCCCTGCCCCTACTGCTTTGCCAATGCAGTAGTCTCAAAATGAATAAGGAGGCTGCCTCTTTACACACAGCACTATCGGCAGTCTGAACACAACCTACAGAGGAGCACCACGATCAATAATCAGAGGAGACATTATATATACATTATACAGTTATATACCTTATACTTGGCACTGCTGACCACGAGGCTGCCTTCCCGCAGCCAGCTGACAGAGGGTTTTGGGTTTCCGAAGGCCGTGCAGGTCAAAGTGATGCTACCCCCTTCCTTGGCCTCGACATACTGAGATGGCGTATCCGTGAACGTGGGGGGAGCTGATGAGAAGAATAAACATAATGACATGTTAAAAATGTTTCAAAAAGATCAAGCAGGTAGAACAAGGAACAAAGACTCTGTAGACTTCTTCTTTTGACCCAATATTAACTGTTAGCAGCAACAAACCACATTCATCAGACAATGACAACTCTTACTAAAACAATACAGTTCTGAGTACATAGATGACTCATTCCACTTTGTGGTGAGCAAACACAAACACAGTGTGTGTAAACCTTCACCTGGCTTCACCTTTGCTATCTGGTTGGTTGCACATGTCTCACGGTCAACGATTTTAGATTTGTACCATTACAGAAGATAAGATGATGGAAGCCAGGTAGCAACGGGATGCTTAACGTCACATAACTGAAGAGGAAGAAGAGCTGAGGAATAAACCCCTGGTGCCATGAGTACACCAACATAACATGCTCACGTATTTGTATGCAAAACACACGCTCACAAGCAGTTAAAATAAAAGCCTTCATGTTTGAATCCACATCTGTTGAAGGGAGTGGCAGGTCTGCATAATCTTTAATAAACAGGAGAACTTGTTCTTCTTCAAGGACGAGACTTCTTTGAGTTTACAGTTGAACATTTTTCTGTCTGATTCCAAATGACTCCTTTTATAATCAAACCTCATTTTTTGCACAAATGAAATACATTCAGTATAGTGAAGGTCGAGAAATTATTAATTCTTTATATCTGATGACCCATCTGAACTGGATAAATTGCAAAAAAAATAACTTTTTCACCTTGCCTTTCAGGGCTTTTACACTTCAATCAAGTGTGTCTTCTTTGGCGATGCAACATTTTGTAAAACCATCTTTTAAAATCCTCTTCAGAGGGACGATCATACGAGACAGCTGGCACATCTTCCTACCAAATATACTTAAACTGCCCCATTTAACCTCAACCAAACCCATTCAACGCACACACACACATGTCGACATCATTGTCAGTGATTTAATGGAGATTTTGTTTCAGTCATAATTCCTGTTTTGATATTCTCAATCTAATCTTTTTAGGACTGAAGCTGATCTGCTTACATGTGTAATCCTGCAGCCTCTCAAGTGCTAACATGTCATTCTATCTGCAACCATAAGCCAGAACACATAGTGCTAATTCCAGCCACATGGTTCTGATCACACCACAGAGACGGTGACAATAAAAGCACTTCAACCACAACTGAGAGACATTTATCTTGAGTCATTACTTTAATATTTTCAGGAAAAGTAAGAAAATGTGTTGGTGTTTCCATCTTATTTTTCTGCAGTTGCTGAAGGACGCAGGGTATAAATGACTGATGTGTAAAGATATAAAAACAATGAATATTATAATAATATTACTTATATTTGACATATTGGACAGTAGAGCAGAGATATATTGATATGTATTAATATATGTACCACGTTAGAATATGGTAAATATCTTCTGGAATCTTTTTTTTTATATAATTACGATATAGTTTTATATCGTATTTTCCTTTTTTATGTTCATATTTTAGTGCATTAACTACATACTATACGTAGTACTATACTGCATACATACATATTTCAGACCATTCAACCTTCAGTTTTTGCCAAAGTCACATTTTTGTCGTCATGTGAACTGCAGCAGTGAGCAGCTACTATTTATATAATCCTCCTCTGTGGTGCATTCAATGACACTTTGACTCCAAATAATTGATAGCCAGCTTTCCCAAAGCATTGGATTCAGAAGCTACAGTATGTTGTTATTTAATCAAATTCAAAAGACAAACAATAGGCGAAAAATGATGTTGTGAAAGATATAGTGTGATTTTTTTTTTGAGTGAGATATTGGAGCATCACTTGAGTTTTGTTTTTTTCTACTCATAGAAAATTGTTTGAATTATTTGATGATTTTCAAGCAGATTTGAAGTCTCTGTAGATTTAATTCTACTGTACATTTCAGTACAGAGTAATTAATGTGAACCAACGGCTCCCAGGACGATTGTCGGGTGCAACGCTTGCACGTTTCTATCATTAAGACCGGAATCGACGTGCACGTCGCACATAAACTGTGTAGACTGTGAACAAATAGAACAATAGAACAATTAGTTATTGCACTACCACTGCCAGTTTGTTTTATTGAAATGGTAATTTGTTTTTTTAGGACAAAGCCAATAACTTCTCATCAAAGCCAAAAGTCTAAGCTGTCAAATAGTTTTTATGTCATGTTTCTATCTGCTACAGAGACATGAAGGTTTTTGTAAACGTTGACAATTCTGTCAAGTTTTTCAGAAATCAGAAAAAGGTTTTAGGAGGTTGTTTTCAAAATCGTCTCAGGTTTTAGAGTGTCCCCTCAGGTCTTAATGGGATACACACACACACACACACACACACACACACACACACACCTGGCAAAGTGCTTCTGTTGTAGTTCCCGCTACAGTATGTAGTATGATATGATCACACACACAGACTCACAAGGTGTATTCTCATGGTGTATTATATGTAGTATTATATGTAGTATGACTGTTTCTAGTTGAGTGAAATGCAATAAAAAGTGATGTTGGAGTTTTCCATGCTTGCTAACACTGTGCAGTGTGCAGGTTGACTGTGATCAAGTCATCCTGAACTGCATCCTGTCATTTAAAATCTGCAGGTAATAAGATGTGATTCATAAATCTCCTGTGACAGTGATGACCATCACGGGGTCAGGATACCACTGACCTATTCTGAGCAGTGGCTTACAGTAAGTGACAGGCAATAAATGTGTGTGCTAACTGTGCAGGCACCGGCATAGAGGAAGGTTTGTATGGCTGTCACAGACTCAAATGCCGTGACCTTGACCTTAACCTTGACTTGTTGAGGTCTCTCTATTTTACAAGCTTACTGTAGTAACTGTTCAGTAAATGTTAGAGATGGGTAGATGGTAAAAGAGATGTTGGTAGTTGCCAGTGGTCACATCTAAATCTGTATTTAGACAATGTCAAAGTGTTTGTATGTATTGCAAGTGCCAAACAGCTCATAAGAGAGAAAAGGAGGAACAAAGTAAATATAGGGGGAAAGAATGAGAAAGAAAGACACGGACAGAGAGGACAGATAGAAAGAGGCTGCTGTACAGACACTGCAGAGTTCTCTGGCAGGCAGGAGGATGTGCTGAAGCTATTTAAGGAGGAGCAGTTGAAGGCTAACCCTCGGAGATATGAACCTTGTTTCTCTGGCATCACCTCATGCCGGATTGGGACCTGCACTGTGAGGGAGAGCGAGGGAAACTGGGAGTCTAAGTCATTTTAGAAGGGAGGAAAAAAAAGGAGAGAGTAATGTCCCGAAAAGCCAGAAAGTGGGATAGTGCCCACAGGACCGTGTGAAGTCACACTGATCCTCTTCATCCTCTTCATCCTCTTCATCCATCCATAAATCCATACATCCTTTTTCTAAACTGCAGCAATATATTGAATACAATCTGAATTGAATCTTGAATCTGGTATTTCATTCAAGCACAGTATGACATCATTCTTACACATCCTCTCTTCTTGCTTCTCCACTCTCACACTCTGTCTGGATGATAGAAGTTCACAGGAATGAAAGGTGGTGTAAAGGAGGAAAAGCATCAGTGCAACATAAAGTAGCACTCTCTCACCCACAACCTATATGCATCTCACCCTGAATCTATATGCATCGCTTCAATGCCAACAAGGCTGACGGCTAAACTGCTCGGAGGAATCACTGACAACCACTGATGTTTGACAGTGATAGGGAGAGGTGGATTGCAAATGGGGGTCTATAAATAGCAGCACTGCTGGAGCTTCATACAGCCTGAGTACTGTATGTATGTAGCTCTGAGACCTTAAAGATTCTGTCGCTGCATTTCCTAAAAATAGTAGCCGCACGTTAACATCGTGCTCAAACATTTAGTGAAGCGTTCAACACACTCAGCTTCATATCACACGCTACTTATAGATCCACTTTATCATAAACACTCAATCCAGCAGTGTTTTTTAGAACTACTCCTGAAGCATCTTTCAAAATTAAAATATATAAGCCTCAAATCTCGAATCAAATTCTGCACAATATCTCCTCATCGCTGAGCGCAGAGGAGAGGGCCGGACTACCGACACTCGTGCTCAGCTGTGGAGCAACGTAGCTGATGAAAAAAGCTTTTTGGCTGCCTTGCACCATCACTGTTCCACAGCCAGTCACAACTATCTCCTTCCTCACTTCAACACCTTTCCTATTCAACAAAAGCCTCAGGGAGGACACAGTGATCACTTTAGGATGTTCAGTACACCCTCTTTGTGATTTGTTGATTCCACATGTCCAAAAGTACTGTACTGTTGGGGTCTGACATCTCTAAATACACACTTTAAATCAGAGACTGACAGCTCAGCTGTGTCCTGTACATCACCACTGACTGATAAAAGTCTGATGTGGCAACAACACACTAAAGGACCATACTTTCCAACCCTCGTGTTTCTCATCACCCTCTCCCGGTTTCCTCCCGGGGTCACAATTCTCCCGTATTTCTCCCGTTTTATGACAAATTTTCTAACTTTTTTTCCTTTTAGTTATCTTGAAACTGAACAGTGTGTATAACCCTGACTGTTTCCACCCGGACGACAATAGAGCTACACCAACTGTCGTTTCCCGGTGTAAGAGAGCAGTCTCTGCTCGTGACACAGCGCAGTTTGAGCTCATGTTTAAGCTGCGCTTGCCACGGCGATGCAGCGCCCGAAGTTGGGCTTTGCTCGATGCACCGAAAAGCAGCCGTGGCGCGGCGCGGCGCAAGCCGTTGGAGATAACGGGTTTAAGAGTGCAGTGGTGGCGTTGTCGCGTTGTTTTCTTTCCTGGGAGTTAAAGGTAAAACATAAAAATGCTGTTGCAGCGTTCTTATTATTTTCACTCTTTTAAAGTCACCAGAATGCAGGAAACAAAGTCTCTGAGACTCTTTTTTTATGGGGGACCAGACACCCCCACCTTTTTTTTTAAGGTCTCAAGGTCGGCATGTATATAAAGGACATGAGAGGAGAGATAAACATGAAGACAGAAGGAGAAAATAGACAGAGGAGGAAGCCCGAGGCCTTTAAAGCAGTTCTGGGAGAGAGAGAGAAGATGTGAAGTCGAACAGAAGAGGAGCAACACTGATGAAACTGAGCTAATGTTCTGTGACCACATGGGGGGTGGGGGGGGTGGGATGGGGCGTACGGGGCCGTATCTGGTGTGTCTGTTACCACAGCAACGAGCATCATCATATGCTGTCTGATTAAGTGTCTTGATGAATGCTTGAGCTGCCAAGTGAAGGCCAGAATATTATTCCTGTTTCTGTGAGAGAGTCCCGTCAGTGTTCACGCTCATGTAGGTTCCTTATTTTACACTCAGGTGTTTGTCAGGTGCTCCTCTCCAGAGACTACATCAGTGACGGAGCATGTAGAGGGTGCGGTGTTTGTCAATCTTCCTAGTTATGACGCAGCCACCACGAGGCCAGCGAGACACCACGAACAACGGGCTGTGTGAATAAAGCACGCTAATATTGGGTACTTACCGTTGACGGTTAGATGCACCCAGCTGCCGTTGTGGAAGGTGTCATACTGCTGCTCCAGCATCAGCACCTTACATTCATACCAGCCCTGGTCGTCTGAACGCACATTCTCTATCCGCAGGGAGGACTTGCCGTGCAGACTGGCCCGGCCTGGAGAGAGACACAGAGAGGGGAATTTAATGAGGGACATGAAGGGATGGAATGAATGAATAAAGAGATCACAGAGAACAGTGTGGTGTGTTAGTGTACTGTTGGTGTCTCAGGGTAACATCACACTGCAGACCTGCTGCACTGTTAATGTGCAACACAACATCAGAGTACGACACCGTCTGCAGCTGTATATACAGTACGCAGTGAAACCTGTCGATTAAGCCTCGGTGCAGCTGAGATGTCCTCATCTCCATGTGCGGCCTATTTGTGAGATGCACTGAGGCAAGGACAGGTCATTACTTCCTCTGAGGAGTGGGAAGTGGCCAACATGACAACAGAGAAGCCTTCAGGGTCACACAGGAGTCACAATCCGTCAGAACAGATGTTGGTGAGCACAGAGTCAGGAATAGCTGCATTTTACTCTTACAGATCAAAAGCTGAGAGCGGGCGGGGGGGGGGGGATTGATGATGTTGCTTTGGGCAAACTGGCAACTGGATCATAACAGATGGCAACTGGCAATAAAGGCTAAACAAAGGGGCTTTCAGGGAGCACACACCGGCTCAAAACATCAGCATTATCAAAGCCTCGCTATCCTTCATTAATCCCTCTCTCTCCCCTATCCTCTCCACTTTCTGGGTATTCCTGACTATTTGTCGTTTGCCTTCCTAAATCCCCTCTGCAGCGTGACACACCAGGTAAATATATATCAGCTGCACCGGCGGCTGCCTCAGTGAGTTAAGGTAGAAGTGTGTCCGGGTTAGGCTATTTACATATCACATTATATTTCTGTCTCCTCTCTTGGCTGACTGGAACTGAAGAAAGAGACTCCATGTTAATTATTGAGTGTGAACTATGCATTTAATATACAGTATATACAGTATCTATGTATCTTTCACTTGATGCATTCAAGCATTAAAGTTAATGAACACAAATCATGCATGAGTGTGTCTGTATAAACACAAGGTGCTAGTAACACTCTGTATGAAAGCAGAGTAGTGCTTCAGTTCCACGTACTGCCCACGCTGTGACCACATTAATCTTGGAATCACCCACAGACTGTATATAAGAAGTGAACGTAGTCTTGTTTTTGGAACCAGAAGTGACACAAGAGTGTGGAGCTAAGTGCGACCGAACACTGAATAAGACATTTTTAGGTGACCAAAATAACGTAAATGGACTGAAAACACACTGTGAAAGGGTTAAATTTCTAAGACAAAAACACGGACAACACCCAGACTGGACTGAAAAGCCACTAAAGGGGCTTTGGTGTCATTTAAAAGAACTCTCCACACTCTCTCTGGCCTTGTTTTATTCACTCTTCATTAACTGCTTTCAGGAGCAATTCTGTAATTATCACACACAAAACCGAGTGTGGGCAAACGTCATGAAAGTCACAAGTCCACTGGTGAATTAAGCAGCGCAAAACCCCACAACAGTAATTAATCATTTCAAACAGCATCCAGTTATTTCATATTGAGAGGAATATGTACCGTGTTAAGTTGCCGTGGCGTATTGTGAAGAAAGGGAGGGCTTTCAAAATGTCCACAGCCCGGGGCCTCAGGTTATATGAAGGCAGCAAAAGCAGCAATCAGCAGGACTTTTGTTCATTGAAGTAATTATGACACAGGTCCAGCTGTTCCTCCAATCTTTTTCTATTCAGTCAGTCAGTCTAGACCCACTTCTTGTCTCTTCTATCAGCTTCAAACATCCAACGTCAACACACTTGTGATTGACGTTAACTCTGATAACACAAGAGGACTTGCCTTGGATACAAACTTTCAACTTCACATGAGGTCGCCTGGTTCTGTGGGTCCACTTCTTACCATCGCAGTGGTGTTTAACAAAGGTAAAGTTATTGATAAACTGTAGTTTGCACATATTCTCATACATATTACTTCATATTTAACTGTCCTCCAACGTCCAACGTATGGACCCCACCAAGACGATCACTTCTAGAAGATCAGAGCTAGATTTGAGCCCAAAGTCTTCTGCATAACTTTAGAAGAAGGACAAAGCAGATTCATTCATAGCTTGAGGGAATGTCTGCGGGGTCAGGTCATTTTAAAATGTCACGGTTCTTCTGGACAAGGCCGGAGATCTTCCATGATGATAGGGGATATTCAATAATGTAATCTGGGACCACTTCCTGCAGCTTCCATTCCTTCCATTGCTTTCTTCCTGCCTGGCTATCAGTTTATGTCCATCTCTTTCTTCTACACATTCTTCTCTATAAAAAATAAGACAATGGCTTGTTTGAGACCGAAGGGAAGACGGATGTCTGGGAGACAGTGCCCCTGTGGTTGGCTGGATTCATTAACCCTTTGACATCATCCCGATCTAAAGAGGGCACAATGTGAGCCTCTGTGTATCTCAGCAGCTTTGACTTTGACCTGTGACCTCATTCTATGACGCGATATCATGGTCACATGTGTCACATCTGACCACGGAGGAAGGTTCAGAAGCTGTTCCACTATCTGACATGAACTGTACCGATCATTGGCCCATACACCATTATTTTAATATCAATATCAGTATTAGTAAAATAACTATAATAATAATAATTGGATTACATAAAATGATATTGCACCCCGACCCTATATGAGTCTAAGTCATAAGTTAGTTTGTTCCCAGGTCTACATGTACAGACACTTTATGGTGCGATTGTTTCCGTCCTCAGGGGTTACACTCATATCCTACTGCTGTTTTTGCTGTGGTCAGCATTCTGTAACTCTAACCGTAGCTTCTGAAACTCAGCAGGTATTCGTACTCAGAGATCTAATCAATGAAGACAAAGTGTGTGAGGATGCATGAAAGATTATACAATGCCTTTGTATTTTTTTGCCACAATCTTCTAGTCTGTCAGACTATTTTTCTTCCTGCTGCAGCAGGCAGTTGGGATGTAAAGGACACTTTAAAAATAAACCTTCTCTTGCAGCCAGTGCAGACAGTAGCCAATCAATCAGCTACCTTTCAGACAGATGTGGAGATTAGTATCTGCCATGATAATGACATCATATATCTAATTAGAAGAAACCACGTCGTACATTGTTAAAACAAAACATTTCATTTTACACAACTTGGACTCTAATTCACACATTCTTAAAACCGATATTTAGAGCCCAGCAGATATTATACTGTATTTCAGACAATGGGACTGAAGCTTTGTTTATACTCGCTGGCCTCCGTAGATGGCGCGCGCACTACAAGCATGCACAGAGGCGTTAATACTCAGCGTGTTCTTCGTTGCAGTATGCTCCGAAACGCTTCGATACCTGATCTGATACGGACTGAATGAATGAGGAAATACAGCAGCGTGTCTGGTTCTGTATGAGGGAGGAAACTCGGGGTTTGTTGAATAAAAACTTGCTAGCGAGCAGGTTAGGTTGAAAGAGTCGGTTACCGTGGTAACAGACCCAGAGTTTAAAGTTATCTCTACTTCTGGAACTGAAAATCCCTCCATCATCAATATCCCTCATCTCAGGGTTAACTAACTCAGACTTTACACTAATCCCGCTTTCTGAGACAGACTTCTGGAAAAAAAGAATGATTATTCCTGTTTAGAAAGTGAGGTATTGGTGCATTCTGGTGGTCCAGATACATATCACAACAACAAACACTTTCTTAAGACATAAACACAGGAGAGAAAAGAATTCAGATCACCAGAAACAATTGATATATATATGACTTTCCTTTCAAGGCTTCTGTAATTAGTACTTCTTTCTAGTTATTTTTTTTTCATTTCATTGTGTCTTTAAGAAATAAAGACATGTTTAAAGAAATAAACAACTAACTCTGCTTTGAATAATAATAGTCGTATCTGTTGTGGTTTTGCCACAAAAGAGCAGCTGAATGTGAAAAGAAACTCCACGTTTCTGCTTCAGAGAGCAACTTAATACCCACTAAAACGTGTGTTTGTTGACCTCCAGTGGTTTAACCTCTCTAACCGCTGCTGTGATGTAGAAGTGTACTCAAGGGTGTGTTAAGCACACTGTGAAATCACTGTTGAGTGTAGTTACAGGTGCAACAGAGCGCACTTCTGCCTACATCCAACCGCACCGCTCTGTGATGCTGGTGCGGTCAGAGACTCAACAAAGGTGTGAAAGGTTGCTTTTTCTGAACGTGACTCTTACCGGCATACTCCGGGTCCACATGAGGAGGGTAGAAGCGAAAGTTGATGAAGAAGGGGATGGGCATGCCATACTTGAACCACTCCACCACGTATGGCTGGCCGTTCAGGGGGTGGGACACGTCGCATCCCAGGATGACGTTCTCTCCTGCACGTGCCGTCACAAACTGGGGCTCCTCTCGCACTCCGTGGGCACCTATAAGGGGGGGGGGAACATCATTCACAGGTTATACGGGTCAACAATCCCAGATGAGCTAAGCAGGTTAGGTGTGCAGCATCAGTTTCCATGGCGATCTACCCCGGTGAGAAGTGAACCAACATCTTAAGACTGAAGACTGTAAAGGGTTAACCCTGAAGTTACCTCGCTAACCGCAAAGTTCAACAGTTCAACATTGTCGACACTTCTTATAAACACTGGCTTAGTTTATGATAAAGACTGGAAACAGAGGGAAACAGCTAGCCGGAAATTCGCTAAACCAGGTTAGCGGTTTCCAATCTTTATGCTAAGCTAACCAACTGGCTGCAGCTTCACAGAGTTGTATCTATCTTCTCGTCTGACTCTCCGCCAGAAAGCCAATACGCGTGTTTCCCAGAATGATGAGCTATTCCTTTAGGAGGCACTTGACAGTAGTCTAGTATTTGAGGCGGGGTGTGGGGGGGGGGGGGGGTAAAGCCACCTGTCCACCTCCAGCTTTATATTTGTTTGAGCCAGCGCTGACACTCCGTTCAGCACCTTTCACTGAGCATGCTTCTCTAATCTTCAGGCTATCGTGACATCAGTTAATGAGAAGTAAACAAGGTGGGAGTGGTGAGCTGATTCCTCTGGTTTAACAGAAAAGCCACCGTGCACATTACAGATGGTTCAGATTAGAAAGAGATATAGCGAGAGGGTTATTTAGGAAGCAACAGTTTCACCCAGGAAGTGAGTGTTTGTGTGCGATAACACAAACATGTGCTAAGATACGAGATCCATCACTCAGGACAGGACGGCTGGTGAAAGATCCAATACAGAGTCAAGGCCAATGGGCTGGGAGGAGAGATATTAACGGCACCTGCAGACGCGTGAATCGCTTTATCTCGACAGAATGTGGGAGGACAAAAACAGGCCAGAGGTCATGTGACAGTAATGCAACTGATTTACAATCATGCCTTTAACCTTTTACAGAAAGAATTCACTCTGTTAGATCAGCGATGGAGCGATGGAGCGATGGAGCGATGGAGCGATCCAAGTGAAACTGTGTCTGTGGGCTAGCTGCTGGACGGCCACATCGATCCCAGGCTAATTACTATGTAGCTTCGGCTTTATGAGCGGAAGCCCGGCATGATAGCATTTTACCAGTCGATATGGCTAATCAGATGTACTCACTGCTCGTCCCTCTGTGGCCTGTAAGGAAGCCAGCTACTTTCTCATGCACACAGATGACGGTCTACTGCACTGCGTTGCCTCTCATTAGTGAGAGCAAACAGTGTAAGGTGTCCTGTGTGCACGGAGCCAACAGGACTTTATCTATCACATCTGTAAATAACTAAGGCAGCGGCGAGTCTTCGCCGAAATGTGAGTCAGAGTCTGACCAAAAGAACCGGAGTCATTTATTAAGATCGGCTAAAACTCCAAGTGAAGATGACAGAGTACAAGATTAGAAATATGTGATATGGAAAATAATAAGCAGTAGTGTGTAAAGCTCCATTACCTACGGTACAGGTGGCTATGTGTGAAGTAAAGCCCGACTGATACCGGATCAATGCTGATATTGATATTTGGGATATCAATATGCATCTGCCGATAGTATTTCTCTTAAAGATAAATACATGACGTAAACATCAATCTTGATACGGATCCCTGCGGTTACTATGGAGATACCACAAGGGGACCGCATGAACTGTGATTGGTGTCCAATGCATAGATTTTTTTGCCGTCTCCATCTTGGTATTTTGGTACCAGAAGTGACACGAGAGGATGGAGCGAAGTACGACCGAACTGAACAAGACATTTATTAAGGCCACCAATTAACTTTCAGAAACTGAAGACACACTGTGAAAGGGTTAAAGGGTTATGAGTTTGACAACTCCCGCCCTAAAGCATCCCCTGCTTTATGGTCTATCTGACTCTAAATGGGACCATAATTTACTAAATGAACATCATGCTGTATTGAAGAAGACTTGAAACTAGTAATTGAGACCATAAACTCATGTTTACAATGTTTACTGAGGTAATAAATCAAGAGAGAAGTAGGCTCATTTTCTCATAGACTTCTATACAATCAGAGGAGTCGCCCCCTGCTAAGCAGGCCCGCCCATAAAGAAAATCCTGAAAATGGTATGATGTTGTTGTTATTTTCTTGTACACTGGGCCCCACAAATTACGCAAGGGCCCCGCCACCCCCCCCCCTAGAGTCAAAGCGGGGTGTCATTGTTTACAACTTCTATGAGAGGATGAAGCAGAACTAGCCACGAAAAGAGAAGAAAAAAAAATACAGTGAGAGTGAATTTTGGGAACAGCATTCAGGTAATTTGAGGTCATCAAATAACAGTAACATTAAGTTGATGTGTAGCTTGCAGTGCATCTCTCTCTAGTCTGTCTGTCTTGCTAACCTAACTTGGCCGTGCATCTCTTGTTCTGTCTGTCTTCCAGAGCTGTTCTGTGACTTTGCCTGACAAAAGTCAGAGAGAAATACAACTATTTTGCAACAGAAAATGGGAATTAATGCGCATTTCCATCCACCACTATTATGTGAATATTGAGATGCTATTTTCATCTCTATCAGTGGACGCCTAAAGGGACAGTGTGCAGAATTTGGCGGCATCTAGTGGTGTGGTTGCAGATTGCAACCAACTGAGTACCGCTCTGCTCACTCCTCCCTCCCCAAGACTGTGGTAACGTAAAGTCAACAGCAACTGAAGTCAGACGGCGGCTGGCGGTACCACGGTTTAACACTTTGTGGCTCACGTTACCACAGTTTCACAAGCGTGTTGCAGAACTACGGTGGCCTTCAGGTACCATAAAAACGTGAAAGTCTCTCTATAGAACCAGAGTTTGGTTTTTCCGCACTGGGCTACTGTAGAAACATGGAGGAGCATCATGGCACACGGTGAAGACGGTACGCTCCCTAACAAAATACACCATTCTTAGCTTTAGGTGATTAATGAAAACATAGTTAGTAATGGGACAGTGAGGCAGTAATGCTTTGGGCTATCTTAGTCTACTTGTCTTTCAGCAGAGGTGTAACGGCAAGAAAAAGGTCAGAAACAACAGCTCACTAAAAGTACAAATACTCAAAGGATGACTCTTCAATCCCAACACTGGATGTTTCTCCATTTTGCAATTTGCAACCAGAATGTGCTCGTTGTGTAACAGACCAAACCAATTACACTGCTCTAATAATGGAACATCCATTCAAGGCATAAAGTCATAAAGGGTTAGCCCACATTATCTGTCTTGACTTGACAGTTATGAGGCTTTCAGATGCAGATTAAGGCTGCAGCAGGAAAACATGAAAGACCAACACAGTCACCTTGAACTGAGGTCAATGAGAACAGCAACTATTTGTACTAAACACAAGATGTTTAGCTTATAATTAGGCCTAATTGTGAATGTCAGACTAATGGAATAAAACACTTAAAGTGAAATGTTAGGTAACAAATACAATCAGAGATGGAAATACATCTCTAAACTCCGGGCTGAGAGGTACAACAGACATTAACCACTGTAATCACATTGTGAAATACAATGCAAAACATGAAATATCTTTGAATACATCATCACAGGCCGATCATTTCCACCCATCACACAGTAAATAGCTCTCTTATGTAACATATAGAGCAGGGGTGCCCACACTTTTTCAGCATGCGAGCTACTTATAAAATGACCAAGTCAAAATGATCTACCTACTATAAAAATGCAAAACATATATTTATTTATAAATATATTGAGTATTCTTTATATGTACAATATATGTTGGTGTACCTTGCATAACTACATGAACCCATATTGTACAATATAACTCTGTACATTTTTTGTCATTACCTTACTCTGATGACTTGCACTGAATGGAATCAGCTAGGGATGCATAGTCCGGACAGTAGCTGCTGATAGCCAGCCTCAAGCACACTTCCAAATGATCATCAGTCAAGGTGGAACGGTATTTGGACTTAATAATCTTCATGTGGGAAAAGGCTCTCAGGTCTGCCTCGTTCTAGTACCAGAAGCCTTCAAATGGTTCAAAACACTGCAGCTAGAATCTTAACTAAAACTAGAAAATTTGACCATATTACACCAGTTTTAGCTTCATTACACTGGCTCCCGATCCATGTTAGATCAGATTTTAAAGTGCTTCTGATGACCTATAAAATTGTAAATGGGTACTCCCCTTCCTACTTGTCTGATCTACTTAAATCTTATACTCCAACCAGGACTCTCCGCTCTCAGAATACAGGACTCCTGTCTGTCCCCAGAGTGAAAAAGAAATCAGCAGGCGAAAGGGCCTTTTCTTACCGAGCCCCTTTCCTCTGGAATAACCTCCCTATAGACATCAGACAGTCAGACTCTGTGGATGTCTTTAAATCCAAACTTAAAACCCATCTTTTTGCCCTAACTTTCAATTAGTTAGCTGGTGGGTCGGTTTCAGTCTCAATTTATTATTTCAGCCTAGCAGTCCTGCCGACGAGAACATTATTAATTTTAAGCCGCTGCCTCTCTATAACCCTCTGTTGTTGATGTCCCACAAGCACTGCTGTGTGCCTCGCTCTCTCTCTCTCTCTCTCTCTCTCCCCTCTCTCTCCTTTGAATCAGGCTTCCCCGTGATGGACCATCAGTCGCTCTGTGACGTTGCTCTGACTCTCTGGTGGTGCATGGTAGAGAGGAGGTCGTGTTGCTCGGGCTCTATCTATCGTGATGTGGAGAGGAGGTCGTGTTGCTCTGGCTTTATCGATCTGGCATGGAGAGGAGGTTGCGTTGCTCAGGCTCTACCTTTATGGCGTTGAGAGGAGGTTACGCAGATAAGGCTCTATCTGATTGGCGTGGAGTGGAAGTCGTGCTGCTCTGGCTCTACTGGTTTTGACGTCAAGAGGAGGTCGTGTTGCTCTGGCTCTATCTGTTTGGTGTCGCCTGGAAGCTGCTTGACATCCTCCTGGACCCACCTTCTCACATATATTCACATTAGATGTATTCATTTTTGTCATAAATTGTCTATGTTGTGTTTTCATTATGTGGTTACTCTGTACACGCGACATCTATTGCACGTCTGTCCATCCTGGAAGGGGGATCCCTCCTCTGCCGCTCTTCCTGAGGTTTCTTCCATTTTTCCTCCCTGTTAAAAGGGTTTTTTTGTGGTTAAGTTTTTCCTTAGCCGATGTGAGGGTCGCACTGTAAAGGACAGAGGGTGTTGTATTCTGTACAGATTGTAAAGCCCCCCGAGGCAAATTTGTGATTTGTGATTTTGGGCTATACAAATAAAATTGATTTGATTTGATTTGATTTGATGTGGGAAAAGGCTGACTCGCATAAATAAGTGGAGCCGAATAATGCAGTCATGGAGGTAGCACATTTCCTCATGTTGGGGTACTTTTCCTCTGTGAGTAAGTTCCAGAACTGTCCATGAGCCCTGGACTTAAGCTGAATGTCAGTTTGTAGTGTCAAAATCTCATCCTCCACTCCAGATGAGTTCAGGTGAAACAGTGTTGCAATTTTTGATGCGAGTGAATCAACCTCAGCATCTTCCCGAAAAGGGTAGCACATGAATGTAGCGACTGGCTCCAGTAAAACAAACAAACAAAATGCGCTTGTTTGCGCATGCGTGGTGACCCATGTGTCAGAAAAGATCAGATGTCAGACTGGCTGCCCTGTATGTCAATCAAGTGACAAATTTCATAGTGAGGATGGATGATAGGCTGACGTCTATTTATTTTTTTAATTTTTTTTTTTTTTTAATTTTTTTTTTTTTTAATTTTTCTTTTTTTTTTTTTTTTAATGCCATGCGATCTACCCACACTACCTTCGCGATCGACCGGTAGATCGCGATCGACGTATTGGGCACCCCTGATATAGAGAGTGTATTACATCACTGAGAGGCTGTGTGCATCAGAAGAAGCCTGTGGATCTGTGATTTGATGTGCATATGTGCTCTCATGCTTGCCGGCAGAACCAAATAATAACTGTGCTTTTCCCAGTGGTGAACCCCCGCGCCACCCCACCCCCTCACTCACACACACACACATACACACACACACACACACACACACACACGCTACGTGTTGATTGGCTGCTGGTGACATCATGGCAGATAGCACGAAAACAGGCCCCTTGGAAGGTATGACTTCACTGTTTATAACTGATGAGACGAAGAGGGAGCGAGAGAGAGAGCAGAGGAAGCAGAGAAGAGCTGATCTACCATCCCCACCCATAAGGGTTCAGCTCATTTACAATCAAAGACCCGGGGGAGGGCACCATCGCTAGGTATAACCAGAGGTGCACTCTTTCTCTCTCTCTCTCTCTCTCTCTCTCTCTCTCACACACACACACACACACACAGTACCAAGAGTGTAAGCAAGGTGGAAGAGGGAAGGGGAGGATGTGTTTGCTGGGTATTTGTGGTTGTTGCCAGGAGTGCTGGTGTGTCATCATGCTACTCTGAAGCCACCAACAGATTAAAAATATATTGTGTAATACAGTGGTTAAAGTCAAAGGAGACTAGGGATGTTAATAATTAACCGTTTAACCAACATTAAGCATTTTAACCGATTAACGCTATCGGTTAAAACGGTTATAAGAAATGTTAATAATTAATTAAAAAGCTGAATGTCCGCGACACTACGCGCAGCACCGTGGCTGCTCAGTTAACGCTCCCGGACGGTGAACTGGGGACTCAAGTTATCTGTTGTGCTCATACACTGCAGCTGGTGCACCGCTGCATGTGAGGCAAAAATCTTGTCAGTTAACTGTTAATAATCGGTTAACGAGGGTCGGTTATCGGTGAAGAAAATTTTTCAAAATCAGCATCCCTAAAGAAGACGCCACAAGTGAGCGAAATGTAGATGTTTGTGTGGACGGGGCTGGACAGTAAGGGTTGCCAGGTTGCCATAAGTGGCAACCGTTTTTCAACAACAACAAAAACATACGGACAGCAAACAGAAAAACGTGCACCCAAAATAAATACATCGGAGCCATGAGGAGGTGCAGGAAGTCTAGTTTTCTCTCAGAACACTTGAATTACAATATAATTATCGCACACATCATCACAAACAGGCCTCAACATCCATAAAGGGAAAAGTAAAGTCCTCAAGGTCAACACAAACAGCGGAGACTCAGTGACCCCGGAGGGAACAGCACTCCTTTCCATACCTCGGCAGTGTCATCGATAAGCCGGGCTGAACGGATGCAGATTTCAGAGCCAGAATCAGCAAAATGAGGGCTTCATTCATAAAACTTAAGAACATCTGGAGCTCCAAAGAAATCAGCTCAGACTCTTCAACTCCAACATCAAACCGATACTCCTCTACGGTTCAGAGACGTGAAAGGACAACCAAGACCACAATAAGAGGCGGATCTTAAACATCCACTGGCCAGATATCATCAGCAACAATGATCTCTGGCAGAGAACAGGTCAGAAACCTGTGGAAGAAGAGATCAGGAGAAGGAGAGACACACTCCGGAAACCTGGTACCAGCATCACCAGGCGGGCCCTTAGAGGGAACCCACAAGGCAAAAGAAGGAGAACACCTGGTGCAGGGACCGTGACCCGGACATCAATCAGAGCGGGCTGACATGGAGACAACTGGAGAGGAAAGCCCAGGACAGAAGACTCTGGAGGAGCGATAGGCTTTGAATGAATGACTGAAAGGTTATTATGGAATTTCTGCCACGTGATGCCAAAAATATCCTGCCTACTGCAGCTCTAAAGACATTTTAAATTAATTTTCTTATGTTGCAAAGAAAAGAGAGAAGCTCTAAACATGATATATGTGTGTTTATAATGCTACAGTACGCTGCGATTCTAAAATGATTTACGAGTAATATTTGATCCCAGGTTCTTGGTGTGTCAAAGATAAACTGTTCTTCCTCTGTTATATGACAGCGTAGCAGAAGATATATGACGGTATAATACTGTGACAGTTAAGAAGCCTTGGAGAAAACTGCTTTTCTATATTTATTCCAGGAGGCAAACCACACAGTGCATGAAAATTCAGTCAGATGCAATTAATAAACAATACAAAGTACGGAGCATTATACCACACACATGACACACTCTATAGCTGTGTGTTTCAGTTGAGACTTAAACTCAAAATATACTCAAGCTTTCCCCGTCTCGGTCTCAGCTGCCCCCCCCGGCTCCATCCGGGCGCTGTCTAGCAGTGACAACTGGCCCACTCTGCTAAGTGCCAACAAAAATGAAAAATAAATGAGATTTTTACACAATACTACATGAATTATTGATGATATAGTAAGGTTCGTACATTATCATACAGCCTATTCTTGCACCTGCACTTAGTCTCCCCGTATCTTATTCCAAAGTTGAACTCGGAGGTGGCGAAAATAATGTGTAATGAATTGAGGCATTAAAAGTGTTGCCAAAGAGCCCACTAAACCCTTGTTGTACTTCGGCTTCGGGGGCATTTACTGACACTTCTTTAGGCTACATCCTCACTGGTGCTTTAGGCCGATCTGTCACTGCTGGACACAACACATGGAAGGTCAACCTAATCAGCCTGTTTGCTGCAGAGGTCACCTCAATCAGTTTTTAAAAAAAACTAGTACAAGTTTGTGTGTAAAAGCTGAGTAATTCACAGAGAATGTGTACTGTAGTAGAACATTTCCTCTTTCTTACTGTCACTTGGCCTTTAAACCCCATCAGCCATCTGCTACCAAAATCTGGAGGCTTAAATCTTGAGTTAAATCTAAGTTATGCAGCGACTAGGCACTAAGGCAGTCATTCACGGCATCAGTTGCAAATGTCAAATAGCAAACAAGTTGTGCTGTTTTAGCTGAAACTAAGATGTATTTGCTTTTTTTGGAATACTGAAGTTTGCAAACCCTTCACTCATCGCAGTAATCATCAAAACCTGCAGCAGGAGATGCAAGAGTAAAATCCACACTGTTACTATATATTAAAACAACCCTGAAATAAAATGGTACTTAAACAGAGTAACAGAGCTGTGTATTGGCAAGAATCTGGAGACATGTTACGCATCATGATGCTGTAAGCAAGGCGAATATATTGGGATCTTTTTAAATCAAATTTTAAGAAAACTGTCATAGTATAAAGAACACACTATATGCATAAAAAAACTTTACTTTTTTATGCAATCAGAACAGTGAGATCTGCATTTGCATTTGCAGTTTTTCTACAATACCGCGGGTACCATAAGTTCCCTCAGGGCTCGAGACTAACGTCATCCCGGGAATGATAGAAAATGTGTTTAGACACAGTAAACTCACTATCGACCAGGGGATGCACCATTTTTCTTCCCTTTTTAAGGCTACATTGTGGACAACAAAGCCGTATTGAAATCGGCAGGACAAAGAGCTAGTTAACATTAACCGTTAGCAGTCCTGCACGGAGCTAACAGCTAACTTTAACCGGAGGTGCCATTGATTTGCATTATGATACGTTGTATGTAATGTAATTTTTTGCGAGAAACTTCAATAAATACAGTTGCTTGAAGCAGATGTTTTCACAGCAATAAAAAGATAAAAGAGAGGGAATTATGACCTGTTTTACTCCATTACAAAAAAACAGTGTGCAAACGGTAATAAAGGAGTTGATGTTAAAATACATGGCATTTATTGTTTTACTTTTGTTTTTTACCGTCGTATCACAACACGTAATATCGCGATACTCGTTTCTTTTACCCCTACAGAGACCTATTAAGATGACTGAACACAATAAACCAAAATCTCTGCATTTATAAGTCCAAAGAGGAGATTTTAGATCAATCAAGCAAAATGTCCAAAACCACGTGAACTACAGTGTATTCATTGTGCAAATACTTCTTGCAGGAAGAAATAATCCAGTTGTGAAGAGCAGTGAGTGAGAATGAATTGCGAGACCAGAAATCAGCATCCAGAAAGTCAAAACATTTTGCCTCTAAGCTTCGGTAAATTGCATTGCTCATTTGTGTTTGTCAGCTTGTGCTTTCACCCTTAGATATATCAGGGTGGCTTAAAACACTAATGCTGCACCAAAGGGTGGGAGACTTGACCTAATTCTGGCCTCCTACTCTCAAGCAAGCATCTCTCATGTGGAACTCACAGGAGATCTTTCCACGGTGCATACAGGCATCTGATCATTCCTGCATCACATGTGGAGTAAAGTAGAGAAAAGCTTTACGTTATGTTGGTGGCAGCCTCGATACTGTAACACTGCAAACATCTGTGAATAGTCTAGACAGCAAGACAACAGGGTGACTTCCAAAGGCATTTAATCCTGGATGCAATGCAAGTCCATGCAGCCACTGAGCAAGGTGACTCTGTCTCTGTCAGACAACAAAACACAGACCAGAGGCCTGAAGTTCAACATACTTATATCACATCTTTTCATTATCTGGCTTAACAAACCCTAACAACCAGGATCACGCTAAGCGGTCCTACGACGGAGGTCATCAACTCGGTAAATCTACGAGCACGTTCACAGAAAAGGGCCGGTGTTTGCAGCAGTGGAGGCCGGTCCACAGAGGCAGAGGAGGTTGATCCTCCTCTATTTCTGAGAGGCGAGAGGGAGACCAACATTTTAAAAAAGAGTAATAATGGCTGAAGAGCCGTGTGTCCCAGCCACACATGATGCGACTATTGCTACGCCTTGAATCAGGTAATTCATGTGGCCGATGCTCTGGTCCAACATGTCAGACTGACGGGGCGAGGTGGGCGCGTTAGGATGGGAAGCCACCAGCGAAACACCCAAAAAGCCTTAGTTATTAGCAGCTGCAGCCAGCTGTGCTCCCAGTTGAAATATTTTGTCAAAATATAAGGGAAACTGTGGCATTTGTAAATGTTTTATGAGGCAGGAAATACATTTAACTCCTTTATTGTTGACAAAAAACTCCACAGGGTGCCTTTATTCATCATAAACATTGAATAAAGGCACAGATTAATGAATGGTGTTATCTGTAGATGGTGCACATAATAGACAATCAGTGAGTCAGAGTGATTAGACATTGTGTAATTCCTTTTTAACTGTTGACACACACATTATATGTGAGGGAAAGTACAGGGTAATTTTACATGTAATTGCTGCAATAACATTTAAAGAGGTGTCTCATTTAAAGATTGCTGCATACTGTATATACAGCATTTACTGGGCTTTCATCTAGTGAGTATGACAATTTCCAAACCGGTTTTATTTTTCTAGTAAATGATTAACTCTGTAATTCTGCCAGGAATAATAAGAAGAGTTTGCAAAATCCAAATACCAGAAAGTAAAATACTTGGATTCATCCCTATTTTGTCCAAAGAAACTGCTCACAAGGATGTATTTGAATTTGTTTGGAGAAGTGGTGCTTCAACTGTTGAACCTGTTGCAGGCTTCTACCTAAGAGTCTTAGATTTCCTGTGTGTGAGGAGGACAAAGAAGTGTTTTAGAGCCTCTTACCTCCTGTTGACTGGCTAGAATTAAGGGCAGATGGCTGAGGGAGGATCAGCGGACACTCGAGTTCAGGAATGCTTGGGAGGGAAATACTCAGTGACTGAAATGAAGCACAGTACTTGACTCTCTGTGCTGAGTATTTGACAAACAAGCCTCTATTTCATCTGCATCTGCTTACAATTTCTAAAATAATAAATTATTTTATTTTGTATTACAGCTGCATTATGCATCTTTCATTAAAATGACATAGGTGTTGAAATGTGTTGCAATGTGTGCTACAAACATCTTTTAAACATGCAGATAGACAGCTGTGTTCAGCTTTAACTGACATTCCCGCTGCAGTTTAGATGAAGGCAGGTGTGAAAGCGTCTGCCATGCTGCAATTGAATCAAACTCTGGCACACCTACACCCTCGGTTTGGGAAGGTGAGAAGGCCCTAATCAGACTCTGAGCTGCCACTGCAGCGAGCCAAGTGTTGGGAGCACTTCCAAGTGAATCCTGGAACATTATGTGAGGTAAAACTAATCGTAATAAATGCTGCACATTATGGGATGACTATGTAGAGACGCATTCTTGGTGTACGCAGATATTTTGCACCTGTCCAGCTGTCAGCATGCATTACCAGCTTCAGCCTGCCTCACGTTCCCTTTTTATTCCTTGTAAAGAAACTGGAAGAGGTCACGATAACATTCCATCACTTCCAGTATTCCCTGTTCTTTGTGGTGTGTGATAGCAGCAGAACATACGTATAAATACATTATATATACGTTGAGTTTTTTGCATGCAGTATAAATGTGTCATTTTTTGCTTATTCTAAAAATGGTGTATTTAAATATTTCTGCATACTGGGGTCCATAAACAGTGTTGAATTCCATAAATTGGGTATCACTGTAAAGCTGAGACTCTGGTGGATCCAATGAGCCCGACTGTATTCATGTGTGATGATGTTAGTCCCCAATTTTTTTAAACTTGATGTCACTGTATAAAATGACCTGTTTTTCTTGCAGAAATCTCCAAATGTCAAAAGTGTTTGATCCCACAGCATGGCTTTTTCTGTGGTGTTCCTCAAGGTCTTGGTGTCTTAATGTGGTATTTTTTATGGGTTTTTGATCATTTTTAGTCTTTTTCAAATGATGAGGAGTTTACTTTGGAGCCCAGCTGGTATCCTCTCTCTCTCTTTTCAGCTCTAACCACTGGTTGCTCTTTTTGGCTGCTTCTAAAGATTATTGATGTAAGCTTTGATCAAAATCCTTCAGTAAACTAGTTGTAGATGTGAATACAATTCTACATTACTTCATTGATAGTTCTGTCTCTAATCCCTCGTCTACGTCAGCAGATCACTTAGTGTTGGACTAGAACTACAGGTCAGATCTGAAGCAAGCCTCGTTCTCTTTGTGGACTACAAGTAGTTGCTGTTTTTGCTGATCTGTAGCCTCGTTCTGGGAGAAATCATTAGAGTGGGTTTTCTGCAGCACCAGCGGGGTATGCACCACACACACACACACACACACACACACACACACACAAACAATTAAACTAGATCTACTTACTCACTTGACCGTGACAGTCAACTCTACTCCTTTTAACAACGGTAGTATTTCTCACATTTCTCTGAAAACAGGGATGTCTGTAGCCCTGTTCCACAACGTTATCTTCACTTCACTTGTTCAACTTATTTTAGAAGTTTAGATAACAGACACTCGACATGTCCTGCTGTTACTACAGACACGTGAACTAACCATAGACACTTCACTTCATTAGTGGCAGTGCTGCGCTGCAGTTCACAGTGGTGGGTGATTAAAGGGGAAACACTATAATGGAGATTAGAAAAATATCTTTCTTTTGTCCTGGTGGGGGTTCTAGCAGGTCTGTACACCTACTGTTTACTTGCAGAATAAATGTAGGTGTATATGCAAAATTTCAGTCATTATTAATTTGGTTTTAAAAAAGCACCAGACATTATTTTTTTATACACATCATGATGGCTGTCGTACATCTTTTATTAGGCTAACAGTTTAATCAAAATATGGCTCAGACCAAACATGCACAGCTCGGGTACAGCTGCTAAACATGCCAACACTTCTGACTTTCAACCTACAATTTAGCAGCAGTTGCCTTCAAATGACACTGAAACAACCCAGGACATTCAGCCTGGATGTGGTGAGAAGTTTACATCAGGCAGAAACCAGAGGGAACACTTCACTTTGAAATAAATCTCTCTAGTTATATGAGCTATCACTCCGATTAGTCACCATCTGTCTCCACAGACCTGAACCACAATCAATAAACAAATGTCCGATGGAGATTTGACAAAGGAAAAGGCTCAGGAGCTCCGTCCCACATCTTCAAGCCTCCGGTTATTGCAGTGATGCTCATGTGTGTACGGCTGATTTACCTGCTGGTAGAGGAGATGCACTGCTAGCTCCACTAATATGTCTCTATTTAGACATGTCAGCTGTTCCCTGCTCACCTCATGTCCACAGTGTACTCTACCTGCTCTGAACACACAACATTTTCTTCTTCTAATTGTTTTCCATTACTCTCCAAAAGCTTCCTATATCATTCAAAAATGAAACCACACACTGTTCCTTTACATACACTCTCTCCAAGCTGCTCTGTGATATGAACATATATTATAGTGAATTACCAGAGCTCTCCATTGATGCCTCATGTGTCTGCATTGTTTCTTAGCTGAGAGTGATCTGACCTTTTGAAAGATTACAAACAGTTTATGTCAGCAATACGCTAAGCAAGTTGTTACTGGACACCTTGGAAGCAGCCGTAGAGGCTAGCAGGCTGATGTATCTGCCTCACCCGTCAGGTGTGATGGAGAGTCACAGGCAGGGCTCAAGCTTAAGGACGTCCGTTGATTGTTAACATCCCTAACCGGGACGTAACATAAAGTGGGGGCTCGTCCGGGATTTGAAAACATCTCTCGGTTTGAGAGTGCAACAAAGACCAAAAAAAAGTATTTTCCATATACAGCAGTATGGTTCATGCCAATTAACTACAGTATGAGCAGATTTACTTTGCTCTTAAGTACACATTGGTGGTTGAATTTGTTTTTACGTGTTTTCTTACACCTTCTCTGAAAGTACAGATAAATGACAGGAGAACATCCTTGTAATCAGTGGCTGCTCTTAATAGTTGGGCCTAATTACTGCGAACCACAACAGTCATTTGTCTGTGGTATCCACTACAAGTTGTATCCATGTAATCCTACACAGCAGTGAGGGGATCATGTCAAGTCAATTTTATTTGTATATCCCAATATCACAAATCAAAAATTTGCCTCAGGTGGTGTACTGTGCCACACCAACATAATCAATCAGTTTGTCTATTGTATACATTTTCTACTCAAAAGGGACCCATATGCAGTCATGCCTATAGAATCTGCCTCTTGGTTTAGCAGTATCAGGGTTAGGGTGTGAAGTTCAGATCTTGGGCTGAATTTAGAGTAGCAGAGCTGAGGCTATGGTGAGGTATCTTATGGCCCTATCCAATGAATGTTTAATGGGTCTAGAGAAGTCGGCGTGGAGGAAGCTGACTGTGCTGCATCAGTAGGCCAGGCTGTAAAATGAGACAGGGCAGGAAGCCAGCCAGCTCAGGATGGTGGGAGGAAAGGAGGGAGGAGAGGGGAGGAGAGGAAGTGTGGAGTGCAGTATTCAGAGAAAGTAACAGGACAGCAACCAAGATGTATGTTAGCAGGAAACCAACAAAAACACACTGCTGCACTAAAAACCCTCCAAATGAAGATGGTATGAATCATACATTTCAGAAATACTCTTTTCACAACCTGCTCTGAAATCAGGCTTATTTTAAGTAAAACACACTACACACAATATAAACTTCCACATCTTTACACTGCCAACTCCAAACAATTTTTTAATAGGCCTACATTTTCCATTTCGGACAAGTAAGTTCGACTATCGGGCAAGTGAACCATCTCAGCTACTTGCCCGAAGCTTAATGTCGGCCCTGAATGCACGTGTCCACGTCTGTAAAGCTGATAGTGGGTGAGCAGTAAAGAAGAGTCCACTGTACTGTGCACACTGGGATCTCTGAGCAGATCGGGAATACGCTGTCAACTCAAGGGAAGGCTTCCGTTTGAACACTTTGGTTGGATTTGACTGCAGACTGCAAACTGGAGGAAGGATGCATTACCATTGTCTATAAACAATGTCAGGATCACTTCAGAGGTTTATCGTAATGTCATAATAGTAAGGTTCCAAGACCAAAGGATATATGACAAGCCTCACGAGAGACCGCACATCTGCCACGCAACGGCTCGATGGCTGCAAGACCTCAGGACCGTCAGAGAGAGGCTGAACGGGGAGAACCGGGGAGTCGACAGACACAGCATCTTCTACAGCAATACTTCTGAAACAGAGATGGGTGTCTCCACGTCAGAGTGTTAAACTGGTCGTATCTAAACCCCCCGGAGGAATGCAAGTTAGGCTGTAAGACCAGCATCATTAAAATTCCTCATGCACCTGAACGGCGTCCTTCACAGTCCTTCCTACTCACTGATTGGAACAAGCTTCCTCTGCCCATCCGGGACTACGTCACTAAACACATCTGGCTCTCCGTATGCCCGACTGCAAACCCCACGCAGCTGTGAACAAGGTGCTAATGACGCGTACAATCTACAGGACATTACCAGGAAAAAGACAATTATTTCACCTCACAAAAAAATAACTTCTTCCTCCCACAACTTCAAGAAAGAAACCAGTAATTCTGCATAGAAGCAAACTACCTAGAACAAGAATGCATAATTCAAAATAGGGATATCAAGAAACACAAAATTGGGTTTTACAGTATCTTGCACTCTAATTGGCTGTTGGAAATTTTCCCCACTTCCCAATAATGCAAAAATATCTGCACATTTATCACAGTCCTCCAACCAGGAAGAAGAAAGTCTGTAAATCAGTCCACTGGACTGGTTAAAGCAGCAGTAGGTGAGATCGGAGCAAATATGATTATTTTATATTATAATATATAACCCCTGATCCAGCAGCAGTGGTGGAATGTAACATTGGAAAGTACATTTAGGCTACTCAAGTACCTAAGTACAATTCTGAGCTACTTGAGTATTTCCATTTTATGTAACTTTATACTTCTACCCAACTACACCTCAGAGGGAAATATTGCACGTTTTACTTCACAACATTTATTTGACAATATTGCATATATTGCATAATGAGTACTTTTACCTTCGGTACTTTATGTATATTTTGATGCAAATACTTTCGTACTTTTACTTAAGACCTGTGACAATTGTGTCACGACTGTCATTTGCGACCACATAGGTTTGTCCAACCCCGTTTGTTAACGACCCAGGTCCGTGCCATTCACATTGAAATCGACCCTGGTCCGACCCACCTCTCGACCTGGGTCGTGAAGCCGAGTCAGTGAACACGGCTTAACCCTTTCAGACACACAATCAACCCTGGTTGAGTCCTCGGTGTGAAAGTAAGTAATGTGAAACATGTCCAGAGGATGAATCCTACCAACTTTGGTGATCTCCTGACTTTTGTGGTTTAAAATGTCTCAACAACAGTTGGATGGATTCCCATTAAATTAGGTTCAGACATTCACTTTTCCTCGTAAATGAATTGTAAAGACTTTGGTGATGCTTTAACTTTTCATGCAGCGCTATGATCAGGCCAAAGTTTGATTCGTCTAACATGTTGAACTAAGAAGTTGAATAGTTTGATTTGACTCGTGGTCCAGCACTAAACAACAGAATCTTCAACACTCCCCAAAGTAAACTCCACAGTGCAACCAGGCAATGTTTTGATGATGTGCTCATTCTGCAGAAGAACGGCTACAGTTATTACTAGCTGGACAGCTTTAAGATGAGTCAGCTAAAGGACACTGGTACTGTACAGTATATTCAGAACAAAGACCAGAGAGCAATACCTTCCTGAAGCGCTGCTCCGAGTCAAATACTTTATCATGAGCCGTATACCATACACACTCTCATCTCAAACTACCACAATCTACTGTAGCCCCCCCCCCTGATGTGAGTAGCTGTGAGGGAGGAAGTCTTGGTCTTTATGTGAGCCAAGAGACAACCAGAGAGAAAGTGTCTTTATCCATGTTGAACTACACCAGTAGACCCAAACATTCTTCTCTGCTAGCTCCCTGCTCCTTTCAGGAGATATATAATTGAAGTTACACAGGAAGACAATACTAGATAAGGGACACCGTCCTCCCCCGCAATGAATTAAGTGACGACCCCCCGGGACACTGAGTGATGGTGCAGACAAATCGAAATGCAGCTACTAACTGAGAACCTGAGGCTTCAATAAAAAATGATTCCAAGCTTATTAAAAACTACTTAGGGTGTGAATTTCAAAAAGTCAACAGCAGTACGAACAGTTTAGTCTATGACCCCAACACCTCTACAAGAATATAAAATGGAAACATACCTCTCAAAAAACTGGACAACAGTGATGACAGAGCTGTCTTAAACATCACAGCATTAATATTCATGTTGTAAACATGAATCAGATGTTTCTGGGTTAACTGGACTGAAATAGAAACCCACTGACCTCAGTAACACACCAACACTCTGTGGACTGCTCAGCTTAATTGACAGAGATCTGCGACAATCTAAAACTACTCATGAAGTATCTCTTGGTGATAATCTTTTCAGTTCATCCAGCCAAGAAACCCCAGCAGACTAGTTCACTTAACCAAAATGCAGGCTGCCGGGACCTCGGGGGGGCACGACAGCAGCCGCCAGTCAGCGCTCCTTGGCCCAAATACCAGGTTGATTTCTACATGTAAAGGTTGGTGACTTGTATGAAGTATGTCATTTGCCCTCGGCATCGGGGTGCTACTTCTCATTAAGCTCAGTGTGAGTGAAGGCTTCTGTACACGGAGCACCGACCGGTCCACAGAACATTATACTGCACAGCTGTACGTCAACCGTGGATACCAACAGATTCTCAGTATATTCTACTTTTCCATGTTTTATATCAACTGAATCTCTTTGGGGTTTTGGACTGTTGGTCGGACATAACAAGATATCTGAAGACATCACCTTGGACATTTACCATTATTTTCTACCTTTTTATAGATTAAATTATTAACAAATTAATCGAGAAAATAATAGTTAGCTGCAGCCTTATACTGCCCAGTTGATTGAGTTAGCTAAACACACCACATGCTATTGTTTGTGCTCCCGCTACGGAAACCTTTTAGTGTCGGCACAAACAGCGACGGCCCAGTAGGCATTTCTGTAGATTACAGGACGCTTGTAATGCCCTGCAGAAGGATTTATGTTCTGTTTTTATAATGATGATGTACTGAGATGGTTCACACAGATACTGATGTTGAAAAGATGCAGTATTTTATATTATAGACTGTTGTAGTCTTAAATCAACCTTAAAAATTGAAAGTCAAATCAAATGGTGACATCCCTGGTTGGGAGTGTTTCCTTATTGATGCTGTGCACCTACAGGGGAATGAAAAGAGCTCATCATATACAAACTGTGTTATTGCAAACCAATTAAATGAAAGACTGTATGAAACAAATAGAAACTAGCCTGTAACCTGGAGTGCAAATTGTCAAACATCAGTGGAATTTGTTGGCTCTAGATGAAGATGACAAAGGGTCTAAAATTAACAACCAACAACTGCCAACTTAAAAAATGCTGTTGTTGTTGTTTGCAGAGCGTTTGGCTCAGTGAGGCTGAGCTGAGATATATTGTCTGATTTTAACAGGATGTGTGACCTCAATCCAGGAAGTTGAATGTTGGAATTATAGAGAAGACTTTATCTGAAGCGATGGGAGCTCAGAGTACGCCATCCTCGCTCTCATTCAAGTTTCAACACCGCTCTGCAATGAGAAGCTATGCACACCTACACCCCAACACACAAGAGACTGAACTTTAAAGAACTTGTATTCTCTAGAAAGGAAATGAGCCATTTGAAGTCCTAAAAAGCTTATAAATAGATTGATGAGGAGTTATGCAGATAAGATGCAGCCTCATCCAATTCAAGTCCGCTGGCAAAGACCAACGGAAAGATGGCAAAAATATAAGTGAATTGGTGAGATGCTGTCAAGTTATATATGTTGAAATATGTTGAATCATTTAGTTATTAACAGCAGTGATCAGTATCAGATCAATAAAAGGCCAGATCGGTGTTACAAGCCACACAGAAGCAAAAAAACTATTCGATAATCACTGGGAACTATTCTATCGTTCTTTGAAGTCGGCGCCTGTTATGGTAAAGACGAGGGAAAATGTATCTTTTAAGACGAGATGATAGACATCCCCTTGTCAAAACACGAGTCCTTCAGTGAGAAAGTGCTGAACACCACAGGATTTAAATCCATGCTGTGAACGAGACACGAGTCTCCCTTTTCTTGGTCAGCAGCTTTGTTTTTGCCAAGCAGCCACCCACTTACTGGGAGAACACTCATTAAGTGATCACACTGTAGGGATCATCAAAAATAAACACAGGGATACCAGGGAAGTTTCTGGTGATAAAAACTAATTAGGCACCAGCGCTGCTTGCCAGCTCCATTCACACACACAGTTCACCCAAAAATACACCAAAAATACACACAAACACAAGTTCAAAAGTTTTCTGGGAGCGTCGGAGCTCCACATGAATCTCATTTCATTCATGCAAACACGGAGCCATTACTAAACTCGGCCCCTTTTAGTTCCGCAATGCGGAAAATATACGGACGGATTTGCGGAATCTGATGATAAAAATGGAATCAGCTGTCAGATGTGGAGGGATGTACCAAAATGATTTATGAAAATCAGCGTTCTGCCTCCCATTATATGGGTTTTCTTTCACAGCACCTATAAGACAAATGAACTGAAAAAAACTCTACATATACACAGTCATGTCGAAGACGGCCTCTCACACGACTAGTGTAGTTCACACTACACTACACATTTTTACTGAATAGAGCCTGAACGCACCATTATGTAACTCAATGGAACCTCCGTACATTAGCTGCTCCGGTGCTAATAATACGTGAACTAACTCTTCTCCTGCAGATTTCCACACAGATTTGTTGTTCACAATGTAGCATCATCAGGGATCAGCAACTACAAAGCACTACTACTATTACTACAATCCTACTGTACTGTTCCACCTGCTTTTTTAACATGTTATCCGTCACTAATATTTTCTTCCACCCCTAGTCTGCACCAGAGCTTGATTGACGGCTTTCACACCAGCTCAAATGAACCAAAATAACACATCAGAGTTCAACTGAACCAAACAGGATATACCTCTATGTGAAAGCACTCGTACTGCAAAGACGTTTAAAATGCCCTTTATTGTTTTTCCGATTGTTTCTGTCCAACACCCCCCCCCTCCTCCTCTCCCCATCGGACCTCAGGACTCTTGGCATATTGTGGCATGTGTATTTATTGAGCAACCGAGTGGCATTTATCTCACAGCTTAATCATAATTAGACCAACTTAGTCCAGGGCAGACAGCCTGTTAGTGGGCATATGTTCAGATCCTGGATAAAGACACACTGCTCCCCCAGGGGGATGCTTGATGCTTGTGTTGATATGTGTGTGTGTGTGTGTGTGTTTGTGTGCGTGGGTAGGGGTAACAAGTGTGTGTGAGCGCGCCCTGAGCCTCCATTAACACAACCCGCCATGCTCCCTTCCCTCGGCCACCCAGCCACGCTGAGAGAGAGGCCACTCCAAACCTGGAGGGAGAGGAGTTCACCCGAGTGTACGGGAGAGGAAGGCGACAGGACGGAGCGGGAGAGAAGAGACGGGAAGAGGATGGGGGGGCGGCGAGGACCTGAGTCAGACAGTCAAAGTGAGAGGAGGGAGGGAGGGAGGGATGAAACAAGGTGAGGAGGAGAGGAAACCTGAGAGGAGGGGAGAACAGAGAGACAGTCTGGCTCAGGTCCAGGGTTATCACTGGCAAAAGTGGAGGCATTTGCCAGCTGCCAGCTGGAGACAGCAGCACTCGGCCAGAAGGATGCTGCCCGGTGTGTGTGTGTGTGTTTGTGTGTCTGTGTGCACATCACGGATGCTGCAGAGCGCTGAGAGCCTGTCGACGTGTTAAAGCACAGGACAAGCACCATATGCACGACCAGCTACACTGACTGAAGGGACAGACTTTACAAAACACAAACAAGTCCAGTCACATCCGCTCCTCCTCAGATGTTAGAGCACATTTCTGCCAAGTTACCGAGGGAAGCCGCTTAAAAACATCTCCTTAAGTCTCCCTCTTTTTGGTACACCATGCTCAAGTGTATCCTCTTTAGGCAGGACGTTACATAACTGTACATAACGTGTACCCAGACAAACCCAGTCGCCATGTCAACACAAAACACATAAACCTGCAAGATGTGATGTCAAAGGTTTAACACACAGCTACAGAGAGCTTGTTTAATATCAACCAAACACTCCTTTCTTCATCTCATCAGTGATGCTGAAGCACAGACGCTGTCCCAATTTCCTCCATCTCTCCTCTCTCTTGAAGATGAGTGGTAGGGAGGAGGGGGGGGGGGCAAAAGTAGCTGGGATTCCTTTCTTTAAGGGGGTGTGATGATGCTGCAGCTTTACTTGCTCAGTGTCGTCATCGATGAGCGACAAGCTCACACTGTCGGACCGTAGGGGGCGGAAGAAAATATCCATACAAGTGAGTATCGCGATATTATGTTGTGCGATACTGTATCGATTTATAATTAACCTCTTAAAAATCCAAGGCGCTCTGTCGTGCCCGATATTTTGGAGGTCGTAGCAGACTCAGTTTTAAAGCTAGAGTGAAATCATATGAAACTAGAAAACCTACCAATCATGTCATACTAGCTTGTCATGAAGGAGGTTAAATAACGCTCCAAAGTCATGCAAAATTTCGGCGAGGAAAATCTGTCATGTCCATTCTCAAAGGCGTCCGTTGACCTCTGACCTCCAGATGTGTGAATGTAAATGGGTTCTATGGGTACCCACGAGTCTCCCCTTTACAGACATGCCCACTTTATGATAATCACATGCAGTTTTTTGCATGTGGTATATATGTGTAGTTTTTGCCTGTATTCTGAAATGGTTTACTTTTGGTGTGTTCTTTATACGATGACAGATTTCCTCAAATTAAATTTATATATATTGAATCGTTATCCCTGAATCATGATACGTATCGTATCGCCAGATTCTCGCCAATACACAGCCCGATCCGACCGCTGAACTACACGTGGGTCCACTGACTAGAGGATGATGTCGTTTTAATTAGATTTATTAAATCATTTTTTGAAGCACAAATCATCAAAATTCACTGGTTTCAGCTTCTTCCTGGTTTTCTTAGTATTCTATGATCTGAACTTTTGGGTTTCAGACTGTTGGTGTCAGACAAAAGAAGCAACATGAATACAATAATTTGAGCTCTGGGGAATTGTGATACTATTTTCTGGCATTTTATAGTCCAAACAATAGAAAATAATCAGCAGATGAACTGATGATAATGAAACTAATCATTTATAATATTGTGAAGAGAGAAACTGATTCTAGATGAGTCCTGATGTACTGAGGTGGCATCCATCAGTAACTTCACAGGGAGGTCAGAGGTCAGCTGCAGGTGGCTTGGTTGCAGGATCTAAAGCCCATCTTGTCAAACAACACCTCTAATAAAATATATAAAATATGTATGTTTTAAATAGTTCCCAGCTCCCATGAAGTCCTCCTGTGTGACTTCATGAGGAGCAGAAAGCAGAAAGAGCTCCCTCTAACGGACACTTCTCACACTCAGCTGGAGCAGCAGCAGCTTCCCCAGGAAGAGGTTAATCCACTCATAGCATTTTAATGACATCTCCACCAGCGCACCGAGCTAATCACATTTTTAAATTCACATTTTCACCAGCCGGTGTGCAGCTCGGTGGAACCGGACTGCTGCAGTCCAGCAGCAGCGGATATAAACCCGCACAATGTCCTGCAGCTCCTCCAGGAGAGCAAACTCACACATGTTGGGAGGAATAATGTCACACACACACACACACACACACACACACACACACACACACACACACACACACCATCACTCTGGAGCCCAACGCGTCACACAGAGGATGTACTACAGGCGGAATAAGCAGGTTGAACCGGTGCGTTTCCCCCCCTCACGCAGCCGGTCCGGCCCGGCTCGGCCCGGCTCCGCTGAGCTCAGGAGCGGTGATGAACACATGCATGAACTTCATGACGTCAAACATTTTTTGAACATACAAGCGACATATTCTAAGTTAGCTGCTAAACATTTTAGAATAAGAAGAGAGAGAAGTTAAAAGTTGAGCTGCATGCAGAGGAGAGGCTGCACAGAGCAGAGGCTGCACACAGAGGAGAGGCTGCACACAGAGGAGAGGCTGGAGAGGAGAGGCTGTATACAGAGGAGAGGCTGCACACAGAGGAGAGGCACAGAGGAGAGGCTGGAGGAGAGGCTGCACACAGAGGAGAGGCTGGACACAGAGCACAGAGGAGAGGCTGCACACAGAGCACACAGAGGAGAGGCTGAGAGGCTGCACACAGAGGAGAGGCTGCACAGAGAGGAGAGGCTGCACACAGACAGAGGAGAGGCTGCACACAGACAGAGGAGAGGCTGCACACAGAGGAGAGGAGGAGAGGCTGCACAGAGAGGAGAGGAGGAGAGACTGCACACAGACAGAGGAGAGGCTGAACACAGAGGAGAGGCTGCACACAGAGGAGAGAGGCTGCACACAGAGGAGAGAGGCTGCACACAGAGGAGAGGCAGAGAGGAGAGGCTGCACACAGAGCACACAGAAGAGAGGCTGCACACAGAGGAGAGGAGAGGCTGCACACAGAGGAGAGGAGGAGAGGCAGAGAGGAGAGGCTGCACCTCGACTCACCTTGAGCGGCCGTTCCTCGGGTGCTGAACACACTTGCTATCAAAGTGGCCACATACCAAATCATAGTACTATTGCCGGCCACAGATAAAGCTCATCGTGTCTCAAAGTGCCCTCTCGGTGAGTCTCTCATGTCCCGGGACGAACGTAACGGGGGCCGGTCTCCTGTCTTCTCGTTAACCGAGCCCTGGACACTTCTCCTCCGGAGCTTTCCCCTCTCTCTTCCCCTCTCCTCCGCTCTCCGCTCGCATCCTCACAACGGATCACCTGCGCCAATAGGACGAGAGCAGACGACGCAGTGAAACCAAGCACGGGCTGATAGATAGCAACAAGCCCCGCCTCCAAGCTGCTTTTATTGGCAAGCGTGGGAGGCAGTCCGGCTGCTGATTGGTCAGCCGCGCTGTCGGCTTCTCAGCTGGAGTGTTGCGTTCAAGGTTCATACTAATGTCCGGAGATTTCATACTTCCACCTCAGTGTGCTCATGGCGGATAGAAACAGAGCCTGCTTAGTCATATTGGCCTTTTCACCCTGAACACACATACAGCTGCAGTGAAGGCAGAGATATCACTGTTTAAAACACTAGATAACCGTCTTTATAATAGAGTTAGAGGCTAAACATGACTTTAATGTGGGTCGTTTAGTACTTTCATTCTCGTATTGCTGTATATATATTTTTATGTTTCTATGTTATGTGTTCATTGCTTGCTATGTGAAGCACTTTGTAACTTTGATAAGTGCTATATCAGTAAATGTATTATTATTATTATTATTATATAAGTTCCCATGTTATAAAATTTAATGATTTATTATTATTATTTATTATAAAATAATGCAAATAATGTTCAGAGTCAAATCAAAGTCACTCCCAGACAGTGCACAAAAGGTTTTTGTTTCACTACGGGAGAGCAAATATGATCTATAACTTTACTGTACAAAAAGCTAAAACAACAGGTATTAAAAGGAGATGTATTTCTATTGTTGGGGTCAAATTATGGAACAATGTTAATATAGATAAATTTAAGAATACGTAATTCGCTTTTGGTTTTCAAAAGAATTGTTTAAAAATATATTTTTGAGGGTTACAAGTGTGAATGTTTTTTTTTTTTATTTCTGGAGGGTAGCTTAATATGATAAGAATATAGGTTAGGCATATATACGCATTTTGTCTCTGCCTATTATTATTATAATTATTATTATTATTATTATTATTATTATTATTATTAATATTAATATTATTACAGCAAGCTGCGGGACAAAAAATACATATTATTAAACAGAGTGCAAAAAGTATAATTTCCTAAAACACATTGTGGTAACATGATTAGTTTCAAAAGTTATGAGTATCTTAAAGTGGCATTCATTAACATTTCAGTCCTGGTTGATTTAGAATTTCTATTTGAGTGAAAACAGTGGGGATTTTCTCTCAGAGTTTTTAGCAGTTTTGGAGTCTTTTTGTTGATGCATGAACATAGAAATAGAACAGAAAAATTATATTTCTATATACATGAGCTACAAGTTTTCAGAATTGTGTGCATGATTCAATTTGTTGTGTGTATACAGTGGAGAAAAACTGTAATTTTTACCACAGGCGCCCATTTCATAATACTGCAAATATATAAATATTGAAATACTTTCATCAGTGGGTCATAGGTTCAATCATCATTGTGTTATCTCATTTGGCTATAGATAGTGATTTAACAGACAGAGATTGACACTTTAAGGATTGGTTAAGACTGAAACTTCATATAACAAAGACAAGATTTTTAATGAATGTGTTCATCGTTTATCCTAACCACAGATGGTAAAATCCAACAGGTGGTTACGGTGTGTAGGCATGCGATGAACATCCCTCTTTCTTGCTTTAAAACAGTAATACTACTACTTGACTGTATGTGTTTATGCGTGACACAGAACTTCATGTGGGTCTGAGGAGGAATATCACCATCTATGGACAAAAACTGCCAAAGTTTCTGACTTCTGTGTCCTAAAAATGATTGTTGCATCTTCCCGTTTTTTCCCGTGTGGCCCTGAATGCAGCACCAGAGGAGAACCGTTTTAAGGTGGGTTGGAGTGTGAAGCAGTAGCAGAGCTGCGGTATCATCCTGCGCAATTAGACGAGAGGAATCCTGCAGCCTGACTGGATCAGATGGATCACTGCCATGTGCAATCCATCCATCCATACATACATTACAATGTTCTCTGTGAATGAGTCAAACAGTGGTGGGGAGGTTGTGATTATGTACAAATAACTTGTTTGAATTCAGCATGATTCATTGATACAGTGAATCATTCAGTCAAGGACAGATTATAAATCACTCTGACTCAGTCTGCCTTGCTCATAGAGCATCCTACTCTCCTCCATCTAGTCCACGGACCCCCCACTGCTCCTTCAGGGGGGGGGGGGCCAATAACAGCCTTCAGCAACATCACCAATCAATCTGAAGTTATCTGAGGTCATTCTGTTTCACAGGCTAGTGATGCTCTCATCATTTGCTGTTCTTATTTATATCTAAATGTTCTCAGCTTATATTTTTAGTTGCATCCACACATTTTTCCAAAGAAATCAAAGTTCACCTCATGACAACATTGTCCCACCTAATCCCTACAGGGTGCTGGTAGGTGTAGTTCACCGACACAGACATACACAAAATAAATGAAGAATAGCTCCACAACTACAAGGTATATATGCATGATCTTGGTCTCTACGGATAGGTAAGACCTAAATTGTGATGAACCAAAGGAAACATTTATATTTGTATCCTCTCCTAAAATGTTTTCTAGATCAGACAGTTGATAACACCATTATAGCAATGATGCCGTGCACAGAGACGCCACTGAATTCATTCAGCAACTCCTTGACTACAACTGTGCCAAAGCAGATATAAATAACACAAAGCACATAGATTCTACAAAGGTTTTAGTCAGGATAGGACCAGGAAGACTCTCCATTTGGCACACTTGGATACCCAAAGTGTGCCAAATGGGTTTTCTACCTCTTGAAAGGGAATCTGGCTCTAAAATACTACTGATAACCACTACAGGAGGCTACGTGCACACAATGGAGCCTTTGGCCATGACATTTACCCTGTGCATCATCACATTCTACCATTGTGCACAGTATAATATCAATAAAAAACAAATAAATTGTATAATTTTGACTCCAAATGGAGTAGTTTTATTATAATAATGAAATATGATCAAGTAGATAATAACAAATAAGATCAATAAAAATGTAAATAAGAGAACAAAAAATGTCTTTTACAGTTCAAGATTTTACATACGTTAATAAATATATAAAAAAAAAATTGGCCAAATGATGACAAATGTGACTGATGCTACAACTCGTCTTGCAATGCCAGTTATTTGTTTCGTCTTCTCAACGGCTGAAGATACAGTATATTGGGACTACTTTTTTTTTTCAACTGAAAACACTAGCTATATAGGACAACATTTAATAGGCCTATATAGAAATTACAGTTCTCTACAGTGGGGGAAATGATCACCCTCACGTTGTACGATGCCATCGAAGGTAGGAATGATTATGAGGAGTTGATTATGCTCCTAGGAACTACTAAACAAAGCTGATGGTCCAAGCATGCTAGAGTTAGTACATGTACCAGTCCAGTGGTCCAGTGGAGTCCCCGTAGAGGCAGATCCACCTTACTGAGACTGAGTAGTAGCAACAGAAAGAGCGGCTGGGCGGCGTTGGGGAGCCTTGATTGTGTTTGCGGTGCTGGCGGATGTTTTTGGGTTCCCCTGAGGCTCCGCAGAGTGCCCCCCCCCGAGAGCTGTGACAGGCAAACAGAGGCAACAGAGCAGGGTGAGGCTGAGAGACTGAGGGAAACTGAAGCCGTCTGACGCTTTGTGCACATTTCACCATGTTCATGGGATTTATTCTCTTCTAGGAGCTGACTTTTAACTATTTTATATTTTTGTAAAGTCATTTTAAGCCTCTGTCTTCTCTTGTAGTGTCACTAAATGCTTCTCTGCATGATTTAAAACTAAAGAATTTAGACACACAAAGCTGGGTGGCATTTAAAATGAGTCCTTCCCCGATAGAAGAGCGTGATGATACTGTGCATTACCGTGGATACCTTAATGACTTCACCATTGAAAGCCATAAACCTGCACCTGGGACTGAAAGAGGTTTACATCCCAGCAGGGGACTGAGCTTCCCATCATGGCTTCCACTTCAAGTCTTACCAGTTTATTACAGTACAGGAAGGCTTTGTGAAGTACCCAAATGTTCTGTCAGTCATAACCAGAGCTTGAAGTGGGCCGGTGCTCACTGGTACGCAGTACCGGCACTTCCACATTTTACTCCTTGACGTACCGTGACTTTTTCTTGCAGAACTTCTCACAAGCTGCCGGTTCTCTTATCTTCCCTCTACGTATCAGCTTCTCTGGGAGACTCATAATGACAAAGCGTTTTTGCACCGTGCCTCATAAGTCATACTAACATAAAAACTATGTGGGTCATAACTCACTGGTCATAACTCTATAGTTGAGCTATATTTGATGGCTTTCATGAATACAGACATCACATTCTCTGTCCTCTGGGTCTGCCGTGCACATGACAGGGAAAGAGTGGGAACTGGGGTGGAGGGGATCAATTAGGCTCGTCTGCTGGCCTTCCCCCCCCCCCCCTCTCTCTCTCTCTCTCTCTCACACATATTGTGTCTCTTCCTCTCCCAACCTTTCCCTCCAGCCCAGGAGAGCTGAAGGTCCAGCTGGCATGAAGCCCGGGCCGTGCCTCCTCCCACTCAGACCAGCACCACGGGGAGTGAACCAAAAACCCACAAACACAATGATATCCAGGTCACCAGGAGCACACTGATGCACATACTGAACGTGTCATTCTCATCACAAGTCGGGGCAATATTTTGCATAATTGAGGGTCTGATAATGCTTCTAGTTCTAGTTCAAAACTCGTCTATACTCATGTTACAGACAAGACAAAGCCTTCAAATTCAAGAATGCATATAATGTATGTTTATGTGTTTATTCATCATCTGTCTGATTTGCTTGTGGAATTTTATAATCACATAGAGTATGTGTGTTATACAGTATTTCTACAGAGCAGCAGCAGACAATAATCCTGTGTTGGTAGAATCAGAATAACATCAGCTGATATGTGGAATAATATGTACAAGATTGTGTCTGTTTGATATTATATAGAGACAGGAAGGTGAGAGAGCTCCTGATTCTGGTTCTTTAAAGGTTAAGTCAGATTTAAGTTAAGTTAAGTTAAGTTAAGTTAAGTTAAGTTAAGTTAAGTTAAGTTAAAAGCAGGTGTTCAGTTTCTCCGTAACTGTAGGAATATCATGAAACAGAGGCTAATACAATAGTGTGATATTTCATTACTGTCTGAAAAATATGTCAATCTTTTAAGGATGAAATATTTATTTTTAAAAGGAACATATTCTTATGTATCAAGTGGAATTTGTTTATATATCAAAAATCATTGTGACTGTCAAATATTGACTCTTCTTGGAGAAATGTCAGAGTCAATACAAAGTTGCTTCAGAATGCATTTTGTCCCATATAATAATTAATGGAGGATGGTTGCAGGTCGATTGCAGGTCGATTGCAGGGTGGTGGTCAATCCCTGCTTTGGGTTTTTCCATTCAGTCTCAGAAAAAAGCTGTTGCCACATCCGTTCATTCACATACAGGTCCCCCCAACTTAGCGGTAAACAGAAATGCTCTTCATGTCCCCATTGCCAGTCAGTGTTTTATGATTTTTCTGAAGAAAAAATAAATCTTTAAGGTCCAGTTTGTAGGATCTGGCGGTATCTACCGGTGAGGTGAAGAGATCGCAACCAACTGAAGCCGACACGACAACGTGGATGTACCTCTCTAGAGCCAGTGTGTGTTTTTGTGGGAAGTGAGTGGTGAAGCAAGAGAGAGAGAGAGCGGCGGCGACGGGAGCGAGTAACGCAATGGGAGCCTTCAGACACTATCAGACAAAGTGATCTTCGCTCTGGGTTATACGGAGATAAAGGTATAATAAATCCACTGGAGGCCAAACGTGTGAGCAGATGGAAAATCATTATTTCTTTCTCTTTCTAACTGATGACACATGCTATTTATAAAAGGTATTTAAAGATACTAAAATAAATGGTTATATTAATGCTCTGTTATGTGTAACACACAAAAAATATAGAAATGCACACACACACAGTCACATATTTGTTTCACCTGATTTGAATAATTTCTGCGATTAAAGAAGCCGTGGTGTCTGCAGTCGTGTCACTGTGGTTCTCCGCTGCCAAGTCAAGCTCTTATTTTTGGTGTGTGTTGTTTTCGGTTAAATGCGAGGCTAATGTTCTTCCCATTTATAGGGGAGCTTGTGGGAGAGACAAATCCTTTCAAATGTCTGAAGCATAACTCATCCTCCAAATAGCTCAATTTAACTCCAGTTTCTTAACTTAAAGAAGGCGGTTCTGCTTTCACACACCTCTGACTCAAACTGCAAAAAGACGGACGCAGTAGATGGTGTTTATTAACAAATAACAGATCTACTCTGAACAGAAGCTTTGACTGCCTCTGTGTGACTGACCTGATCTATGATGTGCTGCTGTATTTCAGCCTGGTTTATAGAAGATGTACCCTATAAGTACCCAGTACTGTTGTATATGTTTAATCTATAACTTTTGAAAGAACTGAAGGCTTTAGCATGGTGTGTCCTGTATCTCAACCTATCTAAACAGAGGTAGAGAAAACAGATCTTCTTAATGGGGAGTGTGCAGCCCTGCAGGTACCAGAACGACACCACCTGGCAGTCCAGAAGGAGAAGCAGGATCTCTGGGAGCTGCCACAGGAATTCAAAATGCATTTCCCCTCGAAATTTAATTGACAATGCAGTTTCGTTGTCTGGGAGTGTCATTTTTAGGAGACAAGGCTACAGCTAGCAGCTGGTTAGCGTAGCTAAGACTGGAAGCAGATGGAAATTAGCTAGGTTTTATGGTTTCACAAATGTGCCAGACTATTTCGGTGTTTATCTGACTAAATTGGCTCATTTTGTACCTGAAGGTTTTTTGTTGAAATGTCTGCCTGTCTCTGCATTTGGGTCCTTCCTTCTTGCTCCGCTCCCTGCACCGGTACAGAACAAACCGACCCAAAATGGACCCAGCAGAGCAACGTCCATTTCTCTGATAAGGTTTTTGAATTTGACCAGACCGTGACATGTCTTATCACCGCTCACTCTCATCAGCGGACTCAGCTCTTAGAGAGAGTCTCTGTCCAGCAGCAGCAGTACTTCAAGAGAAGTCGTGGGTGAGTCATTTCGTTCTCCACCTTGATGTCGTCCGGGAGAGGCTCAACCGTTTCCTGAAAACCAGCTCAGTTGACTCTCCTGTATAGCCTCCAAGCCTGCACCTGCTCAGAACCAGCTCCAGCCCAAACCCTTTCCTGGGAACCCGCCTGGCCCTCGAGGCTCGAGGCTTCCGCTAAACTCCCAGGCTTCCTGACAAGAAACCGAGTCCCCGCTGGTGAGAAAAGATTTATTTCTGACTGTATGTGTCTCTCAGAAGCTGTTAAGTGGAGTCAGATTGGGTGCAGAGCAGAGATCCCTCAGTATTAATATCACTGTAGACGATGCCCACAGGACAGGTGTTTTTCTCGTGGAATGAGATGAACAGCAGTAGAAGTAATCATCCACCTTTGTAGAACAAGCTTTAGAAACATCCTCTATAATCCAAGGGGACGGGCCGAGCTTGTCCTCTCCGAGTTGGCAGAACACGCAAACACCTGCTTGCATGTCAGAAAAGCCTGAGTTCGTGCCAAAGATGTACACAAACTATATTCAGAGGAACATTGATTTGCATTACACCCTGAAGCACCGTCTACTGTCACTGAAGGTTCACCTGGAGCCTACAGTGCATGTTGATGTGAGCTGATGGAGGTGGTTCACCATCGAGTATAAGGCAGAGAGTGTTGGGAGTCCTTAACATAAAGAACAGGCACATTATAGAGGATTTGTTTTACATAAATTATTGATGTTTGCATACATATGTTTGAAAGGCTGAGGATTTAATGTGAAAGTGTCCTTCTGTGAATAAGCGTTGGTTCCTGCTGTTTGCTCGCTCAGAGGCTCAGTGGGAATCTGAACCTTGAGTTGCAGTGAGTCACAAAAGAGAACACCGAGCTCCCTTTCACTCACACTGTCAATGACATATGAAACAACGTAGGAGCAGAGGAGGGGGACATGAGGAGAGCTGGGTGACTCATTCATGTTGGCCACACACACGGTGGGCACACCGAAGGTAATATCTTGATGACGATGCTCCGAAGGACAACACGGTGACGGGCCGCTCACTTGCATCAGGTGTTGGTGGGTGGCATGCTGCTGATCGGATGATGTCAGAGGGAACAATGCCTGCTCAGGCCGTACGGTACGCGGCGTTGGCTGGACCAGAAAGGTCATTAACGTTAGTCATGATTATTCATAGTTAGAGCCCACACAGGGAAATATCAGCCACTGACTCATGGAAGCATCACGTTGGCTACGAGTCAGCGTGGAGGCTGGATGGATGGATGCATGTGGACATTTAATAAAGTTATATGTACTAAAAGGTGGAATATGTTGTTTTAGTCAATCCAAGCTTTAGAATGGGACATTTCATACATGCATTTACATATAACCTGTTTCTAATTTTTATTTATATAAAAAAATGTTTTTTATATCATTCCTTTTAGTAGACTTGGGTGACCTGACCAGGTCTAATCACCTTTAATCTATAATAATGCATCCTATTTTATATGTTGACCATATGTTTTGTATAATCAACGTAGCTATAGTTAAAAATGTAGTGCAGTAAAATGTACAATATTTCTCTCTCAAATGTGGTGAAGTAAAAGTATAAAGAAGAAGTACTTGAGTAAATGTACTCGGTTACTTTCCACCACTGTTTCATACACATCTCTCTCTGTTGAAACAGCTCCAGACTGACGGCGTCTCACAGCTATAATCTGCTTTAAAATAGTAGAAGAGACCCCACTGAGAAATTTCCCCTGCAGATGAGACTTAAATTCTGATCTCCCAGCATGCAGTCTGGAAATACTGGCTTACACCTAAAGAAAAAAACACAATCCAGAATTTGGGAAGATTATTTAGCAATTAACCAGCGGTTGCCATCTGGCTTCAGTGTATGCTGCATTCAAGCTGCTGAATGCTGAGAGCAGATTCAGATGATGTGTTTACGGGTTTTATATAATACATCTATGAGTAAATGAGCTTTATTGTGAAATGGAACATTATGCTCATTAGTGCATTACAGAACGGCTAATACACAATAATTTCCCTGTAATTACGTACAGGTATAACAAGTATTTACCCCTCCCGGAGAGTTTTAATTTACTCAGTTTTACAATATTGAAAGGGGATTTATATTGTGGCTTTTTAGACACTGATTAACAGAAACATTATCTTTAATGTCAAAGTGAAGTGAGTATATTAATAAGAGTAGAGGTGTTAGATCACATACTCTTTCATATGTGCATCCACATTGTTTAAACGGTTCCTGAGAAAACACATGATGTAGATGCATAAAATACTATCAAATCTCATCAGTCAATGATCATCTATATCATTTGGACCACTCCGATATCACAATGGTATCTTCTCCACACTATTTAACAATCTGTCCACGTGTCTGCACTCAGTGCTCCATCACAAAGCCAGAACACATTTTCAGGTCACAGATTACATCTAACACTTCTTCACTCTCTTTCTTTTACAGTAGCATCGTCGTTCTTCAGTACATCAGTCACTTGTCCTGCTCTTGTGTGGACTATAGCTCTTCTTTCTTACCCTCTCTTCTCTCACCTCAACACCTCATTTCTACATGAACCAGCTTCTCCTTTTCTACAGGATGACTGTGCAGTTTTTTTGCTCTCACTCGTTTATATGCAACGTTGTGCTTTCACATGCAGACAAAGTGACAAAGGAGTGAAGCCACCAGAGGGGCAACAAGAGTTTCTGTGAGTGTGTTCTGCAACGTCTGTGTGAGAGGCTCATTGATGTTGGTGGGGAGCGAAGGCTGGCCCGTGTTGTCCGATCCAATAGAAGAGCTACTGGAGCCCAAACTGCTGAAAAAGTTAATGCTGGTTCTGATAGAAAGGTGTCAGAACACACAGAGCATCTCAGTTTGTTGCGTATGGGGACCGGTCAGGGTGCCCGTGCTGACCCGTGTCCACCAACCAAAAGCACCTACAATGGGCACGTGAGCATCAGAACCGGACCACGGAGCAATGGAAGAAGCTGGCCCGGTCTGATGGATCACGTTTCCTTTTACATCATGTGGACGGCAACGAGTTGGAGGTGTTGACTCGGCCTCCAAATTCTCCAGATCTCGATCCAACGGAGCATCTGTGGGATGTTCTGGACAAACAAGTCCGATCCACGGAGGCCCCGCCTCACAACTTACAGGACTTAAAGGATCTGCTACTGACGGCTTGATACCACAGCAGACCTTCAGAGGTCCAGTGGAGTCCAACGGGTCAGGAGGACCTACTGAATATTAGGCAGGTGGTCATAATGTTACGGCTGATCGGTGTATATTAAATAGAGTTGGCTGTAACTGTGGCCAAGTCTCAGTTCAGTGGAGGGATGTTACAGCCAGGACAGACCTGACACACACACACACACACACACACACACACACACACACACACACACGCATGTAAAAGTGTAAATTAGTGAGTTAATTACCCTGAGTTTAGTTTATAAATCTGACCCCTATTCATTATCAAATCTAAATGAACGAATTTACAATTCATTGTCTCAAACAGTTTACGGGTCTATAATTGGACGGTGGAGCATAATTTATTGTTGAGCTCGGATTGACCTTCATGTTAATTCATTAGTTCTTGTTGGTGGTGCTGACGGCAGAGAGTCGCAGTGGAAAGGCTGTAAAAACACAGGATCATTTTCAAGCTTCACATGAGGAATGAATTCAGAGACATTTATTTTGATTCATTATCAGCTGCCAGGTGGCCACGGTCAGTGTTTTTCTGACACCGACGGTGTAAAGGTTGTGCTGGTGTGAGCACGTGTTCACGGCTTCGGTATCTACACACTTCGGTTCATGTTAGGTGAGAAGTTTCAGAGCTAATTGGTCTGACGTCCTTTCAGTGTGAGAGCGTTTATATCACTGGAGTCACAGACTGTGATCGTTCTGCAGTAAAGTGATAAAGGGTTGAGGTTCGACTCCCCGATGGGCCGAAGCATTTTTAGTTTTCCTTGTGCACCAACACTGATCCCTTTGGCCTCTGACGCATGACCAACAGGGGAAAGACACTCAAAATTAAAATGCAAATGTATTTGTAAAGACACGTAGGACAGAAACCCTGAAGGGTTAAACCTGAAGTTACCTCGCTGACCCTAAATCCTGCTTCCTAGTACAGACCTCAGGTTGCATTATATTTGTCAAAAATATCAAGATTGTTGTTTATGTTTTGTGTTTTTGTTAAAGAAATGTACTTTGATATATCATTATCTGTTTTTTTTAACTCCCAAATATCAATATCGGTACAGCATAGTAGATATACAGTACTAGAGTCGGTATCCAGACCAATAACAGTTGTTGGCCACATCGGGGCAGCAGAAACAAGATGTGAACACAACATAATCATCTTATAAAGTTTTCTAAATGCTTATTAATACATCCAGCAGATACAAAAGCATGCAAATTAACATTCATGTTCTTTCAGTCATGTTTTTGGCCATTGTTGTGGTCAGAGGGATGATGTCAGATCTGGTCTGCAGGTTTCTCTCTCTCCTTGCTCATCACCTGTGATCACCCTCAGCTGTTGATAATCAGCCTGCTGGGAGGTTATATCAGCAGGTTGGCTGCACCTTGCTCAGTTGGTTGTGTGTCTGCAGTGGGTCAACACCTTCAGTTGGCTCTCTGGGTTTATGTTGGGTTGTGTGTTTTGTGGGATTTTGATTTAGATTTGATTTGATTTAGCAAGCCTCTACTTCTCTTTTGTGTCCCCCCTCAGTGACTCCAAACTTACATCTCATTTGGGTCCGATACCTTTTGTGTTGGTCTATCATTGTTGGTAGATTTAGTGGGCGGCTGTGGGGAGTTTTATTATCACAGTCTCCTTTTAGCGACCCCTGTCATTCAGGTTTTTTTGGTTTTTTTGGGGAACGTAACACCGTCTGTTGAATGAAAGTGTATGTGAATAAGATCCCGTGGTTCTCAGAGGAAGAAGTGTTTGCGGGACCTGTTCTCAGCCCTTCCACTTACTGTAATCTTTAAAACTAAAAGCAACATCACCTATTTTTCATGATTACACCGAGAACAATGAGAAGGCTGCTGTCAGATGACCTGATAAAAGTAATGTGGTTGCAGAAGTTCAAACAGTTATTCAAGCAGTGAGTCCACAAAGTCATTCTCAGATGGGTGGAGCAGAGATCAGTGTCTGATCAGCTGAGCTGGACTGTCTGAAGTCAGAGCTCCAACAGGTGAATCTGTTTCTATCTTCAGAAAACAAAAAAAAACCTTAAATTAATTTTACTTTAGTTTCATCACAGTTTTTCATGGAGATCTACAACATGAATAAACTATACTGTCTGGCTCATACTTATTAATATTTTAAATAGTCTGCTTATATTATGCTTATTTCATTTTGTATGTGTTCAGGTTTATACATCTTTGGGAAAGGAAAAGGAAATACAACTTTAATCAGCAAAGCAGCACAAAGATGAACAGAAAGTAGGATTTGGAGATTAAAACTCAATCAGTTGAGGCCCGTCATGTATTGATCGTTCATCAGGGGAAGTCTGGTCTATAACCCAAACTATCTAATGCCCCTTTAACCTGCACACAGAATTAAAAATAGCTGTCTGGGAACAAACTGTGACTTAATAATTCACCTCAGTCAAACTGAAGTGATGCAGTTGTGTTGTCACTTTTGTTCATTAAACAAAGCTGTGAAATCCAGGGTGTTACATATCTAAAGGTTTATCTTACATTTCATTAATTTCATTGCACCATTCAGGAGATAAATACAGTCGTATACTGTACATACACATACAGTAACATAGCCTACTATACAGAATGTGACAAAGCTAGACTTTTAGGTTCTGAGCAACTAATTTTGTTAATACCTGCAACAATTACTTCATTCATTCTCAGAAGGGGACCTTGATGATTGGAGTAAAAAGTCTTTTGCCCAATGATGCCAAAAAACTTGTTGCCTACTGAAGCTTTAAGTGGACATTATACAGTTTAATATTACATAACCTGTTGCTGGTTCTTCGTCTAGTCTGGATGTTGTGCTGGTTCCATTGCCGATGCTGACTGACCACCAGAGAGCAGCATTTCACCACAAAAAAAACATCAAACTCTCTCCATCCTGTGCTATGTGAGTGAAACATCTCTGGGAAGCTCTGCTTTGCTATTCTTTTAGAGAGATATTATAAAGAACAGATCAGGATATTATTACATACATACGGTTCACCTGCAGCTTTAAAGTGGGACGCTGCTTTCTAGGACCAGGAGCAACAAAACTAAAGAGGTAAAAAGAAGAGCGAGAGGCAGGAAGTCTGGAGGGATGTTGCAGTAAACTGCAGCCTCGATGATTCCTCTAACTGTCTGGGCCAGTTTACAGACCCCAGTGTCCCCGTTTCACTTCATAGAGGACTGACTGATAGTGATGTGGCTGTGGGCAGGTGTATTACACATAACATAAAACATAGTTTGACTAGATTTCACATAAGAATTGGTCTGGGCCTTAGTTTTCATCAATGTAGCTGAACCTCTTTTACCCGACAGATTATAATAAAACTACTCCATTTGGAGTCAAAATTACACAATTTAGTTGTTTTTTATTGATTTTCTACTGTGCACAATGGTAGAATGTGCTGATTCACAGGGTAAATGTCATGGCCAAAGGCTCCATTGTGTGCACATATAGCCTCCTGTAGTGGATATCAGGAGTATTTTAGAGCCAGATTCCCTTTCTAGAGGTAGAAAACCCATTTGACACACTTTGGGTATCCAAGTGTGCCAAATGGAGAGTCTTCCTCGTCCTATCCTGGCTAAAACCTTTGTAGAATCTATGTGCTTTGTGTTATTTATATCTGGCTCAGTTGTAGTCAAGGAGTTGTTGAATGAATCAGTGGCATCTCTGTGCACGGCATCCTTGCTATAATGACGTTATCCACCGTATAATCTAGAAAACATTTTGGGCCAGGATAAAAATGTTTTTCCTAAACAGTCACAATGCAATGAGGTCTAATCTATCCATAGAGACCAAGATCATGCATATCGACCTGGTAGTTGTGGAGATTTCTGGATTTATTTGGGGTATGTCTGTCTAGGTGAACTACACCTTCCAGCAGGCTTAAGAGGTTAAACTGTCTTTTTCTCCCAGAAACCTCTTTCTCCAGATAGGAAACAGGTAGCCCGTGAGCTTCCACTGACCTGACAGAGCAATTAAATCACTTTCACAGGGTTTGCTGTGTGCACCCCGTGGGCTAAGACTGTCATTTGATCATTTAGCAAAAGGAGAGTGTGTATTCTCTGCTGAGAGGGGAAGGGAGGGGGAGCGGCGGCGGCATGGTTTTGCTCTCTGGCGTTCAGGCTGCGAGTGGCTGAAAACAGTGGATTAAGGGAAGGGTCGTGGCCTTGCTGATGGGATTTTTCTGCAAATATAGCCGTGCCCTGCAGCAGTGTTTTCCTTTTAAAATATATAAATAATGTTTGCCATCATGGGTGCATTATTAACAGTGGAGGAAGGCACTGTTTGAAACACATTAAAAGACATTTAAAAGGATATTTTTTTTCTGTTCCATCAGACCTCAAAAGTGTGTTTGTATTTTTGTCAGGATAAAATTTTAAAGCCTCGGTTGAGATATAGAAAAACAAGATTACAAGTAAAAACAAGTGGATTATAACATAATCTAAATGGCAACAGAAAAAAAAATTGGCAGAAATCATGACATAAAATGTCTCCAGTACAGGAAAAGACATAATCACTGGGAGGGGGAGTGATAATCATTCCTCCGTTCAGGACAGCAGCAGCTCAACCATCTTAAAAAAACAAACTCAGATCTCAAAACTCCAGTTTCCAAAAATCACAGAGCTTTACGTCAGTCTGAAAACAGTGAGGAAACTTGACTTGTAAAAAAAAAAAAAAAAAAGAGCAGGGTAAACTGAATTTAGTGGAGCTTTAGCCTCACATCACATCCCTTCACCTCTTGATCTATAATCTATATTTGATACTGCTGTGAGATGTAAAGCTGGAGCACCACGTGACAGCAGATAATCCATATGTTGTGTTCACATGGAAACTGCAGAGCTGACTGAATTGTCTTTGTTTGACTTATCCTCATACATACAGACATCAGACTTAATTGTGCAACCAAGAAAAAAAAATCTTTGGACATGCTTTATGTAAATCTATAAATACATTTAAATATTGTACATGCGATGCATTGAAAGTTATGTAAAGTTTTGACGTGTTTGTACTTTGCCCCATTTCAGAATAAAAAATATTATGTTATTGGGTTATAATTACTGATTCATTTATGTGTCCATCAATGTAATGTTGCAGCTGGTAAAGATGAAGCTCATTTTAATTATTTAAAAGCTAGTGAATATCATCAATAAAGTCTCGTACTTATCCATAATAACACATAATCATAGTTTATTAGTTGGTTATAATTTGTATTTTTAATCTGAATCTGCAAAGTAACTTAAATTAACAACTAAATGTAGTGAAGTAAAAAGAACAATATCTGCATCTGAGATGTAATGGAGTAGTAATGTTCATGTACCTCAGAAGTACTGATATACTTTTACATTTAGCTGATTAAGATCACACACATGCAGTTTATGGTACCTGTTGCTTCAAACAGAAGAAAAGACATGAATGTGTAGCTGCATGTTGATCATGGAGCCTCTGTTCGAATCGTCTGGAGCTAAAAATTGTGCGGAAAATCCTCTCAAGATCCGCAGTGGAGACTGGCCCGGACCGCCGGCATTCCTCCATAATCTCAACCCAACACACCCTCAACATGTGCTCACATTCACTCTTCCTTTCTTATCCTATATCACTCATCTCTAACCTCACCATCCTCTCCAGTGTGGAGGACAGAACCTGCTATAATACAAAATAAATTAATATATAAATAAATGTAGACATTAATTGATAAAATGTGAAATAAATTTATATTTTTGTTTTAATTTGATTCTTTATTTATTTACTCTCCTGTTTGATTTTCCCTTTTATTTATTCATGTACTTATTTTTATTCACTTTTAAAATTATTTAATTATTTTTGCACTTTTTTTTTAATGTATTTTGTATTTAAAGGGTAAATCGTGCATAAATCAATAAATAAATGCAGAAATACATACATTTCAAAATAAATATAAAATAAAACAGTAAGTGCAAAAATAAATGAATGAATAATAAATAAATAATTGCATACGTTTAAAAAGAAATTGAACAAAAAATAAGTGCTAAACTAAATAAAATAATGAAAATGGGAGTAAATAAATAAAGAAGCAAATTAAAACAGAAAATATCAATTTATGTATGACTACATTTATTATAAATATTATTTTTGCTACATTTAATAATATATTTATTTATTTATTTTGGCAGGTTCTCTCCCCCATACTCCAGTAGGCTAATAATCAGTCGAATAAACCCTAGAACCCGAGGCTGGTCACTGATTCTGCTCTATCACAGACGTTATATGTGACAGATAGAAGAGTTTTTGCTGTCATCGAGGAGATGGCCGATATCTGCGGACAGAAATAGAAAGGAATGGGGGGGGGGAGGTTGATGTTTAAAGGAAAAAGCCTTCAGGGATGACTAAACTGTCTAACTGTAATTAATAATTCCAGAGTATTGAACAGACTTAATATTGTTGTTGAGTAAAGCATCATGGGATGTTCTCTGGAGCTACTTAGCTGAAAATCAATGATACACTGATTTTGTGGATTTAACATGATTCTTTACACACAAAGAAATCCCATTACTGTTCAGTTTTCTGGCACATTTTTCAATCTGCTGACAGGAAAGTGATATATTATTTAGTTTATGTACTAATTTTAAACCCAACCATTAGGTTTTTTCTTGCCTAAACCTAACTGCGGACATTTGCGTGGCGTACAAATGACACGCAAAAAGGCTAAAATGCGTACTCATGACACGTCTTTTCTTGAGTCCAGGTTGACACAACCAACGCTTGCATAAAATACCAATCTGATAGTGCGACATTTTAAGGACGTGTGGCATGATAACGCATTTTAAGCTTTTTCATGTGTGATATAACACCACGTCATCATAGTGAACCGGTCACAGTTATGTTTAGGCAACAAAACCACTTAAAATAAGTACGTCAACATCATAAAATAATTTGTAAACAATATAACATAAGTATAAAAAAAAAACATGGTGGCATTAATTCTACTTAATGTAACAGAAGAGTAGCTTTCGTATACAGTATTTGCTGTCAGTCACAGAGCTGTAGTTTATATAAGCAACATGTACTATGTGACTGAAATGGCTCGGTCTTAGGATCCCCAAGTAGCCTCGTTAAATATGTACTTTCATGATGGTTCATCTCTATGAGAGACAGACAGTACAGAGTCTTCCGGGCCTGAAGAATTAATGACACATGCATGCAGACAGACAGAGAGAGAGAGACAGACAGAGATAGTCTGCTTTCACTCGAAGCATTTCAGATATGTGTGTGTGGCTTTTAATTAGGCTGGAGATTACTTGTGCTGCTTGATTTTGTTTTATTTATTTATTTTTTTACAAAGGGTCCTATATTATATTGCTTCCATCTTTAGTAAACTTCCATTTTTTCTTTCATTCTTTTTTCCCTGTTAGGGAAAGGGTTTTTTGGGGGGAGTTTTTCCTGCACTGTGTCGTATCCTGTACAGTTACACCTTTGCATATCACCTTCGATACCCTTTAAACACCCTTTATATAAATGATATTCCTTGTCTCGTTGTTTTTGTCAACATGTGGTCTTCACTGACTTACAAAACTATGTCTGCTCTGCTTTTATCTAAAGGAATGTTCTGATCCATCATACTGGCATTTGTAGTGAGAGACTTTGCCAAGAACCCAGCAGCAGACAGAGGAAGAGAGAAACTGTAACAGAAATATAGTAGCACTCCAAAACTGTTATTTCCAGTAGTTGAAGAAGTCGGCCTATTGACATTGTTTTACTAATGTAAAAACTACTGTTGGGTAGTTTAATCTACAACGATGCATTATGTTTTATAAGATGATCATACTATCTTATGTACAATCATTACACAGCCACTTAAAGAAATCAATAAATTGACACAAACTAAAAGATAAAATGAAACCCTTCAGTTAGCTAATGCAACAAGTTGGGCTAGTTAACTATACCTAACTAGCTAACTAACTATTCCCATTTTAGCAACAACCTTATTTTTTTTTTTTTTACTTTGAGCACAAAATTAAGTTATTTGTCCAAAAAAAATGGCAAACAGTGTGGCTAATTGTTACGTTCCCCCCAAAAAAACTAAAACCTGAATGACAGTGACAAACAAAGAATACCTGCACAAAGAACAGGTTTATAGTGATCCCGGACGAGCCCCCAATTGTTACGTTCTCCGAAAAAAAACAAAAACCTGAATGACAGGGGTCACTACTGGGAAACTAACAAAAATAAACTGCACACAGAAATAATAATAAAAGGGTCCCTTGGGTTCTAAAAGGAGACTGAGGGAATATAACTCCCCACAAAAGAGAAGGAGAGGCTGGCAAAAGATGTGCACACTCAAAATCAAAACCCCACAAAACACACAGAATCACTAAAAATGAAGGAAATGACTCAAATAAATATGAAATATCATTGAAATACTAAAATGGAGGAGGGCTTAATACACTACTTGAGTAAACGTACTCTTAGTGTCTAAAGGTACTTCCAAAAATACATTTGAAATGATTGATAAAAAAATAATGGACTTTGCCTTAATGCAGTTTAAATCATAAAATTAAAATTAATACTTTTAAACTTTGAATTATAGAGGGTCACAACTTTTTGTTTCAAAGTCTCTCTGAAAGTATCCTGATGTCTAACAGAAACTACAGAGAGACAGATAGACAGAGATCAAACACATTGATCACTATCAGCTCCCATATCAGCACATCACATCCGATTTATCAGGAAAACAGCACGACGGGGAATTCAAGAAACACCTCAAAGCGTTATCTGTTGAGATCACCTTGGTAAGAGAAGGTGAGTTTGCTTGATGAAGAACAGCAGCACGAGCCAGATGCAATCGAGTACCAATCCATGTTAATTAGCATTAGCTCAGTGAGCGTCTCGCCTCGTCGGGGGTAAACAGAGAGGGGAAGAGCAGAAGCAGTGAGGCATATCGAGGTGATACTGAGCCTAGCATGCTGTGGCAAAGCATCTGGAAGGATGGCACAGGGCCAGACCATCCTTCTCTTTTTCACAGTTTGAAGCAGACTCGTGCTTTTGTACAGATGTTGGTACATTAGAAACACACAAGTGAGGTCAACAGGGACCAGATCTGTCCCGAATCTGGCCTCGAGCCACGTTGGAGGTGCTAAGGGAGCGCTCCGTCACTGAGACGGGCTTCCTCCGACCCAACCAACCGGGCAGTGTGTTGGCCTGAGCGTCCTGTGTACCATGCATGCCAGGCATGCTGGGATTTGTGACAGCTGTGGGCAGAGAAGAGACATTCGGTCAGTCTTGGCAACTGGAAAGGAGAGACAGGTGGAGCGGAGCTCATCCGATTGAGTCTTGCATGCGTGAGGGGGTTGAGCGAGCCAAAGCCTCATATTATCATCATAATGCAGAAATCTAGTACATGACCCCTATCAGAGCTGCGTTTCGATGCCTGAAAAGAGTAAACGCACTGGAAAAACACGGACCGATGACGAGGTCACATGACAGCACAGTTTATTGCCAACCCAAGTACTCAGTAGGCATCGGCTATGAGCTCCATTTTTCCATAATTAGGCAGAAAAATAAAAGCTTTATGGATCTTAGATGTCTTTTTAGAAAATACATATTATTAGCACCACCTAAGCACTAAACTACTTCCACTTATTCAGTCCATGAGAGATGTATTTGTATTCAAACGTGCTGCACATCTGATTAATTCTGACCTTGGGCGGTGCATCAAAAGTATTTAATTAATCCATTTCCATTCCACTAAACCCTCGGGGTGCCAGGTTTCATCATCAGAAAGGTTGAGAAACAATTAGTCTTTTAATGTCTTTCCTGCATCTCCTTTAATGAAGCATTTGACAGAACCTGATTTTAGAGTTCCTGTTTTCACTCATAAAAAAAGATTTTAAGAATCTGATGCAAAAATTCTACTTTATATACTCGTGTGGCGGCATAGCAGACCTGTTCATTTTGTGATAAAAGCACCAAATTTGGTACATTTATAGCTTAATATTTTTAGAAGAAATCTGGATATTGGGCCATTGCAGATTGGTATTCTGATGCAGCCATTTTCCAAAATGGCAGCATTAGAGGTCAAAGGTCAAATTATGTTGACCTCTGTGTCATGACAATGTGACAGGTAGATTATAGTCTAAGCTTTACAGTGATATATGACTTCATGATATTGTCTGTAGGTTACCCTCTTCTATACTGGATCTATCTGTAAAATGACGAAAAAAACTGAAAAATTATAATGATTGAGGGATGAAAAAAGGATTGATCATCATCAGGATTGATCTATCATGCATCTTCCTAAAAAACAATCACTATCAGATATCGTCCCTCCAAATTGGCACGACGGACATATTTTGAGGGTCAGGCTCATGGACTAAGTTACAATATACCAGCATCATGCAAACAGATTGGACAAGATGCAGAGATGACAGATGTGCAAAATTTGGCTACCCGGGATGACTTTATTATGAGCAGATTAGCAGGGTTCATTCAGTCTGTCAGTTCAGGGAGAGAGAGAGAGAGAGAGAGAGAGAGAGAGGTTGTGCTTGGCAGGCTGGTTGTGCAGGATGATTGCCATTTTATCTATGACACTAAATTTTAAAGAGGATTAAGCCTTTGTGCTTTTCCTCTCTCATTTAGTGTGTGATATACTGTAGTTTTTATGTAAAAGTTACAAAGTCCAATGTACATGCCAAAGGGAGTTCCTCACCCACACACAAACACCATACTCGCCAAAATTAGTTTCAGAGACTTTGTTTCCTGCATTCTGGTGACTTTAAAAGAGTGGAAAGTAATAAGTACACTGCAGCAGCATTTGTATGTTAAACTTTTGCTTTTAACTTTACCTCCCAGGACAGAAAACCGAATAATTGGCCCCTCTGGTGTGAACTTGTCGTGTGAATCTCTGATATAAACTACTATTCGTCCATTTTTATTTAGTTCTGCTCCTGCTTTGAGTATTTCTTTCTCTTAGTTCTCTCCATTTCTCGCTCCTTCTCTCACTCACACAAAGTCCTTTCAGACACAACGTGACAACGCCACCACTGACCTCTGAAACCTCCGCACCACGACGGCTTTTCGCTGCATCGAGCAAAGCCCAACTTCGTGCGCTGCATCGCCGTGGCGAGCGCAGCTTAAACATGAGCTCAAACTGCGCTGTGTCGCGAGCATAGACTGCTCTCTTCCGCCGGGAAACGACAGTTGGTGTAGCTCTATTGTCCTCCAGGTGGAAACAGTCGGGACTATACACACAAGGAAAAACAGTGTGAAAATTTGTCATAAATTGGGAGAAATACGGGAGAACTGTGACCCCGGGAGGAAACCGGGAGGGGGCGATGAAAAAGTCTCCCGGGAAAATCGGGAGAGTTGGCAAGTACGCACCCCTGAACTGCCTGAAAAGCCTCGCTTGAAGTCCCGCCTTTTCTTCCGTAAAGTGGTGATGTCACCAAGTAACACATTTGCATAATACCTGCTTTAGCGGCTAGTTTGGCACGTCCTCAAACAAAGCCAGTTAGAGCGGAGCTGGAGCGGAGTCCAAAGAGTTTGGTTCGTTCGACCAATCACAACAGAACAGTGGGCCAGCTGACCAATCAGAGCGGACTGGGCTTACCGGGAGACGGGAGCACGAGACAGAGGGTGAAAAGAGGTGCTGCAGCACAGCCGGTATGTTGTAAACAAGTATGCACCTGAAAATAAGCATAATACGTCCTCTTTAAACATATATATATATATACAGTATACAGTATAGCACCAGTCTGTTTCCACTGGACTGCAGCCACATTCATCCTCCACTAGACTTTACTGGCGTTTGTCTTCTTCGGTTGAATAAAAAATGCCTCGCCATCCTGCCAATCAATTCCCTTCCACCTCCACCGCAGCCTCTCCCTCTCCCTCATTCACATGCTCTACCAGCATCATTTTATTCCAAACCTTTCTCCCTTTTTTACATTCCTTCTGTCCTCTCCTGTTCACACTCCCGTCTCATTCCTCCCGACTCTATTCAACACTATTAATTTTTAATTGTAGTGTAACCACCTGCCTTGGTTTCCCAGAGTCCCTGGGTCAGGAAGCCTTTGAAATGCAGCTTGTAAAGATCCATCCAGCTCTCCGCTCTGGCTGTCCACGTGTCGCTCGCTCATGCCTGCTGTCAGCTCCCATTACCTAATTGGAATTGAGATGCATCTGGCCTGCGTTTTTTGTCTGCACTGCACTCCTGCTGGAGATACCCTCCCAACCCCTCCACCCCCAACCCCCCCTCGCTAGGACTCTTATTCATGCCGTACCACTGGGAGAGGTTTTCTATCCCCTGATGTGTGGTCAAACAGTCGTTTACACTGAAAAGAAAATGAGAGACGGCACCGAGCAGATCACAGCCGACTGCAGGAAGGCAACTCCTGCGGTTCACTACAGTTAATAAGAGCACTGTTTAATTCATGAGATCTGTCATGCTACAGTGGCTTCATCTTCACTGTTGGTAAAAAAATTACAGCAGCGTCTGTGCTTCAAACTATTTATCTGTCAGGATCAGTGAACTCACATCTCCAGGTCTCCAGATCCGTGATGACAAATCTGCCGCCGCGTTTACATAAATGCATCATAAAGCTGGACGTGCTACTATATCACCATGCATGAATCACATTATTGATGGTGATTTTTCTCTTGGCCATTGCCGAGGAAGAATGATTCCTCCTTCCATTGGGGGGGGGAATATAAGTAGCCTGTCACATCAAATGGATTATAGCTAATTAATATACATTAACTTAGCAGAGAAACTATACTGGCAAATGACCCAAATTTGAGAGTGTTTGAGGACAGCTTTTATAAGGAAATGAGCGCTCCGAAACAAAAGGAAGAGTTCATTGTTCATAGTAAGAGATAACTTTGTTCCACTCTTCAGTCCTCATATTCAGTGTACTGGTGCTTTTATTAATCTGCACGTGATGGTAAATGTGAAAGAGATTCATGAACAGCTAAAAGGAAATCAGTCCTTCTTACTTTAGAAATGATGCATGAACTGTAATCGGAAGAGTTTTGATTAGAGGTCACAGAGTTTTCCTCTCGTACACTCGTTGACCTGTGTGTCCGGTCTGAGACGGCTCGCAGTAACGGTTGTGTAAAAGCAGACTGGTTTTAGCCATTTCTCTTTACGAGTTTGAAATAGTTTCAGTGTAATACGGCCAGCTGTAGAGAGATTTACAGCCTCGCCTCGAACACTGGACCGTCGTCGGTCCTGAGAGTGATGAGCTGAAGGAGCAGAGACGGACGGCAGATATCTGACTTTCATTTTCACTGAGAACAAATGTGTAGCTCTTCTGTGATGGGACCCAAAGACCAAACGTAATTTATCTGACACAAAAGAGCTGAATGGCATTCAGTCAGTCAGGCCCTTAGAAAAGCTCAACGCTCCCTAGTTTGCAGCAGCAGTGAGTTTTAGGACTAATCTGTAGAGATAATACACATTAAAGCTGGACTAAGACACTGACAAATATCTCAGCAGGACCAGGTTGTTTTAAAATGACCATCTTGTGCACAAATGAAATGTTTAGTTGCTCTTTCTTTAATAATATGGTGTGAAAAGCCAACAGCTGATTTTGGGGGCCACGTGAAGCAGATTTCCCCTCAGATGATGTACAAAGGAAATGAACCTTGGTGGAGCGATTAATGAATGCATCCGGATGAAGTCTGAGCTGATTATAAACGGGGGGGGGGGGGGCAAACTGACAGCCTTAGCAGAAATAAAAGACTTTCATATTTAAAAGAAATCTGTTTCAACCACTTGTCTTAATGTCACAGCGTATTCTTGTTGCACACCACCACGCACCACTGTATGAAAATATCTTGCTGTTGTAACATCCATCCATCCATTATCTGTAACCACTTATCCCATTAACACTATTACATCAGTGAATTGTTCTTCAGGATTCATTCTCTTCTTTGTATATAGAAACAGTAACAGCTTAATCTCTCACCCTTTATGTTTTCCATAAAATAGTCCCATTCTAACCTTGACTCTTTTATCTCAATCCATATTTTTTAATTTGATGTAGGATAAGTAGACACAAAACAGCCGAGGGGAGTGAGTGAGTTCACGTTCAGCAGAGTGCTTCAACTTGTGCAGGTTATTTTGGGATTCTCTCCACCTCTGGTTCCTGTCAGAGAAATCCATTTATCCGGAGGCCGGGCCTAAGTTTCCATTTTCTCACCGGTTATCACTGTAATGTGGACTGTTGGGAGTCTGTACATCATTACCTGAAGCCTGCCCAGACTCACTCACTGTGAGCACTGTATAAGATTCACAGAGCCTTCACTCTCCCTGTTTTTGTGCATTTCAGTTCGAGGTGAAAGTTACAGCATCACTGCTCCTTGACACGCGCGTTTGATTCATGTGGACCCGGCGTGTCGTGATCACTTGCAGCTTGCTCGCAATACTGCAAGTGCATTCTCAAGTAAAACATTTATCACTTTCAATCCGTCTATCCATACTCTTTTAAGTGTGTCAAATTAAATTTTCCTGTGCAGGCGTTACCATGGTAATGGGTTCCTATGGTGTTTTATAAGCATGGCGAGTGGGGAAGGTAGCCTATATGCCGAAGGGATACAGAGTTAGGAGCTAATGTTTGATGATTAAAGCAGCAGTCAGCAAGATTGGAGCAAATATAAATAAAACGGTTGCTATATCCTGACAGTAGTGCATGAGGTGCTCCTAACGGCATCTGCAGGATTTCACAGACCGGAGGAAAACAACCAATCAGAGCTGATCTGGAGTCTGCCATCCAGCTGCAGTCTATGAGAGGCAGCTGTCAATCACTCGTGAACTCCGATCAAACGGTCAAACTAGGCAGCGCTGATCAGATATGAATCAATATTCTGTTACCGTAATGACTATTTCTCTCCTCAAATGTTCTCAGAATTATCTTGTAGTTACTGTTTAGCTGTAAAATGAGAAAGTTTGTGACCCAGCAGCCATGTTGAGATCAGCTGAGGAAATACCAAGCACCGCCCACCAGCCGGAGCACAGCCAATAGGAACGCTCTCTCTCGTTGAAATGACCTGTGATTGGTCAAAGTCTTCCATCACGGGCTAGATGTTTTAAAGCCTGAAAACAGAGACAAGAGGAGGAGCAGAAGTCTAGTTTTCTCTCAGAACACTCTTATTACAATATGCTGAAAGGTTATTATGGAATTTTTGCCCAATGCTGGTCCAATGTCGATCCAACTAGAGTGATTTGCCGTTGGATGACAGGCTGTCTCACATGAACATGCTGCAGTCTTGTTTGAAGGTCTTAGAGACTAAAACCTGCTTCAAAGATTTAGATTTAAGCACCCGGCATTTCCTGAGAAAGGCAGCTGTGCCTCACTTGAACACGCACCTTCTTCTTCTTCCTCCTCTTCCCTAATGACTTGTCTTAGAGGGTGCGAGAGGGTAAATGTGTGTGCGCATGGATGATCTCACGTATAAGCTCACCGAGGGGGCTTCACCCGCTTCATCCTCGCTGACCACCTCCCACAGAGCCATCTGGCACCCTTTTTTTCAGATGACGGAGGCCTATACAGTACTCTCTATCTGCTCGCTAGTTTATTTGAGTGAATGCGTGACTCTGCCTGTGTGTGTGTGTGTGTGTGTGTGTGTGTGTGTGTGTGTGTGTGTGCACTGATCCGAGCAGCAGTTCTCTCCAGTATTATGCATGTAAACAACGCTATGCTGGGATTTATTGACCTCACCTTGTTGTCCCACCTGTGATCCAGGGTGCACATTTTTCACCACCGTCTATTTATTTATTCTTTTGTTGATTTATTTCGACAGGTAAACAGAAGTGGGAGCACTGTTTCTATTTGTTTGCCATGTAATCAAATCATACACCCACAGATGTGTGTTACTGAATCTTTTAAAGGCCTATAAATAGTCCCTGATGATGATCTAGGATCACCTCTCGATGGTAAATTAGAAAAAAAATCCCAACTATCTATCTAACTAACCCCTGATGTGCTTTGGTTTGTGGGCATAGTTTCAATCCGGCATGAAAATAACCTTTACACAATACAGAGCTGGTTGTTGTGTTGAGGTCTACCTCCTCGCACTCTGTTTGCAGGTCTAATTTTAGCCTGACTTGCTTTTCCCCCTTGAGGATCAAGGTTTTGCCTTGGGGGGGTGAATGTAGTATAAATAGTGCTAAATGCAGGAGTTAAGCTCCTGTATGATAACAGCACGGCAGCATCATACTTGATGTTTCCATGACAGATTTGCCAAGCATGAGAAATGATTACTTGAGACATATTGTGTCCCCCCCTGAGAAAAACTGTCCTATTTCTTTGATCTGAATTTATTTTACACTTTCTATTTATTTTCCTGGCCCAAGCTTTTGATTTCCCCCCCAAGCCTGACATTACAGGCCTGAGTGGGAATTACGGAGACTGGAGAAAAGCTATTATTAACCCGTAGAAATCCAAGAGTCCTCTTTATGCTGCAGATTATTTTTCTGTTTTTTACTTTGAGGGAAGAGGGGGGGGGCACAGGGCAAGATGCTGCCATGGAGAATTTTGTGTGACAGAAGCTTTCAGTTTGCCTGTCTATCACTTTGTGAGACGTGAGACATGAGGGATATAAATACACTGCCTAGATACCCTTGTCTCCATCCTTCGCCAATCTTCTCTCATGTGGTCCCTCTGATTGCACGCCGCCCGCCGCCCGCCTCCCGTGGCCCCTCGTGGAGGCTGGAGGTCCGTCTTAGTGCTGGGAGTGCTTCGCCCTCCATGACTCTGATAAGGACCTCAAAATAGCAAAAGCCTCAGCAATCATTCTCAAATTGGCCGGCCACAGATCCAACGCTTTCATTGCATTAGGCTCGTCTTCACTTCTGTGAGGGGACGAAGGCTAAGACAAAATGACAAATCTGTAAAACGGCAGGCCGGCGTGCTCCCCGGCAGATTCATCGGATCGATTCTAGGAATTCTACCTTTCAGGAGGGATGTGACCTTGCAGCACACAGTTGTTCAGTTCAGTCTCTGCGTCCACGTCTAGTTTGCTGGTCAAACAAATGTGTAGACAGACAAGCGGAGCTGAACACGCTGATGCAGTGACCCAGATCAAACACCTGGGGGGCCCGAGGGGAAAAGACTGCACACAAAAAATGGCTCTTCTCTCAAGAGTCAGGGAAAATATATTATATATTGACCATTTTACATTTTCATATTACAGGAGGGGGAATTGTTTTTCTTTTTGCCGTTACTCGCTATTTATTTTCTAGGAAGAGTAGCATTAAACGGTCAACATGAAGTGTACTACACAGTGAACTGCAGTTTAGCTACATCATCATACAGCTGCATAGATTAAAATGAGAGACTGTTGCATGAGACGTGCACGTGAAAAACGCGTCTGATACACTTGACGAGGGGCAGTTGTGGGATGTATTGATGCAATCAAACATTACAGCTGTGGTTGCTGCAGACACATCTGGTGGAGATCTGCACTTAACTAGTCCAACAAGTGTTTGCCCCTCTGTAAAGGTTGGGCTGGTTATACTGGCTGGTTATTCTGCATAGATTCAACACCTTTATACAGTGTTCTATGCTCTCTGTTGGCATGTCATCCTGCTCCACTGGGCAGGTTACGTACAAAACCTGGCCACTGAAGCTGATTTCAGTGCTTTCACTTGTTGCTGTCTTGTGAGCTGAAACCACTCACGTTGCTCCCTTTGTTGCATTATGTGCTTGTCTGGTCTCACCCTGCTGCCAAATTACTCCAAAACATCCTGACACAATACAAGTAGGAAAAAGAGACACATTATAATATGTAAAACTATCATTTTTCCGATAAATGTTGCAACACAATCCACAACAAACCACAAGAGAAGCAATAAGTGAAATGAAATCGAGATCTGGCAGACAGACGCCTGGATGACTGACAACCTCGTTCTCTCAGGCATAAAGCTCGAGAAAAGGTTTCATTTTTCATAAAAAATATGCTTGCTGAGTGCAAAAAAGTCTTGAAGTATTGATGTGTGGTGCAATAATGTCGGTACGCTTTCAGAGTCAGAGCAGTGAGCCAAACATTTACTAAATGAATCAGGCCATCCAGCTCGTTGACTGGCACATTTGGTGTTGGACCACCGAGGACGCACATCATATACTATACCTCCGAGGTTAGGAGACCATGTCAGCCTGAGTTAACGTATAACTGAATCACTCAGCTGCTGAATCTTTATCAATCAGGGGCTTTCTGGCTTTGTGAGGAGCTGGATCAGCAGAGTCCACGGGGCTTTGACAGCCGCCGCTGCTGTCTGCTGCTTTATCAGCTTCGCAGCAGAGCCGATCGATAACAGCTCAACTTTGGAGGCATGTATTACTGTCTCAGCCTCTCTTCCTCCTCCTTCGCTTTGCTCATCGATGCAGTGTTGCTTATATCTGTAGAAATACATTTCCTACATACATTTAGTTTACATCGCTTCTAGAGAGAGACACCATAAAGTCAGTTATATTTACAAAGACCGCTGAATGGATGACAACGTGGCCTGTCAATCATCTTTATCTGCATGCATGTTTCAGAGCAGACAGAGGTTGCTATGAAACATGTCGACTGATGAAGATGACTGAATAAGTCAGGTTTCTATCCTGAACTGTTCTGTGCCATTTACTACATTATCAGGTGTTTCAACATTTGCAAAAAATGGGGCAAACATGTAAAGACCCTTCTCACAGCAGTTATTAGTGATGGCTACATTCCCAGCCCAGTCGACAGGAACAAATGTCGGCCTTGTATAGTTCGTAACGTTAAAACGTTAACTTAACGTAACGTAACGTAAGGTAACAGTCGAGTTAAAACAGTTTGTCTTTCAATGGCGAATCATGTAAATTCTCTGCCACGCCGCGGCAACATCGTTTTATGAAAGCTCAAACTTTTAATAACTTTTCATCACAAAGGTCTTTAGATTGTACTGACCAAATCTGAAGTAAATCGGGTTAAATCTGTAGGAGGAGTTCGTTAAAGTACAGAGCCTTGAAACAAATTAATACCTTAGTAAACATGAACATCATTAGTAAATGCACAGTAGACTTTAGTTATTGTTAATTAACTGTTAATGTTAATTAATGTACCCTTATTGAAAAGTGTTATCACCCACAGCCAAATAAAAGTTATCTGTATTTCAGCTGGTAAAAACTTAATGAAATATGCTCATGAAGGCGTTCTCTACCGTGACCTGAGGATCGCTCTAAACTCCCTGAGCTTCTTGAAACATAAATGTTTGCTGCACATACTAACAGTGCGGTGAATGTGAATGTTGACTCTTATTCAAGCCAAGCAAGCTGAGCGTGTCCATCTGTTATTTGAAAAGCTGCACATCCCGAGCTGCCGGTCCAATCACAACATTGCAATGTGTTCGATTACCGTGGGAAGTGGAGATGTGAGATGTAGGCTAGTTTGTGAGAGGAGAAACAAATGGCTCGCCTGGGGTGAGAGAGCAGCAGAAGGCTCTGCTTGTGTGCAGTCTGGTGGTCCACATGTCTGGGTTTCACTGCAATGAGGACATCACAGAGTCCCAGTTTGTAGTGTTTACAGAACCTGGTGGTGCAGCTCAAGGTCAAGGCCAGAAATAAATATTTATTTTCTCACATTTACGTCAGCGAAGACACCGGTGAAGTTTGAATTTCCACATACGGTGATTTACACCAAGTCATCAGTTATATATGCAGCCTGTGCAGCGTAATCACATTTTCTGATGCCAAACAATGATTTGGCTTCCTGAGATATTAACTTACAGTAATCAATCTCCCAAAACTACAGGTGGTCATTCTCTATGTTGTGTGTTGCTTTCAATTACAGGTAGACAGTTGGGCTTGTAGTTAAAGGTGGCCAAATAGTTAAAGAGGACCGATTATATTATTCTCAGATGCATACTTGTATTTTGGGTTTCTACTAGAGCATGTTTACATGCTCAAAAAAATATTTTTTATATATTGGTCAATCAATCCAAACTCTTTGGACTCCACTCCAGCTCCGCTCTAACTATCTTTGTTTGAGGGCGTGCCGAACTAGCTGTTATATGCAAATGTGTTACTTGGTGACATCACAATCTTACAGAAGAAAAGGCGGGACTTAAAGCGAGGCATTTCAGGCAGTTCAGGAGCAGTGTTTCTGTGGGAGAGAGTAACTTTACAGACCTTTTATTACCATTAAAATTCAGTGTCAACTAACAGTGCTAATAATAATTTCCTGTAGACTATATATGCAAAAACGCTTTGTTCGGATCTCATAAGGCCATGGACAAGACACACCCACTTTTTAAAATTATAAACACCAACGCTGTTTGTAAACTGCAGGACGGAAAAGATATCTGCATCTCGTGTGAACGTGCGTTCATATGCACGTGTGCACAAAATGAAACTCACGCTGTCCAGCAGCAGCCTGATGTGTGCCTCCTCATAGAAGCACATCATTTTAAAACAAGACAATGATGATCTAGTCTCTCAGTCAAGGTTTAGTAACAACTCTGGACTAATGCAAGATGGAAAGCAATGGATTGACATGGACTTTTGATTAAATAATTAATTTAAAATGTTGATTAGCTGGGCATACTGGACAAGAGGGATGCACATCTTTTCTCTCATCACCCTGAAGGGGATTCTTTCACAACAATGACCCACTAGCTGTACATTATCCCGCTTATTACACGGCTACTTACTGAAGAAATCAATGATTTGAGACAAAAACAGTCCTCAGAGTCCGACATCAGAGCTGCGCCCATAGCAACGGTCTGTTATAAAGAAATTACAGACCGCAGAACGCCGTGATTAACCAATCAGAATCGAGTATTCAACACAGCCGTGTAATAATCAACTATATTATTGTTCTCATTATACCATTTTAGCCAGAATTGCGCCTCAATTAACTATTTTCAGTAAGTGAACAGCAAAACAGCAAGAAAATTGTGCTTACATGGAGATGGATACAATTACACGTCATGTGAAGATGAGACAGCAAACATGTTATTTCTAATATTAAATTGTCTAAACGCAAATATTGATATCCTCATTTTAAAATGTTCTGACACAGTGCCTGCGACGTATTTTTACCGTATGTTTGTTGAAAAGACCTCAAGATCCTCAAATACCCTCCCTGTTGTTTTATTCAACCCGGGGTTAATGCATTGCTCGACATCTCTCTCTGCCGCCGTCCGTCCGATTCTCGACGAGTGTAGTAAAAGTGTAAGCTCGGATAAGTAAGATTTGCGAATACAACGTGGGCTTAGTGCCAGCAGCTTGAGTTTTGAGTGAATGGGGAAAGAGGGGGAGTGTTGTTCTAAGTGCTGGAAGTAAATCAGAGAATTCAATAAGTCTCTAGTCACTTCTATTATTCAAAAGACACAAGGAACACAATGGAAACAAAAGAGGCAACGTAGTGTGTATGGATGTGCATGTGGATGTGTGTGTGTGTGTTGCGGGGTTCTACCTCTTCCTATCCACATCACACTGGGAAGCTTTGATGCATTTGATGCATAAGTTAGCTGTGTTGTATCTGTGTACACTCTGTGGGACATGACATTGTTCTGTGGAGATAAGAAGTAGTTATGTTACTGGCTGGTAGACGTCTCCTGGTCTATCTGTTCCTACAGCTACACACACTGGATCGTTCTCCCTCAACTTTCGTTTGGCCGTAAAATTAACTCAAAAGATGCTTGTTTTGGAATATCCAAGATTATTTGAATGACTTTGGTTAAGTATTGTTTTAACCTATAGCAGATTCATGAATATCTTTACTTTGGGTTTTTAGCCACACTAGAGGAGGTACGTCAAGTACGCTGTAGTCCAGGAGGTGAAGCAGGACGAGGCGAGGGTGCGACACACAAGGACCATGGATGTATTATTGATAAGCTACGACTTCTACTACTTCATTCTCTGGACTGAAGGCAGACTGGATGCTAGAGTGACTCACTATCACCTCTAGAGGAACAAGTGGTATTACAAGACAGTACGAGCCGGGGCTAGCGGATTAGCATGCTAGCTGGTTAGCATGCTTATTTCAGTATGGACGTCTCTGCAACTCAATACATATTTTCTAATGTTTTAAACCAAAATTTTGGCCAGATCTTACACATTGCACATTTAAACTGATTGATATCAAATTTTGCACACACATTGATGCTTCCCATTTGACTCTAGATGGGACCATTATACTAAATGAACATCATGCTGTATTGAAGAAGACTTGAAACTAGCGATTGAGACCATAAACTCATGTTTACATGTCTGACCTGATGGCAGGGATGTCTGCATCTGGCAGCGGTGGTGGACATTCTGAATAACAGCACGTCAAAGCAAAGTCTCTTGACCTTTAGCCATCTTTCATTTGCACAACAATAACCTGAGGAGTTCATGCTTTGAGCTGATCTCTTTTTACAAATAGATATTGTTTTATATGCCTGCACAATGCAACTGAAGACAAATTGTGCATTTATTGTACACTGAATTGTAATTTGGTCATACTGAAGGTATTCTGCCATGCCTTGTTTGTAGTGCAGGATTAACTTGGTATGACAGCAATAAAAAGACTAGGGCTGGAGTTTCAGGTCCAATGGGATGCCGTTAGATATTACCATCTGGTTGGTTGATCCATGGATACACCAACCATGCAGGAGCTATGACCACCAAAGGCCCATCTGACTGAAATACAAATGGAGTCTTCTGTGTATTAATTAGCCAGGTAAATATTCATGAGTAAAAACACAATTTAAGTGACATACAGGTAAAGTCAGCACGTCAGCAGGGACATGAAACAAGCTGAAACAGATTTAAGCTAAACAAAGAATAATCAGCTTCTTATTGACTCTGGCTTGAAATCCTTCATAATCATTTTAAACTCACACAGTGAGAGCAGCTCTTTCAGTTTTACATCATTTCCCCCGCGGGCTGTGGGAGCAGAGTACATGAAAGCCCGTCGGTCTAATTCTGTTTGACCAAGAGAGAAAAAAACACTTCCATCACCATGCAGTTATTTACCAGCAGGTTTTCCAGGCAAGAGCACCCAAAGTAAACATGGAGACCCAGCCTGACAGAGAGAAGAGTTCCAGTGAACAAGAGAACGCATTTATGAGGTACAATGACAGTTGAGATATCCAGTGTCAGTAATAAACCTCGATGATACACAGTGCCAGTATCACACACACTGCGAGGAAGTATGTGTTTATTAAACAATGTTTTAATAAAGAACAGACATAAAGTTCTCTCCTGAATCCAAAAACAAAAACACATACTGTGGAAGTTAAACTTTTGTTGTTTTAATAGTTTTGATAATATTGCTTTGATATGAATACATCTTTTTCACAATAGATATTTAAACCTGTCTGTTACTACCCAGAGGTGCTGTCGGGGTAAGAGAAGTACTGATTTGTTAGTGTGTTTTATGGTTACTTTAAATGCTGTTGCAAGTGAGAGAATTAAGCCTTCAAATAAATAATAAAAAGTAAAAGTAACAGCCCAGTCTAAACCCAGCTATATCTGCTGAAAATGGTGGAATCATTTCTGACTGTTGCTCTGAGGCAACGATTATCTTTTTTGAACATCTGTTACCCATTTTATCCACGCCTGTTTTTCAACCTGCCATATTTTAGCTCTGCATTCATCCAGGGTTTGACAAACACATGCAGTATCGGCTCATGTACTGTACATGTGTCTGTGATACACAATCAATTACTATGCATGAAGAAAAAAAACCTCTATAGTTTGAGTCTTGAAATAAACATCCACTCACTAAATTCATCAAGTAATTATATATTTAGATTTAAATTCTAATTTATTCTTTGCAATCACAGTGTTCGGAAGGGTTTAGTTTTCACATGTTATTTCATATTTACTTATATTAATTACAGCACCTAATGTTGATAATATAATATCTCCAAAAAGACACCCTTGTAACACATCAGATTGCCACATACTGACTTATAATACAAACCTAGAGAGCAGAGCATCAAGGCAACAGTGTGGTTAAAATAACTGCACCTGATTCATATTGCTGATTTACATGTGTTATGTAATACAATTTATACACATGCTAGCGTAATTAGACATACTGCAGCTCTATATTTAGACATTATCATCACATTGTGAGTATTGCAATCATCTCAGTCTCATCCCAGTATACGTACTGATCATGTCCAACAGTCATGGGTATATTTCTGCACAACACAGATGCAGATATAGAACCTTTTATTTGCCTGTTGTTGTGACACAGTTTGAAGAGGCTGAAGCTGGAACCGGAGGCCTGCAGAGAGCACAACATATGACAAAAACAGGACGTTACAGGATTCATGTGAAAGGGGGGTAAGAGAGCTCTGGGCTGACATGGCTGTAGAGCCTGTCACATGGGTTCTGACATATGAGCAGACCTACAGTCCCTGACAGGGATAATATTTACAGCCAGGGAAAAATGGTCAGTGAATATTTTATTGAAAGCCTGTAGTGACAGTGGCCCCTTTAGGCTACTCTTTGTGTGGGGGGGCCCCCTTCTCATCATGCCATGTGTAAAACTTTGACTTTATTCTCGTAATATTACGACTTTATTCTCGTAATATTACGACTTTATTCTCGTAATATTACGAATTTTATTCTCGGAAAGTTATGACTATTTTCGATTCATTACGACTTTTTTCTCGTAAAGTTATGACTTTATTCTCGTAATATTACGACTTTTTTTCTCGTAAAGTTATGACTTTATTCTCGTAAAGTTATGACTTTATTCTTGTAATATTACGACTTTTTTTTCTCGTAAAGTTATGACTTTATTCTCGTAATATTACGACTTTTATTCTTGTAATATTACGACTTTTTTTCTTGTAAAGTTATGACTTTATTCTCGTAATATTATGACTTTTTTCTCGTAATATTATGACTTTATTCTCGTAATATTATGACTTTTTTCTCGTAATATTACGACTTTTTTCTCCTAACATTATGACTTTATTCTCGAAATCTCCGATTTTTTCCCCTCAATGTGACCCTAATACTCCGTAGTACATTTCCACTTTGGCCCTCACTGCATTAGACTTATATTCTATATACTTAGACTAGAAGCTGTGTTACCTTCATCACAATGATCAAATGTTTTGCGGCTCCAGACACATTTTTTTTTTTTTTTTTGCCTAAAATGGCTCTTTTGACAGTAAAGGTTGCTGACCCCTGATTTAGGAGCTTACAAAAAAATACTATTATACCTCTTTTTTCCTTCCTTTAATTATAATAAGTGTGAATGTGGTCCTTTAAATATGCTCGTCTCTCTTCCATCTCACAACACATAAAGCTGCAGCATAAGGCCACAGTAGTATAAAAGCCTCCCACATTGTGTCAACTATAAATTGTTACAGTGTGACTGATGCTTTGCGGTAGCCATGGAAACCTAATATAATACCTCCCTCCTCCTCCCTCCTCCCTCTCTCTCTCCTCCCACTCTCTCTCTATGTCTCTCTCCCCTCTCCCTCTCTCTCCATCCACACCAGAGCTCTATACTTTGCGCATGCACGGTCCACTCGCACACAGAGCATTGCATCGACTCTCCAAGATGGCGAGAACACGTCTGGCTTGTCTCCTGACTCTCTTCTCAACTCACTGTAAGTACTAAACCTGAACCGGGTGTTGTTTAACCCGGTTTACTCTCCGGGGGAACGTGTCCGTTATAAAGCGGCTCACTTGTGCGCGTGTTTGTTGGAGGTTTATAACCCCGCAGCGCGAGGCAGAGAATATCCTCTGAAGTAGTAACATTGTATCTCTCTGCACGCAACTCCCGTTAACCACTGCGGGACCGGTCCGTGAAGCAGCCTCAATAGAGTTATTAATTATATTAGTGTTATTAATTCTGTTAACCAAATGAGAAAAAAAAAAATAGTCGCCATTTTTTTTGATAAAAACTTGGTGTCAACATGACCGAGAGGAGCGGTGGGTTTTACAGCTAGATCCATCCCATAATGTGCCTCACAGTTTAACCCGGACTAACTGTGTGTGTAACATAACAAAGTGTGTTCATGGAGCCACATGTTAGCAGGTTAGCAGGTCCTAACTGAGCCAGCAAGCTGCTGCAGTTTGTTCTTCTTTCTTTCTTTCTGGGGAAAAGTTTACAACCTCTCAACTTTTGGAGTTTGTGGATTAAATATGAATTAAAGCAGCTTCGCTTGCTGTTAACTATTTAAAGTGTGTGGGGGGGGGGGGGGGGGGGGGGGGGGTGTAGGAAGTAGTGATGCGAGATAACGGTTTTTTCCTGCGGTGGAATAAAAGCAGGCTGTCCGCGGGAGGAGCCAGTGAGTGTCCTCTACCCCCCCTCCTCCTCCTCCTCCCTCTTCCTCTCCCTCCTCCTCCTCCTCCTCTTCCTCTCCCTCCTCCTCCCTCTCAGACCTCCAGACCTCAGCTGGTCTCAGTACCCCCCCCCCCCCTCCCTTACAGACCCCCATCTCTCTACCAGTCCTGGAGCTGGAAGCCTTCAATAAACACCTGTAACATCCCAACAGGTCTCTTTAACACTCTCTGCTCAGAGCCTACTTAAAGGTCCCATATCGTGCTCATTTTCAGGTTCATACTTGTATTATGTGTTTCTACTAGAACATGTTTGCATGCTTTAATGTTCAAAAAACACATTATTTTCCTCATACTGTCTTGTCTGAATATACCTGTATTCACCCTCTGTCTGAAACGCTCCGTTTTAGCGCATTTCAACGGAATGGCAACGGAATTGCGTTGCTAGGCAACAGCTTGGGGTCCGTGTTTACTTCCTGTCAGCTGACACATTTGGAATGTTTACGTTTAAAACTGTGTTATGGTCTATACAGTATATTGTACATTTGTGACATCACAAATGTACAGAAATCCTGATGGCTTGTTTCAAATGCACAGTTTCTGAATACGGGCTGTGTGTATTTCTTCACAGGATTGAGCTTTTCGATACTTTCATAGTATTTATATAACACCTAGACCTGCTGTATAATAAAAAAAAGACATGAAAATCTCACTTTTTACAATATGGGACCTTTAATTATCGGAATCTGAACATAACTAATATTGTCAAATAAGTAAATAATTTAAGTAAAAAGTACAACATTTGAAGTGGGCTATAAAGTTACGTAAAATAGAAATACTCAAGTAAAGTACAAGTACCACAAAATTGTACTTGAGTAGCCGTAACAGTCCCCCGCTGCTAGAGCATACAATTGTTTACAAGAGCACAAGATCTAGTCTCTTAATTTTGCTTGCAAAGTGCATCAGATTGATGCATTTAATTTATAATAATACTTATAATAAACTTATAATATTATGTTTTTTGATACTGTATCGATTCGCAAAAACACTGTTTCGATTTTTAATTAATAGTTTACAGTTCAGTCAACACTTTATTTCATTTGCAAAGAGATGTGCTATGTGCTAAGTAGACTTATGATATTAGATTTTACAGGGACTGTGATAAAAGCAGATCCCACTGTTCTGATTGCATAAAAAAGTCAACTTTTTTTACTCAGATTTTATGCTTATGGTGGCGAGTTCTTTAGACTGTGACAGTTTCCCTTAAATTAGATTAAAAAATTGCAATATATCGCTATATAAGAAGGTTTTTTTTTTTTTAAATTTAATAATGATTTAACTCTGCTTCGGTAGTGATTTTGTCATGAAATGTGCTGATTTTCTCTTGCTTCCACCTGGATGTAGATGAAGCGAGGTGTGACAGGATCAAACAGAAGTACAGACATAAGAACCTTCCTGTGATCTTTCACGTGTGTCTTATTCTCTTTGCTTTAATTAGGAGAAGAGCAGCGGAGCTCGTTACAAATCTGTTGCTGTATCAACGCAGTCTGTCTCTCCACACACCTCCAGGCTGTGATATCTTTCAAATTCAGTCCTCTTAATGATGTTCCCCTGAGTAAATCTGTGACATGGCATGGCAGAAGCACAACTGACATTTTCAGCAGGGTGGGGGTTGGGGTGCGGTTGGGTTGGGGGGGTCAGGCCTGGACAGGCTTAGCCATGTGGCCGACCGGCTCCCAGCGAGCATCGCCACTGTCTTTAGAAAGAGGACAAATCTGGCTAAAGTAAAGCTGGCTACAAGCCGTGTTATGAGTTACTACTTGGTGCTGATACTAATAGGCACTGACTCAGGGATGGGCGATACGGCCTAAAAATAAAAGCTCACATTTTTTCACTTCATATCTGATTTAAGATTTTAATTGTTCAAAATAGGCCAAAGGAATTATTAACTTCCACCAAAAAATGTATTGTATCCCTGAAGAAAAAACACTTGTAAACAAGATTTTGCATGTTATTGTGCATTCCCCGTGGCATTTTATAATGGCCCACTATGAGAAAATTATCCCGTTAACGTTACCTGCTTTTTCAGCAGGTATTTTCAGTCTTGTGCAACTCGCCGCAGTGCCGCACACGTCTCCCGCTCGCCTGCATGCCTCCGTTTGAGATGCTGGAATAAATTAGTAAGTCGTGCTGCTGCTTTTAGTCGCCACAGACTTTAGACGAACATTACAGAGGATCGTGTTTTGTTGGATATTGCTGAGGATTGAGATTGCCTTTTTTGGGAATGTTGATATTTTACCTGTGTCTGAAGAGAACCTGCACGTTTACTATGAACTACGGGAGCTCAGGAAAGCAGTGGAGGTTCCATAACGTAATTAAAAAGTAAAAAAAAAAAAATCATTTTTAAATATCGTCCTAAACCATTAATTTGAATTAATTGGAAAAAACTGATTAATTGCCCAGTTCTACACTGACTGTAAGTAGAATTTGTATTTTAGAAAATCTCTGCTTCATATTCAGTTTTCACAAATTGATTTAAGAGGAAGGATTGCGTGTTGTTCGCTTCGCTTCTCGTTCACACTGTTGTTTCTGTGTCCGTGAGATGTGCTTGTTATTTTAAATTCATGACATTCTTTGGTAGCTATCATCTTAATGGCCACGCAGCCCGCAGCCCACTCCAAGTGAAGGTCTAACCCAGCCCGACTGAACATAGACTGCACATATCAGCCCAGTCATCTGTCAGCAGACTGAAAGATGAGGGCCATTGTTATTTTAAGTAACAGCAGACTTTCAATACGATCTAATGGAATGCAACTGACATTTTCCATTGTTGGCTTCACCTGAGCCATTTCACTTAAAATATTCCAAAGAAAGCGGTGTGTACTTTTTAAAAGGACATCTGCCAGAAACCCTCCTGCCAAGAGCAGAGCCAAGATATATGGGAGCTTGGAAGATGCTCAGAATGGATTAGTGCAGAGCAAATATAAACTTTGAGATCACTGCTCTCTTCTCAGAAACACCTGTGGACATCTGTACATGTCAGACGCTATGATATGGATCAACAACAGAAAACGTTACCGTTAACTTAACACAAATATAACTGTGAAAACATGAATGCAAATATTGTTTCAGGCTCGATTAATCAGCTTTGCTCAAGTGTTGAAATCGATTTATCTTCCTGGATAATTGACATTTTTTATGACTTGACATTATCTCTGTTTTCAGTCATGGCTGTCGGCCTAATCCAGCTGGAGCTCTCCTCCTTTTATCTGGATGGATAAGATAAGAGGAGAAGCTGTCCGTTAGGTTGTTGTTGAGCCTCCCCTGTGTTTCTCTGCTGATAAGTCATTGCATCACTTAGAGAGCTTTGAACATCCGCTAACCCACACATAACCGGGGTGCTTATCGGGTGACGTTATTCCAGCACACTCTCCAAACATTTGTCTATATTAGAGCCCTGTGTCGGCACCTCTCTCATTGTTTTGCATGTGTGGCATAGCCGTTTGGCGTGGCAGGAGTCGGTGCGCCCCGAGACGAGGGCGGATAGCGGCTCCCCGAGGAGGTGCATGTTGTCAGATGTTTCCCTCCCCACCCAAAGCTTGTGAGCAAATGTTTGGAGCACTCTCTGAATGGCATGTACGGCCCCCGCGGGCAAGTCACATACAGTCTGACATTTTACTGCAGAGACAGTAAATGGCAGAGTAAAACAGGGACAGACAGACAGAAAGCAGTCCCTGGCTGCTGAGCATTTGTTTGTTCTCTCCAGACACCCCCGACTGAGAGGTGTTAGTGGCATCACACATTTATCATAGTTGTCATGTTGGTCTCTCAGCTCAGATGCAACAGCAGGAAAGAAATCCTGCCGTTACCATGGGCTTGTTTGTGCTTATTTCCTAACTGAGAGTTGTGTAATTGCTCTCACGAAATCACACCCTTTTTTCTAATATATTGTTTTAAATCCCTGTTGTCAGTCATGTGGACAACAGTCCCTCCATGGGATAAAGTCAATGTGGCACATGGCCCTTACTGTGGAATGACCTGAAACAGCTGAGCAGGAGTGGGTGGTGGTGTTTTGAGCAGCGTTGCAGGCGCAACCAGAAATATCTGCTGCGTCCCTCCCAAACCTGAGTTAGCAAATGCAGCATTCCAAATAGAAAACACATGGAGGCAGAAACCTTCTCATCATATGTGCACTGACTAACAATCACAACCACCTGTTTTCCTAAGAGATAAAAGGAAACCCCTGTTGATGAGTTGGCGGAGGTCAGAGCAGAAAGTGTGGGGGGGGGGGGGGTTGTGAAGAAAGCTCAGCAGTGTTGCTAGTTGAAGGCGTTCAGAAAACAAGCTGGGTGTGACGATACAGCTCCTGAGACAGGAATCCGATTTAAACTGACACAGAGCAGGATTCAGCACAACACCACCCTGTCCTGGTTTTATCATTTCTTTTTCTCGCTCTCAGTGAGCTACAGCAAACGCCGAGGTTGAAAGGCAAACACGTTCCAGAAATGGCGATGGCATGTGCGTGCCTCAAATGTCAATAAGACGACCATGTGAAAGAACCATTGGTCATAAACTAGAAGCAGCCTCGAAGCAGTACATACTGGCCAGGAGCTCCATGTGAACATATTATAAAGGTCTCGGTGTGGAAGAGGAGCGTTGAAGGTTTTATCGATGAACTGATTTACAATCAGAGGTTCGGACGAGATTCATGAGGAGAAGAAGTTCACTGTCATTAGGGATGTTAATAATTAATCAACATTAAGAATTTTAACCGATTAATGCTATCGGTTAAACGAGACACTAGCTAAACTAAATGATGCGTTGGAGACTTTTACTGGGAAAGTGGCTGCATGTGTCCACGACAGTACGCAGTAACAGTTACTCTCTCGGTCTGGTGAACCGGGGACTCAGTTGTCTGTTTTGCTCAAACACTGAAGCTGGTGATAAATGATGGATTTAACGAGGGACGGAGTCCTCTCGTAGTTTCAGCAGGTAGATCAGCTGTTCCAGCAGCAGAACATATCGTCATTGAATCCCGACAGAAACTAAATAAAACTCACCAAAACTGTCTCGGTTAGTTAGTTAGAATATATTATTCGAATAATAATCAACTAATTCCCAGTGATTTTCTAATAGTATTTTTGCTTGGAATGCACATCCCTAGATTTAACCTGTTTGTGCATCGGCTTTTTGCTGCAGCTGGGCGGCTTGTTAGCACTTAGACTACATCACCGCTGCACGCAGCACACCGCTCCTGTCAGTTAATAATCGGTTAACGAGGGTCGGTTAGAAAAGAGATTCTAAATTAGCATCCCTAATTGTCGTCCTGTTTAGGGTAATGAGCTTTTGGGAATGATTGCTCTTCCTGAAAAGAAGACTTAAGTGGTTGTTTGTGTTTGACAAGACATCATTCCAGTGAATGTTTAGGCTACTCTGGATCAGCAGGATAATCTGCTCCGTACTGGCTGCCTGAGCTTCGGGCAGCACCAGAGGGGTTTCCTGTTTGATGATCTCTATCTGTGGTCACATGGTTCCCGAAGGGAGGGAAGTACCGCAGCAGTTCTCTCGCTCGGCGTGTTCGCTGGATACCGACCGAGCACGTCAATAGGTCAAAAGAGACCGCCATCGATCAAACATTGGGATGCTGTCAGCTTAGTGAAATAATTAGGGGTTTCATTAATGACATGGCGGAGGCATTGAACTACATGTGGCTGAGCCACTGTCGCTCCGAAAGGAAAAAGCTGGAGGCTGATCTCCCGCTGAGAGTCATAACCAGATAATCGCTCTGGATTCATCTTTTGTTTACCAGGCTGTAACAAAAGGGCAATTACTGTCTAAAAATAGCCACGAGGCAGCGTCATCTGACAACCTCAGGTGTTTGATCATTAAAAACATCTACTGTTGTAATGATTGTAGGCAAAACTCAGATACAGAAACTCAGAAACATCTCAAACAACTTCATGGTTTTTTTTTTCTGTTACTGAAACTTTTTATTTATATGTGAATGATAATAACAACTAAAATGGAAATAAATTACCAGTTCAGCTCAGCCCGATGATGTCGGGCCGCAGAGGGATTTTAAAGGACTAATAATGACACAGGTGAGCCTCAATACCAAACTGAAATATTAAACTCTAAAGGTAGCCTGTGTCTGGCTAAAAGCATTCTGAAACAACTGACAGGCTTTTAACTTTCCTTTCTGACAGAGTTTCAGTAATGAAATAAAGAAATAAAATAGGGAGGATGTTGAGGATTAAAAAACGACTTTAAAGACATTTCTTGGCAAGAGGAAAATATGAGTGCAACAATCCTTTTGACCTCAGAAATTAGATCTGGAGTCTTTAAATCCCTGTTTTTTGTAAATCTTATTGTCTGGGTTATATTGGAAGAACCAGTGAAAAGGAGTTTGACTCATTTCATGACTCATGGCCACGATAATAAGAAGATAACGGGGTGATCACAAACATAACTGTGTAGATGCGTTACCTTGGAGACTAGACTCCATCAGCTCTCCACCTGCTCCGACCGTACAGCCTCTCAGCACAGGTCGACGGAGCTGAGGAATAATGACTTTTGGCTGGTTGTGAGTGCAGATTTTTGGGGAGTTTCCTGCTCTGCGTCATTGCCTTGGAACAAGATTACAGGGTGTTTTTTTCATGGGTTTTTTAGAGTGATAACAGAGCGTGTAGAGATCTCATTTGAGGAGCTGTAACATGTGATCGATAGCAGAGCTGCAAATAACGTTGGTTTTTTCCACCCACTAGTTCAAGAACTCTCTCTGTTAATCAGGAGCAGTGGTGCTGCTTGAAGCTCATTTCCTTTTCTTACATCTGGTAGCCTGTAATTAGGAGGTTTCCACACCTCCATCCACCCCTCCAGGTTCATGTCAGCCTGCAATATGCTAATGTGGAGGTATACGGGATGTGGATGCACCTGTCAGACATCTGACTATCAACATATTTTTTTAAAACGCAACTAGGGATGTTAATAATTATTAATTAACCGTTAACCGACATTAAGAATTTTATTTATTTATTTATTTATTTATTTATTTATTTATTTATGTATTTATACTAGGTAGAATTACTGGGGAGTCATGGGTTTTAATATATTATGATAGTTCTTTTAATACCTGATGCTTTTACACTGCTTTTATTCTGCTAATCATCCTGTCATCCACTCAGTTTTTATTCTGCTGCACTATTTCACTTTCACTACTTCACGCTGTGTTATGTTCTATGTTATGTGAGTCTGTGTTTGCACCCTGGTCCGTGAGCAACGACATTTCGTTTTAGCCGTGTACTTTGTATCTGGAAAAATGACAATAAAGTTGAACTTGACTTGACTTGACTTAACCGATTAATGCTATCGGTTAAACGGTTAAAAGAAATATTAAAAATTAATTAAAAAGCTGAGCAAAACTCACAATACCTTATCCACCTTAACAGTCCACCTTAAGTGAGTCTGAGCCAGTGTTGCAGAAAAAATGTCTAAATTAACATCTCTACATGCAACATCTAGTTTCTAAAAACCTTTCGGCCCATGCAGCGTGTCCATGTTTGTAACCAGGCTGTGTGACAGGAGGCCGAGCTAACGGTTTGAGGTAAATTCAGCCAGAGACACTAAATGTCAGACAGAGGACTTCATGTGAGTTATTGGCATCTTCTGGGAGGCAGTGCAAAATGGGTTCAAAACGGCACAGCATAGAAATGATAGATGTGGGCTCGGTCCGTGAGCGAGACCTGGACCTTGATGCTCTCAACTTAAAAATAAATACGAGGAAATTATTTATTACATGCTGGCAAGCTTGGCGTTTTTGACTCAGCAAGCACTGAGTTTAGGGATGACAATTCAAGTCCTAAAATGTATCCCTTCTAATTGAAAACCTTTTCTTAGTGGTTAGAAATCACATTCACTACTGAGGTACAATGAGGTAAAAGATCAGCATCATCTGCAGTCATTCCTAACACTATCTCAAGTTCAGCTTAAAATAATATAGGACACAGCTGACTGAATTAGATTTGGGTTTGAATGAGTTTGCAGCCTCGGCCTGCTCTGTTAGATTCTCGAGTATTTCCAACCTAATGGAATTCAAATGTCACTTTGACTATTTGTGAGTCACAAGACATTACACTTAAGAGCTCAGGAAGCCTTCCTGCAGTATGTGACCCAAAAGATATATTGTCTTGGACTTCTTCCATTAAAGGAATAGTTCAACATCTACTGTAGGGAAATTTACTTATTCTTATTATGGCATGGAAGATTGATAGCACTCTCATTACTGTTCATATGAAGCTACAGCCACCAACTGATTAGCTTAGCTTAGCTTAGCACTGATACTGTAAACATAAAGACACAGCTAACCTGGCTCCAATCTCTAAACTCATTGGCTGTCAATCTGGCGATGATTTAGCCTATTTCTATAACGGATATCCGGGCCAATACTTCCTCTTCAGTGCTCCGATCACTGTTTACAGACTGATTAGCAATTGAGAATGGAGTTGGAGTTGGGAGACGACATCTACGACCCGATTGTCTCCAATTAGCCAAGCTAATAAAAAGCTAAATCAACATCAGACAGTAGCCGATGGGTTTCCAGATTGCTTTTCGGCCAATGCAACATGGACTGTTTACCTGCATGCAACCAAAGCCCACTCAAACGTGATAGGTCAATACTACCGTCGGCTCTAGTCTGCCCGTGTCAAAGGTTTTTTTCCTCCGATATTGAAACATGCTGAATTGGCGGCGGCACCCATCGGTGAGAGAAATCACTCAGCTTAAACGAATCAGTGCACGAGAAGAGAAACAGAAGTGAGGAAAGCAAGCTACAAGTAAAGTCAACGTATCATAACAACGGCTTGTATATCCGCCGTCCTCGGTCTTCCTGTTTCCCTTTTTGAATGATGAATACAGACTATCACCACCTGCTGGTGTGGAGAGTTATTTTCTCTCACGCAGGTGCAGAACGTACGTGGTAGTTGGCCGTCGGCTGTCGTCTTTGCGGTGTGTTCGAGTGCAACTTGTCGGCCAAAACAAAGGCCATGTGAGGCGACGCAAAAGGCGCCGCTAGTTCTCTGATGTCGGGTTGATGTGTCTGGACCTTTAAGCTTGTTTGATGGACTATTTCTTACCTGGGATCTTTAACTCTTCCTTCAAACTAGTAGTGAGTATGAGAGTAGACAGACTGTATGATCTAAAGCTCTGCTGGAGTAGAGAGCCCACCAGTACTGTCAGGAGTACCGAGTGCATTCAGCTGACTGGACAGATCGAGTTGGCAGATTGTAACCAGACCATATGGTGTGAAGGCTATCCCTTCTGGGCTACTGAGTGCTAAATATGTTGAGATTGAACTGGAATTAATAGCACTATTATGCTATTTTAGAGCTTGCCAAAATATCTTTTGGTCGAGAGTAACCCATTGATCCGAACGGTATCGATCTTTTACACCAACAGCTTTTAGGTCAAATGGTGAAAAAGTTCCCGTCAACGAGATGATCACGAAGACCTTCAACCTCGTGTTCCTCCTCTGCGTCCACACTGTGTGAAGGACTGTGCTCGTTCAAAGTATTACTGGATGAAACAGGAATAAATAGTTAAAGAGAGCTGATATGTTGGAGCATTAATGGAATTTCTTGATTCTGTCAGAAAAGATCACGAGTGCCCGTATCGTCTGCGTGCTTTTTATGCTTTGCCGTGAATCACGTTGGGAGGAGAAGCTCAGCACACACAGCGCTGTTGCCACATGTGTGTGAGGGCATACTTGGGGTAAGTGAGTGCCTCAGATATTTGTCAGGATGCCAGACATAGGCGACGAGTTTGTAATGCGGTTGCTGGCCCCCCTGTCTGAGCTCCAATAGAGGGGGGGGCTTCGCATGTGGGTCGGCTTAGTTTCTGCGGTATAGAGAGCAACAGAGGGGAAAGAGGAGAAAGCAATTTGGGTGGATTTCATCGTGACTCAGTGGTTTGTCAGGAGTTTGTCATCGTTGTAACAGTCACTCAAAATGGCCAGGCTGAAGCCTCAAAGCTGATCAGAGACGGAAGTATTAAGTTGTGACTGTCCCGTACTTTTAGCTTCAAAACCCTCATGGAGACTTTTAGTGAACTGTTGACATCGACTGCAAACACTAAACAGCAGCACTTAAAGCTGCAGTAGGCAGAATGTTTTTGGCATCATTGGACAAAAATTCCATAATAACCTCTAAGCATATTGTAATTCAAGTGTTCAGAGAGACTTCTGCACCTCCTCATGGCTCTGTTTTCAGGCTTAAAAAAAACCGGAAATCTTGCAAAATCTCTGGCGATCAAACGTGACTTTAGTGTAAACAAACATGGCGGACGACGGGCAGGAAGAATTAGCGATGTTAGTTTTGACTTTGTAGTGAATATTGGTGAAGGATCGATGGGTGAATTTGGTCCTCCATTTTCGAGCTCCATCTTACTACGACTTTATGCTTCAGGATATCCCATCGTAAATATTCAACATGTTTAATATTTATTTACGATTTGAGATGGATGCAGCCAGGATGGACTTCCAAGCCGATCGGGGGATTTAAAAAACACTCTTATTAACATACGTCACACCACAGGAACATCTGGAAAGATCGTCTTTAAAAGCATCTGAATTGTCGGGAGGAATCGGGCCGAAAATCGGCTTGATTCTCGTGTAGTGTGTGCCGGCCCCATGTACTGAGGTTGAGTCCTTGCCACGGATAACTATCAAAGTCACCATCAATAAAGTCAAAAAATAATCTTTAAATAAAACAGCAGCGCTTAGAGGAGCATCGTGTTTTAAATGTATTTTTAAATACTGAACTCTGTATCGACCTAAATGATGGAAAACAAGACCAGAGGAAGAAATTACGTAGAAACGGAGGGTGAGCCGGTGAATATTCCACAGCCCTTCTGTGTTCAGGGATTTCCTGAATCTTTTGCCATTAAGATTGTAATTAAACTTAATTGTCTCTTTCTCAACACATCCTGTAAAGAGAGCAGAGTCATTCCCAAAATGACCACGTTATCTACTCTAAGACTGCTCCGCTTTCCAAGTCAGATGAATATATTTATACAATGGTCATTATCAGAGCTTAAAAGATAACCTTAAAAAAAAAAAACCCGTCTTCTTCACTGAGCCATAATGATCACAGAGCTTTATTATGGGATTTTCCAAAATTTAAAACTATCCACGCTGTGTGGACAGATGCCAAAACAATCACTAATACAGTTAGATATATTTTAACAAGGTTAACATTCTAGTTTAAACAAGAACAAACACCTCCGTCTCTCCACTCCAGATACCCAAATGAAAAACTCGCGATTATTCGCAAGTGAATCACACATTTTTTATCTGTCAAAATGTACCTCAAAGGGAGATTTGTCAAGTATTTAATCCTCTTATCAACATGGGAGTGGACAAATATGCTGCTTTATGCAAATGTATGTATATAGTTATTATTGTAAATCAATGAACAACACAAAACAATAACAGATATTGTCCAGAAACCCTCACAGGTTCTGCATTTAGCATAAAACAATATGCTCAGATCATAACATGGCAAACTGCAGCCCAACAGGCAACAACAGCTGTCAGTGTGTCAGTGTGCTGACTTCACTATGACTTGCCCCAAACTGCATGTGATTATCATAAAGTGGGCATGTCTGTAAAGGGGAGACTCGTGGGTACCCATAGAACCCATTTACATTCACATATCTGGAGGTCAGAGGTCAAGGGACCCCTTTGGAAATGGCCATGACAGTTTTTCCTCGCCAAAATTTAGCGTAATAATGCAGCGTCATTTAGCGACCAGCTAGTCTGACCTGGTTGGTACCGATGGATTCATCAGGTTTTATAGTTTCATATGATACCAGTATCTTCACTCTAGCTTTAAAACTGAATCCGCTACAACCTCAGAAAGATTGATTGTGTTAATGCGTTAAAGAAATTAGTGGCAGGGATCAGAAACATTGCTAAGACACAATTGTACCTTGTAGTTCAGGTGTTCTTTACCACTTTCTTAGTTGCCGTCTACTTCTCACTCGCTCGTGTAGAAACAAAGCCAAACCTCAAAGTTATATCCTCGAACCCAAGAATACACGGAGCACAGATGTGCAGTTCCTAAAATATTCAGCATACAAAAGCAAAGAGCCAACAAATAATTTATTGAGAAAATAAAAAAACAACAGCAGAAAACACGAGAACAAAAGCCATTTAGTCGGCGGGGGTAAAGTTTACGGTGTGTGTGCCTTTTTGTGAGTGGTGAACAAGAGGAAACATACAGCAGGCCACCAACCGCTGCACTCACCGCACTCCACCCCGAAGATCAACTCCCTCTTTTATATCTGGAAAGATCTGGTTTGAGCAAGAACAATGATCTTATGATTTCATGAGCTTTCCAGCACGCTTTCAGAGGGAATCTGTTTCTCCGTGCTGAGGAGTGTCTCTGAAAAGCCTCCGTCCAGCAGCCAGCGTTCGATGTAATGAATCCCCCTCTTACACCCCCCCCCACCCCTGCGTCCTTCCCTTCCCTCGCCGAGGATCGCTCATGCAGAACTGAGCGACTGTACGGTTTTATCTCAGATCATCAACACTCATGATCATCAGCGTTCACATCTGTGGGCGGCTTCCTTTGGGGCAGTTGTTAGCGTGGTAACCTTGTTCAGAGAGAAGCTCTGCAGTGAGGGGGATGAGCTCTGAAGGACTGCAGCGATGTGCTGCTATCAGAGTTAAAGGTTTCAGTCACATCACCGTACACCGATCCTTAAGAATGGGACTTACTGTATGCCTGCTCTCCTATACCGTTCCCCTGTCAGCGTTGAGATGGATGCATTGAAGCAGATTGAGCCTGGCGTCTTGCCAATCAGTGGTAGTCACTGCTTATCAGGGCCGGGCCTGCTGAGCACACTTCCACAGGATTCAGTCTGGATACTCCTTACTGGAGGCAACAGGCTGACTAGTTTCTAATAGATGGAATATTCTGCTCGCTGTGACTCATTTGTAATTAGGCTATTTTTTCCTCCACCCAGCTGAATCAGTCCACATTTATGCTGCACGTAAAGCAGCAAAATCTCCTTGATTTGGGCAGAGATACTCTCCATGAGGTTAGGATATCCTGACTGGATCAAGATGTGTGCAGGTTTTTGTATTTGCATGTAAATCGGGTCTGAAATTCACCTTTTTTTAACCGCCTGTTACTGTGGCAGGCAAGTATTTATTTTATCTGCCACTTGTGAAATCTAAATGAAGGAATAACATTTTAGATCTGATGTCATTTAAAGGGACTCTATGGAAGAATCAGAAATTGCTTGTTAAAGTTAAGTCCAGTAGCTCACGCTCGTGCTCGTGCTCGCACTACGTAGACGTGAACGAGCATTGTTTGCGTTAGCGGACTCCATTTCTAACGGAACGTTAGCTATGGTTGCACACTGTTAGCCCCTGTTAGCGGAACTGAAAATAAAGGCACTCACGAGCATGCATGAAATCACATCTCTCAGATTTTTCACATTAAAAGTCTGCAGGCTGATAGAGGAAAAACCGAGAATGTTGCAGAAGGTCTCATGTTTTAAGTTAGGTTACGACCTGTTCACACGTTGGCAATAAAAAAACGTTTATACGTGTAAAAACTTACATACAGTCCCTTTAATGTTCGATATATTATACACAAAAAAAAACATTACTGTACAGTACTTTGTTCTTGTCATTGTATAAAAACACACAATTCAAATGATTAGGAAATAAAGGATTGAATTTTATTTAAATATTTGCTTTGATTAAAACAAATCTAGGCATTAGTGGTGTTAATGATGTATTATAAGCTGCTCAGAGTTAAACAGGCCATAATTCTCCATTATCTATTTTATATTGCTGTGAAAACATCTCCTTTGAAACAACTGGATTTATTCAAGTTTCTCCCCAAACTTACAGTTTGAACACATCGTGATAAAGATAGAATTTACATTAATTTTTTACTGAACAGAGCCTGAACGCACCATAATGCAACTCAATGGAACCTCCGTTAACGTTAGTAGCTCTGTTATGCTGCCCACCGGCTGCTAACAGCTAACATCACTAACTCTCCTCCTGTTGATTTCAACACGGATTTGTTGTTTGTTGGAAAAATAGTGTGCGTCCCCTCAGGTTTAGTAGTATCGCCATGCTTTTGAGTGCTTTTTTTCTCTCCGCCACGGCTCCGGTCCCAAAGAAACTGAAACATAATACAGCGTGCGTATGGCGTTACGTCATTGTGCAGCATAACTGTCGGAAAGCATCGATAAGAGGAATTGATAGTCACGGAGGCATGAGATGCCGAGGAATCAGACAACTAGGAACCGGTTCTCAACAGGAACAGGTTCTCTCAAAGTGTCGGATGGCCTGATGATTTTACCCGCATTTGGCGGGTGGCGGGTGCTAATTTCAGACACCAGAAAGTGCATTATAACGAATGTGCTTTGTAAAAAATATCCCTGCATTCTTCACCAAAAATATTCAATTGAAAAATGTTTTTTTTCTCTCATTATTTTCATGTGTGCGTGGGATTAAAAAAAAAAGACGTAGTATTGTGTGTAAACAGAGCAGTGCACGTACAACATGCTCACAGAGCAGTTGTGTTTGAGGCGAGCAGAGACAGCAGGTGATGAGGTCGCCAGCTGTCCTCTTACCATGAACGCACTTTGGAACTTAGCCATTGTTTCCCGTACCAGTAAGTGGCAGCGTGACCGCGTACAGCACACCTTTACTTCCTGTGTGTGACCGTATACACGGTGACACAGCTTCCTGTTGCAGCCTGCTAACAGAACGGGAGGACGTGACGTGTTCGGTCGTTCGTCTGTCTGACGCTTCTGTCTGGTATTTCCCACGGAAACCCGTCAAGGATTCCTCCCCGAGCAGGTGATGGAAGTGCGGCTCCAGCGGAGCGGGGGGGAGGGGGGGGGGGTCAGCAGCAGGAGCCTCAGATGGTTTCCCTCCCCAGCTGTTGTTTAAGCAACATTCCCTCTCCCACAGCTCAGCCAGCCTGTGCAAACTATTTGAGTCCAGAGTATGCCTTTATGCACATTTGTTGTTTGAGGGCGCTGCTTGTTGGCAAATTCCTGCTTTGGAAATTGCACACTGTGATGTCTCAATATTTATTTTTGTTTTTTTTTTAACATGGAGGCACACAATGTTCATAAACAACTGTCTCTTTAAATGAGTAACAGTCATGATTTATGTCGTGAGTCTTGCAAAATGGAATTTGGAAGTCTGTTTTCAATATGTGGCTCATGAGCCGGCGTCTCCACCCTTTTAATAGGATAGAGTTATATCAGAGATTGGAATGAACACTTTTATCTTTATATTGTTCGAATTCTGTGTCGTTTTAGTAAACATTAGATAATTAATGACTCAAATACAAACTTGTGGTTAAAATAAGACAATACTAACAATGAATAATTGCTGGTTGTGTGATGTACTTATTCCACCACAAGTTTGCACATCAACCAGAAAGTTGTGTCTCTGTCTCTAAATAATCATGACCATGTGCCGTTACTTTCTCCATTGAAAGTGTAAAAAACCGTGGGTGCATTAAGTGACCCGTGCCCCCCCCCGCCCCCCCCCCACCACGCCTGCCTGTCAAAGCTCATTTCACCTGTGACCAGTCATCCACCACACAGTCACACACACTTTTGGCGACCTCACATTCTGCACTCCTCTTCATGTACTCCACATTAGTGCTTACTAAGGAACAATGAAAACAGTCAGAAGTGCTTCCCACAGCGTTTATACAACATGCAGAGACCAGTTGGCGTAGTTTGTGAGGGGTTTGCTTTTAAAGGAAATCTTTGTCGAAGGCTAAATCTTTGCAGCGGTAACGTGGTCGACCCTGTGACCGTCAGCAGGCACTCCCTTTTCTCTGGTATTGTACGTATGAAACTGAAAGCAACAATCAGAGTACACTTCTCTAAAACTCTCCTTTTACCTTGTATGTCCTTAAACAACTTCTGGAGTTTTTCAATTAGGATTGATAGTCAGATTTAGAACACTATCGGCTTTTAATGCTGGAGACTATTACTGATTACAGCCTATGGTTTGTGGAAAACTGTTAAATCAAATGGCATGTGTGTGCTATATATATATTATATATTATATATTCTCAATATGCATATACATTGACTACATTCCTGTTTATATTACACACTAATTTCTGGTATCATATGAAACTAGTAAACCTGATGAATCCATCGGTACAAACCATGTCAGGCTAGATAGTCGCGATGGAGGCTAAATGATGCTACATTATTACACTAAATTTAGGCGAGGAAAAACTGTCATGTCCATTCTCAAAGGGGTCCCTTGACCTCTGACCTCCAGATATATGAATGTAAATGGGTTCTATGGGTACCCACGAGTCTCCCCTTTACAGACATGCCCACTTTATGATAATCACATGCAGTTTGGGGCAAGTCATAGTGAAGTCAGCACACTGACACACTGACAGCTGTTGTTGCCTGTTGGGCTGCAGTTTGCCATGTTATGATCTGAGCATATTGTTTTATGCTAAATGCAGAACCTGTGAGGGTTTCTGGACAATATCTGTCATTGTTTTGTGTTGTTAACTGATTTACAATAATAGATATATACATTCATCTGCATAAAGCAGCATATTTGTCCACTCCCATGTTGATAAGAGGATTAAATACATGACAAATCTCCCTTTAAGGTTCATTTAGAACAGTTTTGAATTGATGTGCATACAGTATGATAATGAAAGATCTTGAAACTTGGTCCTTATAGGACATAAATAGATTGAAGCTGCAGTGGGTAGAAATGGAACAAATGTGATTAAAAAAAGGTTATTTTTATAAAACGGTCACTATATCCTGACAGTAGTACATGAGACAGGTAATCTGAAAAAAATCATGTTCCTCCGGTGTCCTCCGGTGCTCCTAACGGCATCTGCAGGATTTCACAGTCAGGAGGAAAACAAGCAGTCAGAGCTGATCTGGAGTCTGCCGTCTCTGAGCAGCTGTCAATCACTCACCAACTCTGATCAAACGGTCAAACTAGGCAGCGCTGATCAGATATGAATCAATATTCTGTTACTGTAATGACTATTTCTCTCCTCAGATGTTCTCAGAAACATCTTGTAGTTACTGTTTAGCTGTAAAATGAGAAAGTTTGTGACCCGGCAGCGATGTTGAGATCTGTTGAGGAAATACCAAGCACCGCCCACCAGCAGGAGCACAGCCAATAGGAACGCTCTCTCTCTCTTTAATGACCTGTGATTGGTTAGATTTTCTAAAGCCTGAAATCAGAGCCATGAGGACGTGCAGAAGTCTCTCAGAACACTTGAATTACAATATGCTGAAAGGTTATTATGGATTTTTTTGCCCAACGATGCCAAAAACATTCTGCCTACTGAAGCTTTACTTAAAGAATTACGAGCCGTCTGTTGTAATAAATAAGAGCTCTAATAACCTGGGACAGAGAGGCTTTCTGAAATATCGTCTCCATCAGTGATCAGACGTGCATCATGTGAATCTAACAGACTTTCCAGTATTCAGACTTCCACCACACAAGATAGCTTTTGTTCCAGAGTGAAAACAAAGGCCGGTTAATAGAGCGGTCTGTGGGACGCCACTGTTGTAAGAGTAGACGTTTAGAAACACTGGGATCTGTCCCGGTCCTGCTGTTTCAGAGCTGATAGCATCTTGATGACTGAGCTGAACGCTGCTGGGAGGCCCTATTATGAAGACTTTATAAGCTTCCTGCTTCCATCTCACACATTTACGCTCCTGAGTGCCAGAAATGTGCGACTACGCAGCTCAAGACATGAGTGCATCTCCTGTTGTGTGTGTTTAATGCACTGTTACATTCGTCTGTTGGCATTCGTGCGTAGTTGGTTAGTTGTCAGTTAGTGACAATGAGCCTGGATGAGACGACTCCCAGTGCAAACAAAAACACTCTGTAGAGATGTGCATGTTGGGGGGGGATATATAACTCATGAAAACAGTTCAAAATAAGAGTCAGCAGAGTTGTATATAAAGTTAGTGCCTCCCTAAAGGCACCCTTTCAGTTCAGCTCTTTTCATCCCACAGCGGGCATCCTTGGAGCACGCAGGAAGTGAGGCAGATTAAACCTTTTGGACCTGCTAAGTCAACACGTCTCTGCTGCGCCGTGTTGTATTATTGTTCGGTTGTCAGTCGAGCCTTAGCTCATCGTGGTTGGCTACGCTCGCCGTCCACGCACTCAACAATGAGCGCTTATCTCTGCAGCCTGTGGCGGAGTGGCTCATCTCTCTCTCTGTCAGTGTGCGCCAGCCAAACGAGCATTATTAGGTAAAGGAAGTGCTGGCTGGTCAAAAAAAAAAAAAATGTTAATATCCCAGCATCCAGATTAGCCTGATGTCTGCAGATGTGAGTGTTTCCAGATCTTTATATGATGTAGAGGAATTATTGGTTAATCCGTGGTGGCGTGCTGGTGGAAAGCTTTAGAAAAGGGTGAATATTCCTGTTGAGGATTGAGTGTGTGTGTGTGTGTGTGTGTGTGTGTGTGTGTGTGTAGTGTGTGTTTGCGGGTTGTGGGGGAGGTTTTGGCGTGTCTGGTTGAAAGGACAGGCAGCAGACTGTGATCCAGGGATTTTCCACCGTGTATTATTATCTGACCAGTTCATTGTTGACTCACAGAGAGGATATATAGGTTAGTGCACGGGAGCAATAGTCACATATAAAACTCTGCTCTGGTGATCGGTTCAAAATGGCGTCGCTATCAGTGGACTCGTGGAATCATTGGAATAATAATACTACCCATAAGCCACCGGGGTAGCCGTACAAACGTTTATTTTCATCGTGCTTGAAAAAGGCCTGTGTGGAAATTGCATTCCTAATTAGGATTAAGGAAGGGGTCAGGCAGCCTGGACTAGAATGTGAAGCATTTGCAGCGAGCGCTGCTGAAGCCATCTGTGCAGAGTGTGGTGAGGAGCTAATTCTGGCACTGAGTGTGGCGTGATTTAACACAGATTTTTTTTTTGTGGTAGCAGCTTCAATTCAAGCTTAGGATTTGACTGCCCAAAGGACTGTTGTCGTGAATTGAATTAGTCCCCCCCCCCCTCCTGTTAGGGCTCCTCTAAACCGACGCCATGGAGCTCCCCAATTCATTTGGACATCCAACATGTGTGGCATGTCAAATTGTTCGCATAACAGAGATGCTGCAGCAGCGGAGGCTCGCTCGCTGCTGTTTCCATCGGTTTGGACAAGGCGTTCTCACTGTCTCCCTCAAGAGGCCGACCTGGACGAGCGAAATGAGCAGCCAATTATGTGATGATGAGGAACGGTCAAGGCTTCCCTGGGTGCCGGTGAAATGAGAGCTACCGCTGCTTACACTTCTTACCTGGGAGGGATCCCATTAGCAGACAGCGGGGGGGCTCGGCTGGTGCTGACAGACACTATTAATAGTCGCTGGGCATTTGAATGCTGACCTGTTCTCACTGTGAGGGAAAGCTCATGATTAGGGATGGAGATCCTTAAAAAAATGAAGATGCCAGTACCAATACCAGTACCAGTTACCGCTAGCTGCTGGCTCAGATATCTCCGTGTGCAGCCAGGCAATACCGACTGTATGGGTTGTAGCTGCGGCTGGGTTATTTCGCTCCATACCTTAAAGGTATCGAGTACCGACACCCAGCCTTGCTCATGATTGTAAGTTATTACCTTTCATTAAACTACACTGACATCAGCTGAAGTTTCAGGACTGACAGATATCTGACATGTATCACCACTTCTAGGCTTTTTATCTCCCATCCAGCTCTTGTTTTAGATATTTATATTGACATTGTCATCGTCACCGATACAGTGAGCACACAGTATGTACTATTTTACAAGTTAATATTGAAAACATCCAACACGTTCTCGTCCCAACTCGTCATATACTGATGCTTCGTCAGACTCCTCGGCATCACTTTTTCCATCGCCCTAAACACGTGCTTAACGAACCCTCGGCGTCACTTTTCGTCACTGTAAACACGTTCTTAATGTCGTGAATTAAACAAAAACACTTGTTTAGGATTAGTGCAACAAAACCACTTCGTTAGGTTTAGGAAAAAACATGTTTAGGCTTAAAATGACTACATTTTTAGTGTTCAAATGTGACTGGAAGTCGTGAACACGGGGCCACGAACGATCAGCTGATTGTAAAGTGAAAGTGAAACGTAACGCACGGGACACGACCAGCGTTCTCCTGGATGAAAGCCTTGTGTCTGGTGAACTGGGGACTCAGTTGTCTGTTGAGCTCAAACACTGCAGCTGGTGATAAATGATGGATTTAACCTGTTTGTGCATCGGCTTTTCGTTGCAGCTGGGCGGCTCGTTAGGCACTAAAAATAGCACCGCTGCATGCGACGCACTAATCTCGTCAGATAATAATCGGTTAACGAGGGTCGGTTATCGGTTAGAAAAATAAATTAAAAATTAGCATCCCTATAGGTACCTTTTATTTAAATTCTTACATTTTGGCTTTCATGAACTCATTGCACAGGTGACAGACAGTCATGTTGCTAATAGAAATCGAGAGGAGGTGTTTCAGCAGAGAGTGCAATACTGCATCACAAATAGAACTCTATATGGAGGATCATGTTGTCCACGAGGATCTCATGATTAGAATAGATTTAGGTCTACACGTCCTCAGCGTACGTGGTCGACGGTTATCGTGTCCTCAGTCACAATACCCGTCGACCTCGGCCCTGTTTAATTAAGCATTCATTCACTGCTGCTGCTTGAAACTGTGTCACAAAAACAAAGGCCTCCATTGGCATGCACGGCTGCTGGGAACACGAGGCAGCGTGACCCCCCCAAACAACAGAACTACAGTGTTTTTATACAGCAGTCGGGATCTGATGATCTTTATCTGACGATCATTGGAGATCTTTCAGTGAATATCAGTTCCTACTAAATGCATCATTGTCCAGCATGAGAGGCTTAAGAACAGGAGCATCATAGTTTAAGGTGACAACATTTCTTCATAATGTGCATCAGCAGTAATGTTGCAGCATGCGATATAATAGTAAAGGGATTCAAATAATTATAATTATAAAACATCATATAATATAAACAATGATATAATTCAGTGTCTATCATTTAGACTTACAACTGATCCATCTGTTTTATGACTGATATGAATTAATGTGCTTACAGGGTTTATATAAACACCGCACATTAATAACACTACATGTATGTTTTCTTATATTTTCCGGCAACAAATATTCAATTCAATGTAAAATAATGAATCGTGTGTGACGTGCTCTCAGGAGACAGGAAGTCAGGAGACAGGAGTCCACCTTTCAAGATATTTTTTTATGCGAACTGCAATTTCCTGTTGTAATTTTATTAGGAATAAAAGGCCTGAATGGGAAATAGACAAACTTAACTTATTCATTCAGGAGATAAAGAAGTAAGATCTGAGTCTTGTGAGAACAGTTTAAAAGTTCAGTGGGATTTTAGACATATATACCCAACTCATGGCATCGCGGCCAGTGAAAGGCACTTTGTGCGAGGTGGAAGAGTAAAAGTTGCTTTCCCTACTCTCTGGTCCGGTCCTGTGAGCGAGTCGTACTTAGCTTGAGGTCAAAGTGAGCTCGGGCCAGATGCAGACGCTAACACTGACACAAAGTGACAGGTTCCCAGGCATTCAGTGACACCATCGGCTCCTCCCTTACCCCCCCCCCCCCTCCCTCCGTCCTCTCATTGGCTCAGGCCGAGTCTTTGACCCTGCCTAGATCAGAGGGCTCACCAGCGGTACGGCACATGGGTCGCCCCGGCCTCACCGGGCTCACGGATCAGGGCCTGCGGTGGCCTGCTATGTAAATGCAGAATAAATGAATACACAAGCAGCCGCTGTGGGGGGAGCTGAACCGAGTCTGAGTACACCTGCAAAAGATAGGATGCATTTGAATGAACTCCTGATACCCGGAAACAACTTTTAGTCAGACAGAATGAGTTTATCCACCAGGGGTCGAATGGTTGGTGGGGGGGGGGGTCTGTCTGGGACATCACAACTGTGAGTCTTCTAAGCTTAATTTAATTAAAAAGCAGCCTTTTAGATGATAAAAGATGATGCTGATTATTCACTTAGCATTCTGAACACAATGTTTGTCTGACCACTTTCATCTCTGACCATTAGAAGTCTGCAGGCTTTATGCTACTTGGCCACAGGAAGAGACTCTAACGTCTGTTCTGTAAATATGAAGCTATCGTGAGCAGCTTAGCAGTTAGCATAGTTAGCATAGCACAGAATGCTAACAGAATCAATATTTTTACTTCATCTGAGTCTATGTGGAGGTAGGAGGAAGTTACCGTTTTTATTGTGGTAGTCTTAGTAACGTGAAGTCATATCCGTTCCGTATCCGTCAACCAAAACAAACCTCAGGAAGTATAAAACGTTGGAGGGTCGTCGTGGATACGACCTGCACCCTCACATGTTAAATCCAACGTGGTAAACACTACACATCCAGTAAAGGATGGAAACACTTTGGGTTTCACACATTGCAGGAAAAGCAGAGCTAGACATCACGTCTAAAGCTGCATGCTAACTCTGTCACGGACAGGAAACGTTATCGTATCGCGGTAACGTGGCGGTCGAGTCGGCCGTCGCTCTCGTCTCCGTGGTCAAATGGGCCGACGCTACAACTGTAGAGCACCCATATACTGACATTTATGTTAAATGCATTGAAACGGCCCCGATGGAGCTGACCATGGATGGATAAAGAGAACGGAGCTGACGGGAGAGCTAGAGACGGACTTGGAGAAGTTAGAGGAAGTAGACACGTGGGACTACGTCCGCTTTTCAAAATAAGGTGTTAACAAAGGGAACTTTATATACAAAATACATCTATGGAAATAAGATTGATTGGATTATATTCACCAGAAGTATAAAACATTACATGTCCCTTATACATTCAAAAGAAAATACCACTAATCTGTGAGGGAAATGTCTTTATTAAATTAGGCTTCCTGCTAAAGTATCTCAACTTCATCATCATCATCACAGCACGCAGGTTTTGGTTGCTAAGTAATGGCAGGCGCGACAGGAGACATGTGAACGACCCCTAACACCTTATATCGCATTTGTTTAATCTGTACAAAAACCGAAGCGTTAAAGTTATTTTTCCAAAATGTCAGACTATTCCCGAATAGTTAGTTTGCTAATATTCTGTTAAATAATCAATATTTTTTAGTGATTTATGTTTACCAGTCACATGAAATGGGAAAGCTGTGAACTCTCTCTCTCTCTCGGCCTTTCCAGGAAACTTATCAAACTATGACCCAAATACCGCCGTGCTGTACGTGCTCCACTTCACCCCCGTTCAGCATGTGATGCGTTTATGCGTATAGGTTTTATATAGCTGCGTGTTTTACATAGACTTGACAAGCTGCTCTGAGTCCATCCGTTTATTCGCTCTAACGTGGTGACATTTGCTCGGCAGCTGAAGGAGCATCTGATGCATTTATATTTTAGAGACAAGTTCAACATCTCTACATGTGCATTTCCCTCGACTTTTATCCTTCTGACACATTTCTGGATGTTTTCACACAGATAGACGGTTCTCCCAGAGGCTCTTTAAGTCGTGTAATAGATAAAGTCTACTAAACGCTCGTGTCTTTTGTAGTTCAGCTCAAGCTCAGAGGAACAAACGTCTGTAGTTGAAGGTTTTAATTATGTAATGAAAAAAAAAGAACTAAATTGTTTTTCTCTAACCAGTCGAAGGGGGGATTTCCCGAGTCGATCAGATAAAGAGATTTACTCAGCCGGAGATCTTACCATGTTTTATTTGAGCTCATAAATAGTTTGTCTGCGGTAATCTGAAATATCCATGAGTTTCGACAGAGCTGTCACAACATAGCGACGCCGGAGAGGTAAAAGTAGGTGTGAGTCGGGAGAGGAAAGTTGAAGGATGGGAAGAGTCCGACGATGGTGGATGACCACAGCTGTGACAATACAACCTGGAGGTCGTTCTCCCCGCCAGCTCAGCCCTAAACCTCGCTGTCATTGTGTCACAAGCTTACCGTTTTCTCGGAAGACCTCCTGTTTAGTCACTTTCTACCAGAACAGGTGGGATCCTGTCTATAGCGTTGGTAACCATTGGGGGGGGGGACAGCAAGCAAGACAGAGAAATAATCCAGTTACTATGGAAATATCACCAATATTTCTGTGAGAGCTGGAGCAGCGGAGCACGCTTTGTCTAGGATCTAGCTGTAATCGTCTCTCAGAAAGAAGCTTATGGTAATATGTGATGCTCTTATGAATTAATTTATCAGGCTTTGTGTCCCAGCTGACATCATAGACTTTTATCAAATGGAAATTAGCCTTCTCCTGGCTCGGCTATATTGTGCTTATAGGACTCGCATTAGACTTTCTGAGCGCTGTGACGAGAAAGTCAGCGGTCGTGTGTGTGTGGTGGCAAAACCTCCAACATAAACATTTAAAAGATGTTCTGTGTGCAGAGACTCAGACTTAAAGAGAGGCACAAACCCCACAGGAGACCCGGCAACCTCGAAACACATCATCAACTGTGAAGGTCTTTATCCATCTATCTGAGGCTCCTGCAGGAGTCATTCTCAGGGAATTTAATCACTGGAGTGATCTAATAATTAGGCCTGTCAATTGATTAAAATATTAGCATGTCCTAAGTTAGGACAGGGAGATTCATCAACCTCCTTCGCAACAATCTAGGTAACTCATTAAAACAATTTGTGATTTTTAGGTTGTAGCGTCTCAGTTTTAAAACTAGATAGAAGAGATACTGGTATCATATGAAGCTAGAGAACCTGATGAATCCATCGGTACCAACCATGTCATACTTGGAGACTAAACTTACGCTAAATTTTGGCGAGGAAAAACTGTCATGTCCATTTTCAAAGGGGTCCCTTGACCTCTGACCTCCAGATATGTGAATGTAAATGGGTTCTATGGGTACCCACGAGTCTCCCTTTTATAGACATGCCCACTTTATGATAATCACATGCCGTTTTTGGCTAAAAATATGCAGTTTTTTTGCATGCAGTGTAAATGTGTTATTTTTGCCTGTTCTAAAATGGTGTGTTTCTGGTGCGTTCTTTATCGATTTTCCTAAATTTAGATTAAAAAATCGCAATAAATGGCCTTTCTTACAGAATCATAATATATGGAATTGTTACCCCTCTGTATCATGATACGTATTGTATTGCCAGCCCTACTTTTGAGAACTATAAGTCTCATAATCACACAGATTTGCATTGCTAATGACCTGTTTGCTTGTGTTTTCTTGCTGACTTTGGTGAGCTTTTGATGTGATGAACACGTCTCTTGCCCTTTTTTTCTGGCTTTTGTAATGAAGTTTTATTCAGAGATTGTGGAGAGAACAAGCAGCGAAGGATGGTGATGTGTTACTTTGGTCTCTCCCTCAGCATTTACCTTTTTTTTTTACATTTTTCCTCCACCACACTCCTCCTCACCAGCCATATCTGCTGGCTTGTAAATTGGACCCATGGTGTTGAATACGTATCGGGGTTATCGAGGCCATGTTATTCATGTAACATTAGCTACACACGGTGAATATATAGCCCGTATGTTCTCGCGTCAGCATGCACCTGGCTCTCCACGTGTGTCTGGATGCACATGTTCATTCTGCTGAAGGTGTGATGTCCTTAATGTAGCACAGAAAATGTGTGACACACATATAGTATCTCTCGTGACGTCATCTTTATAAAATCATTTGGAGGACGCGGCCTTGGAGATGTCAGCGGTTGATGTGACCGGCTGGCAGGAGATGAGCAGCCTTTTATGGTGGACTAGGGAAGAAATTCATGGCTCAATCTGCTCTTATTAAACACTCCTCCTTCTAAAATTAAAGAATATTAGCAGCCTCATGTTTGGTCACATCAACAGCACATTTATTCACAGACTCGGCAGAGAGGCACCGTGAAGCTAAAGCAGCGCTGCGATACGTGACGAGTTTCCAAACAGCAACTGGTTGATCGTAAGTGAAACTGGGTGTGTGTGTACTTTGATGTCTGAGCCTCCAAAGGGGCGTGGGAATATTCTCCACAGGCATGAGGCGGAGATGTTCCACAGGGAATATCACTAGGTTGCTTAATTGAACTTTTCTATTTATGGCAGCGGCCTCACCTCTCTGGATTTCGGCGAACAGCGGTACAGGAAACGAGCGTGGTTTCCCCAAGGGGAACAACAGAAAAAAGGAGGGATTCATTACACAGTGCAGGCATCAGGAAATACCCAGCTCCTCTGTGCCTATTGTATTATTCAGAGATGTAAAACCTGTGGGGTTTATGAGGGCATTACACTAAGATTACAGAGAAAACCCTGCTCCCAACATGAGGACGGAGAGGAAGATTAAAAAGAACTCTGATGCAGATTGTCAGGATGGAGAAAAAATCGATTCACCTGTATCGCCATTATTTTTTATGATTTTAAAATATTATTTTTAATGACAGAATCTGTGTATTTGCTTTATCTGAGTCTATGTGGAGGTAGAAGGAAGTTACCGCTTTTACTGTGGTAGTCTGAGTAACGTGACGTCATATCCGTTCCGTATCCGTCAACCAGAACAAACCTCAGAAAGTATAAATCGTTGGAGGGTCGTCGTGGATACGACCTGCACCCTCACATGTTAAATCCAAAGTGGTAAACACTACACATCCAGTAAAGGATGGAAACACTTTGGGTTTCACACATTGCAGGAAAAGCAGAGCTAGACATCACGGCTAAAGCTGCATGCTAACTCTGTCACGGACAGGAAACGTTATCGTATCGCGGTAACGTTACGGTCGAGCCGGCCGTCGCTCTCGTCTCCGTGGTCAAATGGGCCGACGCTACAACTGTAGAGCACCCATATACTGACATTTCTGTTAAATGCATTGAAACGGCCCCGATGGAGCTGACCATGGATGGATAAAGAGAAGGAGCTGACGGGAGAGCTAGAGACCACCTTGGAGAAGTTAGAGGAAGTAGACACGTGGGACTACGTCCGCTTTTCAAAATAAGGTGTTAACAAAGGGAACTGTATATACAAAATACATCTATGGAAATAAGATTGATTGGATTATATTCATCAGAAGTATAAAACATTACATGTTCCTTATAAATTAAAAGGAAATACCACTAATCTGTGAGGGAAATGTCTTTATTCTTTGATTTTTGGGTTGCTGGATAATAAATAATTCCTGACAATGAACTGATATATTTGACTTCAGGACATCTCTGACTACCTACATGCTGAGAATCAAACATTTTACTGGATTAATTTAGATATTATCCAAAGTAAAAGTCTCTAGATGTGTATGATTCTACTTTTTCCCTTCATGGTCTAGTGTTAAAAAAAGTTAACAAAAATCGCAATAAACCGCAATATCGAATCGCAATACTTAAACATTTATTGCCAGATCTCAAACGGCAGTGTCCAACCAAGAAGGAAATAACAGAGAAGTATAACACCATACAGTATGTAGGTCACTGAGCACCTGCATGGTAACAAGGCTAATAATCTACATCGCACACATCTTACACACACACCAGGTCATGTGTGACATTAGTGTGTCGGAGAGAAAGAGTAAATAATATGTAGTTATCATCGGTACGAGAGATGAAGACCTGAGAGGCTATTCAAGAAGACAAAGACAGGATGAGGATTTGTCAGACAGTCAGAACTTCCTGAGCTCTCAACAAACTCACATCCTCTACTGGTCAGTCCAGATGTTTCATGCCCGGTTAGAAAAAGACGCAACCTTTGCTGAAAGGAAACCACGAGTCAAAATGTCACCATCACTGCTGTCAGCATCTTTACACATTACAAGATTTCTTCTGATCCACGGTCACTTCATTTGTTCATCCTCGCTTTACTTTCTGCCAGTAAATGAGGAGGAATTCAGCACTCGTTGCCTGAGAGGCTTCGCACATTAACTATTTTCATCCATCAATAATTCTCGGATAATTGATTGAATGTTTTGTCTATAAAATGATAAAAAATTTCTGAAAAATGCTTTCAAAGAGTCTTCGGTTTTGTCCGACCAACAGTCCAAAGCCCAAAGAGAATAATTTTATTATCATATAATACCGTAATAAATAGCAAATATTCATATGTGAGAGGCTGGTACAATGTACACATGTTGGCATTTAATTGATTAAGAAAATAGTTGATTCATTTCCTGTTGGTTGACTAATCAATGAATCTACTTTTCTTCCCGCTCTATGTTAGTTATGAACTATGTGGTGTCTGCTATAATATTCAGTGTTGTATAAAATACTGCTTTTTCAGTGCAAAGAGGGTGTAGGGCTGTCAATCTATTAAAATATTTAATTGCAAATGAAATTAAATAAATTGTATCTGTTCTAAATGAGCCTTAAAGGGAGATTAGTCAAGTATTTATTCCTCTTATCAACATGGGAGTGGACTAATATGCTGCTTTATGCAAATGTATGTATATATTTATTATTGTAAATCAATTAACAACACAAAACAATGTGATTATCATAAAGTGGGCATGTCTGTAAAGGGGAGACTCGTGGGTACCCATAGAACCCATTTACATTCACATATCTGGAGGTCAGAGGTCAAGGGACCCCTTTGAAAATGGACATGACAGTTTTTCCTCACCAACATTTAGTGTAACTTTGGAGCGTTATTTAACCTCCTTCATGACGATCTAGTCTGACCTGGTTGGTACCGATGGATTCATCAGGTTTTATAGTTCCATATGATGCCAGTATCTATTCTATCTAACTTTAAAACTGAGCCGCTACAACCTAAAAATCACATTTAATGAGTTAAAGAAATTAGTGCCGTTAAAACGAATTTGCGTTAACGTGTTATAATGGCGTTAACTCTGACGGCCCCACGGTGACATTTTGATCAGTGGAAAAAACATGTGTGCATTGAATGCTTCTTTCCAAACTAGAGGGTCTCTGGGATTCTTCCTGCTTCCTGGCTCGGGTTCTACCGTAGATGAAGCTCAGTCGGTGTGAGCGGGGGTTTCATGTGTTTTCCTGGACAGCTGTTTCCATGGCAGACCTCTCAAGCTTTTTATGTCTACGTCAAGCTCACTTAGGCACCTAATCTGCACTAATACTCTCCGAATTAAGGAGGAGCACAGGGACGGGGGGGCTAAACTCCATTAGCGCTGTCAGACCAGAAAAAACTGAGTGCTGCATTTAATGGAAAGTCATCGTATAAATGAATCACCTGGAATCAGTTATTGTCTACTTTGGATTCTGTTCTGATGTGTTGGACTCTCGGCATACTTGGCCTAGTTAGATTTGGTAATAAATTACACATTACATGCTGTATATTTAAAACTCACACCCTGAAGTGAGCTCTGTCATGCCTCACATACACTGGGAGAAGCAGTAAAATGCACATTTCTAAGTTAACTGACAGGGATTGTTATTGAAGAGCAGACATCTCTCCCCATCTACCTCTCAGTGTGAAGGACAGATTCACTCACTTCTCATCAGTTTGCATTTCTCTACAAGGATGTAGCTGCAGAACAAGGAGCTCACACAGCGTTTAACTCTGTGTGTTTTCCTGCATGTTAGCGCTGTGGAGAGGAAGCTAAATATGTGACTGACGGGCTTCGACTGGATCGGTGCCGCTTTGACTGTCACACTTCTGAAAAGGAGAGCAGATTCATGTCTGTGCTCCTTTATGATTCTTTGTTAAAGTTCTCAGTTAGAAAAAAAGTACTTTTTTTTTAGGTTGTCAAGAACTTTTTTTCATTCGGTGCTGTAGAGCTAAACTTATTCCACCTGGGACCGAACATGTTGTCTTTGCTGCTGCAGCACAGAATGGAATAAAGATGACAAGACAAATCAAAGGTTTTATTGAAATTAACGCGGCAGTAGGCAGAATATTTTTGGCATCATTGGGCAAAAAAATCCATATTTATTGTTACTATGACGATTCCAGAAACCAAAAATGAGTTTAATGGAGCTGGTATGACTCCTGATGTCTTGTGCTTAGAGGTAGAACAACATGCTGTCTGAGTTTTTCATCAGTCAGTGAAATCAGACAAGAAAACATCTTGGAAATGTCAAGATGTTATGACATGTAGGCTTAAACCTGCAGTAGGCAGAATATTTTTGGCATCATTGAGCAAAAATCCCATAATAACCTTTCAGCATATTGTAATCCAAATGTTAAGGGGACTGTATGTACGTTTTTACACGTATAAACGTTTTTTTAATTGTTTTTTATTGCCAACATGTGAACAGGTCGTAACCTAACTTAAAACATGAGACCTTCTGCAATATTCAGCACATAAATAAAGATGATTTTACAATGGTCAAACCTATATTGTATCTGATACAGGAATATTAATAAAGTAGGAACAAAAGATCTTTTTTATTGTGAAGCCGTAGGTGTGACCTACTTCTGACCTCCGTGCAGTCTTCTTCCTGTCAGCAGCAGCTACAAACAAGCTGTCGTCTTGTCATGATCTGCTGAAAGGCCGTTGGCTAATCAGCTTAGCCTGTCTGCTTTAGCAGGTGACCCCAGACGCTGCTGTGTGTCCACATCACAGTCTGTGGAGATCAGGTTATCTCTGTTTCAATGAGAGCTCCATACAGGACCATCTACAACACTGATCAGTAGCAGACTGCACCTACTGTACATACTGTACATGCTGTATATATTTATATACGCACCATTCAGGGTCCCTTTTCTGCTCATTTTGAGTCACTTTTTCGAGTTTCATTGTAGTCGATGTTTGACTCTTTGTAGTCGTTTTTATTCTTATTGTGGTCGTTGTTTGTCTCTTTGTGGTAATTTTTTGTCTCATTGTAGTCGTTCGACTCTTTGTAGTAATGTGTTGTCTCTTTGTGGTCGTTGTTTGTATCTTTGTGGTTGTTTTTATTGTTATTATAGTCGTTGTTTTTCTCTTTGTGGTTGTTTTTTTTGTCTTATTGTAGTCGTTGTTTGTCTCTATGTGGTCATTGTTTTGTCTCATTGTATCGTTGTTTGTCTCTTTGTGGTCATTGTTTTGTCTCATTGTAGTCGTTGTTTGTCTCTTTGTGGTCATTGTTTTGTCTCATTGTAGTCGTTGTTTGTCTCTATGTGGTCATTGTTTTGTCTCATTGTATCGTTGTTTGTCTCTTTGTGGTCATTGTTTTGTCTCATTGTAGTCGTTGTTTGTCTCTTTGTGGTCATTGTTTTGTCTCATTGTATCGTTGTTTGTATCTTTGTGGTCATTGTTTTGTCTCATTGTATCGTTGTTTGTCTATGTGGTCATTGTTTTGTCTCATTGTATCGTTGTTTGTCTCTTTGTGGTCATTGTTTTGTCTCATTGTATCGTTGTTTGTCTCTTTGTGATCGTTTTTTGTCTCATTGTAGTTGTTGTTTGTCTCTTTGTGGTCATTGTTTTGTCTCATTGTAGTCGTTGTTTGTCTCTTTGTGGTCATTGTTTTGTCTCATTGTAGTCGTTGTTTGTCTCTTTGTGGTCATTGTTTTGTCTCATTGTAGTCGTTGTTTGTCTCTATGTGGTCATTGTTTTGTCTCATTGTATCGTTGTTTGTCTCTTTGTGGTCATTGTTTTGTCTCATTGTAGTCGTTGTTTGTCTCTTTGTGGTCATTGTTTTGTCTCATTGTATCGTTGTTTGTATCTTTGTGGTCATTGTTTTGTCTCATTGTATCGTTGTTTGTCTATGTGGTCATTGTTTTGTCTCATTGTATCGTTGTTTGTCTCTTTGTGGTCATTGTTTTGTCTCATTGTATCGTTGTTTGTCTCTTTGTGATCGTTTTTTGTCTCATTGTAGTTGTTGTTTGTCTCTTTGTGGTCATTGTTTTGTCTCATTGTAGTCGTTGTTTGTCTCTTTGTGGTCATTGTTTTGTCTCATTGTAGTTGTTGTTTGTCTCTTTGTGGCATAGTAGGCGCCAGGAAGGGGCTCGGGGTGCTGTAGCTCCCCCTACGATAGCGATAGCACCCTCCTAGCACCTCCAACAAATTTCTGTAGTGTAATTATGATTTAAATGCCTTAGAATAGATTTTATTGAGTGTTTTTCTGAGTCTCAGTGTGCACATGAGGTTCTGACAGGGGGATCCCGGCGGGTCACATGGAGAGAACACATCGGACGACTAGGTGCTATAAAACTAAACTGTCTTCACAAACAAAGCATTATTTGTTTAGGCTATATTTAATAATCAGAGCAATCTCTGTCTCTGTCTGTCTCTCTCTCGTTGAACACCACGGTCGGTCGTGACTCGATCACTATTCGATGCTCGTTCATATAACAGCTTGTTGTGGAGGTGTTGATAACTGGTAGAATTACTTTGTGATCTCAGAATCTGTTTAACACAGAATGACATCGTAACTATCACGGAGTGGTTAGCCTACTGTGTATGTGCGTCTTTGACTCCTTGTGGTTGTTTCTTGTCTCATTGTGGTTGTTTTTGTCTCTTTGTCTTCACTTTGTGTTGCTTTGTGATCATTTTGTGTCTCTCTGACTTCCCAAAAGAAATGTTAATGCAGGGGTTCTGGTCCAGGTGGCCCGTACCCAGTCGGTCCACTCAGTAATCCATAGATGATACAATACCAATAAGTCAATATATATGCATCATAACTGAGGTCACCTTGATGTTATCATACATCTCTATACAGTGGAACACTGAGATGTATCCTGTGTGCTGCAGTTCAGATGACGGCCGTTATAAATCATTCTATAATGAACTATTATTACTTCTTTTTAACATTCAGCCAGCGGTTGGCAGCGAGAGACGTTGCACATATGGAGATTAGGCATCCCATAGATTTTCAGTGACAGCACAATCTGCACAAGTGACCCTGCATCCAGGAGCCAGACCATCATTTTAAGGTCTCTGGAAGTGTTCACGAGCACGTTGTGCAGCTCACATTCATGTGGAAGTGACTTTGTTTGGATCTGTTTGTGGAGCAGGCTGTCAGGATGATTCAGCAGCGCCCCCCCCACCCCAAGGCCCTCGCCCCCCCCCCACATACCAACACTGAGCTTTCCGGGGTGCTTTTGCACCATTAGTCCCACATGGGAAACAGCATCAGGCTCAGAGAGAGAGAGAGAACGAGAGAGAGGGAGAGAGAGGGAGGGAGGGAGAGAGAGGGAGGGAGAGAGAGAGGGAGAGAGAGAGAGAGAGAGAGAGAGAGCGAGAGAGCGAGAGAGAGAGAGAGGGAGGGAGAGAGAGAGAGAGGGAGAGGGAGAGAGAGAGAGTGAGAGGGAGAGAGAGAGGGAGAGAGGGAGGGAGAGAGAGAGAGGGAGAGGGAGAGAGAGAGAGGGAGGGAGAGAGAGAGAGGGAGGGAGAGAGAGAGAGAGAGAGAGAGAGAGAGAGAGAGGGAGAGAGAGAGAGAGAGAGAGAGGGAGGTAGAGAGAGAGAGGGAGGGAGAGAGAGGGAGAGAGAGAGAGAGAGAGAGAGGTAGAGAGAGAGAGGGAGGGAGAGAGAGAGGGAGAGAGAGAGAGAGGGAGGGAGAGAGAGAGAGAGAGAGAGGGAGAGAGAGAGAGAGAGAGGGAGACAGAGAGAGAGAGAGAGAGAGAGAGGGAGAGAGAGAGAGAGAGAGAGAGAGACAGAGAGAGAGAGAGAGGGAGAGAGAGAGAGAGAGAGAGAGGGGCTCGGCAGGCGGTTGAACTACTGGCATGGTGAGCTTGCCCTGAAAAGGGCACATGCCTCCCTGCGCAATTATCCACTGTGCATAGAAACAGCACCCCCACCCTCAACACACACACACACACACACACACACACACACACACACACACACACACACACACACACACACAATGGTTTGACCAGCACATCTAAACTGGACGGTAACAGAACGTGGCCAAAGAGCACCAGGATGATGTTTTATTGACATTTATCTTCACTTTTAATTGTGTTGTGAAATGTTAGAGGAGTGAACATGTAACAAACCTCCTGAAGGAGAGTGTTAGAATAAGCAGACAGCACGTCAGTGGATGTCAGCTGGTATTGTGCATATCGCCTGAGATATCATCACCGTATCATGAAAATTCATGCTCTGGAGAGTCTCATTGCTTCTTCTTCTCCTCTCTGTGCTGTTGCAGGCTACTTCAGCGTGTTAGCAGTCGTCCTGAAGACAAACAACGAATCGCCGTGGACCGATGAGTTCGACAGTAAGAGCTGATGAGCAAATACCCCCCACAAAAATAATGTTTTCACTTGAATTCATTTCCTGTCATATCACTCCCGTTTTTTTCTATCCTGCAGAAATTGAGTTATCGTGTTTGATTGAGTCCATTTCTACGACCAACCCCAGGATTGAGTGGAAGAAAATAACCAACGAGGGACCGAGTTATGTGTACTTTGACAAGAGGATCTCAGGTATAAAACGCTCTCCTCTCTGTTTCCCACAGTTTTCCGACACATTTCATCGCTGACGTTGTGGAACGTGTTTTTCTTCTCCCGACAGGCGACCTGGAGCACCGAGCGGTGATCAGAGAACCTGCCACGTTACTGATAACCAACACCACCAGATCGGACACGGCCAAATACCGCTGTGAGGTCACCGCCGCCGATGACCAGAAGTCGTTCGATGAGATTGTGATCGACCTTGTTGTAAGAGGTACTCCCACTTACCTGCATGTAGAGTCAAACACATGATGATATGAACATATGATAAAGAGTCTTCGTTAAGTCAGCGACCTGTGAGGCGACACACACGAGACTAAACGTGATTGACAGGCATCATGTTGATTAACGTTAGCAACATTAGCAGCTAATATCACTCTATATTTCACATGCTTGGTAGTAACGTTAGCTACCAAACGAAGTTCCCTCCATGGACGGAAGGACCGGCCGATGCTGATCCTAGCTTTCCTCCGATGTTGGTCACATTCCTGTTTTGCAGACGGGCTTCACCAGATGTAACTTTGGCTGGTTGTTTGCTGGCGTGAGCGGTTAGTTGCACACTGTTAGCCTTGAAGGCACTCGCGAGCGTGCATGACATCACATCCGTTCTCCTGGGAAAAACGGGCCCGGGTTCTTCACACTACAAACAGTCTACAGGCTGAAAGAAGAAACCCAGAAAGTCGTGGAAGGTCTCATTTTTGATGTTCGGTCACAACCTGTTCACACATTGGCAATAAAAAGCGATTAAAACAGGTGTAAAAAAACTTAACATACAGTCCTTTTAAAGATAGACCCTGCTTAGTGATTCACACTTTAGATGCTGTAAGATGAAACCGTGTTGTAGGTCGCACCAACCCTTTGGCACACATATGAGAGGATGTGTTATGACCGGACCTGCCCAGCTGCAAAGGCGTGTTCTGGGCTATAAGAGGAAACCTCTGAAACTGCATCTGCTCTGAATTGCAGTGCTAAAGAAAGCGAGCGCTGCGTGTTTTGGTGGCGTTTTTTGGCACGGGCCAAAAAACCTTATACCCATCTGGTGCTGTCGATGCTGTCGGTCCGGTGAACCATAAGGAGTCAGGGTGACATCAAAGTCAATCATAGACCGAGCAGCATCGTGAAGGAACGTGTCCGTTAGTTTGTCGCTGTGATGCTCACAGAACATAATAGCTCATCTGAAGTGTAAATGAAGATTTAGTATGGTGACGATGATCTTGTTTTATCTGACCACAGTAAAGCCGGTGGTGCCGAAATGCAGCGTCCCAAAATCAGTTCCTTTTGGGAAGTCGGCCGAGCTGAGCTGTGTGGAGGAGGAAGGATTCCCCAAGTCTCAGTACCAGTGGTTCAAGAACAAGGAGGAGATCCCCGACGACCCAAAGACCAGCCTCAAGTTCTTCAACTCCTCGTACACGCTCAACGCGGACACAGGAACTCTGGTTAGTATGTGTGGGAATGTGTTTGGACAAGGACACACACATGAGCGGAGAGGGCGGGGCAGCGGGGACGGTGGCCCGACGCCCAGGGGGGGGGGGCAGATATTTTGGGGAGACAGTTGATGGTGCGAGAGGGCCTGAGCCTCGAGGGGAACCTACCGTCCTCGTTTGCACATTCCTCAACTCTCGCTTGCTCTGCAGCGCAGCTCGATCCGCTCAGCGGCTCGCCTCCAACGCTCTCCTGTCGACCTTCACGCCGGCCTCTAAGATGTGACAGCACACTGAAGTGTTGGTCTTCATGTGAAGTTGTTTCAGCTCAACGGGACAAACGACTTACAGTCAGAGCTGTAGAATAATGAGGAAGTTTATTCTTCTGTCCTTATCTCGTTTTTATTTTTAGAGTGTTCCCAGAAACAGTTATCACTCCTCTTCTCTTCCCATATGAGGAAGTGATGTCCACCGACTGATTTAGAAATCTATTATTGTTTCCTATTAGATTAGATTACGTTATTTAGTCTGGAAAGTTTCATCACTTCTGGAGTTTTGAAGAAACTTCAGAGAATTTCTGGTTCATCATCACATTTCATGTTATTATTTTATGGATAATGTCTTATTGCATTATTTCTGCTATAATAATAATAATTTACAATATGTATATATTATGGCTGTCAAAGTTAACGCGATAATAATGTGTTAACGCAAATTTGTTTTAACGCCACGGATTTCTTTAACGCATTAATGCAACTTGCAATTTTTAGTGAAGTGAATGATGACTTTATTCTCGTAATATTACGACTCTTTTTCCCGTAAAATTATGACTTTATTCTCGTTATATTACGACTTTTTCTCTCGTAAAGTTATGACTTTTTTCTCGTAATATTATGACTTTATTCTCGTAATATTACGACTTTTTTCTCGTTAAGTTATGACTTTTTTCTCGTAATATTACAACTTTTTTTCTCGTAATATTATGACTTTATTCTCGTAATATTACGACTTTTTTTCTCGTAAAGTTATGACTTTATTCTCGGTATTACGACTTTTTTTCTCGTAAAGTTATGACTTTATTCTCGTTATATTATGACTTTTTTTCTCTAAAGTTATGACTTTATTCTCGTAATATTACGACTTTTTTTCTCTTAAAGTTATGATTTTAGTCTCATAATATTACGACTTTTTTTTCTCGTAAAGCTATGACTTTATTCTCGTAATATTAAAACTTTTTCTCTTGTAAAGTTATGACTTTATTCTCGTAATCTCTGATTTTTTTTTTTCCCTCAATGTGGCCCTAATACTCCGTTGTAGAAACAGACAGCAGTGAGTCTGTTTCATCCTGTAATGACATTTATTAATTTATTCTAATGTAAAGAACGATGCGTACCGATCCTAATAGAACTGATCGTAATCCAACATGTTCTAAAAACCTTCCATAAACACCGACTGAGCATTAATCACATTTATGTTTGTGATCTCTCCGATGCAGAAGTTCATCGCAGTCAGGAAAGAAGACGCAGGCGACTACTTCTGCCGAGCGAAGAACGACGCCGGATACGCCGAGTGTCCGGCCAACAACATGGAAGTCTGTAAGTGTCTCACATACATCTCTAAGATATATGTATATCGTATATATATGTGCTCATAGACACATTTAAAGACATATTGAAGACCATACTCTATAATGTCATCCAGTGTTTCATCTCTAACTTCTTCATTGAACTCCACAGATGACATCGATATTGTGGGGATCGTACTGGGAGTGCTGGTGGTGGTCGTAGTGCTCTTATGTATAACAGCGGGGATCTGCTGTGCGTACAAGCGAGGCTACTTCTCCAGCCAAAAACAGACGGGGAACAAGTAAGACTTCCCTCCCGTTCACATGATAGCCAGCACTAATCCAACCTGTCCTCCATAAAACCATCATGTGCCTTTTTTGTGTCCTTTAGTTACAAGGTTCCAGCTAAAGGAGACGGGGTGGACTACGTCAGGACGGAGGACGAGGTTTGTAGACAGCAGTTAGATTTAGATGATGCTATTAAAAGAGAATATAGTCCATTTAAAACTGGGCAGACACTACAGGTAAATAGTAATAACTAATAGATATCACACCATGGAACTTCCCCAGTTGGTTACTGACATTAAGACAAATATTTTTGTATTACAAGTTTTCTGAAATGTTACCTTAAAAAATATGCAAATAAGGTATCAAATATGTGCTCATTTGCATATATTTCCATAACAGAAATCTGAACATTGGATGGTAGGATATAAGATATTAGAATCAAGAGTTTTTACCAAGGCTGTCATTCCATTCAAATATTGAATCGCAATGAATCGCAAAAAAAAAATGTTTATCTGTTCAAAATGTACCTTAAAGGAAGTATTTAATACTCAAATATGCTGCTTTATGCAAATGTATGTATATATTTATTATTGTGAATCAATTAACAACACAAAACAATGACAGATGTTGTCCAGAAACCCTCACAGGTACTGCATTTAGCATAAAACAATATGCTCAGATCATAACATGGCAAACTGCAGCCCAACAGGCAACAACAGCTGTCAGTGTGTCAGTGTGCTGACTTCACTATGACTTGCCCCAAACTGCATGTGATTATCATAAAGTGGGCATGTCTGTAAAGGGGAGACTCGTGGGTACCCATAGAACCCATTTACATTCACATATCTGGAGGTCAGAGGTCAAGGGACCCCTTTGAAAATGGACATGACAGTTTTTCCTCGCATAAATTTAGCGTAAGTTTTTAGCGTTATTTAACCTCCTTCATGACAAGCTAGTCTGACCTGGTTGGTACCGATGGATTCATCAGGTTTTATAGTTTACTATGATACCAGTATCTTCACTCTAGCTCTAAAACTGAGCCCGATACAACCTCCGAAAGAGTGCATTAAAGAAATTAGTGGCGTTAAAACAAATTTGCATTATCGTTAACTTTGACAGCCCAATTTTTTTAGAGAGGGAATTTTCCACATCTCTTTTTATCACTCCATAAATCTAGATTTTCTAAAGCCTGAAAACAGAGCCATGAGGAGGTGCAGAAGTCTCTCAGAACACTTGAATTACAATATGCTGAAAGGTTATTATGGGATGTGTGGGAGGAAAGTGGAAGAATGAATATCTGTGAAACTGTTGAACCACTTCTACAACATGATGGATTCTTAAACATCACTCCCGTTTGGCGGTGCGTTCTCTGCAGGGGGATTTCCGACACAAGTCGTCATTTGTGATCTGAACAAGGGCGAGGATGACGAGCGGCGCCGTGCTGAGAGGAAGAAGACGTGACATGTGGGACCGCGCTCCACGCTGTCTGACTAACGGAGCTGCCACACAGTTCGTGCTCGGAGCTCTCAGCACGACCGAAATCCAACTACTCAAGTTTGCCAAAGGTGACAAGATTTCACAGGACGACAACATGTCAAACTATTACTCACGTAGGGACTGAGATTCATTCGTCAACTTTTATCACCACCCACCGAATTCTTTTGCTAAATTACGGAGTTGTTACTTTACAGTTATTGCATGGTTTTAAACAGCGACCGAGGTGGAGAACAGGAGGAATCTCTCTCTCTCTCTCTCTCCTCCTCCGTCAGTCAATCATGACACCTTTCTACTTCTGCTTCAAAAACCTTCTGTCATTTGTATAACATTTCTTTTCTACTGTTGAAATTTGTCAGACTATTTTTGATGGAATATATTTTAAAATGCCTATAGATAAAGGTTTACTTTTTTAAATATTTGTAAAATACTAACATGTGTTGTTTTTTTATTTGGTTGTGGATAAAAACAAACTATGTAACACTTTTAGCCACATCAAGCTGTCAGCATTTACACCTTCGCGATCGGAAGAGAGGAAAGACAGAAATGACTTCATATCGAGATGTGGTTCTTGATCGGCGGTCTTACATATTTAATTTCTCCGCTGGGAATTCCCACTTTTCTGTTTGTGAGAGACTTCCGTGTTCATGTTTTGTAGATAGTCTTAGTAAGAGGCTTTGAAGAGTGCCAGTCAAATGCTGTGAAACACTGCGGCTCAATCAGTGCTGCATTTTCTTGATTTTAAGTGTCCTTCTATGCTTGCTGTTAATCTTGTATATATTGAATTTACTGTCCAGGATAGAGTTTTGTTGTCATATGTACGTTCAGTATTACACTATCATAATGATAATAATTATAATACAGGGTTTGTAAGTTAACCTTCCAGACCCAAACAGAACTAAGTTGTAATACTAGACGTGCTACTTTGACATTTTACTGTGTAAAAGCCTCGATTCTGAATAGAAACAAATTGGAACAAAGAGCTTCCTGTTGCTGTTACAGTGACAGTTTGTTATTTTAACTACTGACTCATTTACTAAAGGTCTACAGTACATTACACCATATATTACAGTCAGGTAAAATACATTATACACAACCATTGACATGAATCCTGGCTGATATTTGCTGATCTGTTTACAAACTATTTTTTGCTAATATTTGTGCTGATTAGAGAGTAGACCTCGTCTAACATTTCTAACCTTTAGTTGTGGCTAAATGCTTTAGTTGGATCATCGTAGGCAAACAGAGCTGACCGAGAGATATACAGCTGGAGTCTGGAGGGTTAACAGTTGTACTGATTGTATATAGATATTAGTTAGATATTAGGTTTCTTTTTCTCTCTCTCTCAAGATTATGTAAAGTGGTGAAAAATGTCCTATTTGAGGCGATATGAAACTCTTTCCATTTGTAAGACTGAGAAAAGGTTTTAAACATTTGATCGTATCATTCATAACACGTTAAATACAGAAGCCCTTAGAGAGAAAAATACATCTGGTGATCCGTTTTGTCTGATTTAAAGTGTTTTCTCTCCTGAGTTTATGACTTAAAAAAAGGGTTTTGCCAGGTGGTATATTTATTTATTTTTTATTTTTTTAATTGGATCATTTTTCCTTTTTTTCATTTGTGAAAACAGGTGGAAAAAAAAGAATATTTGGTCGGTGAAAAACATTATTTTTCTCAAGATCATTTTGAGATCTCAAGTTTGTTGTTGTAAAAGTGATTTCACTCTAAACACAAGAAACATGTATGGTGCCTTCAGATGGGGACCTCGGAAGTGGAAAGTTTATGAAATTTCCAAGTTCACGACTTGTGACGTGTTTTTTCATGTTGACAGAAATGGCGAAAGTTATGGAAGTTCATTTTTCGGTGCATAATAAGTTACAGTATATTTTTTTCTTGGTAATTTTATAATATGTCTGAGGAAATTGTTGATATTCCCAACAGCCTCATCATCATGCATTTACTGCATTGTGTTACCAGCTTGCTAGCTTGTTAGCCTCTGTGGCTTCTAGACGCCGACAGTAACGTTAATATTGCCGTTGTGTTCTTCACGCCTTAATCACTTGAACCCCAGGCATTATCGTGTACACGACTTCCCATGTTGTAAACACGAGCTCACCAGTTTCATTTGAAGGCACCGACAGTGTGTGTTAGCAAGTTATGTGAATTAAAACTCTCCTGGAAGAGTGTTTTTAGTCCTAACTAGATCACGGGGTGGTTCACTTCAACCTCTTGTGGCCAAAATGAGTATTACAACAACAAACACTTAAGAAATTATTATTATTATATATAGATCATCCTGGCAAAACCTGTTTCTAACAAGTTCATAAATATTGAGAGAAAATCAGATCCCCAGAATGTTTTGCCTCTCAGGGCTTGCGTACATGAACAAGAGCTTCTTGATAGCAGCGTGGTAAATCCAGTCATGATTCAGCCTCTCGTATTCAGAACAAACAGCTCACTGTTTCACAGTTCTGATGCTTTCGGCTCCTTCTCGTCATCGTTTTGAGCCGAGCTGACGTATCAGCGTTCATGTGACTTCCACGCAGCTCATACGAATCTCTTGTTCAGCTGTTACGAATGTTTGATAACCGGTAAAATGTTAAAAGTTGATATCAGTCATGGTAGAGACGATGTGCCCAACGTTTGCACACAGGAAGAAGAAGAAGAAACGCTGCTCTGTCTTCTTCCAAGTTGCATTAAGGAACCAAGAGAGTTCACAGTGACTCCTGTTACAGGTACATTACAGTATATATGGTGAGATACAAGTCACGCAGATGCATACATTTCCCCCCCTCAGTTCTACAAATTTCATTCCTCTTAAGTGCCTTCTGTAGTCCAGTTTCTCTACAGCCATGCTCTCTTCCTCCTCTACATCGCTGTGATTCTGTCGGAGGCTTCATGTTTTCATTTAACCACAACGCACGGCGTTTGAGAGGAATGACATCACCGCAAACTTCCACTTCCCTTCTTTTCCAGACGTATCTGCAAATTTGTAAATAGCTTTTTTTTTCATAGATTTGAAGGTGTAGACGCGTTGAAGTAGAAATATAAATATATTAGTGCCTAAATATAGTGGGAATTATTTTTGGTAAAGACACGTAGCACTATTAGGCAAAAGAAAAAAGATGGATACCCAAAGCAGGGATGTTTATATGTGAGCTCTGGTTTATAAAGACACACTGTCCTGACTAACTGAGGTATGTTTTTCATTTATAACACCGACAGCCTGGGGGGGATTTTGATTTTTGAAACCCACCACTGCTCCACCGCTTTCAGCGATGAACACGATGTTCAAACCGAGACTTGACTCAGTATTCATGAAAGTGACGTGCAGCTGTAACGGAGCTCTAATTATGCAGGCGTTGTGAGCGTTTTATAAAGCAGAGTTCATGCAAAGTGTCAGCAGCCACAACAACAAAATCATGTGCAGCAGCTCCATGTAGGCCTACAATTACCCCCCCACAGGCAGCCCGGAACAAGTCAGTCTGTAATCTGGTGATGCAGACTGAGGACTGAGGACTGGTACAACAGGATGTTCTCAACCAAACTCACATACAGTAGAATGTCCATGTGGGGCCTGCTGGGGTTGTTGGTTTGTTTCATTCTCGAACCACTCTGTGATTAATAAAACTCACTTCTAATATTACTGGAGACATTTCTCTTTGCTTTTTTGTGCGTCTTTGCTACCACTCTTGTCATTTCATAATTTCTTCCAACCCTCCTCGACTACCCCGGAGTCTCCCGCTGTTTCACGGAAAATCCTGTTCAGTATGAAATTCCATCAAATGTCCCACTGACAGCATCTTTGTTGATCTAAAGCCGTAATCTATTAGTGGGAGTTAATCCATTTCCACTTTCTACGCTGAAAACAGCTTTCTTCTTCCTCTTTGGTGACTGTGCCAACTGACAGCGAGTTCCTGGATACAGAGCGCCGCAGTCAATGAGCTCAGCAGGGTAATAATATACAGTATATATATATACTGTATATTATGTTGTAGTCTGCAGCAGAGCCAACAGACACTTTTATTTAATTCAAATCAATTAAAGCTTGGGTCAACTGGTTCAACATGGGATGAAAACACACTTCTAAACACACGCGGGCCCGGACACTATTCTGTCTTTCAGAGGTTGTAGCGCAAGCAGGCTCAGTTTAGAGCTAGAGGGTAGAGATACTGGTATTATATCAAACTAGAAAACCGGATGAATCCATCGGTACCAACCATGTCATACTAGCTTGTCAGGAAAAACATAAAAATAACGCTCCAAAGTTTCGCTAGATTTTGGCGAGGAAAAACTGGCAGGGCCATTCTCAAAGGGGTCCCTTGACCTCTGACCTCCAGATATGTGAATGTAAATGGGTTCTATGGGTACCCACGAGTCTCCCCTTTACAGACATGCCCACTTTATGATAATCACATGCAGTTTTGGACTTTTGAATTCCATAACTTGGGTATCACTGTAAAGCTGAGACTCTGGTGGATCCAATGAGCCCAACTGTATTCATGTGTGATGATGTTAGTCCCCATAGGAGACATTTCATTGACCTCTCTGTATAAAATGACCTGTGGTGACCTCTAGGATAATCACAGCCTCATGAAACTTTACAGCCACAAACTAGAGACCTAGAGCATTCAGAGGATGGATGGATCAAACTATAGACCTAGAGCATTCAGAGGATGGATGGATCAAACTAGAGACCTAGAGCATTCAGAGGATGGATGGATCAAACTAGAGACCTAGAGCATTCAGTGGATGGATGGATCAAACTAGAGATCTAGAGCATTCAGAGGATGGATGGATCAAACTAGAGACCTAGAGCATTCAGAGGATGGATGGATCAAACTAGAGACCTAGAGCATTCAGAGGATGGATGGATCAAACTAGAGACCTAGAGCATTCAGAGGATGGATGGATCAAACTAGAGACCTAGAGCATTCAGAGGATGGATGGATCAAACTAGAGACCTAGAGCATTCAGAGGATGGATGGATCAAACTAGAGACCTAGAGCATTCAGAGGATGGAAGGATCAAACTAGAGACCTAGAGCATTCAGAGGATGGATGTCTTTCCTAGCAAGATTGACAATAAGGGGGTTTCTGAGCAGTTTACACAACACAAGTTCTCGCCATCCAATCACTGAAAAATGCAGAAATCTCCAAATGTCAAAAGTTTTTGATCCCAAATCACAGCATGTTTTTTTCTCTGGTGTTCCTCAAGGTCTTGGTGTCTTAATGTGGTATTTTGGAGGGATTATGGATCATTTTTATCAATTCTCCAGTGGTAAAAGATGGTTAAATGTAGCACCAAATCTGTGTAACAAATGGTATCAACCCAAAAATTGCTGCAACAACTTATGAGACATAGAGCATGGGGATGACCATCACAAACGTATATCATAATGTTCTAAACCCTTATACACTATACTGATTTATGACTAGAACAAATTGACTCCTGGTGCTTTTTATCTGCCCCTGAACAGGGAGCCCTTCTGTAACGCTGCAACATCCTCTGATTTATAAGTCTAATTCTAATATCAATAGACATGATAGATACATTCCAGTTTTCCTGTCGACGGCTGCAGTGAACAAGCAGACCGAGCAGAGAGAGTGTGGGCAGAGCAGACACCGTAGTGAGGAGAAAAGGAGATGGATGTAGCCTGTTTAGAAAATATCACAGCACGATGTGATGAACTGACACACTGACAAGACATTTGTCTGAATCAGAGCGAGGCTACAGCTGCACCTACTGCTCCCAACCCTACATGGACAATCGGTCTCAGCTAAGGGCTCTGCTTGTTAAAACTTTTGAAGTCATCTGTCCAAACACGAGAGGGAGTTGTAGAATTTCACCGTATGACACTCAGATGTTCCAGCAGGCTGCTGAGGGATAATTTTAGACTTCTGTTACCGTCTGAAAAGTGAGTCATTGTTATGAAAGAACGTTGTTACGACTCGGTTCATGCAAAATAAAAAGCCCCAGGGGAGTCATTTAACTAAGTTTGATTATAAAACTATGCACAAAGGAGGATCATTATGATCTTTTTTTCACACGTCACCAGAACTAATTACACATTTAAGAGAATCTGTTCCCAGAGGAGCCTCGTAATGAGATGAAGTGACTCACACATATAGTATATACTACTCAATAAACACTTCTTCCTCTGTACACATCATATTTCATATTGTTGTAGATGTGTCAGTGCATATGTGTGTATCAGATTACTGGCACATTTGCTTTTTTATTAAAAATGTGGTAACGACCAGTCAGTTTAAGTTTCCAAAGCTTTTCTATCCTATCAAGAATGCTTTTTTTAAAATGTTTCCATGTGCATGGAAATGTTAAAATACTGAATATTGGCTTCAAATATCAGGAATGCAAAAACCTTACCTGAGGTTGAACTAAGGCTGGTACTCGGGTTGATCCGGCTCCTGTTGTTATTTAACTCTGACCTCTAGTGGTGCAGCACCGCAATCACAGAGATGCTTCTTATCCCCTCGTTGGAGAGACTGAGTGAAGAAAAACAATCATAACTTGACAGTAAATGTTAATATTGATGCACAGATGCATTTATTGTTACTGTGACAATTCAAGACACCAAAATGAGTTAAATGGAGCTGGTATGACTCCTGATCTTTTGTGCTTAGAGGTAGAACAACATGCTGTCTGTTGGAAATGTGATAATGTTGGAAGATGTTATGACATGTAGGCTTAAAGCTGCAGTAGGCAGAATGTTTCTGGCATCATTTGGCAAAAATTCCATAATAATCTTTCAGCATGTTGTAATTCAAGAGTTCTGAGAGAAAACTAGACTTCTGCTCCTCCTCATGGCTCTGTTTTCAGGCTTTAGAACATCTAGCCCGTGACGGCAGATTTTGACCAATCACAGGTCATTTCAGAGAGAGAAAGAGCGTTCCTATTGGCTGTGCTCCGGCTGGTGGGCGGTGCTTGGTATTTCCTCAGCAGATCTCAACACGGCTGCCGGGTCACAAACTTTCCCCTCTTACAATTTTTAACAATTTAATTAAAAAAAAAATACTATTTTTTTTTTCGTATTTTTTTAAATATTTTAAAGTATAAAAATAATATAAAAAATAAATTATACAACAAATAAACTGTAAGGAAAGGAAAAGATGAATAAAAACAAAACGAAACAAAAAAAACATTCGGGTCTGCTAAACAATTGGAATAAATTTGAAAAGTCTAAACAATTTAATAGTTTTAGTCAATTTAGAATTTTTGAGTTTTAAGTTATCAATCATGATCAAATATGTTTTCAAATCAGTATCTTTAAAAATACAAAAAGGAGGGTATTCTTTTACGTCATATCATTTTATGTATATAATATTTTGCTAGGATAATAATCAAATTAATTATGAAAATCATGATTGATAACTTAAAACTCAAAAATTCTAAATTGACTAAAACTATTAAATTGTTGAGACATTTCAAATTTATACTGATTGTTTAACAGACCTCGAATGTTTTTTATTTGTTTGTTTGTTTTTTTATTTTTATTCATCTTTTCCTTTCCTTACATTTAATTTGTTGTAAAATTAATAATTTATTTTTATATTATTTTTATACTGTATAATATATATATATATTTTTTTAAATAAAGTATTAAAAAAAAAAAAAGGACTCAAATAAACGGGGTTTCTTCCGCCTGTTGATCAAGGCCCATTGAAGGAGGATGGATTGCATGCGTCATCAACGCGTCATATCTTCGGGGTACTACACATGCGCAGTAAAGTCAAATGAGCCAATCGCAACGCAGGACCGCGGTTCCAGTTACACTGCGCATGCGTCATACCGCCTGTGTCCAAGATATCCTTCACGTGACTTTCCACGCATGCGCACTCACCCGGTTGTAACTCGGAATATTGAATAATCTGGGAAGCAGTTTTCTCTGAACCTCTGTGAGCTAAACGAGCAGAAGCTCCGGTGAACAGGTTCTGTTCCACCGAACCAGCAGCCATGAGCTTCTTCGGGTTCGGTCAGAGCGCGGACATCGACATAGTTCTGAGCGACGCCGAGACCAGAAAGAAAGCGGAGCACAAGAGCGAGGACGGCAGGAAGGACAAATATTTCCTCTTCTACGACGGAGAGACGGTGTCGGGCAGAGTCAATGTGACGCTGAAGTACCCGGGGAAGAGGCTGGAGCACAGCGGCATCAAGATAGAGTTCATCGGCCAGATAGGTGAGCTGCTGAGGGGGCCAGAGAGTACTGGACCAGGTGTTCTGGACCAGAGGATCTGGACCAGGTGTTCTGGACCAGGTGTTCTAGAGCTACAGATGCTAACTACACCACTAAACACTCTTGGAGCTAGCTACAGATGCTAACTACACTACTAAACACTCTTGGAGCTACAGATGCTAACAACACTACTAAACACTCTTGGAGCTAGCTACAGCTGCTAACTACACTGCTAAACACTCTTGGAGCTACAGATGCTAACTACACTACTAAACACTCTTGGAGCTACAGATGCTAACTACACTACTAAACACTCTTGGAGCTACAGATGCTAACTACACTACTAAACACTCTTGGAGCTACAGATGCTAACTACACTACTAAACACTCTTGGAGCTAGCTACAGATGCTAACTACACTACTAAACACTCTTGGAGCTAGCTACAGATGCTAACTACACCACTAAACACTCTTGGAGCTAGCTACAGATGCTAACTACACCACTAAACACTCTTGGAGCTAGCTACAGATGCTAACTACACTAAACACTCTTGGAGCTACAGCTGCTAACTACACTACTAAACACTCTCTGTGCTCTTTATTCAGTGTATGTGAAAGTGTGAAGCACTTGAACGTCTCACAGTCGTAACAAGTGTCAGTTTGAAGTGTCAGCTGGTCTCGTGATGTGGGTGCAATCTAACGTCAGCTGACACATCAGCCATTGGCTAGCTGTCTCATTAACCTTTGGGAACCTCTAGTTTATCACATCAGTAGATGAGACTATAACATTGTAAAGTAGCTGAACCAGCTACAACATTAAAATGCTGCATACATGTTAATGCAGTAGTAATAGAGTGGTGCAAACCCAAAGATGAGTTAGCATTTTATCTGTTCTAAATGTACCTTAAAGGGAGATTTGTCAAGTATTTAATCCTCTTATCAACATGGGAGTGGACAAATATGCTGCTTTATGTAAATGTATGCATATAAATGTATAAAACAATGACAGATATTGTCCATAAACCCTCTCAGGTACTGCATTTAGCATAAAACAATATGCTCAAATCATAACATGGCAAACTGCAGCCCAACAGGCAACAACAGCTGTCAGTGTGTCAGTGTGCTGACTTGACTATGACTTGCCCCAAACTGCATGTGATTATCATAAAGTGGGCATGTCTGTAAAGGGGAGACTCGTGGGTACCCATAGAACCCATTTACATTCACATATCTGGAGGTCAGAGGTCAAAGAGACCCCTTTGGAAATGGACATGACAGTTTTTCCTCACCAAAATCCTCACTTAAGAAAAGGTAGTCCTTCGTTTAGTCTAGCTGCAACTTGTTTGCAACCTTTCAAAGGTGCATACTGTTTGATTTTAATTTTTTTTTTAATTGATTATAAATCAGCGTGCCTAGTTAAGCTGTGTTTGCAGTAATAGCAACAGGGACTTCCTCTTACTTTGTCCTCACCAGACCCGTCGAGCATAAATGCATCTTGACTTTTAACATCACCCCACCCTTTTCCCTTTTTCTGTTCACCACAATTTGTCTCCAAATAAAGAAGAAGCAGAAGTACTTTGGATCAGGGGTGGAAGGGCAAAATGGAAGCCTCAAAGGTGGCCTTTGTAAAAAAAAAAAAAAATATTCAAGACAAACTTATCACCATTTTCTTCTGTCATCAGATCAAATCTTGACTGTTTTCATCTCGTCAGCACTGAAAGGAAAAGCTTGTGCAAACTCTTTCTTATCAAACTGCTCCACTGTAACTGTCTGATGCTGTTAATGTGTCTTTTCCAGAGCTGTACTATGACCGAGGAAACCACCACGAGTTTGTGTCTCTTGTGAAAGACTTGGCTCGGCCAGGAGAGCTCACACAGTCACAGACGTTTGACTTTGAGTTCACACACGTGGAGAAACCCTACGAGGCTTACACGGGTCAGAACGTCAAGTTACGGTAAGCTCTGCTGTGCGTGTGGTGTATATTTTCGTAGATATTTCCCACATGCACCGTACACTTCTATTTAAAAGCACTGCAGCAACATTCATGTTGGCAGGCAAAGGGTTTTCCACTAGCTCGAATCTTAAAGGAAAAATTCGCCACCTTTTTATGTTGATGTCCATTCAGTGTTGATGGTAAATGTAGTCGAATGAAGCAATAAATTCCCCAGTGCGTGTTGTATTCACCCAGAAAGCTGAGTTCTCCGTGCCAGCTGTGCCTACATGTACCAGGATGCATTGCCTACGAGTTTCTGATGCCCGGAGGGTCCCCGACTAATGCAGCCTCGGCCTCTCTCCGCTGCATTTCTTTAAATATCATAAATATACGGCTGAATATCTGAGTCAGTCAAAACACTGTAAAATCCTCGTGCATATCATCCATTTTCACAGTTGGAAAGGAAGCTAGGTAGCAATACAACCAAAGAGAACAAGGAAGGAAGTGTAGTTCTTCCTTACATCCAACTACATCAGTGTCCCGTCCAATGAAGACGCTGGATGCAGGAAGAACATCAGATTTTGCAGCTTTGTCGGTGAATATAGCAGCACTGATGAATGATTGCTTCAATCGACTACATTTACCATCAACACTGAATGGACGTCCACAGAGAAGGTGGCAAATTTTGCCTTTAATGAAGTCTAACGTGGATAAGTCTCCTTATTTATTGGTTTTGATGTATCCCGACGATCAGCTGAGGCATGTTCTATGTCACTAATACGGCGCTGTGAGGAGGAAACAGCAGCAGATGGATCCTTATTGTTTGTTTCAGCTAACGTTAGCATGTTAAGGAATAGTTTGAGAGTTAGATGAGAAGATTAATACCACTTTCAATTGTTATGTGAAGGGCTGTTTCTTGTCCCAATGTGGCCACTGTAAAGAGGATACCCCACAACATGGCTTTTCCTCTGACACAACTTTGTTCCATTTTTCATTCATCCACCAACTGTTGGTTATGTACTGAGCAGCCCAACAGGGCCTCTCACTGATTAGTGTTACATGCAGTCCTGTAGTCTTGTTTCACAGCCATGTGACCTTTTCCTTTCTTTCTTGCAGCTACTTCCTGAGGGCGACAGTAAGCCGGAGACTGAATGACCTCAGCAAAGAGCTGGACCTTGTGGTGCACACACTCAGCACCTACCCCGAGCTCAACTCCTCCATCAAGATGGAAGTGGGCATCGAGGACTGTCTACACATAGAGTTCGAGTACAATAAATCCAAGTATGATTATCTTTGTACAAATATCCACTAACAGAACTCTAAGGGTCCTACCTACCTATCTATCTATCTATCTATCTATCTATCTATCTATCTATCTATCTATCTATCTATCTATCTATCTATCTTACACCAAAGCGGCGCAGCACAACTGTCATCGCTAGTTTCAGACCGACTCAGTTGTCCTTTTCCCGCCCAGCACCCACGTTGTGTAAGGAGCAGATGTACTTGCTCCCATCTGTGCACCCATGGGCGTGTTGGTCTTAAAATGAGTTGTGGTCAGGTGCTCTGTTGGTGTATTGTTATCTTGAGGCAGCAGAAAGCGATTGCGCCTTTTCTTGTACACTCTGCTTGTTACACTCACAGGGACGAAGCAGCTCCTCCTCCTCCTCAGTTAAACAGTGCCGGCTCTAGACCACCGTGGGTTGCATCAGAAAGTAATACAGTCATTATTTACCAATACATGTTGATCATATTTAGCCTGGTGCTTATTATCGTATAATACATTTTGTTGATGGAACAGAGGATCGGCAGACGGCGGAGGCAGAGGGTCCACGTGCACAACGACCACATTCATCTGCTCGCTCACTTTCACTTCACTCACGAGCAGATCCGTTTCCTCTGCAGAAAACCGCTCGCTTCTCCAATCTGTCGATCTGCCTTTTAAATAGCGACGCTCCCGGTGCAGGAACACCTGACTTCTAAAGGGAGACGACTCTCTGATTGGTTTAATTCCTGTTACGACCAAGACTTTGCCCCTTGCACCTCACTTTGCGCCCAGATTATGCGCCGCTTAACTAGCAAAAGAGGAGTTGGACACGCCCTAAATGACCTTGTGCCATGATGCACTTTAGACCATGTTCTGTAGATAGTTTAAATAGGACCCTAAGTTCTTTCTTTTTGATCAGAATTGTGTCTTAATTCATTGATTATGCCTGTTTTCTTTAGGAAAGCAACATAGAGCAGGAGAACGTGGTTTTGACAGATCACACCTGTTTGCTTGCAGGTATCACCTTAAAGACGTGATCGTTGGGAAGATTTACTTCCTGCTGGTGAGGATTAAGATCAGACACATGGAGATTGACATCATCAAGAGGGAGACAACCGGCACGGGGCCCAACGTCTACCACGAGAACGACACCATAGCAAAGTATGAAATCATGGATGGTGCACCAGTCAGAGGTAAAGATGATGATCCTCAGTTGATGATGTTAGTTGATGATGAACTGTGTTTCTAAGTTTATCACTACATCTGCTGCAGGAGAGTCCATCCCCATCAGGCTGTTTCTAGCAGGCTATGAGATGACGCCCACCATGAGGGACATTAACAAGAAGTTCTCGGTGCGGTACTACCTCAACCTGGTCCTCATAGACGAGGAGGAACGACGCTATTTCAAACAGCAGGTACGCAAACTGCACTAAGTTATCTGTGCTTCACCTGCCTCACGTCATCGGTCCATCAAGTATTCCTGATGCTGAGATATTCTGAGAGTTTTATTAGTGACTATTGATGCTTTTTCACTCTGTTCTCACTCAGCTTTAAACTTCAGGGAGCACATAGACATATCTGAATATCAGTATTAGGTCAAAGTTAACGCCACTAATTTCTTTAACACATTATTAAAGATAGAAATGAATAACTGTTTTCTTGTTTATATTTTCATTTTTATTTATCCTTGTTGTAGGTCTATAGTACGACGGCACGACGGAGTATTAGGGCCACATTGAGGAAAAGAAATAAATCTGAGATTTCGAGAAAAAAAGTTGTAATATTATGAAAATAAAGTCATAGGTTTAAGAGAAAAAAAGCTTTAGTATTATGAGAATAAGGTCATAATATTATAAAGTAGTAATTTTATGTGTTATTTTCTTTATTTTCTCTAAGACTTTTTTTTCTCGTAAAGTTATGACTTTATCCTCGTAATATTACGACTTTTTTTCTCGTTAAGTTATGACTTTATTCTCGTAATATTACGACTTTTTTTTCTCTTAAAGTTATGACTTTATTCTCGTAATATTACGACTTTTTTTCTCGTAAAGTTATGACTTTATTCTCGTTATATTACGACTTTTTTTCTCGTAAAGTTATGACTTTATTCTCGTAATATTACGACTTTTTTAATGGTAAAGTTATGACTTTAGTCTCGTAATATTACGACTTTTTTAATGGTAAAGTTATGACTTTATTCTCGTAATATTACGACTTTTTTTCTCATAAAGTTATGACTTTATTCTCGTACTATTACCACTTTTTTTCTTGTAAAGTTATGACTTTATTCTCGTAATATTACGACTTTTTTCTCGTAAAGTTATGACTTTATTCTCGTAATATTACGACTTTTTTCTCATAATATTATGACTTTATTCTCGTAATATTACGATTTTTTTTCTCATAATATTATGACTTTATGCTGGAAATCTCAGATGTTTTTTCCCTCAATGTGACCCTAATACTCCGTCGTACTTTGGCCCTCACTGCATTAGACTTATATACTATACACTTAGACTATAAACTGTGTTACCTTCATCATGATGATCAAATGATTTGCAGCTCCAGACAGATTTTTATTTATTTACTTTTGTTGCCTAAAATGTCTCTTTTGATAGTAAAGGTTGCTGACCCCTGACCCCTGACCCCTGACCCCTGACCCCTGAACCCTGCCCTGTACCATACCATGTTATATATATCATTAGTCTCGTGTTGTACGGTTGCAGGAGATCACTCTGTGGAGGAAAGGTGACATAGTGAGGAAGAGTATGTCTCACCAGGCGATCATCGCCTCCCAGCGCTTCGAAGGCTCCTCCAATCCAGAGAAGACTCAGACCCAGACCCAGAGCAACGAGGAAGAGGATGACAGCTAAAGCCCAGCATGCACTTCACCCTCGTGCAGTGAGTGTCTGAGCAAATACGGCGCAGAAAATTGTCGGCAAACTCCTGAATGTGAATCTCATTTGTCTGCGTTGAGATGGAGCTGCAGTGTTTTTCAGGATGTGTGTGAGAGGCTTTGAAATATGACTGTGTGTGTGTGAAGGGAACAAACAGTCCGACTCAGACTGTAGTTACAAGTAATTCTGTTTGTTTTAACCACCTTGATGTACCAGCTGGGTGGAGTTTGCCACATTAAGACTGATTAGACAGTGTCACAAAGAACAAGACTTTTTAAGTGCTTGATTAAACCTTTATGGCATTTATTAAACAGCTCAGTGGGGCAAACTTCATCCATTAGATGCACTTAAATAGAACGTGCAAGTACTGTTAACGACCAATAACGTGAATTCACGTGTGTGTGTGTGTGTGTGTGTGTGTGTGTATGAATGTACAGTATGCGAGCCACCACGGGTGTATTTCTAACAACTTTTCCTCCTGACTACTCACTCGGCTGGAAGATTGCGCTGTGCAGAACCTGTAGAACTACAATAGGTTTCTAAAAAAGTGTGTAAACATTGATCTTACAGAACATCTCTGTATGTCTCCTCAAAGGAATGTCACATTAATTCTTTTCAGATTATTTAGCTATCATGCTGAGAAACAGACCCTCTCATAATTCACACAAAAAAAGAAATGTGCCTCTTAATTTTAAAAAGTGAGCAATTACTCTAAAACACAGAAAAAAATGCTCTAAATGAAGAAATACACATTTACATATTTGTATGAGACGATGCTTAAAATATTTTCATACATTCCAAGGCTCTCACCAGAAATAGGCATAACTGTAGAGTATTTATTTTTTAACAAAAATCCATTTTTAACATTTAGCATTTTCCACGTGTGATGTTTCGGTTTGGTCGAGTTCTCAGTGTCTGAGGTGTTCGAGACTTGGTGTTCGAGGCTCGGTGTTCGAGGCTCGGTGTCGGAGGCTCGGTGTCCGAGGCTCGGTGTCGGTGCTCGGTGTCGGGTTCTCGGTGTCGGGTTCTCGGTGTCGGAGGCTCGGTGTCCGGCGCTGCCACTGCTGCTAAAACAAACGTGGCACTCGTGAGCGCTGTGGGATTCTTCCTCCATCGTTGTAACCGTGTCTGATAGTTTGAAGCCCTGCTTTCTTATTTGCACTATGATCTCATTCTGCTTTTTCTTCTGCTCTCAGTGCTGTTTATAAAATGGACAGTATTAAACCTGTTTATAGATGCTTGTGAGTCCTGCCTCCTGACAGGCTGGTGTTAGGTAGCTTTGTGCCTCTGTTGAGGGTTTATTGCCAAAATGATTCAGTGCAGAGAACATTTCCCACAGTGCACCGCTGCAACGCCCCTTCTCCACATTTCTCCCACATTTAATGAAATAAAAAAATGGGTTTAGTGCCAAGAAGGTTTTAAATAATGTTATTGTGAAAAAAAATAATGTAAAAGCACTTAAATTAAAGTTCCGAAACTCTCTATCTTTTCTAAATAAGTATAATCAGGTTTTTGTGTTGCTTCTGGTCAGGGAGAGGAGATGATTGAGTTCCTGTTGCCTTTACTCCTTTTATTTTCTTTCATTTTCTAAAATACATTTTCTCCATTCTGAAAGATAAGATAAGATAATATCAGATATTCCTTTATTAGTCCCACAGTGGGGACATTTGCAGTGTGCAGCAGCAAAGGGGATAGTGCAGAAACAAGGAGCATCAGTAAAAACAAAAGCAAAACAAAATATGAACAATTTAAATAGAAGGAAATATAAAAATAGGAACAATATAAACAGTATTGACAATAAACAGACACTTGAGTACTAAGTGTGAAGCACTGAAACTGCCCCCCCCCCCGGCACCCTGACCTGCAACTTTATGCTTGACTAGCTTACGCTGTGCAGCTTCGCAAAATCCATCCCTGTGTATAATTAAAGTTTTAGACATTTTTTATATTTCATTCTTTTACTGGCAGAGTACGGTGAGTTTTAGTATTCTGTTGTTGTCCACTGAGAATACAGGATAACATGATGATGTGAGCAGACAAGACACTTTTATTAGAGGACCAGTGTGTAACATTTAGGGGGATCTATTGGCAGAAATGGAATATAATATTAATAAGTGTGTTTTCTTTAGTATATAATCACCTGATAATGAGAATCGTTGTGTTTTCGTTGGGGGGGAGTCCTCCATGTTTCTACAGTAGCCCAGAACGGACAAACCAAACTCTGTTAACTTTTCCTGTTTGGGTCGATAAAGGTTACTCGCTCCCATCGCCGCCGCCGCTCTCTCTCTCTTGCTTCACCACTCACTTCCCACTTTTACACTGTCTCTGCTCCAACTGGCTCTATAGAGAGGGACATCCACGTTGTCACGTCGGCCACACGTCCAACACGCTTTGCACACGGGAGAAGCTGCAGAGGTTTTTCCTTTGGCATTCTATTGATGGTGGCAGAAATGACAGAAAGCCTCTCCACAGTCTCTTCTAAACTTAATTTGCATTAAGGGATTGTACCAAAATGATTATCTCGGTGTGCAGGAGAAATTCACCAAAAAGAAAACTTGCAATACAAAAATAATTGTCTTAATGTAAGTAATCAACTGGGGAAGTCTCGTGGTGATATCTTTTAGTTAAATGGTTTACCTTATTCACCTGTAGTGTCTTGCAAAATGTATGAAATTTTACGATACATATCTTTAAAGGCCGCTTTTTCTCATAATCTGAGCCAGAAATCTCCACTTCAGCAGCACTTACATCCACAAAACTTCATAGCCTAAATTATAGAACATTTTATTCCCAAAACATGGTGTGTTTACAGTATTTTCTGATTTATGGAATGATAAAAAGAGATATCCTAATCTCTTATCTCTAAAAACCTTTGATTCTAATAATGTCAACAAAATGAAACAAGACTTTCTAACCTGGCTTCATCCAATGTTGAGATTTCTGTTCCAGAATTGATGCAAATTAGCACATATTTGATAAGATAATAGCCTCATTTGCGTATTCATACATAACATTTCAGAAAACTTGTAATACAAAAAATGATTTAATGTAAGTAATCAACTGGGGAGTTTCATGGTGATATCTATTAGGTTGTTTTTACCCTATATTCACCTGTCGTGTCTCCCCTTAACTTTTCTGCAGTTTTTTTCAAGTCAGAATAAAGCGACGGTGTGAAAAAATGGCATTCAGATGGAAACGCACAACACGATTACACACAGAGTCAATAAACAGATGCGATTAGGCACAAATTGACCCGGGGAGGCACCATGGATGTATAACGGGCCCCCGTTCATTCCTATGAGAGTGTCTCAGTGGAGCATGAAGCTAAAATGGCACGTATTGGCGCAAAGCCGCGGCTGTGCTTGTTGAAAATGACTCAACTTGAGCGTAAAAATGTACGTTTATCCTCTATGGCTTTATGAATCTGCTTCATGAACACACAGAGACACGTGGTCGGTGCATCTGTTTCCAGCTAGCTTACAGCGAACATACAGTTGGTACATTGGCTGTTTGAGGTGAATAAACACAAATGACCCAGAGGTCAAATTTGCACGTATGAAGCAGGGCCAACATTTCTGTCTGAACACATATTTAGAAAGATATACGACACCTTGGTCCTACCAGCCACTATAAAATAAAGCCTTGATAAAAAGACATGATTGTTGTCCTCTCATATGGCACCTTTATGATCCATGGTGCACACAAACTGATGTCTTTATTTAGAGTAAACTTCTCAAGGAAAGGATGAAGTAAAATATAGATCTTGGGTATGTAATAATTGTCCTAATTTTCTTACAGTCCCTAAATTGTAGAGAATGTATTCTGCAATACTTTTGGCATTTATTTTGGCTGTTACCTCCACTGATATAATAACACTTTAAAAAGTACCACACAAGAAAGCCAAAGCAAGTTTGGAGTATAAACAGTATGTGTCTCTTTAGTTGTTCTTTTATGTGACTGTGATTCTAGTTCAGACACACAGCAGCTAAACTAACCCAGTTTGTAATCGAGAGTAAAACTGAGATTGAAACAGGAAGGAAATTATGAAATGTACAGTGTAAATGCACAATGTAAATGAAACCCTCCTCCTCCTCCTCCTCTTTTGTTTATTTTCACATCATATTTTATCTCCCTGTCTATAAATGTTGATTTAAAATCATTTTATATTCCTGTTTTACTTTGAATTAAAAGGGAGCAACTGGAAAAATGCATCTTCTCTGTGTTCTGATTGTCATTCTCTTCCTGATTAACACATCTATCGTTGTCGTAACACACATGGTTTCAGGCACTATAAATCACAGATTGAGATCGAGGTCTTGTTTTTAAGAGACCTGAGCGCATAAATAAGTATTAATAAACATAAAACAAACAATTTAAAATGTACCATATCAATCGTGATAATTAAAGACTCAGTAGGCAGAAAGTTTTTGGCACCATTGGGCAAAAAATTCCATAATAACCTTTCAGCATATTGTAATCTAAATAATCTTAAAGCAGTCTCTCAGTGTTAATTCTAACCTGCAGCACCACCCGGTCCTGTGAGTTGGTGTTACGTGTTCGAGCCAATAAGAGACGTCAAATATGGAGAAGCCCTTTATAGATATAAACAAATAATGGTCTCATCTGATGGAAAGAGACGGACAACCCTCTTACTGATAAAGGATACAGTGATGAGCTGCATATCTGTCTACAGTTCTACATCTAAAGGAAATTCATCCTGATGTCCTCAGGAAATTCCACATCCAGTACAGTATAATTCTCACTGTGTGGAACAGATGTTGTCACTAGAGGGCAGCTTTGGATCAAATGTCTTTATGAACTAGATTGTCTGTCTGAGAAAAAGAAGGAAATAATGAGTGGAAGTAAGTAAAGGCTGTTTTTAATCTGCATTATTTAAAGGGTAACGGGGGGGGGGGGAACCTGTGATTATTCCATCTGTCAAATGAGTGTAAGGTAAGTCCTCAGACATAAAGCAGAATCTTTTTCACTTTTATGGAGCAGTGCAGACAGCTAGAACTTTCCAGTGACTCATTCATCAGGGTAAACATGGAGCCAGACTAGCAGTTATTGCAGCAGCGTGATATTATGTGATGAATGAGCTTCTCCATATCTCAGAATGTGTTCTACTGTATGAAAAAGAAAACATTCCTACTAAAGACAAAATGTTCCTGAATGAAAGCGTGAAGCTTCTATTATGTCAGTTCAGTATGCATGGCAGTTGAAGGCTTCTCTGCTTGTTTGTTGAACATTTTAAAGAGAAAAGTATTTCAGATTAGATTACATTCTTTTTGTAATCAAATGGATTACGTTACTAATTACAAACATTGCCATGTAATCTGTATTCAGTAACCTGACCCAACCCTGGTCATCTTTAACGTAAGCTGGCCAATGAGGGAGTAAACCCACTCACTGTAGGACTCGAGTTCGGTCTCCATTCTCTAGTCCATTTTTTTCAAGTCTTGGACTCGTGCCTCGGTGGACTCGGACTTGTCTTGTGGTCTCGGGCTCTTGAGAACTGGTCAAGTTGTTCCTTGCTGCTGATTCGTCCTCGTCCATGCTACTTGCATAAATAATAATCTCAATAAATAAATTAAGAAATGAAAATTTAATGAAAATGAAAATGTCCCTGCTGCTGGGTAGAAACGTCAGTCGCAATATCGGATCAAATTCAAGGTTTGTTAATGAATAAAATGGTCCTCAAACCTAAATTCTATGTATTTAGTTTGATGTTAGCAGATAGATCAAGATTATTTCTGTCCATCCTAAGACATCCTAGACACTAGTGCCTATTATGGTCTAGAACAGAACTCGATTTGCTCTGGACTCGGTTTTGACTTGGTCTTGACTGCCTCAGGACTTGGTCTTGACTCGGACTCAACTGGACCTGGTCTTGGACTGGACTTGGACTCGGCCCTGCCATTCACTATAAGATTGTACACATGAATGACTTGACTCCAAATGCAGTTTAACCCAGGATAGGACGTGCTGGACGTGGGATACCAGGCAGTGCTGGAGACATGGCACGTATTCGGTAGGCACGTCCTGATTGGCCGGCTACGTTTATGCAAATCTCAGTGGGCGAAGGCGTGTGTGTGATTGGAGGAGAGTATTACCGATAGAGTCCAGTAGAGGACTCCGCCTGTGCATATAGAACTAGGGTTACAATATTGTAACCTTCGTTAATGGAAGCTTTTAAGTGAATAATGACAGTGTGGAAGGATCATCTGAAAAGAGCCTGTATACTATGTACTTCATTCAGAGGTTGTTCGTGTTTCAAGGTGTTATGTTGCTTGTGCATCTTGTGCAAGAGACTGAAGTCAAGCAGATAGATGCAGAAATCCTACACTGGTCAGTACCGGACTGACGTTTCCTCTGGTGGACAGAAGTGACGGTTCTTCACTGTTATCATCAGGCTGAGGCAGTCAGTCTGTCACTGAACTAAAACAGGCCTGTGATCATCTGTCTGAGAGGAGCGAGGAAATGAGACCTACGTTTAAATTTCCTCCTCCCTTCCTCAGATTCTCCTTTAGTGCCTCTCTGGAACCATGAGGGGTTTTTATGATCCTCCGCCATCCACTTGAACTCTCTCACCTGTCAAACAGATTTACTTTGTCAACCCTGCCTACCTAACTCACTTCACAAGTACAACACTGCCAGTAATCGCTCCCAAAACGAGGGTATAATCTTTAAAAGGGCATACCTTAAATGACTAATAGAATGCTTGTACCTGATGACCAGACCTGCATAAAGGTTTAAATGTGTTTTGGGACCGTTCCTCTGCACAGCACTGTTTCAGATCATTGATCTTTGGAACATTTTGCATGGATGGCTTGTTTTAGGTCATCTCGTCAAGCCTCACTGTCTGAGTGTGATACAGCCTCTGTTCGGTGTTAGATTACATATTTCTGCTTTTATAAAGACAGCAAAATATGCAGATATTGTACTTAAGTAAAAGTAGCAATACTACAGTGTAAAAAAATACTCTGTTACAAATCCTGCATTTAAAATCGAGATTTTCTAAAGCCTGAGAACAGAGCCATGAGGAGGTGCAGAAGTCTCTCAGAACACTTCAATTACAACATGCTGAAAGGTTATTATGGAATTTTTGTCCAAAGATGCCAAAAATATTCTGCCTACTGCACGTTTAAATTCTTGTTAGAGCTTTTATGTTGCAGCATCAGCATCATGAGTGGGAAAAATGCTCTTCAACTCTAAGCAATATTAAATTAACTCCCTATGCGACTTTCATAGTCTCAACCATAGGTCCTTAAAACCACGCGTACTGGCCGTTATGCATATGCATTTTATTATTATTATTATTTTATAATAGGTCTGAGGAAAATGTTGATATTCCCAACGGCCTCATCTTTCTCCTCTGTCATTATACCTTTGCATTTCCTGCATTATGTTACCTACTTGCTAGCTTGCTAGCTTGTTAGCCTCTGTGGCTTCTAGATGCCAACAGTAACGTTAATATTGCCGTTGCTTAGCAGCGGTGTTCTTCACGACTTAACCACTTGAACGTCACGCACATCGTGTACACGACTTCCCATGTTGTAAACACAAGCTCACGAGTTTCATTTGAATGCAGCAACAATATACGACTACAATTGCAATATATTAAAGGTCCAACATTGTAAAAAGTGAGATTTTCATGTATTTTATGTTATAAAGCAGGTTTAAGTGATATATAAATACTGTGAAAGTATCAAAACGCTCAATCCGCATATAAATACACACAGCCTGTATTCAGAAACTGTGCGTTTGAAACAAGCCATTAGGATTTCTGTACATTTGTGATGTCACAAATCTACAATATTTAGACAATTTCACAGTTTTAAACGTAAACATTCTAAACGTGTCCCAGTTTATTTCCTGTTGCAGTGTGTGTGAATGACATCAGCTGACAGGAAGTAAACATGGACCCAAGCTGTTGCCTAGCAACACAATTCCGTTGCCATTCCGTTGAAATGCGCTAAAACGGAGCGTTTCTGATGGAGGGTGAATACAGGTATATTCAGGCAGACAGTATGAGAAAAATAATGTCTTGTTTGAACATTAAAGCATGTAAACATGCTCTAGTAGAAACCCATAAGTATGAACCTGAGGATGAGCATGATATGTCCCCTTTAAGTTGTTATGCACCGAAAAATGAACTTCCATGGCCTCCGCCATTTCTCACAACATCAACAAACACGTCACAACTCGTGAACTCGGAGCTTTCAGAAACTTTCCATTGTGAATATGACATGAGGGGTGCGTTCATATGGACTCTTCTCATGAACACGGTAAACACCACCCTACTTTGAAGGCACCAATTCAATTCAATTCAATTCAATATGCTTTATTGGCATGAATGTCAGGTGAACAATATTGCCAAAGCGTCAATTCAATAATAATAAAAAAAAAAAGAACAAGATAAAAACAAAAACATATATATATATATATATATACATATATACAATTCATTAAGCAAATTACAATATATATATATAGAAACAATTAATAATATATTGGAATATCAAATGATAAATGTTAAAAAATAAATAAATAAATAAATAATAATAAAAAAAAAACATGAAGTAGAGGAGTCAATTAAAGGCAGAGTATAAATAAATAAATAAATACAAAATAAATAAGTAAATAAATAAATAATAAAAAAAAAAAAAACATGAAGTAGAGGAGTCAATAAAAGGCAGAGTATAAATAAATAAATAAATAAATAAATAAATAATAATAAAAAAAAAAAATAAAAAAAACATGAAGTAGAGGATTCATAAATGGGTAGAGTATATACTATTTTCTCCAAGTAGATGTTGCAATTTAGTTTGGTCAGATAGGGAATCAAAATCTTGGAGTTCACCATTTGTCCCATTTGCCCCAGCGGTTGGAATAGCGTCTGTGTTCAGAGTTTCCGACAGCCCGTGAAGGCAGCACAGAGACAGTTCAGGCTCCAGTCCTCAGTGCGTGCTCTGCTCTCCGGCTCTCTGCTCTCCGGGTCCCCGCCAAGTTACACACGGAGGAGGAGGACAAGTTTTAACCGGGAAATAACCTCCAGCGGAATCTAATAATCGGACTTCTGTTTGGAAAAGGGAAGTTGTATTGGGAGAGAGTGTAACAGCGGGGAGGCGCCACACGGAGACACCGAAAGCTGAAAGCTGAGCTCCTCTACCGACCGACCGACGGAGCCTCGAACACAACAACAATACAGGTACTTTTACTTTAATTTCGTGGTATCCCTTCCCTTCTCTCACTTCACTTTAGCTACATGACGTTATGTAGAGTCCTAGTTGGTGCTTAGCAGCCAGACAGTGAAGCAGACTACCGCATGTGAGTGTGAGTCTCCTCTGCTAATCCTGCAGCAGTGAGAGAGCTGCAGAAGCTCATTCAGAAATAGGGCAATTTAACGCTGCATTGCATTCAGCGCCTGTAGACAACACACACACAACAACAGCAGCTCAGTTTATTCTTTTGTTCATGTTCGGCTGTACTAACATTGGAAGTTTTTATATTAAAGTTGCAGTATGCAACATTTTTTTGGGCATAATTTGGCAAAAAATCCCATAATAACCTTTCAGCATATTATAATTCAAGTGTTCTGAGAGAAAACTAGACTTCTGCTCCTCCTCATGTCTCTGTTTTCAGGCTTTAGAAAAAATCTAGCCTTGTGACCAATCACAGGTCATTTCAGAGTGAGAGAGCGTTCCTATTGGCTGTGCTCCGGCTGGTGGGCGGTGCTTGGTATTTCCTCAAGAGATCTCAACATGGCTGCTGGGTCACAAACTTTCTCATTTTACAGCTAAACCGTGCACTACAAGATGTTTCTGAGAACATTTGAGGAGAGAAATAGGCTTTAAAGTGGCAGTATGCAACAATTTTTTGGCATAATTTGGCTTAAAATCCCATAATAACCTTTCAGCATATTGTAATTCAAGTGTTCTGAGAGAAAACTAGACTTCATACACACAACAACAGCAGCTCAGTTTAACCTTTTGTTCATGTTTGGCTGTACTAACATTGGAAGTTTTATATTAATATACGCTGTTTACAGGCCGATTGGTGGATCAGATGATGCAACATTCGCATTAGAGTCGTGAAAGGTTATTATTCCTGTTTTTTAGCTGTTTACACTGGCCATCAAACAAAGAAAACATTAAAATAACTAAATATTTAATGTAGTCTGGTTTATGGTGTTCCCCACAGAGGTGCATGTATGATGAAGTCTGTCTAGTTGTGTCTCAGTCTGGTTGAAACCATTCATTTGTTGTATTATTACATTTTTAAAGGTACTATATGTAACAATTTACATGCATTTAATTGCTTTCTATGTGTGAACAGATTGTAATGTAACTTAAAAACCAAGATCTTCCCAGATTTTCTCAGTTACCTATAACAGCCTGTAGACTGATTTCAATGCAAAGGACTCGGGACGGTTTTGCTACGTTAAAGTTACATATAGTACCTTTAATATACGCTGTTTACAGGCCGATTGGTGGATCAGATGATGCCACATTCACCCAGAGACCGTATAGAGTCGTGAAAGGTTATTATTCATGTTTTTAAGCTATTTACACTGGCCATCACACAAAGAAAACATTAAAATAACTAAATATTTAATGGAGTCTGGTTCATGGTGTTCTCATGTGTGAGTCTGTCTAGTTGTGTCTTAGTCTGGCTGAAACCATTCATTTGTTGTATTATTACCTTTTAAATAACAGCAACTTCCCTGAAACAAGTGCCCCATTTCAGTGAATATACTGTAACGGGGCTCCACTGCTTTTATCATCCTTATCTATTAAAATGATTTCATTTGAAATGTTGAATCCTAAATGAGGTGTGCTCCATAAGGGACTGTGTTAAAAGCTAACCGCTCCCTCTCATGTTATTTGATCCACAGTTCCAATGGTCTTCTGATGCTTCACTCCCTGTATTAGATTACGGATTAATCAGATATGCATGGAAGCCTTTAATCCTTATTTAACTAGGCAAACCAACTACAAACAGCAGCTCTGCTATAGTATTGAGCATCATCATCTCCAGGGGAACTTTGGGGTAGTAAATGCCTTGCTCAAGGGCACTTTGAGCATAGTTTTCTCCGGTTGTTTCCCAATCATCTCCCTCGTGCAACATTTCTCGGTCAGCATGACTAATTAGTTTCCAGCAACATGCCTCTAAAACCTATTACATTTCTGCCTCCACTGTGGTTGGGGTGGAACAGTTTACAAGCCATGGTTCATTATGTATTTTACTGTTGAGGGTCATGGTTCAGTGCACAGAGAGGAAATATACTAGTGTCTGCCCAGTTGGCTGTGTGGGTGTGTGTTTGCAACACAGTTCATGAATAGTCACAACATTTTATATATTTGATTTCTGTACATAGACAAATTTTTCCTTTTTTTGTGACGCTCAGCACGACTTTCAACAACGTAGTTTTAGTGCGTTTTCCTACGAATGTCCTGCAACACGTGTCAGTTTCCCCTCCAGTCTTTTCAAAATAAAACTACTCCGTTAGGTTTAGGAAAAGATCAACCTGGTTAGGCAACAAAACTACTTAGTTAGGGTTAGGAAAAGATCGACTTGGTTAGGTTTAGGCAACAAAACTACTTAGTTAGGGTTAAGAATAGATCGACTTGGTTAGGTTTAGGCAACAAAACTACTTAGTTAGGTTTAGGAAAAGATCGACTTGGTTAGGATTAGGTAACAAAACTACTTAGTTAGGGTTAGGAATAAATCAACTTGGTTAGGTTTAGGCAACAAAACTACTTAGTTAGGTTTAGGAAAAGATCGACTTGGTTAGGTATAGGCAACAAAACTACTTAGTTAGGGTTAGGAATAAATCAACTTGGTAAGGTTTAGGTAACAAAACTATTAGTTAGGTTTAGGAAAAGATCGACTTGGTTAGGTATAGGCAACAAAACTACTTAGGGTTAGGAATAAATCAACTTGGTAAGGTTTAGGTAACAAAACTATTAGTTAGGTTTAGGAAAAGATCGACTTGGTTAGGATTAGGCAACAAAACTACTTAGTTAGGTTTAGGAAAAGATGACTTGGTTAGGCTTAGGCAACAAAACTACTTAGTTAGGTTTAGGAAAAGATCGACTCGGTAAGGCTTAGGCAACAAAACTACTTCGTTAGGTTTAGGAAAAGATGACTTGGTTAGGCAACAAAATGACTTAGTTAGGTTTAGGAAATGATCGACTTGGTTAGGCTTAGGCTACAAAACTACTTAGTTAGGTTAAGGAAAAGATCGACTTGGTTAGGATTAGGCAACAAAACTATTCAGTTACCTTTAGGAAAAGATCGCGGTTTGAGTTTAAATAACACCGGAAGTGCCGTAACTTAAGTACGGAAGTAACGAGACAAATAATCAACTCTGACTTGTGGTTTCACACGGGACACGAACGCCAGTCTCCTTGGCGAAAGTCCTGTGTTTTTTGACCCAACCATCCACCAAGACCGTCTCCCCACGCGGTGTTCGCCACTCTTTATAGTTCACGGTGAAATTTATGTCTATGTTCATGAATCAATACATTCAATTTCGTGACTATTTCACGAACTGCTGTGCGACTGGGCTGGTATTTGTGAAACAAACACTACATTTGTACAACTGTACTAGTGTTCCCAGCATGTTGGTGCTTGATGTTAACTTGATCTAGCTCTCTACCCTTCTCTGTTATCATTTCTATATGACCAAATAACCCTGTTTGTCTCTGCAGTGCACAGTTGACTAACCTAATCTTTAACAGGAGTAACGAAAGGCAGAAATCTGAATTGTTTCTGGTATTTTTTATGTTACAAAATCTGATATTGCACCGGTGAGACCTGTGATCACTCAGTATCAGTTATAATCAATATAAATGCTGTCTGTGTTGACATAAAGTTCAGGCCATGTGTCATTGGGTTCATCACGCCAGACTAACAATTATCATAACTAATAATCATAACTTCTTGAGTTTTATAGACATGAGCGATAGAGGTAATTTAGGGTCTGAGACTTGTTTGTTTTAGAATAATAGCTTTTATTTGTTTGGTTTAGACCATAATTCACATACAATGATGCTGTAATTGCTATTGTGATAATTATTCTATTCTTAACTGACTGGACATTAGAGCCAGATGATTAATTCTCTATTCAGTCTTTTTTTTTCTAGCTGAGGAGAAATATAACAGATAAATAAATATAACAGACACACTATTAAGCATGAATTACTCATCAGATGAATCATTGTGAATTATTTTGACTTACTAAACACGGCCTGTATTCCATCTGATATATACCACAGTATAATGTTTATATTCAAACCACTTGAAAAAAGGTGCTTTCAAGGTGCCGTGTATAGACTATTATACCAGGTGATTTACTGCCGTCAAACCAGCTCTTCTTCTCTGTCTGTGTCGGTGCAGCAGATGAATGTGAGTTGTTTTTAAAGGATGTTTGGCCTCGTCTCAACAGCTCATTTACCTACAGTCTCTTAGACTTAGGGCAGATTAGCTCTTAATAAAATAGGGAAATGCTAACAGTGTTCACATTACCAAGGTAAGGATGGAAGCAGACGAGCAAAACTAACATTACTGTTACGCGTTCGGACAGCCGGCTGCAGCTGAAATAACAACACACTCTGTGGTGCAGTAGATAAGACTCAGAAACGATTTCAGATTTACTGCTGTGGTAACTTCAGGATTAGCCATATCTTAACAGACAGAGGGTACAAGTAGTTGTCGTTGCTTACAGCTGATGCAAATCTTGGAGACTGCAGCACATTTGTCTCACGAGTTAAGCTGTTGGAGTCTGAGCTGAGGTGTTTGTACCGCTGGACAAGTAAAAACATGATGAAGGAAGAGGGCGAGAAAATGCAATAATTCAGGTTCCAGAAGTGAAGAAGACTTATGACTGCATTAAGTGGTCTGAAATAGCCTCAGGTCACTATTGGATGGATTGCCATGAAAAATAGTCCACTCATGTTCCCCTGAGGATGAATTGTAATAACCATAATGACCAAATACCTGCTAAACTAATGACATTCCCATCAGCTGTACTTTGTGCTAACATGTTAAACTAACATGGTGAACAGAGCGGCTAGTGTTGCTGTAGACGGTTTGTCTTGTTCAAAGTTCAATAAGCACATCGGGATGATAACTCTGCAATGCCAGGATCAGACTGCATGGTATTTTTGTCTTGATATACGGGCTTACCGGTGCTCGAGCCCCCGGGCTCGATCATGTAAAGGGGCCAACGAGGCTCCGGGGGAAAACCATACAAATATGATTCACAGGGAGAAGAGAAAGCGGGCGTTCAATGGGATGCTCCATGCGCAAAGACGCAACGGCGGTTGTGTTTTTCACTCCGACACAACCTAGATTGTCTACTCTCTACTGAGAGATCCAACAGCAGTTGAAGGTCCGATGACATCATTCTGCATAATAAGTAGCCATGTGCTTCTGTTTACAGCTGTGTGCGTCTGTGCTCAGCAGGTCAAATTCACGGCCGTGATGGAACACGTCGTGGAAAGCAAAAAAAAAATCAAACATGCTAGACTTCCTGTCGGGACATCGTGAGGCGTCCCGGACGCGGCGTCGGTTGTCGTGTACTATGACACACTACACGATCCGAGTGGACACCCTACGACGGCCGTGTTGGGCTGTAATCGGGCTGATATCGTGTCGTCTGAACCGGGCGTTAGGGAAAGCATACATGTGTTCTGCTTTTAGACTTCACACCAATGATCTTGACGTGATTTATTTTTCCTGCTGGATGACGCCGGTGGCTTTGCTTGCAGAAAGTGAATTATTGATGGTCTTTTTGTATCTGTTACGGTTTTGTAAGAAAGACGGGTGCCAGTTTTCTGTGCTGTTGCGTCAGGTGTGTCATGAGTTTCCAATCAGTAAATAGTCTGTCGTCATCTTTCCTTTGCAACAGGGAGGCTGCTGCCTGTTCATCATTTAAGGATTAGTTATAGGGATGCACTGATCCAACCTTTTCAGTCCCGATACTGATGATCCCGATGTAAGGAAACATCAGGCTGGACTTTAAGGAACAGTATGTACTGGATCTGGAGGTATGTAGCGGTGAGGTTGCAAATTGCAACCAACTGAAGCCTCTCCTGTGTAGACGAACTACAAGGTTAGGCCGACGTAAAAACGTGAATGGCCCTCTCTAGGGCCCTGTCTGTATTTTCTCATCTTGGCATGTTTAAATTGAATATCGAATCGTGACCTTAAAATCAAAAGTCAATTTGAATCGTGGATTTGGAGAATCATGACACCTGTAATTGTTGTTACCAATACCCGATCAGCCCGATATCTGTATATATATATATATATATATATATATATTCACGGTATCGGTCCATCCCTAATTAGTCATACCATCCAGGTAGTTAAATAACTTAACATAATACCTTTTCTATCAACTTACAGTCACATAACATTATGTTTTGAAACTTTTGAATGGCCTCAAAAACACCGTTCTAATAAAGATAAATCTTGTCCAATACAGGCAATGATAAAGGAGTGTCAGGTTTTTATCCAAATATATATATATACATAAATGCACAATAATTAATTCCACAGTATGCGTTTTTATCAAATAAAATGTAAATCTTCGTGCTGTTACGCAACCAACCGCTTTCTTTTGTTGTCTTGCTATGTACATGAAACCTCCGGCACTCTCAAAGGTCTCCTTGTTGTCTTCATCCTTGGCGGCCACGCACAAAGCCAGACATGACCTCTGACCTCCAGCATCAGATACTGACGCATTGTGCGTGGCTGAGCATCCATTGTGATCCTTTCCGCATGTTCATTAATTATGCATAATGCATACGCTGCTATCCTCGAGCCTTGTCCCACACATGCACAGAGCCGCAGACTCTCTCGTTCTCAGTGTGAAAAAGCATCTCGCTCCGAGCTCCGTGCACGCTCGCAGGCCTCTGAGGATGCCGTGACATTCCCAAAGAAGATTCCATTCCCCCGTAAACAATCCTGGCATTGACATGGGCTCTGATTAGTGAGTTGCCAGAGTATTTCCACAATGGCTCAGCGGAGGATAATGAGATCGCAACGACAAAACGGGGTTTTCATTCAGGACTTTGTTGGCAGCGAGTTGTGTGTGAAACTACTTGGAAGCGTTTTGGGAAGCAAAGTAGCTGAATGTTTAGCTTACTGTCTTACCAAAAGTGTTGCCGTTCAACAGATTGTTCTGACAAGGTGCTGAAAGCATCCAGGAAGCTGTCAGAACTACCCGTACCTGAGTTCACAGATTTTCACAGTTCATAGTCTGTCAGCATTTTAACTCCTTTTTCCTGGAGTTGTAGTTGTGAGGTGAAGTTTGGTCTCAGTTTTCAGTCTATTTTTTTCTTTGTTGGGTGAACCAGTAAAACCTGAATTTTATTGATCCCTGAGGGGAAAATTGGGTCGTTGCAGCAAAGAACAGAGCCAGGGGGGAAGAAAGTTCAAAAGTATACGACTATAGAGAGCTCCAGGGATAACTTGTTGTTGTAGGCCAACCAGGAAGTGAGCATCGCCCTGGTTCCCTCCACTAACAGGAAGTGAGCATCGCCCTGGTTCCCTCCACTAACAGGAAGTGAGCATCGCCCTGGTTCCCTCCACTAACAGGAAGTGAGCATCGCCCTGGTTACCTCCACTAACAGCCAATGGGATTGTTCCATTGGGTTTTGGATTAATGCAGAAAATAACACACGTTTATGATATGTTGTTGCAGATAAATAATGTGCGATTAATTTGGACAATCATGCGATTAATGGCGATTAAATATTTTAATCGATTGACAGCCCTAATTAATAATTAATAATTTTACTTCAGAAAACTTCTTCTAACCCTGCCAATACCAACAATCCCAGTTAGAGAGAGGGTGAAAAGTAAAGCTAGACAACGTTGGCAGGGAAATACAGTCCGTAGAGGAGTACAATCACTTTGTGGGAGCTGAGAGAGCTCACAAAGTGATTGTACTAACTCTCCGGGGAAAACACACCCAAGTTGTGCAAGTAGTACTGTCTGCAACATCGTGTTGTGCTCATACTGTAGCCTGGTTTCTCTCCTGTGCTCCAGGAAGCTCTAAAGCCCGGGGGCTCCAGACACCAAGAGGCCCAGTGATGCAAAACCTCCCCTAAAGCAGAGCTGTCTAATGGGTCACACTTGTGCATCTCGTCCACTGAGACCCACTTTCCAACACCACCCCCCCCTATTCCCCCATCTCCATTTTGCTATTTAGGTTGACGGGTGTCATGTTGTCCGGGTGCATTAAGGTCAGATTTGTGTCATAACAGGAAGCCTGTCGATACCTTATTTGTGCAAGTGAGCGATCTTCATGTGTTCTTAGCTTACCTTAGTGAAAAGTAGGGATGGGATCGATAGATTTTTTTTTAATGCCAGAATAAATATAATTGCTTCACATGAGTCTATTCGGAGGTAGAAGGAAGTTACTGCTTTTATTGTTGTAGTCTGAGTAACGTGACGTCGTATCCGTTCCGTGTCCGTCAAAAAACAAAACAAACCGCAGCGAGGCGAAACGAGAAAGTAGAAAACAGCATCAACATATACTGTACTTGCAACTACACTTGCAGAATGGTCCATTTCAGAATAATATATGGTTACAACCCTGTAGGTTAACCCTAACCCCTAACTATAACCCCTAACTATAACCCCCAACTATAACCCCTAACTATAACCCCTAACTATAACCCCCAACTATAACCCCTAACTATAACCCCTAACTATAACCCCCAACTATAACCCCCAACTATAACCCCTAACTATAACCCCCAACCCTAACCCCTAACTATAACCCCTAACTATAACCCCTAACTATAACCCACTAGCCAGTAGTAGTTTATGTTGACTCTCTGCCATTTTGTGCCGGGCAGTCGGCCTACATGGCTGCCCAGTGTTTTGTATCGGTGTTGGGGAGTTGGTGAGACTCAAACCATATCGATGACGAACCAAAACAAGGAGCTGACTGAGGTGTTGGTTCTCAGTGGGATCGGCTGAGCTGCCCACCCTTTCACATTACAGGGAGTCAGTGTTCAATCAATGACTCGATGTTTATAGAAAAGGAGGCTTTAATGACTGACTGACTGTCTCATAAAAAACTTGTGTTTCACTCTCGAACCCTGCAGTGTAGAGCTGTTAAGTTGTCTATAAAGTACCTGACTGTGATACCCAACACGGTCTCCTGGCAGACAGACTCTGTATTCATCTTACGAAGGTGAATTGCATTAACAAGGTCACTCTGCTGACATCTAGTCTCCAGAGGCTGAAGACTGCAGACGGCATCAGATGACAAACAACCGAAGGCAGATAAAAAACAGTGTTTAAAAAGAAGGCTGCGTCACACATTGATTTTTGTCTTGAGTTTGTCTTCGGGTAGCTAACTGCAGACTGGCTGACTCCAGTGGGTCGGTGGTGGACGTCAACATGATCTAATGACCACCAATGAACCAGTTTATACAAAAGAACTCTTAATAATATTGGACAAAAAGCCTACAAGGTATCATCACTCTCACATAATTACTAAATACAACCTTTTGACCTTTGATAGTTTTGTCTACCTTGCAAACTTCTGTTTAACGTACAAAATTACCCACAAACTTTGCTTCCCTGTGCTAGGATAACATCAGGAAAACAAGAGCATCTATCAGAGTAGACACTACTGTGTAGTACCGAACGGGTACATAAACAATCATGTGACCATTAAACAAAAAGTCCTAAATATATTAGAGTATTTTACGTAATTTTTTTGTATGAAATGGAAAATGCTTTTAGTTTTGTATGATGCAATGTTTATTCTCTGGACCTCTGTATCAGATGTTCTCAGAATCATCTTGTAGTTACTGTTTAGCTGTAAAATGAAAAAGTTTGTGACCCGGCAGCCATGTTGAGATCTGCTGAGGAAATACCAAGCACCGCCCACCAGCCGTAGCACAGCCAATAGGAACGCTCTCTCTCTGAAATGACCTGTGATTGGTCAAAGTCTCCCGTCACGGACTAGATTTTTTAAAGCCTCAAAACAGAGACATGAGGAGGACCAGAAGTCTATTTTTCTCTCAGAACACTTGAATTACAATATGCTGAAAGGTTAATTTTTGCCCAATGATGCCTAAAACATTCTGCCTACCGCAGCTTTAATGTTATCTACAGCTATGTTTCATTTGCATTCGGCAGCGTTTTAAAACCTTAACTGCAGGACGTGGCGCTCGTCTCCAGCTGCATCGACAGGGGAAACAGCGAAAGGTGCTAATGTCACCGAGCAGACTGCCTCGTCATGGCCTAATTCCTGTGAAGCTCCAAATTACCTCATGAATATGCACCAGTGACAGAAATAAGGTCAGCGCCTGTCAGTACGGTCAATATCACACTGGCTGGGGTTAGTATATGAGCAGAAGAGTAAGAAACCTTCAGAACAACACTGCAGGGTTTCTGTATTTAAGAGGCTGGTTTATATTCTCATCCAGTGTGTCTCTGATTAAGATGACTAACCACCAGTTCTTACATCACCGTAAGACGTGTCAGTAGAACCATAGTCCCTTAATAACAACAGGGTTATCTCAACCGGGCTTACAACTCCATTAAATGAGTGATTAAGTTAGTTGTTCCAGATGTTTGAAGGGTGTTCATCCGCGGCTTATTTTGGACTTGCTGTTGTGACAAATTGCAAAACCGTCCGGCTTCGACCGGCTACTGACTGACGGTTCATCTCTAGCTGTTGTTTAGGAAGCGCCTGATTTATGCAGCAGAGTTTTCTCTGAGTGGAGCATTTTAAACATCAATATCTTTCTTATATTATTCTATTTCTTATTGTGAAAAATTATATACTGAAGCTTGAATCGCAAAGGAAACGTATGACTTAACAGGTTTCTTACAGAAATGACTGGCTGTGGAAGAAGAAGCTTTATGTTGGAACAGTCTCACCTCTCAAGCTTGTTAAGTTAGGATGTAATATTAGTGCAAGGCATTATGTAGACTAGAGGAAGGCTTTGTTTTTGCTGTGTCTCTCCTAAACAGCCGTGCAAGTGAAAGCAACACGCACCACCTGCCAGGTTTTTATACCCACAGTTCAACTTTGACCTCAGTGAAGGCTGACCTCTATTCGGAGTGTCCAACGGCGTTCTGGCACACAGGAGGTGGACTTTTGGCTTTAAAATTTGACAGCACGAGAAGAGTGGTTTGTGTGTAAAGTTAAGTGTGTAAAATATGGACGTCGTGTCTGTGACGTCACCCATAGGTTTCTTCATAGCTCAGTTATTTTTTTTTGTAAAGAAGAGGTTTTTGTTTCTCTGCCACAAAAGGGAGATAAACAAAAACATCGGTATCGGCTATCAGCCAAATTATTTTAAACATCGGTTTCAATACACTTGAAGCCAACAATGCTATAACTAAATTCACCTGCACCTCAGCAGGATTTACAGCGCACATGCACACAATTAACGACAACAGTACAGCACATTAACTAAGACATACTGTACATTCAACTGCAACTCAACAGGTTTAACAGTACAGGAACGCTCAATTAGAGCCAACAGAACATTAACGAAGTACACCGCTCTCAACCACAAATAAGAGAAGTTTAAGTCACCGGATTGGTACAGCGTTGGAAGTGCTGCTGCTCATCTCTCCAAACTCTGCACCTGCCATATAGGCAGCCTTATTTACAATTTTGGATGCCGTGTAACCCTTAATCAGATGACCTGTTCCAACAGCTTGTGGGATTTTTCCCCACATTGCTGTTGGCAACCTTTTGGCCCACTTGGTGAAACGGCCCATCAGGCATTTGCCGAAGTTGCCAGATTGCCTTTCCGAGCCGGTCCCTGTCACATATACTGTAAAGCAACAGGTAGAAAGCTGTTTTGTGGGTGAGGGAGTTGCATGAGTGAAGTCGTTCATCCAGCTAACTGTTAGCTCAACTGTTATTGTTGTAACTAAACTGTTAAAGTGCACAACTTCTTCTTCTTCTTCTGGTGTTTTTGCTGGCTACCAAACAGCTTCCCCCCCTCTGGACTGCAGCAGTACCAACCCTGATTTGCATGATACAGTAGATGGCTAATGTGTCTTAAATTGCGTTTGTATTTTATCTGGATACGAGTCATTTGAAATGAACAAGTGTACACGGGGCCATACTTGTAGTTGATGGATTTAGCTGCTTTGTACGATGTTTATTGTTCGTGTCATTAGTAAATCTATGCAAATGAAGTAGAGATTAATGGACTAAAACATAAACCTGGCACAAACTGATGCATTTTATGGTTCTGTGGTGTGAAAGCCTGGTCAGTGATGCACTTTCGCTGACAGAGAGTAGCGCTGGCGAGCCTCATTAATCCGAGCAGGTGGAGGGAAGGTAATGAAGACGGGTCACGCAGGGAAGCGTCCAGTCAGTGAGCCGTGGGTTTCTGCTATAGCATGTCTTTACTGTTGTTGCAGACGCTGTCAAAGATAATTGACAAGAGAGATGCCGCACTTGGACGCCGGTATTTTCAGCACAGCTTTCTGGGAGATTTATGTGGAAGGATCTCGGATAAATCACTTATTTATTAGTGTTTGTGACAGTGAGTCAGCATGCCGTTGCCCTCTCGCTCGTCCTCTCTGTACACAGCGGTGCTGACACTCCTCAACAGAACATTTCTCACTCAGGTTGGATTATTCCACGGCAGGCCGGATGCACAGATGCACTGCAGAGGCCACAGAGAGAGCAGATCATGAAGCCCAAAGCCTCAGTGAAGTTAGCGCTCTTTTAGGGCCGTCTCCAATTTTTATTATTAATCAAAATCAGAAATCAGAAATTTTTTTATTGCCAGGTGTATCAGGTTTACACTAGGAATTTATTTTGGTTTGTTGGTGCAAATAAGCAGTAAAAAATAACAGTAGAATAATTAAAATGTTAGAATAAAATAAGAATAAAAAATTGAAATCTACCAATATACAATATAAGATATAAACAATAATTAAACATAGTATAAAATATAAACAGATAGTGCAAATATAAAATATTAATTAAAAAAAAATGTATTCCTTATTGCATGGGCTATTTTTGGGATTTTATACATTATTATTACATACATAAATACAATACAAATACAAATTAAGTGATGGAATAGTGATTTAGAGGTTGATTACCATAGCAACGGTTGAAGCTTCGGAGCATCCCTCCACTCTTCTCCTCTCACCGTCTTTTATCTGCTCTGTTTTCTGGAGTGCCAAGTGATTAGGATGTACAGCTGCTGCCAAGTCAACATCGCAATTAAAATAATAGTTTCCAGTAAAGCGGTCAAGTGGATGTAGGATGAGAAGTCTGTCTGAATAATTCAGAAGCAGCTCTGGTATTATTACTATTCTACTTAATCAGGCTTAGTTACAACCATTAACTGCCGTTCTAAAGGACTGAATTAACTGTTAGCCTGGCATTATTTGTAGACGTTGCTTTGCAGGTGCTGATATCCTTCATTTATTTGAGATTCATAGAGCTGCTTTTGATAAAACGCTCATTAGGAATACTCTCTGAAATGACCTGTGATTGGTCAAAGTCTCCCGTCACTAGGTTAGATGTTTTAAAGTCTGAAAACAGAGAGATGAGGAGGAGCAGAAGTCTCTCAGAACACTTGAATTACAACATGCTGAAAGATTATTAAGGAATGTTTCTCCATAGTTTGCAGTAACATGACTGTAGTGTGAATCACACATCATCAGTAACCGGAGTTTACACAAGTTGTTTAATAGTTGCTCAAGTTAAGGTGTGGACAAATATCTGGCTGGTAATGTGAATATAAATCAGTAAACTGATGGATTCACAGACCACTGTATTAACTTCTTGTTGCTTGTGGTATTTGTTTTAACATAGAGGAGGTTTTGCTGTTTTTCCACCGTCTCTTGCCAAGCTGCTCCTTTTTCAAACACACCATTTAGTATCCGCTTCATTGTGTGGCTTTGTGTGCAGAAGTGAAACAGCGGCAGCAACACAGACAAAGCAGCGTACGTGGCAAGAGTTACTCAAAAGACTGACAAGTAACCCAACTCTGTCAATTGAGTTATTCTGATTAGATGAAGATGTTTACACAACAATTGAAATAACCACCATTAGTATAATGTTATAGTTGCATCATTACGGAGAATATAAATCCACGTGCTGTCATTTTTTGCTTCTCCAGGCTGCTCATTTTTCAACTTGGTAATTTAGATCCACATCTCACCTTCTATTGCATTATCTTCTCTGGTAATTCACTAAAGCGTGGTCATCCCACGGTGAGCCGCTGTGAGTCGGCGCCTTATCAGATTTTGGCCTTGCTAATTATCAGGACAAGTTTTATTACGCAGAGCTTCCAAGTCAGCTTCAATGTCCTTCATTCCTTTACTTGGATGCATTTTGTAAAAGGCCGAGTGACTCGGGTCTTAATTTTCTTTGGATTGTCTCTCCTTCCAGGAGGGATGTCACAACGGCAGAAATGTAGTAGTTGATACCAATACCAGTAAAATTCCATGATTCCCAATACCATGGTAAAAAAAAAACTAAAGTAAAACAATAAAGTTCATAATTCTCTGAAAACATCTCCTTCAAACAACTGGATTCATTCAAGTTTCTCACCAAAATCTACATTTTTCAAGATTACATTTGAACATATGATCGTTATCATGATAACGTTAGAATTTACCTTTGCCAAATAAATAATATTAATAACAAATGCCTCAATTTTACTGAATAGAGCCTGAAGGCATCATAATATAAATCAGTGACACCTCCCGTTAACTTAGCTGTTAGCTCCTTGCAGGTTTGTGCTACTTACCGGCTGCTAACTGCTAACTGCTAACTGCTAACGTAACTAGCTCTCGTCCTGCTGATTTATCAAGGACATCTCCCCTTTTTTGCAAAAGCCAAAATGTTTCCACACGCTTGACCTCAAACACGGCTTGTCTGGCTCTTCCTCGCCATCAGCCTGCTTCGTTTTGTTGTCGTCTTTCTGAGATTGTTGCTGCTGGAGCATGTCGATGACGTTAAACACAGGGAGAGTGAACCGGAGTAACATTTAACATTTCTTTACTATTAAGAGTGCTAAAAAAATACATCCGTGTAAAGTTTTTCATGCTTAAATACAAGGTGCAAATTCTTAGTATCGATATATTTACCCTGCAAATCGGTTTTAGATCGATATACGTCCCCCTTGAAGGACAACTTGCAGAGTACCTATCGATGTAGTTGGATCGTAGGAATATAAATCGGTGTAGTAGATGAATCGTTACACCCCTAATTCTACTACACTCTTGATTTTAGTAGCTGTCTTTCAAAGCCTTGTTTTCTGCATAACTGCATGTGTTTTGTATTGACAGTGAAAGCCAGATGACTTGAGACTCCCTCCTGTACATCACTACGGACATGTTCACGGTGGAGTTGGTTTGCTCCGTCCTTTGCTGGCAGCCTCTCGTATTCTGCTGCCTGGGAGATTAGCTTTCCTGATGCTAACCCAAATGTAGTCTAGGTCATCAAATCCTCTGCTTCATCTCCTGAGAGCCCGACCACATGCCAGCGTATTAAACAGGCGTCTGTGACTAACGGGGCTTTCAAACCAAACACAAGCGTGGCGTTACACAGAGGAGGAAGGCCATTATTGTTTTCAGAGCAACTTCAAAGATAAGCGTTTCCTAACATCTGCACGAGTGAGATTTTCCACCTGGTTCTTCGATCACACATAATTAACTAAATTCAACATGCAAACTTTCTGCTTCATTGTCTCTGGTGTGAAAGTCTGGTAAGAACTAAGGCTGTCAAAGTTACCACCATAATAACACGTTAACGCTAATTCATTTTAACGCCACTAATTTCATTAATGCATTTATGCAAATTGTGATTTTTAGGTTGTAGCGGCTCAGTTTTAGAGCTAGAGAGAAGATACTGGTATCATATGAAACTAGAACTCGGTTTCTTGCTCAAGGACACTTTGACAGAACAGATTTTTTTTTCCTCAAGGATGAAACCAGCAACCTTTGAGATGTTTAGAGTGATCTTTCAGAGAAATCTCTCTCTTAGCACCAGGCAACCTTGCTAGTTGCTGTTCTGCTGCATATAGACAACTCCTTGAATAGAGAGAATAAAGACCGAATGCATGGATCAGACTGTATATGTGCATCCAGCAGCTAGTTATGTGAACGCTACTAATCGCTGATCACATTCTAGCTTTTTAAATGTTTGAGGATCCTACTAACTGTAGCAAACAAAGACATTTCTCCACATACTCTACTGTAGACTTCAAGCAGAGTTCAAGGTTGTTGAAGAGGCAACACAGAATGGGGCCGGATACAATTAGAGGAATGTTGAGTGAACCTCATTGAACAAGAAACGCTGGTGTTGGTGTAAACGTCGGGTCTGACAGAGGCTGGATACAGTTACCATTAAGAGTGAGAGTCCAGGGGATGATTCCATATACAGCTTAGATTGATAATTCAATCCAAAATATGGTTCTCAAAATGATTTATCAAACAAAATGTGGAGGAAGGAGCTCGACATGACTGATGGCTGTTTCCAATGTGCTGCACGCTGACAGGCTAAAGGAAAGATTTTCTCATGTTTGTACAACAAACGTTAATTATCAGTTAAGTTTTTATATAAATTAAAACATTTTACTGGCAATCTTCAGTGATGATGTGAACAATGCAGATAATAAACATTATGCACAGATAAATCTGGTAGCACTTTCACTGAATCCTCTTTTGAATTGAGAATTGATTTTGAACTATTCTGACTCAGTACTTTGGCTGAACACATCCTGTGTGAAACTAATGGAGAACTGAAGCTGCTGCTGCTGCTTTCACTGCTCAGCCTGTGTAGACGAGGTGCGAGCCTCAAGTGAAATCCTCCGGTGCCGAGCAGTGAAACCAACACGGAAGTGACACAAACTGCAGTTCATCCGATGGCCACTTGAGGCTGGTTATCCCCATACAGTAGATGTTAAAATGCTCAACTTTACAGCAGAAATAAACATGTTTACATCCTGGTCTCTAGAGCTGAACTGTACGGGGGTGAATTTTTATGCAACTCACCCGTAAATTATATTAAGGCTTAAAGTTATGCATAATTAAGGGCGCTTTGAGTGACAGGTGGGTGCCCAGCTGTCTGCAAGGTGTCACCTCAGCTAATTCCAGTCACTGAACTTAGCCTCTCGGCCGTGTTTGTGATGTCGGCGCCTTTCGGAGATATTTTCATGCACATATCGGACAAATGATATGGTGTACGACGGGCATCCTGTTGGCCAATGTACGGGCGAGGACCTCCGTTTCCAACGGGACATCGAGAACTGTAATAGCATGTAGCCCGTTCTCTTTCATGATATAGTCTAGCTTGTTAGCCTTTAGATAGCTTGGTAGCTTCGAGCTAGGTGGGCGTGTTTCAGCTACATCCACGCTCCACCTCTTCGCCCTCTTTTGGATTAGCTGGAATCGTCACTGCCAAGATGGCGACGGCCACAGTCGCCGAGAGCTTCATTTTTTAAGCTCTTCAGAAACCTACGGATGACATCACAGAGACTACGTCCAGATTTTATACAAGTCTAGCCTCCATCCGGCGTTAGTCGCGCACATAACAGAAAATACAGCTCTATCATTGGATGTTTCTTGCTGAATTGCACCCTTGGGTGTCGCATAACTTCTCCCACAAAGTCTCTGTACACATACCGAACTAAATATGTTCATCTTCTGTACTGATGATTCAGGAGAGTTTGCTGATTCAAGCTTTAGTGCTTCAACTGTGAGTCACGTAACATCGTCTGTGGGACTTTTAAGTTGTAAAAGAGGAGTTTTAATCGCTGATGACGATGTGGATGTAATGGAGACAGAAGGACCAAGAGAAAAAGAAACCTCAAATGTAGTTTAGACAGTGTCACAGCCAGATATCAGAGCATTCTCAGAGCACTAACACAGATGGAGGTGCAAGCTGCTCAGGTGGTAAATGATGTCTGTAGTGGAGAAGCTCTGTGGTGATTTAATTCCCTCTTGATATGGCTACGTACTGCTGACATTCAGCTCTGCAGTCGGGCACGCTGCAGAAGTCCATGGAAAGTTGAATGCGGTTGCTGGGTGCTCCTAAGAAAGGGCCCCGAGGTGCCCAGGAGACAGCACTGCCTGATTTGCATGTCAATACGTTTGAATAGTCGGTGCTTTCAATCGAAGGAGAGAGAGAGAGAAGCTACTCTGGATGGGCTGTGGTCGTCAGACATTCTTTGTGGGGTTCGGTGGAAAAATCTGCACTGCTTACTCCTCATTTCCACTGCACGGTACAGCTCGACTCGGCTCGGTTCACTTCGGGTACCAGGATCATTTCTAGATGTTGTTATCCACTGCTGATCGTACCCCATCAGGGTAGGCGGGATTCTTAGCCGATCGTCATAGCGACTTCTACACCTCGTCGATTGACCACGGCGTAGTTTTGCGGTCAAGTGAATAAAAAAATTCCGGTCGCTATTGACGGTAGCTTGGCTCTTTAAAAATCTTTGTACATATATTCATGGTCCCCAGAGGATGAAACCTACTGACTTTGCTGATCCCCTGACTTCTTCTTTAGCACCACCTCAGACAGGTTGACATTTGATTTTTGGAGAGAAATGTCTCAACAACTAACAGATGAACCTTTGAGCATGACCTTTGAACAGAAGTAGTATCTAAGTATAACCAGGAAAGGGGGAAGTTCTGCTTGGCTGCGTCATAAACTGTTAAAGCATTTCCTGACTCAAACCTGTGGTAACTTTGTCATCAGTGATGCTGCTGTCCCGATGAGAATGAAGGATGTTTACTGTGTAGAAACTATTCAGTCTTTCATTTTTAATCTCCTCAGAGCTCCGGCTCTGTCCTCTCAAGGTCGGCCATTTTATGGGTTTTCTGCTGCATCAGGTATTTGTGGGAAGCTCAGCCTGCCTGGCATACACAAACCCACTTCCACTTTTAACACACTTGATTCCCTCTACACACAATAACAAGAGATGTGTGTATTTTCAAGCCCGCAGCATATGCATGCTGGTGCACAAAACACTCTTATAATGTCAGACGGGTCGAGCTCACGTCCTTCCTGTGTGATCTGGGAGCTGTTTGTGTGTGATTTAAGAGCAGGAGTTTACAGTAGTCGAGAGGACATGAGATGAATTTCAACAGCTCAGCCTGCCTTCATGCTCACTTCTCACCACTCACTTGTTCTTATCAGTTGATATGGCCGTGCACTGTAGTCGTCTGGTCAATACTGTGTTGGTTTGAATAGATGAACTCGACAGAAGTTGATCGTTTTTCCTCCCAGACTCCGGCAGCGAGGTCGTCTGCCTGGAGGTTTTTATTCTGCGGACGATGACAGGTCAACACAAGGTGGAGCATTAGTCTCTGATTGGTCCACACAGAGGCTTATTCACTCATGATTCATTGTGTTATTTTTAGAACGAAGATCCCTGACTCACTTTGAATAAAAAAAAAAAACGTTCTTAAAGATGTAAAATGACCTTCTGCATTTTAGGGGCCGTTTGTGTGTGCAGCGCTCTGCTTTAGAGGACGCCATCAGGATCAGGAAGTGATAACTTTACTGCTGGTGGAGCAAGAGGTCAAAAACATAAACTGTGGTGATAAACCAGAAGGATGGAGTCAATAAGAGAAGTTGAAAAGAAGATATTTAGGCCGGGTATCGTACACAGTTGTGCGTTACTACCAGGGCCGTCAGAGTTAACGCGATAATAAGAGCATTAATATAGCAGCAAACAACTATTGGCTATGTAAAGATATAGAGGAGTAATGTCTACCTGAGCAGAGAATGAAGTTGCTCTCCCTCTGTGTGTTGTAATCCGAGCTTCCCAATCTCACGTGGTATAAATCAGTAAATACTATCAACTAGACAACATGTTAGCATCCCTTCTTATGACATCATTTATCATGATTCTTATCTACGTCCACTACCTCTCACACAGAATATGCGTTGATATCTGTTATTTAAAAGTGTGATGACTTTAGGACTATCACCAGTGCTCTTATCCTACCCACTGATTCCTCACTATGCCCATAATCACAGCAGAGAACGCTCTCCGGGGTATTATTGCTATAATACGAACCCACCACATGACAACCTCCCGATGAAATCCTAAATGTGACGTTGTCAGCAGACGGAAATAGACGACAGGAACGCAGCAGGAATGACCCAATAAAACAGGGGAGGAGAGAAAAGTCCATGCAGCCTGTTTTTTCTGTGGCAGTCAATGGCTATGCACTGTAATCCCAGGAGGAGGGAGACGGAGGGAAGGTGGGAGGGGGGGCGCAGGAGGAGAAAGCGTGGGAGGAGAGGATCCTCACAAGCCACACTGAAGCAGCTGGTTCTACATCTGACAAAGAGTTGCTGGAAATACGTGATCCCGAGAGCTCTCTGTGGTGTGTAATCAAGAACTGTCAATCCATTCCAATATTTATTAATCACATGATGGTCCATAGTTCTAAATGAACCTTAAAGGGAGATATGTCAAGTATTTAATCCTCTTATCAATATGGGAGTGGACAATATGCTGCTTTATGCAAATTTATGTATATATTTATTATTGTAAATCAATGAAAAACACAAAACAATGACAGATATTGTCCAGAAACCCTCACAGGTTCTGCATTTAGCATAAAACAATATGCTCAGATCATAACATGGCAAACTGCAGCCCAACAGGCAACAACAGCTGTCAGTGTGTCAGTGTGCTGACTTCACTATGACTTGCCCCAAACTGCATGTGATTATGATTCAAATGTAAAAAAAAAAAAAAAGTTCGAAAATATATTAAAAAAAAAAGTCCGGAATAATGTAAAAAAAAAAATGAAAAATGTCTGAAAAATGTAAAAAAAAAATTAAAAAAAAAGTCTGAGAAATTTCCAAAAAAAGTAAAAACAAAAAAAAAAAAAAGTTTAAAAAAAAAAAATAATAAAATAAGTTCGAAAAATGTCCCAGAAAATGTCTGACAAATGTCAAAAAATGCCCCAAAAAAAGTAGGAAAAGTATACGAAAAATGTAAAAAAAAATAAAAGAAGTTTGAATAATGTCGAAAAAAAATTAAAAAATGTCCAAAAATGTAAAAAAAAACAAAAATTCCCAAAAAAGTCTGAAAAATGTAAAAGAAAAAATGTCAAGAAACATATTGTCCAGAAACCCTCACAGGTTCTGCATTTAGCATAAAACAATATGCTCAGATCATAACATGGCAAACTGCAGCCCAACAGGCAACAACAGCTGTCAGTGTGTCAGTGTGCTGACTTCACTATGACTTGCCCCAAACTGCATGTGATTATCATAAAGTGGGCATGTCTGTAAAGGGGAGACTCGTGGGTACCCATAGAACCCATTTACATTCACTGATCTGGAGGTCAGAGGTCAAGGGACCCCTTTGCAAATGGACTTGACAGTTTTTCCTCACCAAAGTTTGGAGCATTATTTAGCCTCCTTGGCGACAAGCTAGTCTGACCTGGTTGGTACCGATGGACTCATCAGGTTTTTCTAGTTTCATATGAAACCAGTATCTTCACTCTAGATGTAAACCTGAGCTGCAACAACCTAAAAATTGCAAGATGCGTTAAAGAAATTAGTGGCGTTAAAACAAATTGGCGTTAACTTTGACAGCCTTAACTACAGTACATTAACTTACTGCAATTTGCACATGCTTAAAAGGGAATACTTCTTTTACTACTTATACTTTTATGTTGTGCACTTTTCTTTGTACCGTGTGCTTCATTCGTGAACTGTTGCTGTGACCCCGGGGGATAAATATAAGGTGTCCGTCTGTCTAGTAATGGGACGTGGTCCACTATCTTACTGCTCATAGGCTATAACTTAAATCTGGGATCATAGAGCCTGATGTCTGTCAGAGCCGTCCAAAGTCTGTTGTGTTTGCAGAAATCTTAAAGCAACCAATCGGAAGGTCGGCGTTTCGATGTCGGAAGTGTCCTTGGGCAAGATACTGAACCCTAAAAAGCTCCTGAAGGCTGAACCATCAGTGTGTGAATGAGTATTTAGATCAGATCCTGATGGGCAGGTTGGCTCCTCCATCAGTGTGTGAATGTGTGAATGTGTGAATGTGTGAATGTGTGAATGTGTGAATGTGTGAATGTGTGAATGCTGATATGTAGTGTAAAGAGCTTTGAGTGGTTGGAGGACTAGAAAGGAAATATATCAGAGGTCTCCAACCTTTTTCCCTCTGAGAGCTAATTTGACCAAATGAAAGTGTCTGTGAGCTCCTCAAAGCACCAAGCTGTACATCACCAACAGCAGACATCATTTCTGTTTTACTTTCATGGTCCTTTAATAACGTTTCAGCCATCACAGTCATCTCTTCTATTACAATCCCTCCGTAGGTGAAGGGCTTTGTGTTTGGTTAGGATGTGTTCCACTAAACGAAGGCTCTGCTGCAGCGTTGACCTTCTTCTTCCTCAGTCTGGTAAACAGAGACTGTCGTCTTTTCAACCTTGTTTTCAGCTCCTTTACCTTCTCTGTTCCTAAACTGCTACCAGCCGGAAAGTCCCGTGAAAAGTTGCCGTGGACTTTGGTGAAGTGACGCTCGGCGTTACATCTTTTACCGACTGACACCCTCACATACATAGTATATTTGTTGGCTATTTTCTGCAGTCATTGTCAGATCTAGCGAGCTACTTGTTGGAGCCCCCCCCCCCCCCCGCACTATATGAATGTAAGTCCATTTCCCAAACGTTGACTGGACATCTGAAACCAAGCTGGTGTTGTTTGTATGAACGCTGTCAGTAGATGAGTGAACGTCTGGATACAGCGCTGCTGTGGATGACATTTTAAAACATGGGATTGATTGATCCGTTGATATTGTGGGTTGAAATGGAGACCGCAGGATGTGATGAGGGCAGCCAGTGTTGGTGTTTGACTGTTAATTCATGCGGGAACGTGTGTGCCAGTATCTCCATGTGTCAACTCCAAAAACACAACCTGACCTGAAAACGTTCAATGAAAAGGTGAAACACTGGCTGAAACTAAACCAAACCTGCGATCACTGATTATTCATTGGGAACTAACATATTTAAATCGACTGTATTGTACGATGTTGTATTATGTGATTTTATGTATGATGTGCTATTCTGTATTTTCTTTTTTATTTTATCTTCTTTTTCTTAAAAGCCTAACCAGGGACAAGGTCTGCAAATTAGCTATGGCTAGAAGTCCTATATACGTCGGTTGCACTTTAATTAAGTGTAACAATGCCTATGTATTGTCCCTGTCAAATAAACTAATAAATAAATAAATAAATAAATAAAGTGAAATCCTGCTTTGACTTATCTGATCTACAGACACAATAATGATTATTTTCTCTCTCTCTGTTCTCCCATCCTGCTCCTCTTCCCTCTTCTCACCACACGTCTTTCGCTGTGTCCTCTCTCATTATTCCCCACTTTTCTCCCCCGTCATCCTCCCTCTTGCCTCTACATGTGATTTCTTAATTCTCATGTCTCCCTCCTGATCTACCTCTTCACATCCTCCTCCTCCTCCCTTTACTCTCCCCTCCTCCCCCCCTCCCGCTCTGCTTCTCTGGCAGGCTGCTCGTTGCAGTGAGTCAGTATCATGGAGGCAGGCAGCGGGGCTGCTGCAGCGGTGGGGAGTGCAGCGCTAGGACTGCCGGGAGCCGCAGCCACGTCCAGCCATGACATCTTGGACAGGTAAGAGCTCGGGACGAGGCCGGCGCTCGCCTTCAGGGAACAGACCGACCCGTTTCCCTTCACAGTGAAGAGAGGAGGAAGAGTGTGTGTTTGTGAAGAGAAGGACCACACCTCAGGTTGTAGTTTGGTGAGCATGCTAGTTTGTTTATAGCCAGAGTAGGGGGGAATGGAGAGTGTGTGTGTGTGTGCGTGCATGTGCCTATCCTCTCCTGTTCTCTGTGCATGTGTGTCTTCCTCTGTAGCATTACTGCTGTATGTGAGGCTAATGTGCAGGTTTTGACAGTTGGACAATCTGTGCTTGCAGCAGTGCCAGTGTAGAGTGTGTGCATGTGTGCGTGCATGTGCTAGAGTGTGTGTTCATGATTGAAGGGGGGTGGGGGGGTCAGGGGGGTGGGGGGGTCGGGGGGGGGGGGGGGGGGGGGGGGGATACTTGGCTTCCTCTATGCCTCAAGGAGAAATGACACCAGGGTATGCGCATGCAGGGAGGAGGGGGGGGGTAGACGTGCCTGAGCTGTAGCTGAGCCGATAGGGTGAGTTTGCACAGTCACCACCCCACCCTCTATTTAACCCCCCCCCCCCCACGCCCCATCAGCCCATAGCAACCGGGCGACGGCCATCGCTATCCGTCACCGCTGGAAACCTCCTCATTCAGATTTCCTTCTCTGACGGGAGAGCCGGTCGACTCCCAGAGAACCGCTGAAGAGATCAGCTTTCAGCTAACTACGTCATCGCTACAGCTGTGCACCCACACCCACATGCCCGTGCACTGTCATCACACACACACACACACACAGCCTCAAGCATGCACATTCACAAAAACACATGTATCCAATACACATGCACTCTTCACAGGGATGTTTTAGGACAGACATCGCTGTCACACAGAAATGACAACAAACATCCATTAATCTTTGCTGTCCTCTCCGTGCTCCTCTGTGCACGGCGTGCTCCTCTGTGCACGGCGTGCTCCTCCGTGCACAGCGTGCTCTCTCCTCAGCACATCAGGTGCTGCTGGGAGGATCGCTCGTCTCCTCTACATTACAGTAGTCGTTACAGTCTAATCTCCAGCGCGTCCTGGGGATCTCCTTTGACACATTGTGCAATCAGAGATGGAAATTGAGGCTCTGACTCATTTAGTCATTTCCTCACTATTTTCTGTTAGTCACCGCTCTCACTCTGACTTCACCAGCTTCCTCTGAAACACACGGAGAGAGATACAGCTACATCTGTTCCCATGCCACCAGGTAGCCAATGGCTTCTCTCCCCTCCGTTATTGCTAAGGCAGCATGACGTGGGTTTATTCCCTCGGCTGGATTAGTGGAGCGTGAGTGTGTTGTTGTGTACATCTGTCTGTGTGCTGCTGGATGATATATTTTTGGGACGTTGGGTGGTGGGGGGGGGATTACAGTCTCTCCACCTGCCCCTCATACACTGCTGCCCCCCCCCCAGTCCTGAACGGGGTCTAAATCCTGCACCGGGGTTACCATGGCAGCAGCAGCTTAGCATACATTAGACAGCGGTCCAACGTTACTAGTGAGAGTGAAAAGAAGAGAAAGATAAAGAAGAGAAGGGGAAAGAGATGTTTCTCTTCTACTAGATTGCTTCTAGATGATGTCACATACATGCGAGGGTGTGTGTGTGTGTGTGTGTGTGTGTGCGCGCTCTCATTGCAGCAGATTATTTCTTTCATCAGAGACGACAGGGTTTGGCCGGGGCTAGTATAAAAGTTGTCCGGTGAGTTTTGGTTGATCAGACACAAGTCATGTGTTGTTTTTAGTAAATATATTGTCAGTAAGCTTTGTCTCTAGACTTTTAGGACTACAAGCTGAATTATGTCTATATTTTTGTCACTTTACACATTGGTCTTCGAGTAGTAGTAGTAAAAGATCTTTTATATTTTAGTTTATCAAAGGGGCGCTCCACCACTTTTCTGCCTCTGCACCAGGAACAGCTGTGGCCGGAGGCATCATGTTTTCGGGTTGTCCGTCTGTCTTGTGAACGTGATATCTCAGGAACGCCTCGAGCCAATTTCTTCAAATTTGGCACAAACGTCCACTTTAGGGATGTTAATAATTAACCGTTTAACCGTTAACCAACATTGAGAATTTTAGCTGATTAATGCTGTCGGTTAAATGGTGGGACTGGTTAACAGTCCACCTGTTAGCATGGATGATGGATCTAACCTATTTGTGCATCGGCTTTTCGTTGCAGCTTGGCGGCTTGTTAGGCTCTAAAAAATAGCACCGCTGCATGTGACGCACTAATCTAGTCAGTTAATAATCGGTTGACGAGGGTCGGTTATCGGTTAGAAGAAAAATTCTAAATTTGCATCCCTATTCCACTTTAACTCAAGGATGAACTGATTGGATTTTGGTGGTCAAAGGTCACTGTGACCTCACAAAACACGTTTTTTTTTCCCATAAGGAAAGAATTCATATGATAATTAGGACAATTTCACAGAAATGTCTAACAGGATAAAAATGATGAAGTGATGAACATTTTGGACAGACATGGATGTAAACACACAACCGCGAGGTGATAACTGCAGTTAACAAACACATGAGGAGCAGTTTGCTCGTCATGGTTCTAACAGGAGCCGTTTACCAGACACGGAGGGTCTAATGAAAGATACTATTGGTGTAAAATCCTCCATAGATATTGTTGTTCATTGTCAGATTTATCTCTACACATTTTGCGAACGCAAAGTGGAAAAATGAAATTTTTTAAAGTTTGAATATCAAGTCAAGTCAATTTTATTTTATAGCAAAAATCACAAATTAGCCTCGGGGGTCTTTACAATCTGTACAGGATACGAAACCCTCTGTCCTTTACAGTACGACCCTCTCATCGGATGAGGAAAAACCCTTTTAACGGGGGAAAAAATGGTGGAATGTCAAAGCTTTTAAAGGAGGTTAAATATAGATTCAAGATTCAAGCCCTTTATTGTCATTGTGTAGTACAATGAAATTAGATTGTGACAATCCCATAGCTGCTAATGAAAAGATAATACAATATAAAATAGATAATACAATATATAAAAATACAATATGTATATTGGCGAGATGCAAGTTTGCCAGATTATTGCACAATAGTGTCCAACATATTGTTATTGCACATGTCTGATGGGAGGAGCTTAAACAGGTTGTGTCCTTGGTGATGTTTTTTTGGCCCGTCTGATACAGCGAGTTATTGTGAAGGTGTTCGAGTGACGGCAGCTCAGTGCCAACAACGTCCTGTTCTGTTTTCACAACACGCTGCAGGGCTTTTTTTGGCAGCTTTGGTGCAGCTGCTGTATCAGGCTGTCATGCAGTTGGTCAGGATGCTTTCTGTGGTGCATATGTAGAAGTCGTATCGACTGTCGTATCGTCCGCAAACTCAACAATAGTGTTTGATTCGTGGGGGGGTCGGCAGTCGTGGGTGAAAAGCGCATATAATATAATATATAATAGTTTTGTAGCATCACCAGTAGATCTTTTTTGTTTAATTTAGTCTTTATAACAGAGTTACACAAGGATTTATACAGTGTTTTTTCCACATTTTCTCTCCACAGAGTGAAGTGCTGCAGCTCATTGTACTATCAAGTTGATAATTTATATGTGGGACTTATCGAAATGGAATTTTTCTTTCAGACATGTAAAGTTAACACGATAACCTTGATCTGCAGTCGGAGCTGCGGCTCATTCAGTCGGTGAAATTGAATTTTAGAAGCAAGGAACAGAAAAATATTCTTTTATTAATTCAACCTTGTAACATGAGTTCAACTTTTAGAGAGCAAACATGAACGGGTTATGAAGAGTGACCTGCAGAGTTAATATCGGTATGTATTCCTTTACATTAGAATTCCCCCGGCTACTTCATCTGCTGCACTTGTGCAAGGGAGAGCAATTAGGCTGCTCATATACTGTACAGCTCCTCCATGTTGTGTTTAAACCCAGCGACCATTGAGATGTTCATGTGTTTCTGTAAATTAGTATCAACCGCAGAGGAATATTAATAGATGCATCAAGGAGCGTGGACGGCTGGCTGAGCTGTAGCGCTGGCTTTAAGTACATATATCTATATATATATATACAGTATATATATAGATAGATAGATAGACAACTGACTGATTCCTGTCTTCTCTGCGAGCCATATGCGGGACAGATAAAGTGCCTCAGTGGGATCGGAGCTAAACTGTTGTCTGACTGGAGAGACTTCAAGCCGGTGGACGACATCCAGAACATGCAGAAGGTTGAGATCTCGTGCGTCGCCTACTAATCACTTCCTCCCTGTTTTTGCTTCTCTCCGTATTTTTTGGCTGCTCGTTGCTCTCCGAGGCTTTTTCCTTCTCGGTGGAAGTGAAACGTGTGCAGGGTCCACTATAGATTCTACTCTGGATTATTTACTCAGGACGGACTGAGATGAACTCAGCAGCGCTGTAATGAGTCATATCGGATTTACTGGCTCAAGCTGTTCACTCGGGGACGATTTGAGGAAAATCATTTTAATTCTTCTGAGTCATTGATGAGCGAGTGATTTAAATTGTGATCTTTTTGTGTACAAGATATGATTGTACAGACTGCTTGACCCTGAATCCTGGAGGTCTCAGTTCAGGATCAGTTTTTAGGTGATACGATTAAAACAATGGTATCATGTGCTTTAACTGGGAGACTCTGTTCACCAGCTGTCTGTCATTTCTTACACTCGTCAACTGCAGAGCCACCAGTCAGGAACTGATGTGAGGCGATTACTTAGATTGTTTATGTAAAAAAAAACGGACTTATTAAAAGCAAAAACACGGCCAATTCCTTATTTTTTCCAAAATCAAAAAAATTTAAAATTCTGCATCTACAAAATCATTTTTGACCAACATGTACAGACTTCGGCATGCAGAGAGTGATAATAAAAATAATAATAATCCTTCTTTATGTCCTTTCTCACACACTCACAGAAGTATCGTTAAGTAAATTCTCCGGCATTATAGGCGATGAAATCGGTGGTTAACGACATCTACGACTTGTTAAGACACTTAATTATGAAAGGTATAATTAAAATGACACTCTTTCAAATTGTGATTTTTGTATTAAAAAACACCTAATTGACTAATTGTTCAGCACTAGTTATCAGACTGGTTAATCCATCCAAACATTTTCTGCAGCTTATCCGTGTTCAGGTTGCATTGATTTAATTAATTATGTTATTAGGAACTATTGTTATATATATATATATAGCTGGGAAGTACTAAACATTTTATAATAAATACCGGTAATATATGATAAATGATTCGAGGCATACTTTCATACTCTGGCTGGTATGATCATGAAACGGGTCTTCATTGCATTCTATGTAGTATTTAAGGACTTTAAAGGGGACCTACTGTATGAAGAACTCACTTTTTCAGTGCTTGTTCTCATTTATCTGTATATCTGGAGTCTCTACCAACCCTCAAACTGTGAAATAAGACAACCAGTCAGTTTATTATGGGCTGTCTAGATCAGAAAACATGTGATTCAACAAGCCAATCAGATGTGGCTCCCCTTCCTATGTCACATGCAGGCTCATTAGAATATACCGGCCACAAGCCAATCAGAGCAGACTGGGCCTTTTCAGGAGGCGTTTAAAGAGACAGGAGCTAAAACGGAGCGTTTCAGACAGACAGGAGGAGAAAAATAATGTCTTTTTGAACATTAAAGCATGTAAACATATTCTGAAACCCCAAAACACAAGTATGAACCTGATAATGAGCAGGATGTGTTCCCCTTTAAAAGTCTTTAAACTTTAACTCGGTGAACTCTGCAGAAACCTCGTGCTTGACGTTCTTCAGCTTCGCTGCTCTTCTGCAGGTTAACAAAGCCGCTCCGTCTCTGATCGAATGTCTTTAGCGACCCGAAACCGATCTTGAATTTCACCCTCAACAAGTTCTGCTGTCAAAGCTTCAGCCAGAGGCAGCGAGTAGAAGCTCTGTTACACTATTACAGCAACATGCACCCTAAAATAAGTTTTACTGCTCATTCTTATGATATCGGATAGCTCGGTCTAGATGTTCATGTACTAGTATATCTCAAAGAGCAACCAACACGGTTATCAATCAGTGCTTTATTCAAGCTACTTTATTCATGATGAAAAGTGAATTGGTTGTTTTTTCGGGGGGGATTTGAATACTTTTTGCTGGCTAAATGTTGTGAATCTGGATAAAAGTTCAAATGTTCTCTGAGGCTACCACGTCAAAGAGTTTTGAGGATTCATGATGACGGTTGTTAAATTAGTATTCAGAATCAATGTGAACATCTGTGTGAACTCAGGAACATAATATTTTCTCACACCGTTGATTTACCGATCATTACTGTCAAAACTAACAATGATTAAACTATTCTTAAGTTATTTTGCTACTAAAACAGAGAGAGAAATAGTGTAAACTCTTCTGTGACGGGCATACGAGAAACAATCACTGCTGTATATAACAGACTTGACATAACTGATTCATTACAGTTGATTTATTTTAGCGGAATCACGCTTGAAAATTTTAATAGCTTCATTCTTCAAAGAAAGAGAGAGAGAGAGAGAGAGAGTCATTCAGTAATTCTTTGTGAATAAATTATTGACTGCTCAACTCAACCAAGATGCTGTTTAATTCTCGTAGAGCAGAACATGAGGCGCTGTACTCATCGGATATATCTCTTTCATCAGACCGGTGCGATGGTATCCTCTGGAGGGTATTATTGGCAGTTCTAAAAGTGGCACGTATCCATGTGTGTTCAGTCCAGGACAGGAAACATGCTATGCTCTTAAGAGTTGCTCTCATAAACACTGATCACAGCACACCAACGCACTGGCAGCACTCGCTGCCTGGGTTTGGCTGCTTTTATTCATTTCTTGCTTCCTCGTAGATTTCTGCTGTTTATTAGGTTTCAACTGTCAACTCTCAAATAAAAGTCCAACAGAAAGTCTAGCCTTTTTTTTTATTTTATTTTTTGACGCCTTTGAAAATGGCCATGACAGTTTTTCCTCGCCAAAATTTAGCAGAACTTTGGAGCGTTATTTAACCTCCTTCACGACAAGCTAGTCTGACCTGGTTGGTACCGATGGATTCATCAGGTTTTATAGTTTCATATGATACCAGTATCTTGACAAGCTAGCCTGCTATAACCTCCGAAAGATCGATTGCTTTAATGCGTTAAAGAAATTAGTGGTGTTAAAACGAATTTCTGTTAATGCATTATTATCCAAGGGAGCGACCATTCATAAGCAGCAGGGAGGAGAAGCTGCTTATGATGAAGTGCATTCAGGAGATCTTTGTATAACATAACGAATGAAATGTCGCTTTCTTGCTGAGTGTTAGACGAGAAGATCAATACCACCCCGATATCTGTACACGAGATATGAAGCTGCAACAGATTATCTTTGCTTATCTTAGCTTATCTTAGCATGAAGACGGAAGCAGGGAGAACCAGCTAGTCTGGCTCTGTCCAAAGGTTTTCCTTTGAGAGTGATCAAGTCTCTACTGGTCGACTCCGCTCCAAAGCATCTTGCAACAGAGGCTCTGTGACGGTGTTATGGCAGCTTTCCAGCGTGCATCTCGTCCAGCCTCAAACCTGTTGGTCTGTGTGAGTGAAAAGTCTTAACTGGCTGCGGCAACGGTGATGAAATATTAGTGCATAAAACTCCACATGATTCCTGTTTGAGGTTGAGCATAAATTGAGTCAGGCGTTCATTGGCTGGGCAGCCTGATAGCAGAGAACGTGTTGGCTGAGGATGAGGCGGAAAGCAGGAGAGAGTGCTGCTGGACACGAGGTCAAAGGTTAAAGGTTTTCTGTCTGCGGTGTTATTAACTGACGCTGGATGGAGCAGCTCCTTTCTCCTTACATGCCTCCTCACCAGGAATGCCGGGAATGCGCCGCACTTCTGAACGGAGAAGGTCATACTTAGGCGAGTGAAATGCGCCGTTGAAGCCGTGGCGTCTGAAAGCGCTTCACGCTGTCTCAGTAGTTCTCAAGCCAATTCTGTCCACGGCTTTTATTTTGAAATGGAAGCAGGAAGTGTTGATTTAAAAATAAAGGTCATCTTTACTTTTTTTCTTGTCTGTGACATATTCTAGAGATAGAGACATTGAAACTGTATTAATGTAGCTGGTATGATGTCAATATACAGTCAAAAGATCACTTTCACTGAAGAGACGAGGCTGTGAAAATACGTCATTAGAAAGTAAGATCCAAATATGTATTTGATGAAAATTACAAATACTATAAATACATATATTTGTGGATTTCTATTACATTTATTTAAAACAAGAAACATTTGTGTGTGCAACAGAAACCTTATTTTTTATATGTGGATTTTTTTTTTTTTTTTTACATTTATATACAACGATTGAAAAATTTATATTAATTTATATACAAATACATTTGTGAATCCTTCTGTGTGCGTTCATTAATATTAAGACTGATCTGACTCCATATTGATTTTCCCCCACTGACCTCGTGTTGAGTCACTTCTAATGGACGTTGTGTTTATGACCTTTAACCTGTGAATGTCGGCACCATTTCTAAAGAATTTCCGTGAACTTTTTCAGCCTCACTGGCTTTAACAAGATCCACTGGGAGTCTGGCTGTATATATATATATATATATATATATATATATATATATATATATACTCTGTGTGTGTGTTCGGTACCTTGTTCAGGGTTTGGTGCAGTGGGCAGCAGGAATACAATAATAAGAATGATGGTGTGGGATATGTGAGCAGTCTGTTACCTTTTTAATAGGCTTTGAGTGTATTAATGTGTTTACTGTCATTCTTCAATTGCTTTAGTGTCTGCCTTCAGTAATCAGGAATAATGGTGTTTTATCGTTTCGTATTTTTTGCCACTTTCATTCACTTTTTGCGACCTGCTTTACAAACATTCTCTCTCGTGTTTTCAGCGGGCGCTGCACTAGTGAGACTGAATGATCATGAAGTAAGATGTGTGAGAGGGAGTACAGAGAATTGCTTATTGCAAAACTTTACCTCCCTCCATCTCGACTCCGAGTCCCCGGCCCTTAAGTCCAATTATCTGGATGCAGAGACGTTGTTTCAGCGTTCGCTAGATGCTGTCATCTCACAGCTGCTGCAGACGGTTCTATCCTCCCCAAAACAGACATCAGTTCTCTCTAGTGTCTACTCAACTTTATTAGACTCGTGTAGATGTCTGCTTTCAGGAAGATGGTTAGAAATCATCCTTGAGATATTGTGTGTGTGTGTGTGTGTGTGCATCACTAGTCAATTCTGTGTTTCCTTTCTATCCCTGTTATGTCCTCCTTATGTCTCAGCATCTCTCTGTCTTTGAAGTTGATGAGAAGTCTGTGTGGAGAGACGTCTCATCAGCTTCAGGTTGTTCTATGAAGGAAATGATAGACCTTCATCAAATCGTCTGTCCGGTTTCTGCATGCACATTATACTCAAAATGTCCTGAGCTTGGCCCTACAGCCTCTCTGGACCCACTACACTTTCCCCCATTGCACAATCTATATATATATATTTGCTTCATCTGAGTCTATGTGGAGGTAGAAGGAAGTTACCGCTTTTATTGTGGTAGTCTGAGTAACGTGACGTCATATCCGTTCCGTATCCGTCAACCAAAACAAACCTCAGAAAGTATAAAACGTTGGAGGGTCGTCGTGGATACGACCTGCACCCTCACATGTTAAATCCAGCGTGGTAAACACTACACATCCAGTAAAGGATGGAAACACTTTGGGTTTCACACATTGCAGGAAAAGCAGAGCTAGACATCACGGCTAAAGCTGCATGCTAACTCTGTCACGGACAGGAAACGTTATCGTATCACGGTAACGTGCGGTCGAGCCGGCCGTCGCTCTCATCTCCGTGGTCAAATGGGCCGACGCTACAACTGTAGAGCACCCATATACTGACATTTATGTTAAATGCATTGAAACGGCCCCGATGGAGCTGACCATGGATGGATAAAGAGAACGGAGCTGACGGGAGAGCTAGAGACGGACTTGGAGAAGTTAGAGGAAGTAGACACGTGGGACTACATCCGCTTTTCAAAATAAGGTGTTAACAAAGGGAACTGTATATACAAAATACATCTATGGAAATAAGATTGATTGGATTATATTCACCAGAAGTATAAAACATAACATCTCCCTTATAAATTAAGAAGAAAATACCACTTATTCTTTATACTTCTGGGTTGCTGGAAAAGATTTATAAATACTTCCTGTGATCCTGATATATTTGACTTCAGGAAATCTCTGACTACATACACGCTGAAAATCAAACATTTTTACTGGATTCATTTAGAGATTTTCCAAAGTAAAAGTCTCTAGAAGTGTATGATTTAACTTTTTCCCTTCATGGTCTAGTTTTAAAAAAGTTAACAAAAATCGCATGGAAATAAGGAATGCTTGCTTGATAAATGCAGATTGATTTTCTTGCTTTGACATAAAGCTGAAGTAGAGCTGAACAATTCATTGGTTGGTCGATTGAAAGAAAATTAACGACTTTGATAATCGATTAGTTGTTTGAGTCACTCTGTATGAAGTAAGTGATGGTTGGAGAAAACAACGGGGTCACTATGGGGTTCGGGAAACTGTGTCACTTTCTCCCATTTTAACATTTTATAGACTAATCAGCAGAATAATCACCAGATCAATGTGTGTCTTGTCTCGTAGGGGCCTGAGGCCTGGACGGCACCTGGAGGAAGACGATATCGTGCCTGAACTGGCGAACATCCATCCCAGAGAACGACCCGACTGGGAGGAGACCATCAGTGCCATGGTGAGAACCGGGGGGGGAACTAGGGATGTTAGCGATCAGACGACTGGTCGATTAAACGTTGCTACCCTCGCTAGCGGGACTTGAGTGTCTTTCCTCACCACACCTCCCTGATGAGCTTGTTTGCTGCCTGTCATGTTCTGCCTATCTGCGTCTCTTCTATCCCTGAAACACTATCACAGGTTGGTGATGAATGCAGGTGATTGTTGGCGTCCTGAAGCTCCAGACTCTCTGAGTAGAGACGGTCATCTGTGTGTGTTTGTCCTCCTGTGTCATCTGTTTATTTCAGCCTCAGTCTCTTCACGGCTGGATTCCATTCACCAGACAGCATCATTCATTATTTCCTTCCCTCCCCGTCTTCGGTTTCGGGTCTCGCTCCTCGCGTCGACGGCACGGTGAAAATGAGGCCGTCTCCATGGTAACGTGCTGAGCCACCCGTGGTCGGCGCGTGGTTGGAGCCCTATCGCGAGTGCTCGCTTCGATCGGGCAACAGAGAGAGAGAGAGACAGAGAAAACAACAATCTCACCAGGCATAATGAATATTGATCACAGAGGCGGAGCTTTTAACACTGCATGTCTGCTATTCTTTGTTCAATATTTGATAGGAGAGGGACTCTGTGCCGGATCGGCGTGCTGCATTATGCATGTCTCCGGTGGTTCGCGGAGGTGATGAGAAGCGCTAAGCAACTTAGAGTAAGCTGTCACACCGACGCCCTGTTGCACTGTGTAGGATAGATCGTATTCTGTGGCGACTGCAGAGCGAGGCGTAAAAGGAACAAAACGGCCCCGAATCCCTGCAACGCAACGATAAAGAGAACAGTGGAATCTTTTTCAGTGATTATAGATCTGCCATGACATCGAGCGTTTAGATCAGGGACTGGGAATAGGCTTCAACAAGTTCAAAGCTTTTCACATTAATCTAAAACATCTGAGTCACACAGTCGAGGAATGTGTGCCCGTGGCTGCTTTTGGTCACAGAAAGCATTAAAGAAGCTCAAGTTGAATATTTGTGAAGCTGTGGCAGTTTAGAGCTTGGAAAGCCTTATACATACTGTATATTAGGGCTAATGATCACTTATTATTTTCATCATTGATTCATTTGCAGATTATTTTTTTGGGATTAATCGATTAAAATGCCAGAAGTTAGTGAAAAATGCTAAGAAATGTGTTCAAGCTCTCTTAGCTTTTTTAGTCTAATAAATAAACTAAATAAAATGTCAGTTGATTAAAATATTTAATCACAATTAATCACACATTTTTTATCTGTTCTAAATGAACCTTAAAGGGAGATTTGTCAAGTATTTAATCCTCTTATCAACATGGGAGTGGACAAATATGCTGCTTTATGTAAATGTATGTATATATTTATTATTGTAAATCAATTAACAACACAAAACAATGACAGATATTGTCCAGAAACCCTCACAGGTTCTGCATTTAGCATAAAACAATAAAGAGGAGTCTCGTGGGTACCCATAGAATCCATTTACATTCACATATCTGGAGGTCAGAGGTCAAGGGACCCCTTTGAAAATGACAATGCCAGTTTTTCCTCGCCAAAATTTAGCGTAAGTTTGGAGCGTTATTTAACCTCCTTCTCTACAAGCTCGTATGACCTGGTTGGTACCGATGGATTCATCAGGTTTTATAGTTTCATATGATACCAGTATCTTCACTCTAGCTTTAAAACTAATTGGCGTTAACACGTTATTATCGTGTCAAGAAAGTAAATATTATAACACCCATTCTCCTATTTCACCTTTCAAATTCAAGTAAGCTCTCTTTCACCAAACTAAGACCGACTTCTTGTTAACTCATCGTAAAACACACTTCATTAAAACTCACCACTGGTTCGTCCTTCCACTGTTCAACAATCAGCAGCTCTGGTTTCGTTGAAATAAAAGCCTTAATTCACTGAGTTAGGTGTGAAATTATGTTGACTCTACACGCTGTTTTTCCAGCTTCCTGCTGAGCTAGTTCTCCGGAGCCAAACCATTAAATTAAATTAAATTAGAATAGAATAGAATAGAAAGCTTTATTGTCATCGTATTAAATACAACGAGATTCACAGTTGCCACTCCTGGTCAGTGCTTTAAAACAAATACTTGACAAGACAAGGCAGGTAAAACATATAACAGATAAAACACACATAGCTATGAAGCAAATAAAAACAGGAATAAAACAGGTGAGGTAGAGTAATAAATAAATAAATAAATAACTATAAACAGAGGTATTGCACTTGGGAAATGGAATAGGTGAAGTAGATTCTATTTCACATTCAGTGTATTAATATTGCACCGATTTTAATGTTTGTTCAGCAAAATAAAATGACAAAAAAACAACCGGTGACGTACTCCGCTAATCGCCGATAGCTGATATGTATTCGTGCAATCGCCCAACCCAACAATTGCAGCTAATTGTCAGCCTCGTCCAGGTAAAACCTCTCACCTTGGGTAGAGGTGCTGCAGAAATCTGTCCACGACCTCATCTGCATATCCTCTGCTGTCACTGACCATCTGGCTGTAGAGACACGAGCTGAACACAGGAAACTTTCACAGCTCTGGCCCATCTTCACTTAATCATATTCACACCTCAGCTTGCACCAGCACCTCTTTTGGTGCATTTTGCTTTCCCATAGATCTGTTCTGTATATCTTAATCTTTTTTCCTTACCTTCATTTGAACTTGTTTAGTCTCCCAGTATCCTCCAGCTACCTGCTGCCAGATTACTGAAATGAAATTTCCACAATGAATATATCTGCTGATTCCCCAGGCTCTGTTAATGTTTTGTTGACCACAGCTGCATTTTGATTTTCACTCTAACTTAAGCTAAATGAAACTTTGTTAATCCTCTGAAACCCGCGGGATCGCTGGCGATCACTATCTGTCAGAGGCTGTAGAAGGCTCAGTTTCAGAGCTGTAGTGAAGGTACATCATACAGGTATCATATGAAACTAGAAAACCTGAGGAATCTGTTGGAAACATGTCATACCAGCTTGTTGGGAAGGAGGCTAAATAACGCTCCAAACTTACGCAAAATTTTGGCGAGGAAAAACTGTCATGGCCATTTTCAAAGGGGTCACTTATGAAACATAGGGATGCTAATTTTGAAATATTTTTAACCGATAACTGACAAGCTTTGTGCGTTCTACATCTTGTAGTTACTGTTTAGCTGTAAAATGAGAAAGTTTGTGACCCGGCAGCCATGTTGAGATCAAGTTGAGGAAATACTAAGCACCGCCCACCAGCCGGAGCACAGCCAATAGGAACGCTCTCTCTCTGAAATGACCTGTGATTGGTGAAAGATGTTCTAAATCCTGTAAACAGAGCCATGAGGCGGAGCAGAAGTCTAGTTTTCTCTCACTTGAATTACAATATGCTGAAAGGTTATTATGGGATTTCTGCCCAATGATGCCAAAAATATACTGCCTACTGAAGCTTTAAAAGCCTGTTGGCTATTTGAATGTTGCAACGGTGGCGGGGATTTGTATTCAGCAGCTGGATCGCTGATGTTTGTGTGTGTTTGTGTGTTTTAGGCGAGGAGTGCGGAGATCCCCGAGCTGAGGACGGAGCCGCTCATGCGCTCATGCAGCAGCAGCACGGCCAGCATGAAGGTCAAGAATGTCAAGAAGTGAGCACACACACACACACACACACACACACACACACACACTCCTGCCTCTGCCTCTCTCCTCCACATCCCTCCTTCCCTCTGTTCATCTCTATTTATCACTCTTAACTGGCTTTTTATCGCCTCTGTTTCCTGCTTGAGTTCCTTCCATTCCCTGAGTCTATTTCTGTCTTCCTCCTCCTTTTCACTCCCTCTGTTTGCACTGCACACTCTCCTTCCTAATACGAGTCATGCACACACTTCGAGGTGTTATCGTGAGCAGAGGATGAAGTGCCAACCAAACTGTGTGTGTCATGTTTTCAGACTTTGCTTCACCAAGGGCCACTTCCCGAAACTGGCAGAGTGCGCCCACTTCCACTACGAAAACGTGGACTTTGGCACAATTCAGGTAAAGACCTTAAAGCTTTTCTCCTTAATGTCGTCACCACATTAATCACCACACCGGGATCTTGACTATTCACCCTCAGAGCAGTGTGTGGTTTTAACATTATGGTGGAACCGGCTCTATGAGATTAGAGCATCGTGGATGTCAATCACGGCGTAGACGAAGCTTTGAACTTAAAGACTTAAAGAGGTTCTCTCTAGTTATTCCCCTACAGTGTTGGGGTGAGAAACGGAGAGATGATGTTCATAAAGACAGAAGTGTGACACGTCTCTTCAAATTGACGTCAAGCAGAATTCATCCATTTTGCTGTTGATATCACGAAGACGGTTGATGATTTGCATGTGTTTGATATCTTCCTGAATGCCCAATAGGCTGCAGCATGACCTCATTTATTCCAGCTTCACACACCTCAGCTGACGGAGGCTTCTCTGTGGAGAACTGGTTGAAGTTGATTGTACCTGGCTTTTGATTCATATTTATGTTGTTAAAATTACATTCTGGTAGTCGGTGTTACCGGTGTTACCCGGTGTTCGGGCATACGCCGGTTACATTATCGTCATTTCCTTTTTTTACAGCAATAAAACTTGAACAAGATTTCACACAAACATCACGAGAGAGAGTTGACAGACAAGACGATGGAGGATTTGGTGTCAAAGCAAAAAGCAAAAGTGCCAGTTTGGCAATATTTTGAATATTTACAGCTGCAGTCGGTAGAAACGGAGCAAATATGATTAAACTGTCGCTATATCCTGACAGTAGTGCAGGAGACAGGTAATCTGAAAAAAAATCATTTTCCTCCGGTGTCCTCCGTTGCTCCTAACGGCATCTGCAAGATTTCACAGACTGAGGGAAAACAACCAATCAGAGCTGATCTGGAGTCTGCCGTCCAGCTGTGAACTCTGAACTCCGACCAAACGGTCAAACTAGGCAGCGCTGATCAAATATGAATCAATATTCTGTTACTGTAATGACTATTTCTCTCCTCAGATGTTCTCAGAAACGTCTTGTAGTTACTGTTTAGGAAATACCAAGCACCGCCCACCAGCTGGACAACAGCCAATAGGAACGCTCTCTCTCTGAAATGACCTGTGATTGGTCAAAGTCTCCTGTCACTGTCTAGATTTTCTAAAGCCTGAAAACAGAGACATGAGGAGGAGTAGAAGTCTAGTTTTCTCTCAGAACACTTGAATTACAATATGCTGAAAGGTTATTATGGACTTTTTGCCCAATGATGCCAAAAATATACTGCTTACTGCTGCTTTAAACCCAGTGCTATAAGGGAACCATAATGTTAATATGGTAATCGCCGTGCGGAGGACGGAGCGGAGCAACAGTGCCAGGTGGAAACAGCAGCAAAAGCTCGACTGGAAATGCCAGACACACAGCCATCCAACGGTAAAGATGAAAGTCAGCGCTCTGCATACATCGAGCGTCATCTTTTCCTGTAAAACGTCTGGTGTAATCAGTAACACCGGTGTTGCACAAGTTTATTAACGGGAAAGTTTCCTCACCGTGACATCCCTAATTCTGACATCAGAATAACTCTCTGGCCTTTACTGTCAGTGACTCTCTGGCTGCGGAGTCACAAGCTCAGTTCAGGGAACTTTGCCAGCAGCTCTTTCATGCAAAAAGGATCTGTGGGGAAATTGCACCAGAGTTTTTCACTTCCTTTCCCACAGATGTGTTTTGTATCTAAAATTTTAACCGATTGACGGCCTTAAAATTAACCCACTACAGTATGGTGGTACTTAGTGGAAAAAAAACTATTTGTATAACTTAAATTTGTGTAGTTCAGTGTTTGCATTTCAATCGCAACTGCTGCAGCTTCCTCGCCCAAAATTTCAACAAGTTTGAGATAGGATGATGGTTCCTCCCCCCCCCCCCTTCCACTACAAAGCAAACACAGAGTGCACTACATTTTGCCATCCGTCTCAGTGTGAACGCACTTATGCACTCAAAATAGCAAGTGTAAGTACGCGAATTGAGACACAGCATTACATGTTTTCAATAGAAAGTCTGCATTTCAACCCAAAGATAAGGGATATAAAAGATGTTGGCATTTAGTCGGGTCTGATGGAGTACAGCACCGAGCTGTATTATGGGAAATGTAGGATTATTTTTGTTGTTTGAGCCGTGCATAACGTGCTGTAAGTGCAGTACTAAGTTGCTGGAGTACTCCTCAGTGCTGCTGTTTGCATAAAGGGTGTAAAGATGGAATGGTTTAGTGGTTTTAAAACAGCTGTTTCACTGCATTTCACCACAAAGATTTCACCTTTCTCTCTCAGACAGCGTTGTCATGATGTTCAGACTCCAGTAGAGGTCAGCAGTCGGCTACATGTTTTACACATAGAGGACAGAGAGAGAAAAGCTTCACTACTATCTACTTGAGCTGCAGGTTATTTTTTGATGTAACTCAGGTTACACCACAGAGACCGTCTATTCATTCACTGCATGTGTATAAAGGAAAGCCTTCAGCTGAAAGGAGTTGTCTGTAGTCGGTAGATGGGTTCTTTTGTTTTCCCAGCTGTGTGTGCTGGCTGCTCATACTGGCAGCGAGCAGGACGGCAGTCTTACCCCTCTGTGGTTTTCATATTGCGTTTCAAGTAGCCGTGTCTGTATGGTTTTAGTATTCGGCACGGCTCCCGATTCCCCTCCTGAAGCAAAAACTCACGTCTCCTTTGTTTGTTTAAGGGATTAATTATTCTGTATTTGTTCTCAGCCTCAATCAGTTGACTTCATGTAGAATCTCAGACAAACATGTTTGTTTAATGAATCGGTCACAAATGTATTTCTGTTTATGTGGCTCAAATTATGCCAGACATGATGATTTAAATACATTTTGATGACTGAAAACATTGCTGCTTAGTTAAAGGTACTCTGTTAATTGATAACATTCAGTCACTAGATGTCTCATTCTCCCTTCCCCTCGTTCCGTTGCATTCACTTCACAACAAATGGTTGCCAGTTCGTTGCACAACCTGCATTTTTTTATGGTGGAGTGGAATGACTCAGACAGACTAGACAGAAACTAAATGTAAAATGTAAATCCAGTATTATTGTTACACATTTGCCGAGGAGCCGGTTGGCATTACGTGACGAGGTGATATCAATCCGCCTGATGAGCTGCTTTCCCCGTGCACATTCATTTATCATTTGTTTTCCCGTCATGATATCGATGTGCACGCAGCACCAGCCTCAGCAGGAGAGCAGAGATGTGTTGTCATGTATGAAATGACCCAAAATGAACACTGTAATCAGACTACTTTAAGATTAAGATTACTATAAGCGCTGTGATTCTGTCCCAAGCTTTTTGATTCATAACTTCATTGATTGCTGTATAACGTTGGACGCAACCGTCACTAATGCTAAAACGGTTTGTCATTGTAACGATGTAACCGGTAACAACACATTATAGTTCAGGTTGTAACGACTATGATTGTAGGTAGTTGTTGTTGGTTTTATTTAAATATGCCGAATTGTAATTTTATGGGTTATTGTTGTTTGGACGATTAAGCTAAGACGGCTAATATGTGCTAACGGCAGTTATCACGGTAAATATTCACTTATCCTGCAGCCTGATGGAGACACCAGAGTCAAACTCATTTATCCACTTATCTGTTTTTTTTCCCACACTAACTGGCAACTTGAACACTGATGACACAGAGAAACCAACGTCTTTATACTGTTGGCTCAGAAGCCTCTTTAGAAGATGGAACTGAACATCAGATATCTTCCACAGATATAAACCAAACATTCATTTTGGACCCGTCAAAAAAAATGTAAATGATTAATTCACAGTCGTAATAATTCTTTATTCTGCACCTTTGATTCATCTACATAAAAATGTTCTCAATATAACATTTAAGCATTGAGAAAGTGTTTCCTCAAATCAGCTTTTTATGTTCGTCATGGTGGTTGGTTGACTGATGTGTCTGTAATGGACTTATTCACTGGAATATTATGTGTAGTACTGACAACTGTCATCTGTTATGGTTGAAATGGTTTCACCTCGGTTCACCTGGTGAAATTCAGGAATGTGTTTTGCGTTAAAACTCCTCCAGTTTGCATCGAGCCTTCCAGAGTGACTAAGGAAGGGTTCGGAGGACTTGGGCTCAGGTTGGCGTTAGGCCTTCTGCTTGGAGACTTATTCTTTCATTTCCATAATAAAAAAACTCGCCAAAGGAGAATTTGAGTCAGGCAAGGTTTCTGTTGTGGAAACATTAGTGTCTCATAGTCTCAGAAGGCCAAAGAGGAGGGAGCCTGCATTCAGAGCTGCACTTGCGTGGCAGTTTTAGTCTGATGATTCTGGTATTTCAGTTGCTATTTACCACTTGTTTTGGCAAAGGGGGGGGTTTCACAATTTTAGATTTTCTTATTCACCCAGTGTTCCACATTTTCTGATATACTGGTTGAGAAAGACATTTATTATTATATTTTTTCTGTGTTTCATTAGCTCTAATAATGTATGTGGACCCAACAAAGCCAAAAGAAACAGTCAAAGTTTCAATCCAAATCTATCGAAAAAATTAACCAAATTTTGAGAAAATCCACCCATTTCCATCCACTACAGTTATGTGATTATTAGGAGTTGGTTCAAGCAGTAGATGGCACCAATTCTCTGTTACAGTGATATAGAATTACATACTGTATACTGTGATAGAAGGCTTTGGCCATATCGCCCACCGCAACTACTGTCAGTGTCACATTTTTTTAGTTTTCACCTAGTTATGCAACCACCAAGGTGTTGCTAATAAACTACTGTAACTGCCCCCTTTTTAATATTTTGTTAATGTAGGAAGGTGACTGGCAGCTTTGAATCTGATACGAGTTTCAGTGAGAATGAAAAACATGCATCCAGTCCAAACATTTCCAGTATAATGTGTAGGTTTACCTGACGACAGATATCAGACTGTGATCCTGTAACGCTGCTAAATCCAACAGGACGTACTGTGAATACGTCCATGTTATTTTATTTTATGGTGATTTTAGCTAAAGTGTTTACAAATGACATGTTAATTAAGTAGCATACAGGCACTCGCTGTGCATGAGTCAGCACAGCCACTCGCATCACACACACACACTTATGTGTATTGTGTGTTTTTGCGGGTGTGTGAGTACGTAGGGTCACTTCAGGGGAATAGAGCGAGGCGGTGTTACATGTAACTTCACCGTATGCTTCAGTAAATTCAGATCTCTAGAAAGTAGGGTGGGAAAAAAATCGATTGACACGATTTTGAAATTGATTATTTAATGCCAGAATCGATATATTTGCTTCATCTGAGTCTTTGTGGAGGTAGAAGGAAGTTACCGCTTTTATTGTGGTAGTCTGAGTAACGTGACGTCATATCCGTTCCGTATCCGTCAACCAAAACAAACCGCAGTGAGCCGAGACGAGAAAGCCGAAAACGGCATAGGGTCGGCGTGGATACGATTGTGGTAAACACTACACATCCAGTAAAGGATGGAAACACTTTGGGTTTCACACATTGCAGGAAAAGCAGAGCTAGACATCACGGCTAAAGCTGCATGCTAACTCTGTCACGGACAGGAAACGTTATCGTATCGCGGTAACGTGCGGTCCAGCCGGCCGTCGCTCTCATCTCCGTGGTCAAATGCAGCCGACGCTAAACGCATTCAAACGGCCCCGATGGAGCTGACCATGAATGCATAAAGAGAACGAAGCTGACGGGAGAGCTACGGAGATCTAGCTTACTGGGCATACTCAACTGTCCCACAATGCATTGCGTCCCTTCAGACTACACCATGTCGGAGAGTTTGAGCCACGCTGAAAGCTGTTAATATGTCACTTGAACCTGTTTTCAGGCGAGAAAGTAACCAGTTAGTTTATCCAAATAACTGAGTTTACTTCAGTGTGTACAGTCTGCTGGTAAACTCATACTTGATGGTTAATTTAGTATGCAGGATGCAGTACATACTGACTGAGTTTGTAGGAGGCAGTACACGAGGAACACAGCCTTAGTCTTGTTAATACTGAAAGAAACAGTTCCTTTCCAGAACTTCTGTTAACACGACAGCGAGAGCAGACGGCAGTCTGGAGAGGAGTTTAGGAACCGACGACTTCAGGGTTTACAGTACTACGTGATGCTGGAATATAACTTTACTTACTCGCTTTGATATTAGAGACATTCTCAGCCTAATGCAACTGTGTATTTCAAAGTTTATAATCAGTAAGGAGGATTTGGGGCCTCTTGCATGAAAATGATATAATGACAATAGCTGATGGGTCTGTAGTTTCCATTCTCCACCTCCTCCACTATGGGTAGAGGATAGAGTCTCTTTAAAGAATCAAACAATGCATGTTGTTCCATCAGGCTGCCAGCACAGTGTAAGACTTCTCTTTGTGCCTGTGGGAGACGACTGCAAGACCCAGTGCATGATGGGAAACGGCTGGCTGTCGCCTGATCAAAGAGCTGATTGGCTCTTAGTTTTGACAACAAACACCACGTGTTGTAGAAACTTTCTGTGTAACTGTAATATTTAACACTAGATTATAGGTTATTAGTTGTGCAATGAAGGTTTCATCTGTTAAACACATCTTGTGTGGTTGATAATAATAATAATAATAATAATGAGGGTTATTTATATAACATTTATTAAAACGAGTGCTCATTATGTGCTTTACAAGGAGGACATAAAAATAATAAAGGATAGAATCCGATGCCAGATACATGCACATTTCCACATATATTTACAAACAAATATAAATAAATCCCAACGGTCTGAAAACTACAAGTAGCCTACAGATCAGATCTAACAGGAAGTTACTTTTCCTTTGACTTCCTGTAAATTCTTTGAAGCCCGCTGTAAATGGCTGTAAACGGCTGTAAACGGCTGTAAACTGTCCGACTTGACCTCAGCTTTTAGTCTCCGCCCCCTGCTGCTGCCACCTGATCTCGTCTACTTTCCAGGCGAGGAGCAGTTCATCTCCAACGCATCCACTGATTCATGCCGCTTGTACAGAACTCTGAATCTAGATCAATATTTTGGGGTTTTTAGTGATCATTCTCTCTGTAGATTAGTATTTACACACAGCTCTCTGCACATCACTGTTGTATCGAGCTGCCGTGGACTGCATGTTTTATTAATGTCCATGTTTTGTTGACTGGATCATTCTCTGTGTTATATAAATTAGCCAGATCGAAGGTATTTACGATATGATGGAACCGCTGTGCAAAACAAAATCATGTGCAACTTAAGTAACTTTGAATGCCGGTGAACCCGTTGACCTTTTCCACATGCTGTTTATATGGAGCTGCAGCCTCACAGTGTGTTGTTGAAAGGAGGAGAAGACAGCTGTTTGCCTCAACAAGCATGTGTATCTAATACAGTAGACCTCACTTATTCTTCCTTTTAACATCAGTATGTTTCAGTACAAATACTGTACATACTGTTACCCTCCGTGGCCTCTGCTCCACTTGATGCCTTTCTTGAATGGCCTCCAGCTTCCCTTCTTTTCCACTCCTCTCTCCTCACCGACTACACGATCCAGTCTGCAGCCAGACACGAGGAAAACAACTTTATTGACTTCAACACTACTATCCCCGCTGTGCCAGCCGGTCCCGCTCCGCCGTATTGGTTTATCTACAACCTAGCATTTGGTCCTGTCTTGTCGTAGATACACCGCACTGAGGTTTCGAGCCTCTTACACATTTTACTATTAATGGAGAGTTCAAAACCGCTCAACGTGGGTGCTGTCCAACAACTACGGCACAGATTTCAACTGCTGTTTGGTGCATGTTGATTAACGGCGTCTGACGTCCTTCAGAGATTGTTAGAAGGGAACTCCTTCAACTTATAGTTACTTTACTTACTGTGATGTTTGACCTTCACCGTGCAGATTGATGTATGCACAGTATTAGTTTTTACATTCATCTGCTGAAGGAGGACAGTTTCTCTGTGCTCACCTCACATCTCAGTTTAACACCTGGACGAACCAGCAGACACAAGTTATTGTTCCAAGTGTTTGTTTATGTCTGGAGGGGATTTTTAAAGACGGAATATGTTGGCCACATTACCTTCACCTCTTTGATCAAAGAGCCATTTATGACTGCACATCCCTGCAGATTGCAGCTTTTAAGTAGTGCTTGTTGCATTAATCGATTCAATTGACAGAGCAAACGAGCAACTAAAAGACTCTAAAGAGAAATGATGTGATTGGTTGATAATATTGAAACATTTTGCACATTAAACAATTAATTGATAAGATATTTGAAGGTGCTCTATGATAGATATCCAGAGCATTAATATCGCATCAAACAACTATTGTCTTTGTAAAGATATAGAGGAGTAATGTCTACCTGAGCAAGGAATGAAGTCACTCTCCCTCTCTGTGAGTATTGGAATCGGAGCTTCTCCTCGCTCTGTTGACATCGCCGAGCCGGCCGTGTGTGCCTTTTAGTGCATGTTAGTGCATGTGAGCGTGCCCCGCTGGCTAGCTCACGGCCGCCGCTCTGCACGTCTTTCATATGGCGGTAGTTGTAGAAGCAGAGCACTCACCCTTTGGTTAGTTGCAGCCCTATTTTTCCCACATGTTCCTGAAAGGTTTCAGGCTCATCCAGCAGCATTCCCAGTGTTCCCAGTGTATCATCTAGCTGATGGCCACCATCTTTTTTATTTTCCTGCCGTTTGTTTTCCAGACTTGTGTCTGTCTGTGTTTCTAAGGTCACAGCCAGACAAGCAGACAGCCAAACCTTTCACCACCACATCTCTCTCTCTCTCTCTCTCTCCTCACACACAGCCTGAGGCTAAACATCTCATGGCCGAGTACGCTGGGAATATTATGCACCAAAGAAATTGATATGAATACAATTTTGAGACAAGAATGTTACAACCATACATTCAAACTGCATTATGCAAGTTGTTCTCAGATATAGATTAATGATAAACACGGGGTGTGATCAGTGGCTTGAGACATTTTATACATGTGTGTCTGTGTGTTAGAGAAAGACAAAGACGGAGAGCGGTGGTGTTTCCAGCCTCCAACAATAATCCCGGCAATCAATCTGAGTTTAACAGCTGTGAAGGAGTGACCCCCCCCCCCCCCTTTCTCTCATCTGGACAACAGTTACAAAGGCTGTGGTTTTAGTGAGCAGGAGAATGAGAGCAGGCTGCATGTAAGCGTGCGCTCATGCGTGTGATAATGATTGACGTCCCTCTCACTGTGTGTCTCGGCTGCTTCTACCTTCACACTCTGAAGTGACAGAAGCAGTCTGGAGAGAGGGGGGGGGGGGGGGCTGCTCATCATTTTGTCTGTGCTCTTACCCATCCATCCATCCATCCCTCCATCCATCCCTCCATCCATCCCTCCATCCATCCCTCCATCCATCCCTGCATCCGCCCTGCTAGCTGAGCATCGTGACACAATATGCTCCCACTGCCCACTCACTCCTTTCACTCACAAAGGGCCGAGAGAGATGCATAGAGATGAGTTCCCCCCCCCCCCAGTGGGACCCAATCCATCAACTGCAGCACTACACTGGAGACAGCGACTGGGCAGCACACAGGCAGGCTGCGCTTTAAAGGCACAGTTTGACTACCAGCAGACAATATTCAACATCAACCATGGATTAGTTTGAACTGTAGAATAGTTCAGACACACAAAGATATGATGTGGAACCCCGTTTATCACATGTTCATTCAGAGGATCTCTCTCCACTCCTTGTGAGCGGAGGATGATGTAACGGTTGGACTCATTCTGCCCTCGATAGAGGAAACAAAAGACCAGCCAGAGAGCGCGCACACACACACACACACACACACACACACACACACACACACGCTGTTATTGGAGGATAACAAGAAGGGTTGAAAATGTGATTGTCCTCAAAGCCAGAATGCACATTATTATAGTGTTACATATTCCACTTTTCCCACCGCATATTCCACCGCAGAACGTTTTTGGCATCATTGGGCAAAAATACCATAATAACCTCCAATCAATCAATCAAACTTTATTTATAAAGCACCTTTCAAACAAGTCAAATGTAATTCAAAGTGCCGTACAGACGATTGACAAAAATGTAGAATGTTAAAAATGGATTCAGAGACTAATGCACACCAAAACATCCCATATAAAGTTCATTGAATGAAAGAAAGCAATAAAAGGATGGGTATTTATTTAAGGTAATAAAACATAAATAAAATACAAGGAAATAAAAATAACAATAAAATAAATAAATTAAAAATGATGAAACTACACAAAATAAGCAGATTGTATTAAAATAATGAGATTTTAATAAAATAAAATAGAATAATAATGATCAGTAATAAAATGTTGATTAAACAAAATAGAGTAAAAATAAACACTATAATGATGATGATGAATAAAATAAGTCTTAAAAGTCATTAAATTTGTACTTAAGATACCCCGTCCTTCACTAAACTGACATTCAGCCAGTCAGCAAGAAACATTCCCGACCTGAACTCTGTCCCACATAAACTCTCTCTTGTTACGGCATCAGCAGCTCCACTAGACTGATTTATTACCCGTTCCACCTTCACACTTGACAAACCGTCCTCTCCTCTCCTACCTGACCTGGGGGGCCTCCAGCGGGGGAAATGCCGGGAAAATAGGACGTGGGAACATTTTAAACTGCTGAGCTGGCTGCTGGAGTAACTGGCTCTCTCCTGGAGCGCTGAAAGCATGTTGGGAACGCCTCACCCTTCTCTGGCCTCCTGGAAATGAAGACGGGATAGAAGAGACAAAATTCTGCAATATCCTCTTGACACCAGGATGTTTTATGCATTCTACTCATATCTTGAACAGAGTCCATTTAACTTCATACATCACAACCTGTGTTATTAGTTCTCTTTCTCTAAATCACGGCCAACCTGAGGCAGCTCAACCAATCTCTGATCCGCATTTCAAATCACCTCATTCACAGCCGTTGGCAGTTGTGATGCTTGAGGTTATTTACAGTAGTTTTATTGATTTTTTTTTTTTCCCCCCATCCGCATTCTGCGAAGACCCACCCTACTCTGCCTCTGATTGGCTCGTACTTGTTGCCTTCTTCGCAGAATTTGTTAAGTTGATTGTCAAAGTTAACGTGATAATAGCGCAAGTTCGTTTTAAAGCCTCTAATTTCTTTAACGCATTAACACACACTTGCAATTTTTAGGTTGTAGCAGCTCAGTTCGTGTAGATGTTTGCTTTCAGGAAGATGGTTAAAAATCATCCATGCAGTTTGGGGCAAGTCATAGTGAAGTCAGCACACTGACACACTGACAGCTGTTGTTGCCTGTTGAGCTGCAGTTTGCCATGTTATGATCTGAGCATATTGTTTTATGCTAAATGCAGAACCTGTGAGGGTTTCTGGACAATATCTGTCATTGGTTTGTGTTGTTCATTGATTCACAATAATAAATATATACATACATTTGCATAAAGCAGCATATTTGTCCACTCCCATGTTGATAAGAGGATTAAATACTTGACTAATCTCCCTTTAAGGTTCATTTAGAACAGATAAAAAAGCGTGAGATAAATTTGCGATTAATCGTGATTAAATATTTTAATCGATTGACAGCCGTAGTTTATTGTTGATGGAAAAAGATTGGTGGCCTTCTTGTATAATGCTCTCATATATAATTACAATATCCTAATTATGGGAGAAGAATGATTATTATTTTTTTAAATGTTGCTATGCACGTTGCCTACATCAACTCGTACTTCTGTGTGTGTAAAGAGTGTGTGTGTGTGTGTGTGTGTGTGTGTGTGTGTGTGTGTGTGATGGCGTCTACACTCCAGTAAACAATCTGTTCTCATAATGAGATTTGTTTGGTGAAGCTGCTCCAAGTCATGATCTCATCCCCTTACAGCACATATCACTCCTCCGTCCCTCACTACATTCATTCTTATAGCTTTAGTAATGATTTTAGATGGAGCTCCTTCACACTTCCTCCTCTTAGCTCTGATATACTGCAGTAAAATCCCACAGGGAGTCCTGCAGTCTGACAGCATGAACATACTGTAGTGTCATGGGAGAGACCAGACCAGCCATTATGTTTAATCTCTCCCATTTTCTGCAGACTTCCATCCCCACTTTAGTGAAAATAAAACATTAATGAGAGGCTTCTTCATAATTATCCTTCACCAAGGACGATATCGTTGAGTCGAATCCTCACGTTCTTTGGTCTGAGGTCTGTTGGTCCATCGTAGGCTAAATTACAAACACAAATTTACAAATTATTGAACACAGTTTTGCTGCCAGAGCCTGTTGTGGGTTTTTTTGTCATAATTGTAGTAGTTCTTCTGTTGAGACCAGAGTTGGTGCAGGAATTGCAGAATGATTTCTTGCTTTGTTGTGGTAGACAAAGGTTCAGTCATCTCATCCACCAGCCTTGAAGAAGCTGCATCAAGCTGTTTGGTTTTCATTGGGTTTGAAGCGTTATCGTAGATCTGGTGGTAAGATGTTTCGACAGCACAGAGGAAGGAATCATATATTATAATTTAAAATATAAAAAAAAAGCATAATTAATAGCTGATAGTCTGCACATAAAGGTGTGAAAATTGAGGAATATTTGCAAAATGCAGCGGGCATCAGCCTCTCATAGTTCCTCAAGCGGTTCTGCTGGTACAGTACTGGTGTTGATCTTATTAGCCACACTAGCAGCTAATCAAGGGACGGCAAGGTCAGTCTGTCTGTCGGCCTGCAGGTCAGATATTCATGGTTCCTGGACAGAGTGTCCTCAGGGACTGGGCTGATCTGCTGCCAGTCCCTCTTGTTTGCAGGATATTCTTCTTCTGCTTCTTCCCGTGCATGAAAATATACCAAATTTTGCACATAGGTCCAGTCCAAAAATTGCAATAAATCGCAATATAGAATCACAATACTTAAAAATCGCAATACATATCGAATCAGCACCCAAGTATGGTGATAGTATGTAATCAGGTGATAGGTGGATCGTCCCAACATTAGGAATTCGATGATTGTTTTTTTGCATTTTGCATTGGAGGCTGAGACTTTGGTTACATTTCCTGGAAAACGTCTGACCTCCTCACATGTGATATGTGATAAATCAGTCCAGCCTGTCACTGTTGTAGCAGAGCAGAGAGAGCTGAATGAACTGGGTCATCATTGGATTATCATTTGATATTCATGAAGCAGTCTTGTAGAGGAGAACGATGTGATGCTCAGTCCAACCAGACATCCCAGCTCACTGAGGAACAGCTCATCTTGAACGCTGCCTCTTCAGGAACGCTGGGACTATTTTAGCTCCGTGTGGTGACGGTTAACACGTTGACACGTTGCCACACTTCCTCTGTAAATGTTTGATAGCAGCAGGTGTTGTTAGAGGAACATTTTTTAATGTTTTGATCCGAGTCACTTCAGGAATGAAGGTTGCAGCGATAAAATTAAGTAGATTAGTTTAAACCTGAAATGTGTGGATGATTGATCTTTTCTTCTGTTGGTGTTAGATCCCTTTTCCTTGCACAGATAAACACTTTGCGTCTTTTCAAGCAGCACAGGCCAGGATTTAGTGAGCACGCTCTGCAGCTCCGTCTCCTTGTGGCCTCTCTTGGCTCGCACACGTTCTCCTCAGTGAGGTTGGCTGTTTGCTTGGATTTCCATTCTCCTCTCCAGCAGTAGGTCTTTTTTAATCCATCTCATGTGTGGATGGCACATCTGAAGTCATCACAGCTGATGCAACCTGCACTTTTCTTTCCTTTTTTTTTGGTTTGTTTGAGGTATTTGGCTGCAACCTGAGAGCAGGTTGTTTAGCAGAGGGGAGGTTAAGGTTGTATTTTTGGTGACTCTATTTCTATAGAGTCTATATTGTGGGGTGAATTTTTAAATGTGCAGTTGAAGTAGTTTTTTTTGCTGCATTTACAAAGCATCAGTTATTGACATACTTATTGAATGTGCTCTGAGGTGTAACGCCTTGATGTCCTTTGACTCTGTTCATCGTCTTCTTGCAAGAACAGCAGAATTCCTCAGCTGAGCAATTTAAATAAAATGCCGCGGTGCAGAAGGACAGCAGAGAGAGAGAGAGAGCGGACTGCACATGTGGAAGGAAAGAAAACCGCTCTCCTGCAAGTGCACCCCCCCTCCCTCCTCGTTTTACCTCCTGCCCTCTCCCTCTCCTCCACTTCTCTTTGCTCCCTCCATCCCTGCTCTTTGTCCTGGGAACGTACCAACCAGAGAGGAGGAAGAGGAGGAGAGGAGGGGGAGGGGTGAGCCAGCATGTCAGGGAAAAGGGAGAGAATAGCATGCGGCGGAGGGACAGAGAGAGCAGACCGAGAGGTCGGCAAGACTGAAAGAAGCTTTTTTTTGGGGATCTGGTCTTTTCCTTCCAGTACTTCCTGCTGCTAATAAAATTGGGAGTTGAAGTTCTGTTGGGTGCAAGCCATCAGGGAAAGGAAACCAACAAGAGAAAGAAGATCAGGATGGTAGGATGGGAAGGAGGGCAAAATGGAGGAGATGAAAGTGGTCCCGTTGAGGACTCCAACAAATAGCCACCTCCTCTCGTGCACCACCACCGCTGCTTCTCCTGCCTCCCGCCCCCTGGCTCTGATTCCCACACGGGGAGAGCTTACACCAAGAGTGAAAGAAAGTGGAGAGCTGACATTTACGTCCCACTGAGGGGGAACAGGACTCCGCAAGAAGGGATGTACATTCTCTCACACACTTGCACAGAGAAATAGACCGGGTGGGACAGGTGTTGGAGTATTAAGGAGAGGGGGAAACTCTGAGTGTGTGAAGCTGCACAGCGTGAAGGGAAGGGAAGAGTAGGAAACTGAAACTGAACTGCTGTGAGTACAACGTGTCTTTCGGTCTTTTTGACTCTGTCATTTGGTTGTTTTCTTTCATTTTTTCTGCTGCTGCTCTGCAGTTATCAGAGCGATGCTTCCCCCTTGTCCTTGTGTGCCTGCAGGACTCATCAACATTGCTTGTGTCCAAAATGTGGCTGTTGGATTTAGGTGTTTTTTTTTGCTCTGCAGAAACCTTTGTTAGAGGGACAGTGCAACTTCTCTTCTGTCTCCACCATGGATGAGATTTCTCCTGCCTTTGGGAATATATTGGGCACAGACCACGCTTTTTATGTGGTTTATTTTCCAGTATGACCATGCACAACTTGAGGACAGGGAGAATTTGTTTAAATCCACAGTGGTCACAGTGTTGGGGTAGTTGTATTACCTTTCCATTGTTGCCATAATGTAGAGTTTGAACTTGAACCCAGTTCTCCCAGAATAGCTAATTCTTCAGTTAGTATTTTATTTTTTTGAAAGACAACATGTTCAGTTATGAAAATCCAGTTTGCCCAGGACTGCATTTCTAAGATTGCAGCCCCCCCCCCCTCTTTGCTGCTGAGCTGTGCTGTTGGAGCCACAGGGACAATGTGTGCAGTGCAGGTCAGATTGAAATCACATTATACTGTAATGTGGTGTGTTGTTGCATGCACTGAGGAAAAAACAGACCTAGTATTGTAGACAACCTGTCTAGCAGGCCTCTCAGGGTCTGGCACTGGATCTCATCACAAGTTGTAATTTGGATAAACTTCTGGCTAAAAGCAGAAGCACTGGCTGAAAATGGTGAAACCGGCATGTCGAGCAGGCATCTAGTGTCTTATACTCCTCTGAAAATAATGTTTACGCAAGTACTAACTGTAGAATAGTTTAAAAAATTAAAACCCATAACCCAACCTAGAAATTCACACACCTGCACACATTTCCACCCGGGGAGTTTGTGGTACAAATAACTAAGACAAAATGATCTAAACCGCACGTCAAGGACAAAAAAAAGCATAAATATCATTACAAAAAAAAAGGTTTGTTGTACAGTTCTGTTGTCATGCAGCTGGGAGCGAGTTACAGTATGCTTCCTCCTCCATAACTTATTCAGTAAATGCAGATGTGCAGTAGACAGATTAGAGCTTGAGACTGGTGGCTGAATATGTCTGATCATGTTTTATTCTCACAATATGACAACTTGAAGTGTCTTCCTGCAAAATCCCTCCAAAGAGTGAGCTGCTCCATGTTGGTACTCTGGTCATACAGTACGTACACTGTGTGGATGTTACCAGGTGTAGACGACTGAGGTCATCAGTTTAAAGGCCGGCTGTGAACTTTGTTAATCTGCATGGAATAAATGAACGTCGTGTCACCCTCTGGTGGTTGTGTTGAAGGATTATTGTATGTGGAACTGACTATACAGTAACTAAAAGAGTTTGTCTGAGAAATTCTGCAGAGATTTGTTGATATTTGTCCCTCGCAATATCTCACAAACTCTGCTCCCTCCCAACTCAGAAGCTCTGAGTTTGATTCTTACTACAGTTACAGGACATTTACACCACCATCGCTGCAGGAAGAAAGCACTTTGCATCATGCAGGACATCCAGCATGTAGTTTTTTCTCTTATCTCCCTTCAGGGAGTCGCCGACTGAGCATCAGAGCTCGGACCGCTCGCCTCTCGAGACGGTTTTTACCCTCCGGCGGTCAGACTACTGAACAGTAGCGCTGAATGAATGCAGAGCTGTGGATTGTTTTTTTTAAATTTATTTTTATTGTAGTATTTATCTAGGGCACTATTTATAGATTTTAAAGGCTGAGAGAGAGCCTTGGTAAAATGCATATGACAAATAAACAATGCTAGTTATGGTAACTTGCTCACGAGATCATTCTAACATCCAGATGTTTAGCAGGTGTAATATTTACCAAGTTCACCATCTAAGTTTAGCGTGTTAGCATGCTAACGTTTACTAATTGTCTGGGTGAGGCTGATGGGAATGTCATTGTTATGCAAGTATTTGGTATATTGGGGAAAATATCATTTTAATCTGATGATGACACTAGATGAAAAGTTAACAGATATAAAAATACAGTTATTACAGTTCATCCTGAGGGGAATATGAACATCTGAATCAAATGTCATGGCAATCCATCCAATAGTTGTTGAGAGAAGTTTGCTTCATTCTATTAAAGCAGCAATGCTTTGTCTGTTTTATGTCTCAGTCAGTCAGAACTATTGCTCTTGTCTCCTTAGTCACAGCTGCATTGGGCAGAGATTCTTTTTCCTAAAACTGTTAAACCCTTCCAGTGAAATGTTTAGACGTCTGCCTCTGTGGGCTCACTTCTAAAGTTTCTTCTTATTGCTTCTGCTGGCTGCTCCGTGGAGAGAACGGCTTTCTGCTCGCACATCGAGTGCAAAAACATTTGTGTGTTGCTAAGTGCTGAAACCGAACAGCAGAGAGGTAATTAGGTCATTCGCTGTCACACTAGTTTGTGTCTCTTCAGCCACAGAAAAGGTCATTGTTGTTCTGTGAGGGTTGCTCCTCCATTAACAACTGTTTTTAAACCAAGCCTTCTTTCATGGAGACAAAACACTTCCATGTGTTGTTCTCTCCTCACTGGCACCATGACATCGCTCACACAATATCTGTTTAGTGGACTATTGGAGCACATAAATACCCTCAGTCTCACTTTATAGGCTTGCTGCTGCTGTGAAAGCAGAGAAAATGTTTCTGAACAATCAGATGCAGATTTAACCAAATAAAATAGAAAAATAAAAGAGAGAGCGAGAGAGACTGAGACGTAGGAAACATGAACAAACCTGAGGAACTCTGAGAAACTGAGAGCAACACGTTCAGAGAGAGACGCTGAGTTTCTAATGCAGACTCCCCACAACCTGGAACTTCTCTCATATATACCAAGACCTCCCCCCATTGGCTGGGTGATGAACTACATCATACCTTCATGATGTCTTCTGGTGTTCTCAGTAGATAAAACTCTGCCAAAGGACGCCGAGGACGTAATGCTCCAGACTATGCATGCGTATTAATTTTGTTATGCATATGGACAGGAGAGAAGCATGTAACTGTGGGAACTTAAAGCCAGGTTTTGTAGCGTTGTTCAAAAACAATTTTTGATAATACAAACCCATCCAATCATTTCATTCGGCCCGAATGAAATGATTGGACTCGTGGGAACCCGGAGAACCCATTTACATTCACATATCTGGAGGTCAGAGGTCAAGGGACCCCTTTGAAAATGGCCATGAAAGTTCTTCCTCGCTGAAATTTAGCGTAACTTTGAAGCGTTATTTAACCTCCTTCATGACAAGCTAGTCTGACCTGGTTGGTACCGATGGATTCATCAGGTTTTCTAGTTTACTATGATGCCAGTATCTTCACTCTAGCTTTAAAACGGAGCCTTCTACAAGCTAAAATGCGAAATTGCGTTCATGCGAAAAAGAAATTAGTGGCGTTAAAACGTGAGCGTTACCCATTTTAAATGCTAGCTGTCAGTGCTACATATTACTCCTTTAAAGCTACAGTATATTACATGTGTGACTGATCATATCTGTATTATTGAAGTGAAAATAATCTTCTCTTGCTGCGTTTTATGAATGTTTCCCTGTCTGACTGACATGTTTGGCAAACCTTAGGATCATGAATAGAATATAAACTGAAGTTTTGTGGGTTTTGTGCTGATTCTGTGATGATGAACCTGTCAAAGGGTTTGTGAAGTTGAAGATGTTAAAGTCCGTTTTCTCAATCACCACCACTATCTGACCAAAGCTGTGTTTCTCTGTGTCTTCCAGTTGTCCCTCGGGGATGAACAGTGTGAAGTGACGCGGAACGGCTATGAGTCCAAGGAGCTGGTGTACTTAGTTCATATTTACTGCCAGGTAAGACTCTCTACTGTACACTTCTCACCTCCCACAGCATGCATTCACCTCCATATGATGACATACAAACTCCCACACAGACTCCACAAACACAAACACACACAGATGTTTGTTAAAAATGTGTTCATGCTTTCAACTTTTTCCTCTAAAAACTTAGTCCGAAGTGATTTTCAACCCACAAATGATGGTTCAGTACGACCCGTTGAACATATCCAGCTCAGTCGTCCCTGTGTGAGAGCGCTGGCTCACATTCAGACATTTCTGAAACACCTAAAAATTCAAGTTATGTGGGACTTTGGAGCCGGATTGAACAGAGCTGTGGCTGGATGCCAGGATGGTCGGGGGGGGGTCGGGGGGGCTTCAGAGTGTGAATTCTTCAACCCTGAGATTTTACAAAGTACTGTACTCGTTTCCAGCACATATTTTAGGATATTATCGGCTGAGTTTTTTTGTATTTAACTGCTTATGTTGATCTCCTGATGATAGGTTGTTGTGTTTACATGTTTCTGAGTTATAATTGGAAAACTCAGTCATTGATTGCTGCTCGTGGGTACCCATAGAACCCATTTACATTCACATATCTGGAGGTCAGAGGTCAAGAGATCCATGTGAAAATCACCATGACAATTTTTCCTCGCCAAAATTTAGTGTTTCTTAAGAGCGTTATTTAACCTCCTTCACAACAAGCTAGTCTGACCTGGTTGGTACCGATGGATTCATCAGGTTTTATTCACCGATCAGCCATAACATTATGACCACCTGTCTAATATTCAGTAGGTCCTCCTGACCCGTTGGACTCCACTAGACCTCTGAAGGTCTGCTGTGGTATCTGGCACCAAGCCGTCAGTAGCAGATCCTTTAAGTCCTGTAAGTTGCGAGGGGGGGCCTCCGTGGATCGGACTTGTTTGTCCAGAACATCCCACAGATGCTCCGTTGGATCGAGATCTGGAGAATCTGAAGGCCGAGAACGTGATTCATCAGACCGGGCCACCTTCTTCCATCGCTCCGTGGTCCGGTTCTGATGCTCACGTGCCCATTGTAGGCGCTTTTGGTTGGTGGACACGGGTCAGCACGGGCACCCTGACCGGTCCCCATATGCAACAAACTGAGATGCTCTGTGTGTTCTGACACCTTTCTATCAGAACCAGCATTAACTTTTTCAGCAGTTTGAGCTTCAGTAGCTCTTCTATTGGATCGGACAACACGGGCCAGCCTTCGCTCCACACGTGCATCAATGAGCCTCGGGTCTGACCCCGGTTTTCCTTCCTTGGACCACTTTTGGTCGGTTCTGACCACTGCAGACCGGGAACATCCCACAAGAGCTGCAGTTCTGGAGATGCTCTGACCCGGTCGTCTAGCCAGCACTATTTGGCCCTTGTCAAAGTCGCTCACATTCTTACGCTGGCCCATTTTTTCTGCTTCCAACACAAAGTTCAACATGTTCCCTTGCTGTCTAATATATCCCCCCCCCACTGCCAGGTGCCATGGTAACGAGATAATCAATGTTATTTACTTCACCTGTCAGTGGTCTTAATGTTATGGCTGATCAGTGTATAACTGAGCTGCTACGACCTCCGAAACCGTCTGATCTTTAAGAGGTTAATAAAAAATCAATAAAGTGTTTTTAAAGAATCGATATAGTTTCGCATAACATCGCGATACTTTGTGTTTATTGATATTTTCTTACACTTCTATGTGTGATATTCTTCTTATAGTTAGCTGCCTTCCTTGCTTAGTGTCGTTGCAGAGTTCTTGTCAACATTGAAGTTAAAGTTAAAATTCCTTCATAAGAAGAGATCTCAGAGTAAAGTAAATATTTATGATTACATCATATAGTTTTGCAACGAATTTGATGAACCCAAAACTGGGCACGGCCTTAAAAGTAGAACACACATGCACAGCAGCTGCTCAGAAGCTTTGCCCCGGCAGCCTCCAGTGACATTTTTTGATTCTGGTTTCATGCATTTCTCTCCACAGATCGTGTTCCATTTGCACGACCTTGGCAATGCCACACAAGTATGTGGCTGTGTACTTGGAAAATTCCAACTTCTTACAGCCATCGGAAAACTGCTAAATCTACACTAGGTCTATTTGAAAAGAGAGAGGGGGGGGGGGGGGCAAAAAGTCGGCCTTGAGTTCTGACTTTTAAACCCAGAAAAAGTAGCTCAGCACAGATTGGTTCAGTTCCACAGACCCAGAAAGGGGGTAACTTGAAGCAGTGTTTGTAAGTGGGGCAGGACAGCATAAAGACTTCCCTGAACCCCCCCCCAGCCTGAACCCCCCCCCCAGCCTGTTTCCCCCAGCCAGCACTTTAAAACAGCACTGCAGTCCCGGTCGCACAAGTCCTGGCCTCGGTACAGACGGATCTTTCTAGGCCAAATCAAAGCGAAAAGCTTTTTTTCCACCACTAGTCTCTCGGTGGGTTTTGAGGTTTGGATCCTCGTCTTACTGGATGAAACAGAAACAACAAATCCATGGACCGACTCTTAAAGAAAAGTTACATTTAATGTGGTGATGGAGGGTAAAACTCTCTCGGTTTGCACCGTTGGCGTTTAATCACTGCGTTTCACAAGGAAGGGGCCGAGTGAGTCCGTGTTCTCTGTTTGTAAAGACACTTTCGGTATCAGAGTATACAAGTCCACGGGAGACTTGATTGCCTTTTTTCATTTTATTATTTTGAGACAGTGCCATTGTGTTAGAGGCATGAAAAGAAGAGAGTCTGTGGGGACAGAAACAGGAAAACAGAAGAAGAGTCTGAGCCGTGGTGGTTGATAAAGGTTTTTAGTGAGCTCGTCTTTATGCTGATACAGAGGCTGTTGGCTCTTCTTGTCATGTTGTCCTCAACTACTGGCAGTGTTTGACCTTGAGTTTTACACCACACCAGAGGACGGGGATTATTTTTGTCTAGAGTTTTGGAAAATGTTGCATATTATACGTTTAAAGAGTTGCTGTTGTGCAGCCTGCCCTAAGGTCCCGTTCACACCTGGTATTAACATGCGATAAAATATATCTTATCTATAGGCTACACATCTACAGACTATCAGACTGGGAACAGGAAGTGCATTATTATCATACTGTCTTTGCACGGAGCTGACACCCGCCCGCTCTCTGAAGCTCTGTACCTCGCTGTTTCCTGGTAAAGGAACCTTTATCAAACCTTATATTTTGATGCTATAAAAATTTTAATAAAATGTACCCGAATCCACGATATTACTACTGATATTCCTGTAATTTTACGTCACAACGTCTGTGTTTACTACGTGTTTATTTGCATATTGAGCGGGAAAGTGAGATCAGATCACAAGTGGTCTTTCATGTGGAGATTCATTCTAATGCCAGTTGTGAACAGACTGACTTAAAGCTGTGTGTTGTGATCGGATCACTGAGGATGCATCTTAATACCAGGTCTGAACAGGGCCAAAGATACTCAAATGTCGGATGCTCCCACCAGCACCTGAACGCAACAACCCAGAAGAGTCTTCAGAACAATCCCACACAGATTCAGCTGGTTGATTATCATACATATTATCTTACATATACATTCTTACATTGTTTGTTTAATTTAAAGGAGGTTTTTTACTCCCTTTTGGTCTGGTTGTTGCAGCCATTCAAACATCTGATTGTGTTCTCTCTTTCTCTGTTTCCTCGCTGGTTAACACTCGTGTGTTTTTGTCGTCGTTCTGAAGGGTCGAAGTTGGATCGTGAAACGCAGCTATGAAGATTTCCGCGTCCTGGACAAACACCTGCACCTCTGCATCTACGACCGACGCTTCTCACAGCTGCCCGAGCTGCCTCGACTGGACAGTCTGACTGACCAGTCAGAGGTAAACGCTGAGAACACACACACACACACACACACACACACACACACACACACACACACACACTTAGTGTAACCCAGACTCCCTCTGCACGCACGGAAATTACAGACCGGAGAACGCCGTGATTGACCAATCAGAATCGAGTATTCAACACAGCTGTGTAATAATCACACAGAAAATGCAGCTGTAACGCAGAATTCACACAAAGCACGTAGAGCCAAGATGGCGTCTTTGCAGGTTAACACACACACTTTTTGACTCTTTTTAACTAAAACTATGAAACTACATTAAAAAGCCACTTATATACTATACTTAATAATCATAGTAAGAAAGGAAACATCAGCCAGGTGCTAAACAATAAAACTGTACGACACATTCCTTCTTTGATCGATCGTCTTTACTTCTTACCGGGATCACCCTTTCAAAATAAAAGCACCCTTATACCGTAATAGGATCAAATTGGCATTAATAAACACTTAAACAACATACTATACAAACATACTGCACCATGCTAAGGTCATTTACATATAGTGTGCAGCTTTGTTGATGCTCTCACTGAACCATCCAGTACTTAGTCAGCTCCTACATTGAATGAACGGTAGCATTTGCTGCCCATATATACGTTTAAAATACAAGATAACAAGGTATCAGTTATCTAGATGAAACCTGATACTGTGCTTTGATATTCAGTATGATCTACGTGTCTTTAGAAAGGTCATATTTAGACAGTTATTCCCTCGTCATTCCGCCTGTGAAATGTATCCCGAGTCAGACGAAACCTTTCTGGTCAGATTGGGGCTCTAACGGGAATGCAGAGGTTTAGGTATCAAACCCAAACTGGTAAAACCAGTTTATCACAGAAGGGTATTGTGTGTGTGTGAGGAGGCTTTCACAATAATAGCTTTTACAAAGCTTCCTGCAGTACTCCATCACACTTTCACCAGTAGCTGTGTGTTTATAGGATTCATCGCTCCAACAAATGTTCTCTGGATTTTTATTTGCCACCAGTTTTAATGTACAGCAGTGATGTAGCTGCAGGTTTAAACAAGAAGAGTTCAGCTATTAAAGCCTAAACTTGCAGTCTACCCATTCGTCTCTATAAACTTAAGTGTCATCATGAACTCAGATGTTGGGCAGCAGAAACTATAAAACTAAATTCCCCTTTTAATACGAAGTCATTTCCAGTGTTTTACCACCATGCAGCACTCTGTGTGTAATTAGCTGCTTTTGTCACTCAGGAAACACAAAACACGAGGAGCTGATGGCTTTAATGGTGATTATTATAACACCCATTGTAGCAGCTCTGTTTAGTATTCAGTGTGTTAGTAGTGGTGAACAAAGTAAATGAAGTAAATGTGATGACTCTAACTGTCCTGTGTGTGTTTTCTGCCATGTCAGTCAGTCTCCCAGATGTTGTTGGCTTACCTCTCCCGGCTCTCAACCATCGCTGACAACAAGATCAACTGTGGGCCGGCCCTCACGTGGATGGAGGTGAGTACTGCAGCGTCCTGCGTCTTTAAGGAGCACGCCGAGGGACGGATTCACTAAAAGGATTGTGAGGCTTTAGCGGCAGCTAAACGTGCACAAATAAGACAAAAACAAACTGTGGTGAAATGCATCCCTCACTGAGCTGCCGAGCAAATCGGTGCTGCTGTTCTCTTTGTATTTAAATGAGGTAATATGCAGACGTTTCGCTCCTTTCTATGCAAAAAGAGCCTCATTGCAAAAACAGTCCAATTCACAAAGATCAGCGATCCTGCAGCCGATTTTTTTTTTTTTAAATCGTGCAGGCAGTCGCTTGGTGATCCATGGCCAAGATATTGATCGCAGATCTGAGAGCGTTTTTACCAAAAGGTTGAGGCTTTGCTTCAGGTTAGATATTATTTATTATTATTTCTGCCTTTGAATGGTCCTGACTAAACATGAAATAGTCGAAAACGTTGGAGTATAATTACCAGTTAATAACATCCTTTTAACACAATAGAATAGCCGTGCACTTTGGGTGTTTAGTCTCAGACACTGCAGGGTTGTGTAATGCAGCAAAATCACAATGACGTGTTGCAAACAGCGAGGAAAAATAGACAAAACAAGGACCCGGGACCCCCCCATGTACTGTGGGTATCCATAGCTACAGTACACTGTATCGTAGAAATACTACAGTATTGTTCTAGGATTACTATAAACTCGTAGTAGATATCAGCAGCCATCCCAGCTATTAAAGTCATTATTCTCAACAGCAAAAATACTTGAATAAGCTGGTTGGATAAGGAGTTATTATTATTATTATTATTCTTATATTATATTGTCATGTTGCTGTATCTTGTGTGTACTAGGTTGACAATAAGGGAAATCATCTGTTGGTTCATGAGGAGTCGTCCATCAACGTGCCAGCGATCGCTGCTGCCCACGTCATCAAGCGTTACATCGCCCAGGCTTCAGACGAGCTGTCTTTTGAGGTGACAACAACAACACTTCTCTCTCACACACAAACACACACACACACACACACACACACTCTCTGTCACACTCAGATATTCCAGTAGAATTCCTTGCAGATATTACAATTAGTGCTGTCAATCGATTAAAATATTTAATCGCAATTAATCACATGATTGTCCAGAGTTAATCACACATGTTTTATCTGTTCTAAATGTACCTTAAAGGGAGATTAGTCAAGTATTTAATCCTCTTATCAACATGGGAGTGGACAAATATGCTGCTTTATGCAAATGTATGTATATATTTATTATTGTAAATCAATTAACAACACAGAGCAATGACAGATATTGTCCAGAAACCCTCACAGGTTCTGCATTTAGCATAAAACAATATGCTCAGATCATAACATGGCAAACTGCAGCCCAACAGGCAACAACAGCTGTCAGTGTGTCAGTGTGCT